>OY970756.1:2856756-4056756 GCA_963853795.1 Xestia rhomboidea
CAATCACTATCACAATCACTATCACAATCACTATCACAATCACTATCACAATCACTATCACAATCACTATCACAATCACTATCACAATCACTATCACAATCACTATCACAATCACTATCACAATCACTATCACAATCACTATCACAATCACTATCACAATCACTATCACAATCACTATCACAATCACTATCACAATCACTATCACAATCACTATCACAATCACTATCACAAATCACTATCCACATCACTATCACAATCACTATCACTATCACTATCACAATCACTATCACAATC
Source organism: Xestia rhomboidea (assembly GCA_963853795.1). Lineage (NCBI taxonomy): Eukaryota > Metazoa > Arthropoda > Insecta > Lepidoptera > Noctuidae > Xestia > Xestia rhomboidea. The sequence goes on from OY970756.1 coordinate 2,857,051, forward strand.
ACTATCACAATCACTATCACAATCACTATCACAATCACTATCACAATCACTATCACAATCACTATCACAATCACTATCACAATCACTATCACAATCACTATCACAATCACTATCACAATCACTATCACAATCACTATCACAATCACTATCACAATCACTATCACAATCACTATCACAATCACTATCACAATCACTATCACAATCACTATCACAATCACTATCACAATCACTATCACAATCACTATCACAATCACTATCACAATCACTATCACAATCACTATCACAATCACTATCACAATCACTATCACAATCACTATCACAATCACTATCACAATCACTATCACAATCACTATCACAATCACTATCACAATCACTATCACAATCACTATCACAATCACTATCACAATCACTATCACAATCACTATCACAATCACTATCACAATCACTATCACAATCACTATCACAATCACTATCACAACCACTATCACAACCACTATCACAACCACTATCACAACCACTATCACAACCACTATCACAACCACTATCACAATCACTATCACAATCACTATCACAATCACTATCACAATCACTATCACAATCACTATCACAATCACTATCACAATCACTATCACAATCACTATCACAATCACTATCACAATCACTATCACAATCACTATCACAATCACTATCACAATCACTATCACAATCACTATCACAATCACTATCACAATCACTATCACAATCACTATCACAATCACTATCACAATCACTATCACAATCACTATCACAATCACTATCACAATCACTATCACAATCACTATCACAATCACTATCACAATCACTATCACAATCACTATCACAATCACTATCACAATCACTATCACAATCACTATCACAATCACTATCACAATCACTATCACAATCACTATCACAATCACAATCACTATCACAATCACTATCACAATCACTATCACAATCACTATCACAATCACTATCACAATCACTATCACAATCACTATCACAATCACTATCACAATCACTATCACAATCACTATCACAATCACTATCACAATCATTATCATAATCACCATCATCTGGATCTCAAAATAAATGCCATATTCGTAATCAGCACCCCTGATAATCTTGGTATCGACACCCATATTGATTTTTAGACATTTCGACCCCTTCGCACCCCAACAGGGGATGATGATATTTCAGGTCCACCATATTCAATCTTAAAATCGTTGTTTTTGTAATACACCTGACCACCTGATACACCATACAAACTATACCCATGTTGATTTTCAGACTTTGTCACCCCATTTCCCCCTCTTAGGGGTTGAATTCTGAAAAAACCTGAATCCTGTTTCTTCTCATTTATCAATAGGAACCTTCCTGTGAAGTTTCGAATAAAATAGTCTAACTAATCTTGTTTACCCATACAAACTTTGGAACCCCGTTTAACTCCTTTAGGGGGTGAATTTTCTCCCTCTGTCGCCGCCACAGAGGGGCCCTCACAGGGGGCCAGGTTGGAGGAAGCGGTAATGGAGTGCCAATAACGGCCCCATTACGCTTCCTCCAAGCGAACATCAACCACTGCGCCTGCGCTCAGGATCTATTGCTCCAGAGCATGGCGCAGTGGTTGATTAACATCGCTGTGGTCGCTGAGCCGTATTTCGTCTGGCCCAGGGAAGACTGGGTGGCGGACCTAAGCGGCTCAGTGACCATAGTGTCGTCGGCCGCCGCCGGCACCCCGACCCTTGAAAGTGTCAGGAGGGGTCGGGGGTGCGTAGCAGCCCGGTTCGGGGAGATCGTCGTAGTGGGTGTCTACTTCTCCCCGAGCCGAACTCTCGCCGAGTTCCACAACTCTCTCGCAGAGTTGAGTGTCGTCGTCGGAAACCATTCCCTCCCCGTGCTTGTCCTCGGGGACTTCAATGCCAAGAACTTGGCTTGGGGTTCCCGTTGCACAGACGTGCGGGGAAGGATGGTGGAGGACTGGGCCCTGGAGAAGGGCCTGGTCGTCCTAAATCGGGGTTCTGTCGCCACGTGCGTGAGGATGCGGGGCGAGTCGGTGGTGGACATTTCGTTCGCTAGCCCCGCCCTGTCACCGCGTGTCGTTGACTGGCGCGTCATGGAGGGGGTGGAGACCTATTCCGACCACCGGTACATCCGGTTCGACGTCTCCACCCAGACCTCAAGCGCGCCGGTCCAACAGGCCCCGAGTGGTCCGCGTTGGGCGCTGAAGCAGCTGGACCGGGAGCTCCTCCTGGAAGCCTCGATCGTGCAGGCCTGGGTGACATCACCGGACAGGCCTGCCGACGTTAACGATGAGGCAGGGTGGTTCCAGGAGGCCATGTCCGATATCTGTGACGTGGCTATGCCCCGAGTCCGGCCAGGAAGCGCCCGACGTCAGGTGTACTGGTGGTCGCGTGAGCTGACGTCTTTACGGGAGGCGTGCGTGGCTGCGCGACACCTGTACGCCAGGCACCGCAGGCTCCGCATTCGCCCACCGAATGCGGCAGCCATTGAGGCGGAGCTCTATGAGGGCTACAGAGCGGCGAAGACCGCCCTCCGCGGGGCTGTCCTGCGGGCCAGGGATCTGGCCCGCGAGGAGATGCTGGGGGCTCTCGACAGAGATCCGTGGGGGCGCCCTTACAAGATGGTGCGGGATAAACTCCGCACCTGGGCCCCCCCGCTGACGCAGAGTCTCCGGCCTCAGCTCGTGGAGGACGTGGTGAGCGCTCTGTTCCCCTCGCGAGGGGAACACCCGCCCCCGCCTATGGCTCCGCCGGCTGCGGTGCCGGAAGCGGACCACCAAAGTGACGACGACGACGCTCCTGAAGTGACCGGGGTAGACCTGAGAGTGGCGGTACGAAGGCTAGGTGCCAAAAATACCGCCCCGGGACCCGACGGCTTGCCTGGCAAAGCCTGGGTCCTGGCCTCGGAGGCTCTCGGGCCCCGACTGGAAGGGCTCTTTAGCGCATGTATGGAGAGAGGCCAGTTCCCGCTTCGTTGGAAGACGGGGAAGCTGGTCCTCATCCGGAAGCCGGGGCGCCCGGCGGACTCTCCGTCCGCCTACCGGCCCGTGGTGCTGCTCGACGAGGTGGGCAAGCTCTTTGAAAGAGTAGTTGCAAACCGCCTCGCCGAGCACCTTGCGGGGATTGGGCCGGACCTTGCGGAACACCAATTTGGTTTCCGCAAGGGGCGCTCTACGGTGGACGCCATCATGCGCGTGAGGGCCCTCACGACGGGGGATGCGGTGTCCCGGGGTGGGGTTGTCTTGGCGGTGTCTCTCGACATCGCCAATGCCTTCAACTCCATGCCCTGGAGCTGCATAAGGGAGGCACTCCGGTATCACCGGGTGCCGACCTACCTCCGTCGTGTGGTCGGGGACTACCTGGCAGGCAGGTACGTCATCTACCCCGGTCACAGTGGAGACTGGAACCGGCGAGAGATGTCGTGCGGTGTTCCGCAGGGATCGGTTCTAGGCCCATCCTTGTGGAACATCGGTTACGACTGGGTGCTGCGCGCCGACCTCCCTAGCGGCGTCAGCGTGGTCTGCTATGCGGACGACACGCTGGTGCTCGCACAGGGGGGGTCGCACGAGGCGGCGGCCGAAGTTATGACACGCGGGGTTGCGATAGTCGTTGAGAGGATCCGGCAACTGGGTCTCGAGGTGGCATTGCACAAGTCCGAGGCCATGTGCTTTCATGGGCCTCGGAATGCGCCACCTCCGGGATCCTCAGTGATGGCAGGAGGGGTTTCCATCGGCGTCGAGTCGACGCTGAAGTACCTGGGACTTGTCCTCGACAGCCGGTGGAACTTCGTGGAGCATTTCCGACGTTTGGCCCCCAGACTGGAGCGGACAGGGGCTGCCTTCAGGCGGCTCCTGCCCAACCTGGGGGGGCCGAACGCCTCCTGCCGGAGGCTCTACGCGGGAGTCGTGCGGTCCATGGCCCTTTACGGGGCCCCGGTGTGGGCACGTTCATTGAGGCGGCGTGCCGCCCACCACTTGAACGTGCCCCAGAAGGTGGTAGCCGTAAGGCTGGTCCGGGGGTACCGCACGATCTCCCGCGAGGCGGCGAACCTCCTTGCCGGATTGCCGCCATGGGATCTGGAGGCAATAGCCCTCGCGCGCCTACATGAGTGGCGCGCGGAGGCGCTACGCCGGGGGGAAACTCCGCTGCCGCGGCAAATTGTCGCTCAGCGGACGGACTTCCGGCGGGATCTCATGGCGACATGGAGAGAGCGACTATCGCAACCCCGTGCAGGGCACGCCACAATAGTGGCGATAAGTCCCCTCTTTGAGGAGTGGCTGGAGAGACGCCACGGCGTCCTCACCTTCCGCCTGACGCAGGTTCTTACCGGACACGGTTGTTTCGGTAAGTTCCTGCACCGAATCGGGCGGGAGGAAACGTCCGGGTGTCACCATTGTGAGGATCGACCGGAGGACACGGTGGAGCACACGGTGGAGGTGTGCCCCGCTTGGGCGGAGCCCCGCCGTGTCCTCGTAACGGCGATTGGCGGCGGCGACCTCTCGCTCCCGGCCTTGGTTCAATCCATGGTCCGGAGCGAGACGGAATGGGACGCCGTCACCTCCTTCTGCGAAGCAGTCATGCTAGCGAAGGAGGTGGCGGAACAGGACAGGGAGAGGTCCTCACGTCCCGGCCGCCGCGGGAGACGCCCCGGGCGTCGGGGGCCACGTGGTGGCTTCCGGCCACCGTAGGCGCGGGCCTGTGGACGGGGAGCTATGGGCTAGCTCGCCGTCCGTACGTCTCATGACGACAGGCCGTGTCGACGGCGCGTTCGTGTTCCACGCGCGCCTCAAAGAGAGTCAGCAACAGTGAAGGGGTCCGCAAGGACCGAAGCCTGCCGGGGCTGCGGGACTATTCGAAAGAGATACCGTGGCCCCGGAACACAAAGGGCGATGAAGGAACATGGATGGGTTTTAGTCAGTAAAAGTCTGACACTCCCTCCTGCTCAGCCCAGAGCGGGAGAAGTCATTTGATGATTTCCCATCCGAAAAAAAAAAAAAAAAAAAAAAAAAGGGGGTGAATTTTGAAAAATCCTTTCTTAGTGCACCCCTAGACCACATAAGGAACCTACTTGCCAAATTTGGAATCTGTAGACCCAGCGGTTTGGGCTGTGCGTTGATATGTCACCCAGTCAGTCAGTCAGTCAGTCAGTTTATCATTTTATACATATAGATAAAAAAATGTGAGTAACTTGAGATATTATTTAGTTCTTGTTTCATCGTAATCGGTTAATTCTAGAAAAAGATATACTTATTATAAATTTAAAGTTTTCAAGAAGAACTACAGGTACCATGGGCTCGAACGAAATCTACTCATATTTAAAATAAAATCCCGTGCACACGATGTCCACATCTGTTTACCACCCTTAACGAATCATCGACGCGAAGAAGAAAAAGAACTTCGTTTTACTTCTTTTGGTCCGCACACTCTTTGTGCGGACCAAAAGAAGTAAAACGACAAAAAATATGCGACCCTTTTTTGACGATATCCTTTGTCTTACAAAAATTCTATTCTATTGTTTGACCACCTTTTTTGACTAATAGAAATAAAAACAAACAAAAAGGATAAAGGAAGAGAAAGTTTAGCGCATCAATAGCGGCCGGATGCGGCAAACAAAAAAGGCCGTATTGGTGGTGAGATTTCGTCCGTTGAGATGGTACACACGCAATTCAGATACTCGCAACGCCATCTGAAGTCTACATGTAGAACTGCTGTTGACAATTGAACACCATTTTCGATAGATGGCGTTGTGCATTTGACGTCATTTTCTGAATTGTGGTGTTATGATTATCATAGTACAATATGAAATATGAAATACATTAATATTATCACGTTTCTCATTGCATAAAGTTACAAAACCTTGCCGCAAATTATTTATTTTAAACTAGCTGCCGCTAGCCGCGTGAATGTCGGAAATTATTCCAAGGAAACATGCTCCCAGGATAAAAAGTATCCTGTGTGTCTCAATCTACCTCTGTGCCAAATTTCATCACGATCCGTTCAGCCGTTCTGACGTGATTGAGTAACAAACATCCATTCATCCAATTAGTTGTGCACGTTGGGCAAGAGAGGTCATATTCTGTGTTGAGGCTCCACACTCACATTGGGTCCGAGATGTAACGATTATACCCCATCTAGCCAAATTGTCACTATCACTGTGTCTCGGTCGCTAGGCCACCACTGGACTATAAAAGGAAACATAAATAGCTCGCGATATCATTAAAACTATAAGCGGTTCCTAAATGCAAGGCTAAATATTATTCCACTGTTGCAATTTCAACTTAAGATGCTGATCTCAGCGTTGCACATCAAACAGAGCGGTTGGTTATTCGTTTTAAAACGGGTTTATGACAGTACACGGCAAAATACTAACAAAAGTGCCAACCTTCAATAGTATCACGGGTAGGTTTCTGTTTCAACTGCAGTAAGAACGGCAGCCATTTCCAAAATTCCCCAAATATAGAGCATAGTTTAACATAATCAGCCTGTAATGGTCCCACAGCTGGGACACTGCCCTCCTCTCTGTCATAGGGAATGGGCTATAATCCACCACGCGGCCCCAGTGCGGGTTAGTAGATATCACGTCTTTGAATTTTTCTTTCTAGGACATACCAGTTTCCTCACAATGTTTTCATTCACCGTTTTGGGAGCAGTGGCGATGAAATAAATATCGCAAAGTAACGCGACTGCCCGGGTCGAACCCATGACATATAACCTGTAAGTCGGGGCACCACCACCGCAGTAAAAGTCTACCATTCGTAGGTAATTAGGAAAGCTCAATGAGCGGCCGGTAATCGCGGGGGACGCCCGGGGGCGGGTCGCTGTGGGTCACCCTCTTCAACGCCTCTAGCTGCACGATAACAACGAATGCAGAGCGGTTTGAAATACTTATTATTCAAGCAGTGACGTTTTGTACGTTCGTGGCTTGAATATTGTAGGTAATATATGCTACTCTTGTAGTTGCCCATTCCCTAACGTAGATCTCTATGGAGAAGAACGAGCAACTGAAACTCCATGGAAACTCTTTTAAATCAAAATGTTGTTACAATATCTTGGTTACGTCATTAATTTTGAGAGTATACATAATAATATGTGAGAACAATGTAGAAAGACGTGCACATTAAGAGCGTCCAGAGTAAAAGATTAGATCAACAATTTAAAAATAAAGTAATTAAAATGAACTGTGGCAGCTAAGAGATGACCAGTCCCAACTGACAGAGCCCGTTCACGAACATAACGCATGCACCGGCGCCATTCAACTCAACCATATCGAAGGGAACTAAATGACCCGACACACCCGCCACCATCAGCGAGACATTTGAGTGAGCATGACATTCTCTCAGCAACCAAGGCATATTCAAGTCAATGAAAGATAACTAAATGTAAGTGGTGGCTGAACGGCACAAAGTACTCACACACATGTGCTATGCTATGCAATTATATAATACTAATAAAAACTGGAATCTATACAATGCAAGTAGGTATATTTTTACAATGTTCTGCGGCTTCCACAATACATTAACATGGGAATCAATTCTTCTTCTTTGCGTGTCGATAGACTCAAATAATGCCCGACCAGTACTATCATATGTTTGCCCCTATAGTTGTGGAGCCAGCATATAATATCTTACAACATAGCACTGTAACATAAAACCTTTTTACAATATGATATGAAAGTTGCTGAATATCCTGTCGAAAGGTATTGGTCCTTTGAAAAAATTTAAAGTAGTAAAAGTACTTCATTTTTATTTTTAAAGGGACAGGAGTCCGACACTTTGCTAAGATTTTTTTTTGCGTTTTCTCATCAAATATGTTTGACAAAAAACCCTCTGGGTTCCGATACCAACATAGGCAAAGAACATACGTACAGACGCCAGCACATCAAGAGCAGCTACTGCAATCTGTCAAATTTCTTTAATAGATTTTCAACTTTATCGCTAAAGCATTAGGTTCAAGCTTGATTGGGAAAATTGACAGTTTGCGTGACAATTGACAGTGGCGTCTGAACCTAACTCATAAACTTTTCACATCCCCCATCTTGGATTTTCATTTCGATCGTTAAGCGATCAAAAATTCAGGCTCAGAACCCGAGGCATTTCTTCATTGCCAAAACGCAGTCTGACTTTCTGCGGTTTCGAAATTCAAAATAGCTATGACACGAATTTCGCTTCAATCGTGTTGTGTTTCCCAGAATGCAACAAATTCTATGCTGCTGACATGTTTTGGATTTATACATATTAAACCAAAAACAATTTAATTAGATTTAGAACTTTTGTCGTCGGTTATTAAAAAAAAACCGGCCAAGTGCGTGTCGGGCCACGCACAATGTAGGGTTCCGTAGTTGTCCATCAAAATATGCAGATTTTTCTCAGATTTGTCTCCGAGCGATGATTTTTATTGTACCTAAGTAATAATAAAAATAGTATATTTTATAACGAGGGACTAAACGAAGCCATAACATACCAGAAGTGGTTTGACTCCCGAGCTTGCGAGGGAGTCAATGAAACCGAAGGTATATTAAGTTGGCGTTTAGTCTCCAGGTGCAAACTGTACTTTTCACTTTGAGTGCGAGAAAAATAGTCAATTTAGTACTTACAAAAAAAAAAATTATTCCTCCAGTCCATAGAACTTTCGTAAGTTTTTAGGTAAATCTTCCGCGTTTTTGGCGGCAAAAGATTATCTATTATGTCTTTTGCTCTTTGCTCGACGTCAAACTCTTCACTGTCACTGGACATTCCTAATAAATTTATATAAAACCGAACAAATTTACACTCGGCAAAAATTCAGAAATTTTCGCGGTCAGTTTTTTCTTCTAAACCAGTCACAGATTAAGAATTTAAAACGCATGGTGCCACCTTCCTTGCGGAAAAACCATGGAACTAAAACTCTCAACATTTTCGCAATGAAGATGGTCCACACTCCACAGATAATAGTAGTATATTAACTGGCTGTTTGAGTTTGTCTATGTCACATGAAGGAAATTAAAAAACGAATTACTTTTTACTCCCTAGGGACTAAAGTGGTCACTTTACTCCCGCTTCGTAGGGCTATATTGGCGTACTTTTAGAGCATGAGAAGTGAAAACAAAATTACATAACTTGCGAAAAAAAATATTAGTAAGAAGGTTGCTAGCCTGCATAACCAACTCTTTAGTTGATTGTACCTAAAGTGCAAGAACTTACTGATGCACGGTCACTATAATACGATTTTATTAATTTCTGGATTACAACACTGTTTTTATAACTGTATTTTTGCATTTTCTGAACCCAAGACAGATAACGACTATTTTAGGGAGACTTGTCTGAAGTAAAATTCTACATAATTATCTATTTCTATGTTCTTTTTTTAAATGTACCTAGGTTAATTAAATAAATATACAAAGGAAAGTGAACGTGAGGTGAGAGACTTGGAACCCACGTCCCATGGCCTCGTAAGTCAGGGTCAATACCGGTGATACCACTGAGCCACCGCTCGCGCTGCTTTAGGTACCTCGTTATCTCTGACTTTGCTCTGATTGTGAAATATACATTTCACAACCAGTTATAAACCTAGTATAGTAATTTTACGTAATGATAAGTTATTACGTAAAATTACTATTCTAGGTTTATAACTGCGCGAACGCACGAACGCACCGATATACCGAATAAGCACCAACCGTGCTAAGGCACGGTTGGTGCTTATTCGGTAATCGGTGCGCGAGTCCGATTCACTCTTGGCCGGTTTTTTTTTACCTTTTGAGGTACGAAACCCTAAAAAGACAACTTAGATTCAGTTAATCACAAAAAAAAACAAGCAATTTGTCCCGTAGCAAACGAATTGAACCAAAATACTCCCCTTCGATCTCCCCCGTTTCTAGAACGAAAAAAAAACAAAACCGCGCGATGACTTTTATAGCTACTATAATTAATTGACGTCTAATACATCAACACATTGATTTTGGAACACACGACACCTGGCCGATTTAGGGTTAGGTGTGGCCAAACACCGACGTCCAGTTTAGTTGCACCTTCATTCCTTAACTTCAAATTCGACAGCAGAGATCTTTTTAATATAGATGCTCTGGTGAAGCCGACCTCGTTCATATTTACGTAGAGAAAAATGAGGGAAAAACATGGTTCCAAACAAAATTGTCGTTTGCACAATCGATTTCTTGTAGATTAACAAAAAGTTTCGTAGAGTGCGTCTGCGTAGGACTGCAAATCTATATTTGGTAAACTAGGTAAGGCCTACCTATAATGCCAAAATATTTGTCTTGTAGATTATTGTTGCGATACATCTTGGGTACTATTGCTTTCTTTAATAATGTTCCCTATCCTTCACGTCTCCCAAAGCCGGCTATTTACTGGATCCTGTTTGGAAATTTATCCGAAATTCACTCTCTCAGTCCGTAATTAGTAAACTCGTTCATTGGTTACAGACAAATCAAGATTGGTATAACATAATGTGCCTATTACGTTCCCACTGCTGGGATGCAAGCCTCCTTACTTCTCAATAAGGGAGTGCCAATCACCTGGGTTGCGCTAACATTACTTATAACGTCAGTACAACACTTTTGTAGCTGAGTTACCGATCTTAGCGTTTCGATGTCAAAAAGTTCAAATGTGTTTAGCCCTGCGAACCCCACGAGGTTCCCTTTATCTGGCAGCATTATTCATTAATATTTTTACTCTCATGAATATTTTATGTTTCTTATTATATTTGGCAATGTCATTGGTATACCTATAATTATTATGCCCCTTTCTGATCCGACTGGGTTTTTTAACCTATTGATACGGTTCTGTAAGGCAGCCTCTGCAAATCTTTCATGTACTCTAAAGTAGTGTGCCAGATCATGTAAAGTACTTACACTAAGTACATAGGTATACTGAGTTCAGTAACATTATGCATGCGAAGCTTGCAGGGCAGCAATACAACACACCTAATGAAAACATCCAAATATACTTAGATGCTTGGTTGTTTAGTTGCTGCCCCGCAAGGTTCACATGCATAATGTTACCGAAAATGTATGAAACCCGGAATTGTTCTAAATTCCTAGAAAATGTTCACAATTCCGAGCCTACTTTGGAAATGTGTAAAATAATGTTTCAAAGATTCTTTAAGGTGAAAGCGTCAGGGTAGCCCGCGAAATTCAAATTTTCTTACCTTTTGTCATCAAATAAAAATCATTAATACAACCCTCCAGGCTCATACAGGTGTAAGAATGTCTTTTTCAAGGTCAAAGTCAATCCTGCACCTTTATGCGCTTGGAGGGTTGTATTGATGATTTTGGTGAATATCATTCTGTAACTACATACGTCTTACAGTCGCGAGGAATATTTATTCAACATACAACATAGCACTGGCCTGCAAATTGCAAAAAACGTAAGAAAATTTGTATTTCGCGAGCTGGTTGGAGCATCCACCTTAATACACACAGTTCCTGGGGAATGTATGCAATACCGAGATGATACTCGGAAATGTACAAATACGAATGCTCTCTGTGAATAGAATAAATAATAAAAAAAAAACATTTAGCAAAAAATAAAACCAACATCAAAAACACAACAAAGTGAAAAATAACTTTAGCTTCAGAAATCGGTGACTTCTGTGTGCTTGATTCAGTTTCGCCATAACGTAACATAACATCACGCCTGTAATCGCCGAAGGGTTGGGCTGACGTGTACCGAATAGTATCTACGCCCACATTTCGCCAGATATGTTTAAGTCCCATGTAGTAGGGGGCGAGCTTATTGCCATCGACCGGCCGCAAATCCAGACTCTGTGGCTGCTACTGAGAAATTCCTGATTGAAAAACCCAATAACACTTTTCCCGACCTGGGAATCGAACCCAGGACCTCTTGCTCAGTAGTCGCCACCACTTTACCAACGAGGCAGTCATTTATTTTTTATTGTTAACATTACATGTCATGGTAATAGGCTTATCCCCAATAAAATGGAACCTAACATACATAGCTGTCTAAATGTGGGTGTACTGTACAAATCTGCATACCCCCTCAAAGCATACAGGCGTGATGTTATGTTATGATGTTATGAAAACAATAAATATCCAAGCGATTGCAGCAATCACGACCGATTTGCTGTCTATAATTGAAGAGTTCCATTGTTTATCTCCATAGAGCAGCATCAGATCTTCACCAAGTTTAAACGGGACCACCGAGAAGTAATTTTCATCCAAACAAAAAAAAATCATCGAAATCGGTTAACAATTGGCGAAAATATCGCTGAACATAAAAAATTATAATAATTCAGTCGACTTGATAACCTCCTCTTTTTGAAAGTCGACATCACCTGGCTAGCCTTTTCCCAAGTATATGGGGGTCGGCTTCCAGTCTAACCGGATACAGCTGAGTACAAGTATTTTACATGGAGCGACTGCCTATCTGACCTCCACAATTTCCAATTCCCACTTCCCTTTTCACATTCCTCCAATTCCTCCAAATTTAGCGTGTTTCCACTTCCGATCGTAAATAGAATGAGAAAGAAGAAAATACAGATGCAATGAAGCGCTCACCGGCCGCTATCGTGACCTGTTTCTAATAAATTGCAATGATAAATACATTATAATAATAATCAGATCGATTACTTGCTTGTTGCGTTTATGCTAGTGCAGTAAATTGTAGTAGTAGTATCGTAGTAGTAAATCGGTCCTTTGACAGGTCATGATCTATCCTGCTAATCCCATTTTTTTTTTCGGATAGGAAATCAGCAAATGACTCCTCCACGGTATCTCTTTGGAACAGTCTCGCAGCCCTGATCCCTTTTGCCATTACCTTAGCCCATTTACCCTTTTTTTTTTTTAGGACGGGGATGACTACCCGGGCTTGCTCGGCGGGCGGCGGCGGCGCGGCGGCACGTTTGGTCAAAGTTTTAGAACCGTGACCAAACGCGCTGAGCGAGCTCAATGAGCAGTGCCGTGGCAGCGGCTCAGGAGCGCTACTTACAAGTTGGTAGCATCTAAATAGTCCCACCAGTCCTCCAGTAGTAACACTGCAAATGTTTAATTTCCCATCTAACATTTTACTGCTGTAGTAGTGACAAAGGCTATGGTATTAACCATATAACTTCGGGTATTAGGATTGGTCGTAACACGGGTAAAGTCACGCGAGTTACGCACACCATTCCTACCTCGACACAATGTGGCGGAGGCCTTACTATGGCTTGAGAGTTAAGAAACAAAGAAAAAGCATTTATTGGACACAGAGGAGTTCAGAGGACAAACAATAATATACGAAAAAGATAACAAAGGAAATAAAATACGAAAAAAAATAAGGATAAAGTTAAACTAGTCCTACTACTAGCAAGGAGCTGCGACATTTAAAAAAAATGTCTGCGCTGGGAATACGATTCCCAGTAGACTTTACTATACCCTTAATATTAATAGATTAAGGGTTTGTCCCCACATAATAATACAGGGTGTAAACAACCTCATCACGAAGCCGTCAACCAAGCATTCTGTACATCAAACTAAGTAACTTTACGCAAAAAATATTGCTGGGAAACGACTTTTTTTTTGGGGTCAAAAATCATGTTTTGTGGTAGAACTCAATGTAATGCACTCAAAAAATTGTGCTGATGGATGGATTGAATATTACGGTGGTACGGTGTTAAAAGTAAAAAACTTTCATTAAAAACTTGTATTTAAAAAAAAACTTGTCTAAAAGTTGAACCTTTGACCCCCAATATCCCCGTAACTAGAAGGTTCCCAGGTATGGTGTAGAACAAAAAAATGATCGCAATGACGGGGAAAATAAGTTTTTGGCTTCGTTAAGAGGTTTTTTACACCCTTTATGTACTCGTAGGTAACATTATTGGATCCCTAATTATGTCACGATGGCGTGCCATAGGATCGCGGCCCTCTGGCAACCAGCCTGAGCAATTGGTATGGTGTTGTGTGTTGCCCAATAACTACGTTGGGAGGTAGTCTAAGTACATACCCAAGATAACCAATTCCTTACGGTTTTAAAAAACAAGGATATAAAAATGATTTAGGTGAACATATATATAAAAGTTTAACTTTCAAGTGTGTTAGTTGCACCTTCAAAAGCCAAAGCGCACAATGTATATCTAAGAGTACAAAGAATCTAAAAAGTTAGTACTTGATACCAGTTGGTGAGCGTGGAACGTCTCTGCTCAACTACCAGTGAGCCGGCCCGGATAACCCGCGCAGGCGAGCCCAAGCCCCGCCCGGGGGCGTGGCCACGGCTTCCGGCTGCCACCCCCGCAACCTTCCCTCCGTCTCCGACGACCGGACGAGGCACCTCGCTTTTATCCCGGTTTCCTGTCCGTGGACGCTCGCTTTGCTCCGGTCTATCGATTTGTTTATTTTTTTAACAAGACAAATAGGTCAGACGCGTCCCTTCCGAGTGCCGTGTCGTGTCCGTGTTGCGTCCGGCCCGTCGCCGGTGCCGTCGGTTAGCGATGGACTGTGTCCGGTGTGGGTGCGGCAGCGTCTGCTCGGTGTCTGCGGCGGAGATGGAGGCAGATCTGTAAAGGTGAGTGGACCAACGTCTCTGAAGGTTGTCGGTACATTGCTATTAAAAATGATTCGTCCTGCGAAGCCTGAGCATCTTGGGATTTAACTAGGGAACAGGATGATTTCCCGACACAGAAAATTAAAATGTTTACTGATACAACCGCCTTAATTTATGATTAATAGATATTATCAAAGCACAACATTTACCTAACATTGCCAATCAATTTAAAATATTTAGTTCCCAACGTATTTTCGATTTTCATAGGAAAAAGCCATGTAAAGAAAAGTAGAAATACTACATAAAATTATTGTACTTAGTATTATTAAATTATTTGCAGTAGTATTATATTACTAGGACGATACAATTAGAACGGAAAATATAAAATCATTGAACACACTTTGAAACTATTATTTATTATCCCGCTCTTGAAGCCAACCCTTGACAGATGAATCACAGCTTTGTTGTCCGTATCTAAGATGCTGCCTGGTGTTCCCTACACTTTAATTTAAAAATATTGCCAGCCGCGAAAAGTTCACAAACTGAACAAAATACATTTAGTAATTCATGAAGTTGTGTACCACTTATCGTTTTCTTCTTAAATTTGCCGCATGTCATTACTTCCCAGAATTTGACCACTATCGAATGGTGTAATAAGACTGTGTTTTTTTTTTTCAAAAACAACGGGTTCGTTTCCTCATTAGTTATTAATTTAATGAACCAGTTTTAGTTTTCATCAAAATTGGGATCGAGACTCCTTGGAGCATTTTTTCGCTATTCCTCATAGTTTCGGATTTGGCAATTCATGCCCACTTCAAAAATTCACCCAGTATATTTGTAGCCTCCTTTTAATTTCCTTCAATTTGATACCCTACTCGATAGGTTTGGTTGAAAAAAAATATTAACAACTACAATTAACGCCAAAAATCCGCCTTACAAAACACCTATATAAGGACACTTGGGTTTTTAAGACGAAACTTCTGATACCTTAATCGTCGAAATCCATCCAGCCATTTGGAACATACGAGGTTATATAGAAATTTACAAAGAAACATACAAGATACGCGCGAAAAACATAACTCTTCTTGTGCAGTCGATTGGTTCTATTGACGACTACGTCATAAAGGTACCCGTTTCTCCTTCACGACGTTCCTAGACTCATTATACTAAATTGTAACTGAATCCAGGTCTTGCATTCGAGTTGATGAAGCGCATTGTGCGGAGCCAATGCATCTGTGGTCGTTATCCGGTCCTATTGTGGCACGTTTGAGAGCCAATTATCCTATATCTCGGTGACTAGATCATTGTCACCTACCTACTTCAGCCTCATCTTTACCGGTCATTGGAGTCAACATCTTTACAAGAGGACGAAGAACGAATCATTGGCTTTGGGCTTGTTGTTCTGTTGCAAGTCTATTATTTCTGTAATTTTGCAATAGGCTCGCTCCCTATTATATGGGATTTAAACATAATCGACGAAATGAAATTAGATGCACCTCGGCCCAACCCTTTGAGTATTACAGTCGTGATATTATGTGGAAGTGTGTGTGTTTGTGAACGAGGAAGACTGACCTGCCATTATACAGTTTTCACTTGTACGCAAGTCAGAGTTTTTCAAGCTTAAACAACCGCCTAACGTACCTATACAGGTATGTATTTATTATAAGGAGTTACTTATGTGATTAAACACTGTTTTAAGCTTTCACGGTTTATAATTAAACTTATACGGTCAGTTAAGGCCTACGGGATTTCTTCCGTGATTGTTATTTATTTAGAGCTCCCGATATTTCATCGCTGTTGCAAGCGCACTGCTCAAAAATAGCATCCGGTATCATAAAAAGGACTCCACTAAACCTGGTGCAACTCGACACTAAGTCACGGCAAAACACGCTCACAGTAGAGCGTGTTTTGCCGTGACTTAGTGTCGAATTCCATTAGTGCGCGTAGCAAAAGACAAAGAAGGAGGGTAGACAGATTTGTCTGCTCCTAACAATTTTATTTTCATCCACCCACATTCTCCAGTCAACCGCTTCAAACGATCAGGGCGTGATATTTGATACGTGATATTTGTATTAGTAGATACAGATCACAAAATTCTTGGGATTTGTATGGAAGGTTCGTTCTTTTATGTTGTCAATATACTTTTTTTTACTACGGAGGGACCGACTACAACACGTACTTACATCCAGGCCGCTGAGTCACTGGTCAGATAAAGGAGGCTCTTCCGTCTGAATCCTTAAACACATCTTTAGCTTTGGCCTTTCGACTTCCTTGAGGAGGGAGCGCCCGACTTTTACCCGACTGCACCAGAAAGAGGGATTCTTTAAAGTCTAAAGAGTCCCTCTTTCTTCTTGTAAATAGTGTCTAAAGTCTTCTGAGGTGGAAACATTGAAATTAATTTTCAACCGACTTCTAAAAATGGTAGAGGTTATGTTTTCGGCCGCCATATTATTTTTTAAGTATTTAAACCGATGTCTCCGTGATTGCTGGACCGATTTACGTATTTTTTTCCATTTGGCAGAGGAAGCGCAATTTAATACGATAATAATAGCTTTATCATCCAAGATTGAACTCACTTGCACGTCATAAAAAAACAAGTTCTATTTGGCTTTGTGACAGATAGTTCAATCCTTGTGAAGTTTCCAATAACTAGAACTTGAAAATCAAATAAGTGGTACTGTAGTGAGTTCTGTATAGTTGAGCACACTATTAGTATTGCAAAACGTTAGGCATCCTTATTCAGAGTACTAATTGATATCTCTGTTAAGATTGACATCGAGGACATTTGAAGGTATATCTAGCTAGTCTTGTTAGTTCTAGGTCTTATTGAATCAGATATTGCAGTTTATTTTGCTTTATTCTATTACTATAACATCTGAACAGCAGTAATTGGTTGCTTTAAGTCCCTTTCAAAACATAATACCAATTTTAGTTGTGATAACAAATAAAAAGGAAGAAATAAAATGAAAATGCCAAAAAAAAACTTTATTGCAAAAAAAAAACGACTTAACACACAAAACACTAAAATTATAGGGAAAAATAACTTTACTTTCGTTTTTTAATTATACTGTTTTATTTACTTAATACTACATAAATGCATGTCAATAATGTTGGATGTCGTTGTAGAAATACGAAACACTCTGAAAGCGATACCCATTTGTCTAAATTCCAGAAAAGTCTACAGAAAATCTGTCAGCTATTACAGAAACACAAAAAAAGACTCACAAAACAAAAATATTATTATCTACCGAAACATGCACTTGGTGTGTGCAACAAATAAGTTAAACATGTTATTAGCACGCCAGTAACTGTGTTTCTGCCATTAATGGGGCCGGCTTGGCACACTCCTTGGAAACAGAAGGAATGGCAAATGAATGGCACGCGAGCCGTCGCAACTCAACTAGTAACAAGAATGTCGAAAAAAAGTACTAAAGTACTTTATCATTTTTAAATTAACTCATGTAAAACAGCTTGTTGTTATGAGTTGGATTCATAACAGAAACGTGGAATTTTTAATAAGCTTTTACTTGCAAGGTTACAATTTTAAAGGACAGTGTTCGAAATAATTTGATAGAGGCCACCATTGCATTGATTTTAACGATAAATTCAAATTATCTACTCTTCTGTCAATTTGGGCTACTCAGGGTTTTTGCAGATAGGTGTGTTCTTAAACTTAAAATCATTATAATAATAATTATTTTATTATCAGGCAACCACCAGCATTATACCAGCATTACTTTAAACTTACCAGGGCTGATGTTAGCAGTTTTTTTTTTATTAGCCTATTCTGTCTCACTGCTAGGCAAAGGCCTCCCCCATTCCTTTCCAACTCGCCCGGTGTTTTGCCTGCTCTGGCCAATCAGTCAGGAATGAGTCCAAATCGAGTCCAATTTCCAGATAACTTTCATTTTCGAAAGACGTAAATGCAATTACTTATTTCGTTCTTTTTTTTCTTCTTCTTGTTTAATAGCTTATAAACAGCGTGTAGCAAAAAGAGTACCTATAGTCATATAAATAAGGGTGTGATTAATCAAACTGAACCAGTTTCTGCCCGTGAACACCATCGAAATCGCAACAAAGTAATCCCAAAATGTATCGGGCATATTTATTTTTCAGACAAATGTTATCTGACTGTTGAAAAACCAGCGAGAAGAAGTTGTAGGTAACTTCTACCTAACCAAGCAGGATAAAGAAGCGGTTGTTGATTTCAGACAACAATAGCAAGCATAGAACCCGAAAAAGTCTGTCATTTTTACTTAGTACCACTCAAATGTCTACATTACTAAAACTATAATCCAAAGGCCGGAACACGAGGCTGATATACCTACCTAGCAAAAAAATTCATATTTAGCACTGTATTTTCCACACTCTTAACAACCAATATTTATCTACATAGTGCCATAAAACAAGGAACTTACAAACAACAGCACTAATAAGCAACTACCTAAATAAATCACAAAAATAAAAATGCACCAGAAAACGAAGAAGAATTTTAAAATCCTTAGCAAAGATAACGTTGTACAGTTTTATATTTATAAACGCAAATGTATTCCTTGTAACATCAACATGTATTACCATAGATGCATAAATCTAGTCGCGCCAGACACTTGGAGTTGGGGCCGACTGTACATGTATATGCTCGCATAATATTCGCGTAAATCACATTGGAATTAATTATTGCTTTTGACTACTATGTGTGGGGTGAGGATGGAGGAAGATTAAGCTTGTTTATGATGTAAGGTTCATCTCTTTTCAAGTGTTTCACCTTAGGGAAATCATTGAGCCTTCCACGTAAAGCTGCGTGTGAATACACGGTGCAACTTAATAAACGCAAGACCTCTCGTGTGGTGTCTCAGACTATGAAACTCGATATGATCGAGGTCAAGAGCAGCCCATTTTGAAATAAAAAAATAAATGAAAAAAACAACAACTTTTGTCCTGTGACTTTTCTGATCGAAACAGTTCCAATACCAATTACTTTTTTGAATTTCTAGAAATCGTAGAACAAAAGTTGGTACGCCATCTGTAACGATCCTTACATACTTCTTTCACTTCCTCCACATTAATTCATCTGGATGACCACACACCCCGCTTCGTATGGACTTCGTTCTAATTGCAAACTACACCAGAGGGCGTAGACGGGGAGTCAGTATGTCCCTGATAACGATAATGTGAAAATATAAAATGTATGAAACTGACCACGGGAACACCGAAACAAGTCTGTTGACGGTCGTTGTGGTGATACGAAACAGCTCAGCTCATCATTCTGCCTAGCCATTTCCGAAACAGTATGTCGGGGACGACTTCTAGTTAGGTATACCGGATGCATCTGAATACCTATGTTTTTTTACATGAAGCGACTGTCTATATGGCGATTGTCTTCCAGAAACCAAATAATACGAGTAAGACTAGTCGTCAGACAATACACACTACATCTAATTAACGAATATACAACAAAAAAAAAATCGGAGGGCCGATGAGTAACCGTGAAAAGCAAACTTGCTTTTTGGTTATTAAAATTAAATTAAATATTTGTTTATTTATGGCAACTTGACCCAATTGTTAGTTACATAACATTATTCCTAAAAACTATTATAATTGTTAGTAAACAAAACACAGAAACACAAACAAATACAAAAAGAAAATTGTGAGGTTAGGTGTCATCTGACCAGCACCTCCTCAGCGTGGGACAACCAAGGTGCGTCAATTTCTCTATCAACATACTTAGGATGCCGTTAGAACTAGACCGCGCTCTTGATAAGATGGAGTTTGTCTTTTTGCGCATTATGGCGTAAAAATCATCACTATGCGCAAAAGCGAACATACCAGACGCACTACAATAGCGCAGCAGTCCCAACAGCATCCGGAAGCAGTTATTATTTTGAATACGCAGGGTGTCTAGCGACCTCTTAGTATGCTTTACCCACAGGCCGCTCGTGTATAATGATTGGCAATACGCTTTAAACAGCGGATACTTTACCATAATACCACAACGAGCGAACCTGTGTTGCGCCCTGCGCTCTCGATCTATATCAACGTCGTCTTTAAGGTCTCCGGTTAAAAACTGTCCCAGGTATTTAAATTTGTCAATTCTACTTCTTTATAACTGAAAATCTAACTTTATAAAAGGTGTGTAATGACACTGACAGCTTTTAAACGCGGTTTACATGTGCTGAACGCATTAAGTTTTGTCGAGAAATTCGCCTTAGAAACCTACTTACAATAGATATTTAGCTATATGTAGCCATGCTATTCAGGAGCGACCCAGCCCTTTCAAAATCAATACTCTACTTGTTTTCCATTTCGTTGACGTGTTTCAGTTCGCATGCCTACAAAAATAGATGAGGCTCTATGTGCCGGGGTCAATGCGATGTTTGGGCCGATTTTTCGGTCGATTAGGCTTGTGATAAGTAGCCAATGGTACTGTTGGTGAGGGGGAAGATATCTCTGTGTCTGCCATTTTAGTAACTTATGCCGAAAACAGTCGTGGTATGTGTACTTGGTGTTTTTATTTTCAGAACAAATTGCAGAGCACAAAACGGATTCTGCTAAAAAAACGTAATAAAAAAACAAGTACCGTAAAACAGGGCTACTTGGGTTTTAGGGGCTAATTGGCACGACCCAGAATGTCGAACAAAAATATCGATAACTGTCGGTTGGTGTATGGTAGAAGTTATTTTACAAACTCTAGCAACACTTTGATTGGCTACAACTGAGAAATTCCTGATGGAAAAACCCAATCACATTTTGGTACATAAAATACAAAAACATAAAACAAAAACACAAATAACCCCGTTTAACTGTATGCCTATCGGCTGCGCCAAATACGGGTAATTTAGTATTTTAATAGTGTAATAACTACCAGAAGAGTTTGTGACTGAATAATAACAGCCACACGGTTCTATCATAGCAGTGCTTAGCAAAGTCAGTCTGTGGATGGTTACCATAGCGATTTTCTTCCGTGCCTCGGAAAGGAAGTTAACCCTTCATCTGTCCACGAAGTAGACACAATAGTTAACAATGGTGTCGCGAACAAATCGGTCCTTTGACAGATCATGATTTAAGTCGTTAGTGCTGACTATCGTTTGTAGATCTTTGACAGTCACTGTTTTAAACTTTCACGGTTTACAACTAATCAGCTCATATTGTCCGTGATTTTCAATTATTCTAAGCTCCCGATATTTCGACGCTGTTACTCTTTGTGTTGCTGTCATCCTGCGATCATGGCGCTTGCAACAGCGTCAAAATAATTATCGTTAAGGGAGTGGCCCGAAAGTCTGACAACCAGTCTTACCAAGGGGTATTGAATAACCCAGTACTAATAATAGTACGGGGTTTCCGAGGTCAGATAGGCAGTCGTTCCATGTAAAGCATTTATTCAGCTACATCAGATTAGACTGGAAGTCGACTCTAAAATTAGTAGCGAAAAGACCAGCCAGAGGAGGAATACTAACACATTCTGCTACATTATACTTTACAGCTATTAGTCTAACCGTGTCCTTGATCATTCAAAAGTATGGTTTAATCTAGACGTTGTTAGCCTAAAGTTAGACAATAAACCTCTTGCTGGATATCCTAAGCCTTATACCTAGAACTGAACCTTTGCGGACCACCTCCTGAGTACAACTAATCTAAAAAGTACTTTTTAGACTACCTGGCCCAGACGTTGGTACTATCGACTCGAAAAGTAGAAGCTCAATTTCCATACTGCAAAAGTGGATTATAAATGTATACTGTTTTAAAATTATTCTTCCCTTCTATTTCGTGTGATAAACAAGAAGTCCTTATTAATATTCCTTAGTGCTCATTTGGAGACGACAGACATTAACTCGTTTAGCACAAGGGACGCTTGTAGACGTCGCGCGAATAACCCAGTATCGCTATTTTGATGTCTAGCTTGACGATTACAGACACATGCGTGTCGCCAGTTTTCCAAGATGTACTCCAAGGCTGTTTTCTAATCAAGAGGATATTCCAGACTTCGCCCTATATTGATTGTACCAGCTCGCGTTTACATCAAGGTATAAAACATTTGTGCGAAGGGTGGGCGTTTTGGGACCTGTCTTTTGAAAATTTTGACTGTTAAAATATGCTGATATCTGCCTAATTTGTATAAATTACTTTTGATTTTGTATTGCACATTCGATGTATCTATACTGTTTCCGTTTATCGATTACACTTTAATGACACAACAAACAACATGAACCTTGTTAAAGCGACATACCATGTGAACAAAATAGTGTCTGAAACGAGGATTATGGGTGTCTTTCTACTTAAGCTTCTACATCTTCAACACACTTTACGTTTTTGACAAGTTTTTTAATTCTTGAAACAAAGTTCCACAAGACTACAACGTGTTAACTACACACATTGTGGTTGCATTGTACTCTTTTTCATCTTCTGTCTGACTACCTACTTTCCCCAGCCAATATCCAGTAAAGATCTGCCCATTGCCATCAAAGCCACAATGACATTTAAACCACATTCTTGAGTGGTTGGTGTCGTTATTCCATAGCAATGATGACGCTGATAGCTCAAGGACGCAGTCTAAGGCGGACTGTACCAAGGAGCGGAAAGGAGACTTGCGGAAACCGATAATAATAATATTGGTTTCAATCTACATCACGCCTCTCGTCTATCCTTAAGTTGGTCGAATCTTGCACATGTCTCCGCTGGCTTTTGGTGGAATCCGGCCGTAAATGTGCTGATCACGTTGTGTTTTAAGATTTAACCACGAGTCATTGTTTTGTAGCTAAAAACCATAATTTTTAACTGAAAAACAGACACAATCGTATTTTATATAGATCAATTGTCTCTTATGAAGGCCGCCACCTGTTTGGCCGACAAGCGGATGACACTTTTACGGGATATAATAAGGTAATGTATAGACTTCCTGCAGCTAAGTGGCGCGCGCGCCGGTCTTCGCGCCCACATGCGCGGGTCAATTTTATATGTTCATTAATTTGACTGTTGGTTTGAAGGCAGAGGGGGCAGTCTTTTAAATTTAGATGTTCTTTTCGTCACTAGACGAGGAGTAGCATCGTTGTTCTTTTGGTTCTTCATCGATATTACTAAATATTGTCCGTGGATATTGTACAAAAACAACATGGCGTCGATGAAGTTTCGACTATGGCCATGCGCCAAAAGAACATACAGCACTATACCGGGTGTACACTGCTGAGGTCAAAACATCACTCCCGACACTGACAATGGCCATATTATCCTTTGTTTTATAATTTCTTTCGCCGAACACATGTTCTTTTTTTAAAATAAAAATTTCATTGTGCAACTATTAAAAGAAAAAGGTCACGAATCTGATTCAGGAACTGTCCAAGAAACTACAGCAACTGCCTGTGACAAAGAAGAAGTCAGCGAGGTGAGGAAGCGGAGGTAGTCAGCTGTTTTGAAGACAGACGTGCACACCGAGTCTTTGTGTTCAAGCAGTGACGAAGAAGAAAAAAACTAGGCGCATTCCTGGATTCCTTTCCTCCTTTTTACAGAGGTTACATGTACCAAATGATGTAAAGTTTATAGATTTTATAGACAGTTTCAGTTTACGCCGATTTATATATCTAAAGGGTCACTTTTTACCCCTGATACCAGACATATTGCTCATTTTAACGAATCTAGTTAAGAGTTATATATGTATGTTCATTTAGCTGCTGTTAGGGTGGAGGGGAACTGGGGACACGTTGGGAACAGTGATTAGATTTGATGATGTTCTTTTTGAGTTCGTATTAGGATAGCTGTTGATGTTTGTGTTGTAGCAGGCGGAAATTAAATTGTCCTAGATCTATTCAAATGCTTACATCCATGCAGTATTAATAGTTATTTTTGTTGAAATATCCAAGCAGTATTAATAGTTATTTTTGTTGAAATTACAGCTTGGTCTGTACCATATATTAGTAAAGCAAAGCGTTACGTAACGTTTACGAATAATTCTGTGCTCGCCATTTCCGTGGCCACACGACATGAAAATTCCTAAAACAAAACCACTTGATACAAATATAAATGAGAACAAGTAACTAAAACGCGTTTACACCATAATTTCACGACCGTGGTCAAATCGAGTTGTACATTTAAATTGATTGTAGGACATATTTCCTTGAAGCCGGATGCATTCAATTGGCATCAGCGTAGTGCGCAGGCGACGAAACAGTTCGCGATCAACCGTCCTATCACTCTCACCGTAGTATCGATAAATTGGAATCGGGATATCGATGTGTTCAAATAAAATCGAAAAGTGTGAAACCACGGAGCGAGAGATTTATTTAAAAAAAAAAACCAGTTGCAAAGTATTTCAAATATTTATGTTTAGGTTTGTGAACTTACGTTTGGATGGACAGTGGTAATTCAATTTATTTCTCCACAAAAAATGTCTCGGTATGAAAACACTCGTTATGTGGGACAGTGAAGGAAAATATTCTCGTCAGTTTGTAAAAAAAGTGCTAGTCTGAGGACTCAGTTTGTTAGACGCGAGTGGTATCACTGACATGTGATACCACAAGACAGCTACCACGACGGAAAAGGACGGGAAAGAACAAAAGCGAGCCAAAAGGAAACGAATATCCGATATGAGGTGAGAGTGTGGCTAAACCGGACAACTGCCGGCTAAAAGTGAATTAGAATAGTAAAGTTTATTGGAAAGTCTTTTGTTTTATTCAATACGGTATGTTCAGCCTTTTGTAAAATTATGAGAATTAATCATGATCTGTCAAAGGACCGATTTAGGGATAACTCAGTCCGTCTCCGTGTCTGTTACTAGGACAACCGATTTTTATACGGGTAGTGCATTTGATTCTCCTTGGTATCTGAAATCCACGCTGGGGAAGATGCGGGCAAAAGTGCAATTTATTTCCATCAAGAAAATGTAATACCAACGATGCATTTCTCTTTTTTATTATTTTCCTTT
This sequence comes from Xestia rhomboidea, assembly GCA_963853795.1. Lineage (NCBI taxonomy): Eukaryota > Metazoa > Arthropoda > Insecta > Lepidoptera > Noctuidae > Xestia > Xestia rhomboidea. Next base: position 2,882,469 of record OY970756.1, read on the forward strand.
GCCGTGTTATGATTTTAATCCTCCTTTGCCTAAAACTACAACCGACTAGGGTTGTAGTTTAAGGCTGATTTGCTGGTTAGGACTAGTTTGTGGCCACGTATCAGTGGTGTTCTTAAGATCCTCACTTCAGCAAGTGGTTCATGTTCAGAACATAGGCACCGCACTCAAATTGAGTGCTGGACGGGTCTTTGGGGATCCAATAACTTAGATCAGATTGATAGTGGCTTTTGACAGGTGATGAATTGCACAAAGATAGATTTTGAATTTACAGATTCAGATTACAAGAATTTGCCCACGAATATTATCAAATATGGGTACACTTTGTCTAACTCTTCGGGGATTTTAGACGTGACGTTATGAGTAGTGCAAAGAGCAGGAAGGGCGAGGCATCTCCATCATTGTCACACGTTGGCTCATGGGAGAATCTAGGTTCTTACAGCAGTCCCCTCGCTTTTATAGCTAGTTTAGGTATGTCAAGGTGGTCCACCGGAAGCTCGATAGTGACATAACCACTGTGTATTTTGTAGGTACCGCAAAGATTGAAATCGTGGATAGAGACTAGAGAAAACTGTTGCAGCTCTTCATCCGCCTCTAGTCTTGCCTATAATCCTACAAGTGTTCATTGTCAATCTACTGTCGTCGTGTCCTCATTTTGCATCCGAATTTGAGCCATATGAACTAAAAACTCTTTTTGATTATCAGTTGTTCATTAGGTGCCACTTCTTTCCAAGACTTCTGTATACAGAGAAAGTTTGGATTAGCTGTAGCTGCAAAAAACTCTTTTCATGACCAGAGTGCTGCTTTTTATTTGGACAAAGAAATTACATTATATACACTACTAGCTGATGGCCGCGGCATCGCCCGCGTGGATATCGCGACCAAAAGTAATCATGAAATTTTGATCCCGTTCCCGCAACCCTCCAACATATATCATTATATTTTAGCCAATGTATACAAAAAATTGACAAATTATATTATACTAAAACCTTTCAAACTCAAACTCAAAACTCAAATCATTTATTTCAATTAGACCATTACGGCACTTTTGAATGTCGAAAATACAAAAAAAGCAAAGCTACAGTCGCAGTCACAAGGCATAATAACTTGAGAAAGTACTGTAGTTGCGCATTCCCTAACGTAGATCTCTATGGAGAAGAACGGGCAAGAAACTCCATGGACACTCTTTTAAATCAAAATATTGATACAAAATCTTGGTTACATCATGATTCATGTTGAGATTATACATAATGTGAGAACGATGTAGAAAGACGTGCACATTAGGAGCGTCCAGAGTAAAATAATAAATCAAAAATTTAAAAACAAAGTAATTAAAATGAACGAGAACCACTCTATTCATTGGTGAATACAACATGAAAATCGGTGCAGTAGTTTTTGAGTTTATCGCGAACAGACAGTCAGACGCGGCGGAGGACTTTGTTTTATAATATGTAGTGATGGTGCTGCTGCTAGCCTTTAGTCACTGCAGGGACACGTTGACATGGACTTGGATACGTTTTGATAAACTTTAACACTAGACTGATACCAATCTTGCAAGGTTTTCGAAAATGTAGCTGGACTGTTTAAATTCAATTTCTTGCACAGTTATAATAACATAACATACGTCGTTATTTCCCCAAAGGGTTAAATAGGGGTGTATACATTTTGCCAATCTCATGTAGTGGAGGGCGAGATTATTGCCAGTTGCCACCAACCGGTTATTAATTCAGCCTCCAGGCTGCTACAGAGAAATTCCGGATGAAAAAGACCAGTAAGACTTTGCCAGACCTGGGATTCGAGCCCAAGACCTCATGCGAAGCAGTAACGCTTGAAACCACTAGACCATGGTTTTTAAACATTCTTAAAAAGTCATGAAATAGAAGGAACATTATACTTGGCTTTAGCTTACATGATCTTTATGAAAAGTAGCCTTGCACTTGAACCCCTCATGTACAAGGTCCCTTAGATGCATATCCAGCCATCAATCATGAAGTCATTATTTAATCAATCTGTTTATATAGATGCACAGATTAAATAATTACTACATTGCTTGAGCTTCCTATATGACCATAACAAGTCACTTCTGGTTGTTTATTGTCCGTAATTCATTATAACTGCTGGACGTTCACGTGCTGGACTTCTGTTTAAATGTGTGGGGAGTAACTTGTGTACGTAGGTATTTGTCTTCGCAATTCTGCTAGTAGCATGAGCTACTAGCGAGACAGTGATTGCTGAGACATTGTCACTCTCTCATCATCATTCTCCTGCCCTTAATCCAGTTTATTTGGGGCCAGCGCAGTATATCGTCTTCTTCCTTGTCTGAAACCTAATAATACTGGGCTGGGTAGAAGTTGAACACGTGCAAATCAGAGCACCGGCAAGATGGTCAGACGAGATTATACTATTGAATTAGAGGCCGGCTGAACGGGCCACAATGCAGGGCATAATACAGTCTTAAGTGGTCGTGATCTTAAGGATTGAAGTAACGACAAAGACGAGAAGAAAGAGAGACTAATATAAGTTGGATTTTCAATGCAAACAAATGAATAAGTGACTTAAAACCTAAGACTCAGTCCGAAGATTGAAATTCTTGCAGGGCAATGTATTAAATCATTCATTGATGTGTCATCCAGTATTAGTGGAAACAGGCATGCCGCGTATTTAGTAGTTCGCTGTCAATTATTTTTTTACAATAATTATGTTGACGGCTTTGCCTTATTTAAGAAGTGTCCCGTGTTCAATATACGTACCAAAACCTTATCGAAGTTTCTTTGTCCCCAGGGTTGATCTTCGAAGTATAAAGTGTGCGTCTGCACTCCGCGCTGGCCTTAAAGCTGCCATGTACGAAAGCAGCTGCTCCTACGCAGGAGCCTTAGAGTTAAAGAGAAGCGCACTAAAGGAGGAGCCATGGCCCGCCGCAGAATGGCCTCCCTACCGACTCCACCAGTCCACTTTCGAGCAACTGAAGCAGAGTGTCGAAAAAGCCAAAGCGGCCTTACAAGACAGGTCAGGCCTCCTTGGTTCGGCGACGGCTTTCGGTGATTTCTATGGGGGCCAGCTGGGGCAAGATGCCTCCAGCTCTACTCTAGGATTTGGAAGAACAGCTAGGACTGATGACTCAATGCTCGGGGCTATGGATAAAAGTAAAACTACTGGTAAGTTGTTTCTTTTTATACAATAGCGTACTAATAATCACATAATAAGAATAATCTTTTCCACGCCAATAAGTTCTTACCGGCAATTAAATAGTTCAGTATCTATATCACGAAGGAACTATTTATTTCGATAGACTGTTCGTGATTCGTCCTTCGTTTTGCCACAATCAGCTAACGTCATCGTTATTATGTCCCATAATAAACTGCACTACGTCAAGATGATAAAATTCACGTAAACTTTTACACCAACCATTTTACATTCATATCAGAATTTAAGGTCTATTGTCACATGCCTTAACCTCGCGACGATAACGCGACGGCAGACACGGCTGATATCGATTGCTGACGGTGACAGGGTAAACTCGCCCTTAAGATAACAATGCACGATCACATTTCGCGTGTAAACTAAACCCTTTTAGAATACTTTGATGTAGGTAGAAGAGGCTGGTGGGGAGGCATCTTCAGATAACAATCAAGGGAGAGGGGCGTACGGGATTTCATCCCCATGGTTGCTATAGAGACGCGCCCGCCCCTTAAACGCCCCGCGATGATCGCGCTCGGGTAAATAGTGGCGAAAATAAAATTTTATTATCCCACCGTTCATTATTGTGGATGTTATCCGACGCCTTTTTTCTCTTAACGAGGGTAGGATGATAATTTTGTTGCATTTTTCGTGCATTGTCGTTTGGTCATTTTTTTTTCGCTGGCGTGATCGAATACGCTTGTTTTAACCATTAAAGTTTTTAATTTTCGTTTATTTTTTATTTTTATTAGCCATGCATGTCCCACGCTGGACATGACCTCCCCATCTCGCCACCTCTGTCTAGGCCGGCCTTGGTGGCGTCGTCGTCAATCCTCAGGCACGTAATGTGTCATCGTGAGAGATTTGCCCAGCGATCTTATGCATGCGGCTCACTTGACCTGCCCAATGCCATTTGAGCCTGGCAGCCTTTTTACGAGTATGTATACGTCTGTAATTCCTGTTTTTGAGGGCAGCGTAGTGTTCCGTATTTTATCGGTCCTCTTTACATCCACAATGCTACGCTCCATTATCCTTTGGCAGACTCCAAGGTGGAACTTTTGTTATTCGGCTAGTGACCAGGTATGAGCACCGTAGGTTAGTAGGCTATCAAAACTAAAAAATATCCTTTTTGTGTGACCATTATAAGTATCAAAATTATTGTTATGAATATGCGTTTTGTTAAAAAATTGGTTCTCGCTGCAGAACTTAAAAGTGAAATTCCGACTATTATAGAAACATTTCTAGCAGGACAAGCATATTCCAATTGTTACAAAAATGCTTTGTCCTCGCCAGAGGTCGCCCTGTTGCCACAAAAGCGCGTTGACAAAGGAGGTTCTCTCGAAAAAGACAATAAAGTTCTTGCCATTAAAAAAAAAGAGGCGCAATTCATAAAAAAATGTAAATTCGAAGCGAGCGGCCATTGTGCTGGCTCCGCGACAGTGAGGAAATCGGGGCTTTCCGCTGTCGTGAACTATGTAGGTGGAAACTCTTGCGTTTCACGGGACGATTTTTTCTTATTTTAGGATGTTTAAACTTTGATTGGTGTTCGCTGTAATTTGTGCGCGTCTGGTGGTTTGACCGTAGTCATAGACTATGTGGTAGCGAACTGGTTTTTTTTTAAATTGAATTACTTAATGTGGTAATCTCAACCCACGTTACAATTTGTTATCAAGTTTCTTTCTCCCAAATTCATAACAACGAGACTCGTTGAAAAAACCAGCCAAGTGCGAGTTGGACTCCCGCACCGAGGGTTTCGTATAAACTTGTAGAGGTATTTTGTTATTAAACTACATATTTTCGGTTTTCAGATTATTTCCTTTATATGTGCTGTAAGACATTACTTCTAGGTCAACGGGAAGTACCCTATTAAAATTGATTCCCTTTAGTGTGTCGAAATAAACGTTTCATTACGGCATAAACGGCCATATCTTTTTTTACGTTAACTTAGAAGTTTCAACTCGATACCTCTACGCTTTCCCCAGATAAAATGGTCTTGACAGACAGACAGACAACAAAGTGATCCTATAAGGGTACAATTTTTCCCTCTTGAGGTAAGGAACCCTAAAAATCAACAATATACATATTTACAAAGTAAAAAACTTTTTCCCTAAATTTCACAATCAAAACAAAGTTGCCGTGCTAAACGGCTTGCAACAACATCCATTACCCTATCCACTGCCCCGGTTTGATAAACACACGAGGCGAGTCGAAAATACTAAGCAATTGTCGAATATTTACATAATATTCAAATAAGTGCAAAAATCCACGCGCCACCGTCGCTTAATCTAAGTCATTAGGAGAAATGTATTAAAAGTAACCCTTCAAACGATCACGAAAAGAGTTGTTAACACAAAAATGATTGCAGTACGCCCCGAATACCAGTTGCTAGTATTTTACATGGCTATCGGGCCCCGGGATCAGTTTGGTACAAATGTCATCAATTATGAGGCCACACTTTGGATCGTATCGCGATAAAATATATATCAATAAATCATGCTCCAACTGGTGTGATACGAGTTTATTGATTTTTTTAAATGTAAATTGCCAGAGGGCTAGGGTTGTTGTTTTTAGATTTATATTCATTACGGACGGGGTGCAGAATGTAGATTATGAACGCAGTGTAGATTCTGTTCATTTAGGGACTCCTTTATTTCATAAGTGGAGAGGTGCGCTCCCGGTTTTATTAGAAACAATACAAGATATTATTCACAAGGATCCCTATTTTATGCAAAGGGTCTTTTCTTCAGAAAAAGATTCGTTCAATTGAAAACTTAATGAATATACGCCTGGCTTCTTGCTCTGGAGAGGACTCTGCAGTGAGTGACAAGGATACTCCCAGTATAAAAGAAGCCGTATCAAACACAGGATCACCTTTGAAATATGGTTCCATTTCTGGCATCTGCTTAGTACTGCTCTTATCATTTAGTTCAGGACGCGTTAAAGCAAGCCTCTGAATAAAATTATTTTTATCAAGCTATATTGATTTCTTTGTGTGATAATCGTTGCAGATATTGTCTGTACATTATAATATTATTAATTAAGAAATGTGTACGTTTATGTATGAGGAACTCTGAAAGTGGCGTCGGTGATTGAAAGTAAGTGTGGCAATCGGTTGGCTTGGTATCAGCATGTGATGCTGAGGAATGAGGAAAACGTCGTGAGGAAAGCTTTGAGATGCTTTATAAGGGTAGGTAGATGAAGACCAAAGAAATTATGGATGGCCTGTGTGAAGGATGATAATTATGGCAAAAATTATGTGTCTGAGATGACGAGAAGTATGGAAGAAGAAGACACACATTTTGGTAACTTTACGTGAATCTTTAACTTCTCATCATCATGCATTATCGTTGACAGACTGACTAAACTCTAGCCAAAGCACCCTTCACCCTAAGGACCTAAGCTTAGTGCATAAAATGTAAGTACTAGCCCTCTCTGATACTATCTTCTTGATAAAATAAATCATTCAACTAAAGCACCTCAACCATTCCCTAAAAAAGTATCAAAAAATATTCCCGTAAGTACACAGATAATCTACAATGTAAAGTATCGTAAAACGGTGTAAACGAGTGTGAAAAGTGACTCATCACGGGGCGCCCTGCTGTCTACACCAGCTTTATTATGTTTAATAGTCCCTCGGCCCCAAACGGTTTGCCTTTTAATTAGTAAGCCTTAATGTATTATTATAATCTGACTCATAGATGTTTATTGTAACGATACTGGTGTTTTTTATGGGATTATCTGATTTTTTTGTGCCATCGGCTTAGATACAATGTAAGTACAAAATCTGATTTGGAATGAAAATGGTTTTGAATTTCGTCATCGATAGACGTTAGTGGCCTTCGTTTATTTTAAATCTGTTAGAACAGTTTCTAAACTGACATGGTCATTAACAAAAAAAAATATTGAATATCAAATCAAATATGTAGCAAAAACGGTAAATATCACGCTCTTAGTGTTATACCTCGTACAGTCCTTACACAGTCTGTTGGTGGTTTATAGATATGGTTTTGCATCACACTCTCAATCGTAGTTATTTTATTCTCGTTTCAACAAGGTTGCTGCTTGGGTTCCTGTTCAAGGTCTAATATATAGGAAAGGACCTTTCTGTAAAGACTTAGTTACCCCGACCCACAGCGAAATAACGTAGCCGTAATTATTCCATCTTCTCACTTCGCCAAAATGAAAAACTATATTTGTTTCCATTAAATTGGTTTGTTTATTATTAAAATAACACTAACAAATAAACACATCAAAATTCCGATTCACAGTTTCAAATTGGATAATCACACTGTAAAGCCACTAACCCTCTCGAGCGACCCAAACACTTCACATTAAGCCAATAAGCCAAATTCCCACTCCCATGGGGTGTTCCCAAGTAGTACCAAACAAACAATTATTGCACAATCAATGGCCATTCGCGCGAGAATATTATAAATCAGCGATAATGGGTGACGTTACGTAGAGTGACATCACTTTTAGTTCGCCGCTCCTAACAATAGATGGCGCACGGCCGGCGCGCGCCCGCGCATCCCGTAAACACGCTAAGGGCTCTAAACCAGCGGGAAGCTTAGCGGAGCGGGTACTACTTTAGCTTTGTATTATAGTGCTATTTGCATTTTGTTTCGATTAATATAATATATTGCGAAAGTAAATCTAAAACACTGTTTATGATTAGGATTTTCGTCGAAGTTTACAGATCGTACTCAATACCACAAAAAAAAACGAATCGAATTGCCATCATGTTAGGTTGGTACAGTATTGTACCTACACGCAAATTATTATTTTTTTTGGCTAGCTCACTAGCTGTGTGGCACCTACAACTTATATAAGGAGCAAACCGCTATCATTAGCAAAATCTCAGTCATTATAGTTTATAACCATTCATCCGCTGTTTCCCTAGCCCCGTCAATGTTGCTTACCATTTCATGGGAACCATGGCCGAGACAATGCGAGTTAATTGTGCGACAGATACCAGTAATGATGATACCACCCCATTTTTTTTTATTTTATGGATATGCCGTGACCAAGCGAGCTCACCCCAGCGTTATTTTCAACAAATGCATTGTTAAAAACATATTGTGTTCGGCAATTTGATACGTTTGACTTTTGGCGTGGGACAGCCGAGATTTTTTTTATATTTTTTTTTGTTGAATTTTTATAATGGTTTGCAATAATTTTATCAAAAACTCAACATAATTTTGTAGCCACCTTCATTTTTTATTCTAGCCAATTGGTATTATAGACAGCTCCTTTGATTTCACTAAACCCTAGCAGATTATCATGCTAGATTTCTTACAACCACAAACAATACTAGCGAACCGCCCCGGCTTCGCATGGGTGCAATGTAGATATAAACCTTCCTCTTGATTCACTCTATCTATTGCTGAAAATTGCATTAAAATCCGTAGCGTGGTTTAAAAGATCTAAGTGTCAAACAGCGGAGGCGACTTTTCTTTATACTATGTCAAGATGTTAAAAAAAACCTGTTCGATCCGAAAGCGGATAGGTATACCAACGACTTAACCAAATAAAATACGAAACATAAAATATTTATGAAAGTAAACATATTAATGAATTTTAAAATGCATAATTTTAGTACCCAAAATTACTACCATTTCCAAAATCTTACAAATTTTTAAAAAGTGACAACACCGTCCGTCTTCGGCATTAGTTTAATCGATCGTGAAATTGTTTGTCTAAGATGTCACTACCCGAGAAGAGACCGGATGTACCCCTGTGTTGTCATGTATGTTTCATCATTTTGGTACATTTTATTTAATTTTTATCGGGGTTTTTTTTTTACTTGTTGTTCGGACCAGGTTTTTTAACATATTGTATAGCGAGCATAAAATACTCCTGAAATATGCTACTCTGTTAAAATTATTATGCCGCGTTAACCCTTTTGAATTTCTAGTCCCCTAATTGATTGTGATTTGAAAAATATGTTTGCTATACAGGGTGTAAACGGACCTTTCACAAAGCCGTTAACCAAAGCATTCTGTACATCAAACTAAGTAACTCAACTCAAAAATTATTGCTGGAAAACGACGTTTTTTTGGGGTGAAAAATCACGTTTTACGGTAAAACTTAATGTTACGCACTCACAACATTCTGCTTATGGATGCATTGAATAGTAAACGGGATATGAAGGTATTTATTTTAAGTAAAGTTATGACTTTAAAAACTTGGAACTTTGACCTCAAATATCTCCATAACTATGTTCCCAGGTCCAGAACAAAAAAATTGATCGCAATGATGGGGAGAACAAGTGCCTTTAGGCTTCGTTAAGGATCTATTTACACCCTTTATAAGCAAACCTATTTTTAAACATAAGATCTGGGGACATGACTGTAGTGCCGCATGCTGGCCAAGACGAGCCAAGCGAAGCGCAAGGGCACTACCTACCTTTTCTCGAAGCACTTCGTCGTTTTTTTGAACCCTTATAACTTGTGTTTGGATTATACCAGATAAACAAAATTCTCGGGATATGTTGTCAATAGACATAATAAATATGGATTATAGACTTATCAAACATATAATTAATTGCATAGCTCTTAAACTTTAGATTTTATTGATATCTAAAAAACCCTGATTTCGTCACTGACGATCATCAAAATTCTTAGGGTATTTCCTATTGTCCTAGAAAGCTGAAATTTGGTATGTAAGCTATCATGAATACATAAACACCAAAAAAATATAAAACTTGATCCCCAACCCCTTAAACTAGGGGATGGAACTTTGTATGAGACTTCCGCAATTTTGACGCTAGAGGTCTGAAAAAGCAAAAAATAGAGAGTGCAGGTCCATAAAAGAAAAAAAAAAGAAAAAAAGTCACAAGCAACTTACAAAAAGAAATGAAATCCCACCAAAACATGTTCATGTAAAATGTTTCCAAGACTTTATCAGATCTCATGTAGAGCCAAGCTTCTAACTCTACACGCCCTAACTCTACACGCCCTAACTCTACAAGGTCTAACTTTACAAACTCTACACTTTAGTCAAAATATGTGGCTTGGCCGTGTTCTGCCGTGGCTTGGCTTGGTCGTGTCAAACGATTCGGAACAGAAAGAATTCCGAATCGTTTGACGAGATAATGATTCCATGCAGAGCTTAAACTTAGACATTTTCCTTCTCTGCTAACAAAGCTTCAATACCTTATTTTTCAGTCCCTTATAGAAACCCTTTTATTTTTTAGTAAGTTCCCTTATTGTTTGGTAATTGTTATGTAATTTTGGACGCGACAGGTTCAGACAAGCTGTCTGGTGGGATCGCTAAAGGCTACTCCACACCAACCCTGTCAGACTCGCTACGGGCAACGAAATGTTCAGGTATGTTCCCTTAGAACTCTCTGCGAAAACTTATGGCGGTGAATGTCGTGACGACATGAGTGTGCTGTTGGATATTTATCTTTCAGCGCTAAGCCAACAGTTGCAAATTCATGAGCGTGTCTTGCCGCTTAAGACACTGCCACCATTGGTCGATATAATTCAATCTGGTTGATTATGTCCATCAGATATGAGCTAAGTCGCGAAGCAAAGGATGATTATGATTAATAACCAATATTTAATTGTTTGTGTTTCATATCGTAGTTTGGCTTAGCTTAGCTTCTGGTGGAAAAAGTTAATTTTATAACACGTCTTACCTGCTCCGCTACCATCACTTAGCTGTTGTGGAAATAAATACAAAAGTACTTACTTATTATATTATCATTTTTAGCTTCACCTACCTTACCGTTTTTTTTCTCTTTTTCACACATCTCTGCTGAAAAGGTAGTTTATAACAAAATGGAAAATAGGGAGCTACATTCCTCTTTGCTCTGATCCTAGGTTACTAAAAATTTCACATCCAATTTAGCACTAGTGACCGTTATTCTGGTGGACATAAGGTTTATGTCAGAAGCAAAACAACAATGAAAGCTGCAATATACCAATCACCAAAATATCATCGTATTTGGTATTTCACATTGGTATGACACTATTTAATTTCTAGCATCTGCCATTCATAATAGAGCTGAGTTGACACTTGGCAAGCATTAATTCGTGAGTCACACTAACACATCAAAATATTACTATACAAGTACTGCATTTAATGTGCGTATTCGTGCAAATAACAATAGTTTTTGTTACATCGAAATCGGGCCAGGATTTCCAAAGTTACAGCGTTGTAAAGTTTCGTCGCTTTTATAAGTTCGCGTTCCTTCGCACACTCGCAGTGTGACGTCACGCTGCGATTTTCATGTCCGATTGCGAGTGATATGGAGTGTTTACGTTCATAAATTTGGATTTGTAAAGTGGTCCGCACTTATTATTTCGACTCGCAGCATGACATCAGTGACGTCACGCCCGTTGTCGGATCTTCCCGTACTTAAACCTTTATTAGCTACAATATTTTTTCTAGGAATTACTATCTAGTAATTTTTAAAGATCCCTATTTTTAAGACATGCTGATAACAAAAAACCTTGGTGCATTAAAAATCTCAAACTAGCATGCTCAGCCATGCAAATTCCTGTTCCACTTGATTTTAACTCTTCAATGCATCTGTGTTATTTTGGATAATATAAAACTGAAGGCGGATTTGATTTTTTGGATTGGTGGATTTAGGATTTAGTTCTTGAAATCACACCAATAAATCTTGAATCATACAAAAAACTGTTCGCCTTACTTCGTCAGAGTACAGTACAATAAGAACTTCAACAAGAGACAAAACCCTTCAAAAATTCTGTACAATTTAACTCATGACAGTAGCAATATCAAACGAGGCGTAAGTTCAAAGGATCGCCACAGAGGGCGCTGCAGAGCTGCAATTAAAAGTTACCGCTTTACCATCAAAGCAGTACTCATTATGCTCGGTAAAGCGGTAAAATGATTGTGGTGGGGGGGGGGATAATTTTATCTGCATCGGTAATGAGCGAAGATAACTGCTCTACTGCAGTAAATGGTCTGTGGATTGAGTGCAAACTGGTAAAAAAGGGTTACGACCAAAAATTTGACAACTGAGTTACTTACTAACTTACTTTGGATTCATTGAGTTAACAATTGCAATTTTATCATCTCACTCATTCTTAAAAGACAATGTACCTTATAAAAATATATGTTGTTCTCTATGTGTGAGGCTGAAAAGGACATACACGAAGCTGTATAGTTTTTATGGCCGTGGTCATAGTCGAACCTAATGCCAACATCTTGTTAAACTAATACGACTTCCACGAACAATTTCCCGACACTTTTCTTCAAGCGCCAAGAGAACCGGTCTGCTCTATAACTTTCTAAAATATACCTTTTTTTTTTAAAGAGCCAAAAAGGAACATGATTTGCAAAACTGAACCTCACAGTGACATCCCCATTTGTTACAAAACTCATTTTAACAACAATACTCAGTCTGAATCACGGAACGTTCGCATTTAGTTTACGGGCTCGAAACGGCTTAAATGAGCAACATTATAACTCCCGAGTACTCTAAATACAATGCGTACTAGTGCCGTAACTAAACCCGCCACGCGCCGGTACTACATGTTACGCTCTTAATTAAGAGCTCTCGCGGTCCTTTCGACCGCTTTGTATGACTCGATTCGATACCGTTTCGGATTTACCCAGGCATTTCCATTCATTGATACTCACTCGATTTAAATCGATACGGTCTGTGTTCATTTGCGGTTATTGTTTTATGCGAAGTCTGGACGTTTGAAATGACAGCCTGATAGATTAGATCGCTGGTTAGGTAGGTGTTGTTTATTTCTATTTTCTGTACTGCTATGATGGCTGTAGAAATAGAAGAAATTATCATACAAAAAATAAAAACAACTTTTTTTCCAATGCGTCTGTTATTGGAGCGCTGCACTGTTTATTTTGTATTACTGTTCGTTTTTTAGTGCTTTGACTTAATTTTCTGGAACTGGATTAATTATTGTTATTCCAATAGAACAAAATAACTCATCGAAAGAAAATGATCGCGGTTCATTTAAGTTGTCTAAAACCTTTCGAGTATCTAAATTAAGGGGTCTGGCAGACCCCACTAAGCATATCGAATAAAAACGCGTGCTTCTAACCCTGCGAACGTCGGATCGTCGATTATATAGAAATCTGCGGTGACAACCGTGCATTACATATTTTTTCTCATACGGCACAAAAGACCGCGGGGTGATATCATAGGGTTGAGTTGATACAGTAATTATTATAATATTCATTACTTGAATTACTCTCTATTATGATATTTATTTTGGGAACTAGTTATGTTTTATTTTATTAAATTGCTAAGCGCATTGAGTTTAAGGCAAAATTGCTATACATTTTTTTTTATTATATAGGTTCGTAGTAAGTTTACTTACGCCAATTTTCACGAACATTGCCTCTCCTGTCACTGCCATATCGTCTCATTTGCGCTCATCAGTGAGAAACAATGACTCTCATAGCGCGACGCTCAAATTGAGATGATCTCAAGTAAATTAGAGGCGAGCAAGTAATTATGATTCCGGGTTTTCTAGTCCGTCTATTAGACGGTTTGCCTCAAGTATCTTCTTACTGTCCACTCGCTGATAGCCACACTTCGAACTCGCCTCAGCTCAAAACAAGCTAACAACATCGATCAGCAATTTATTAATAACACCGCAAAATAAACAAACACTTTGGCATCCAATATTTACTTACATCGCAATGATAAATAAATCGGGCCGGAGTCACCCTATCTCAGTGAGCGCCAGTCTATTTCCCAGTCAATCATTGTGCCGTTCGGTTCCGGTGTCGGGTGGTAAATGGGTGGGTGGAGCGATGCCCTGGCGTCACTAATTTCTGGATTATCCTTACTTCATAATAAGGATGTAACCCCGTGAGAAACTAAATGAGACTCAAAGTAAGGAAGCTACATAATACTTAGTTACATAAAAAATCTAAAGGTTACTCAAAGACAAGGTTGGAATTTCTCTAGAAAATTTCAACCTTGTTTGTTTTTTGGGTGTGATGAATGTTTAAATAGTTTAGAAGCTATAACAGGTTAATAATGGTAGTCCATCAACCGTTTTACAGACTGCCCCTACCCAAGTATGTAGTTGGGTCGGAACCTTAATATTGTGGAAACCGGACTCGCTTTTGGCCGGTTTGTAAAAACCGTGGTATAAGTTGTATCTGGTCTTATATCTACTTACAATTTCGACAATCTTGTTAATAAAAAATATATCAATTTATTCTTCTTGACGTGTCTATGGCAATCTAAATTGTGTCGGCCCAGAACTGCTACTAGTTTGGCGGTTTCGGTAGCATCCATCAGTTCCTGTAGTAAACAAACAGGAACAGTACCACATTTATCAATTTATTATGCAACGAATAGAAACAGTTAAAACAATTAGAAACTCAGCATCAATTAAAATACTCAAACAATATCAAATAGAAACATGAAGGTTACAAAATACGTTTACATTGATCCCTTGAAGTCGCTCCCTCTACCTACTTTATTGCCCGGGACAGAGTTAACAAAATAAATGGCTTAAATTTCTACACCAGTAATGAATACAGTGAGGGTTGCAGAATAAATCATTGTTACGTTGCATTTTGGGGATGCTTAGGGGTCCAAGATAAGGGAAGTAGCGAGGCGACGAGTGTTGGGGTTATGTAGAGGATACAGCGAAACTTTCATGCACATAACCTTACTTATTATTTATTTATTAAAACTTTATGCACAAGTAAAAACTGTACAAAGGCGGACTTAATGCCTTGGGCGTTTTCTACCAGTCTAATTTAGGGTGATGCAGAGACAATACACAGTAGGTGCAATAACTGAAAACAAATTAGCAAATATTTATAACTAAAATATAAAAATAAATTACAAATAAAGTATAATTATAATGTCTCGTTTATTATAAATCTTGTATTAGAACTAGCTTTAGCCCACTACGTTACCACTACGCTACGCTAGCGTAGTGCGGAAATTATACTGCAAGAACGTGTTAAAAAGTGTACCAAACACCATCGAATTTCTTTCAGCTGTTTAGTCGTGAAGGCGTGACAAACAAACTAACTTTTATAACAATCATAAAAGATATACTTTTTTACCTTGTTTTAAAATTCCGGTCATGTATCAAATATTTGGCTGCCGCACATATTATGTTAAAATTTAAATATTATATAAATCATTTATTTTCGAAGAACTTATGCCTCGTGGTCGCTTATCTCTCAGCCCACCCCTAGCCACGCGACACGCACCGGACGTAGCTGACGAGCAAGAGCGCGTGCGCACACCATTCAAATGTTCAATGGAACGTACGGAGGCACACTTAAAACATTTTTACTGTTACAGTCCATTGTTAACCAACCCTTACAACTTCGAAGATATACGCCAACACAGTTCTCATGCTGGATATAATTGTTGTAAGCCTTCAATATCATATTTCAACAAAAAACCTGATAGACAGTTATGTAATCAAAAGTTTAACTCACGTGAAAATCATTTTTTTTTTGATTAATCTGCATTCCCCTGCCCTTATCCCAATTTATTTGAGGATTTATATCCTCTTCTCCCATACTTCTATATTACTCGTCATCTCATCAGACACCTTTTTTCTTACCATAATTATCATCTTTCACACAGTTCATCCATCGTGTCTTTGGTCTTCCTCTACTCTAAATTCCCCTCCACATTCATACTCAAAAGTTTCTTCACGACATTTTCCTCATTCCTCCGTATCACATGCTGATAACACGACAACCGATTACCACACAACTTTTCAGTCACTGGCGCCACTTTCAGACTTCCTCTTATGTACTTAAGTGCGTCACTCTTATGTATTGTAAGTAATACAATTAGAGAAGTTCAAATTTTACTATTTTAGTTATTGTGATATAGTTTCTAATTAGCTTTTAAAATAGTTGCTTAGATAGTTAGTTTTATTATTGGAGTCATTACAAGACTGATTTATGTTAATATAAAGAAAACAGATATAAGTTAAATATTGACTTTGAAAATTGATCTCTTCGTTAGAATTACGAAGTTTAAAAATGACATTTTTAATTAATAGAGATATTTTAACGAAGTTGGTGCCCCAAGGTAGATCTGTATATAAAACCAATAGCAAAAAAAGATTCACATAGATAACTCCATTAGTTTATGAAATATGGTAAAAATTGTAAAGTGTTTCATCCAGATTAGAATTTAAACATTATGTTCTAGGAATTTTTATTTTATTGTTATTTTATTGGGTTCGAGGGTTGACAGACTTCTAGCTTTACCCAGTAGAATACCGAAAGAACCTAGTTTTAGGAATTTGCAGAAGTGTTACTGTTGACAATCAATCATCTGAGTCCCCGGTTCTAAGTTTAAAACTGCTTATTTTCTACACTTGGCCATTATAATTGAGGTTAAGTTAATTAAGCTTAATAGTAGATTATTTTGGTACATATCTGATTCGTGTAACGGCTAGGCCCATAGTGGGGCTTTATTGTTGATAGGGTCGCATTTAGCCAATATCTGACTGAATCGCACCTGTTATCATAATAGAAGGTCATTTAGAAAGTCATAACAGGTAAGTGCGTATACACGTAGAACGCTGGTTGCCGACCGAAAATTTGAAGCACTCATGCTAGTGTCAACAACGTGCAACTGCAGCCTTTAATACTCTTTGCTCGAATACTTGTCTTTAATAAATAAATATGTTTAATGACCTTTATTTGTGAGACACGTCAAATTTTACATGTGACGTTTAAGTGAAAGGTGTAAAATGGTTTTATTAAAATTAGGTTTTTTTGACTAATCACAAATGCACTGAAAATTATTAAATATTCAAAATGTCTCACGTAGACTACTATAAACGATGGCTTCAACTCAAACAGGAGTTCAAACTTGCACTCGCAGAGGATATCCGCTTACAAGAATTGGCAATAGCCACCGTTGGTATCAGGCCTCAGGCGACTGCCGTTGAGGTAGTCAGTAGAGTTTATAGCAAGTATTGTGAATTGTATAATAGATTATGCGATTGCTACGACCAAATGGGGCAAGCACAAAGAAGACCATGCATAAAGCAAATTATAGATAGTATCACATGTCGAATTATTGAACTAAAACAAACACTAGAAGAAATAGAAGTCTTTGAATTCACATATCCTGATAACGCGTTCCAACAATTGTTAATTTGTCCACAAGATATTGAAATACTTTGTCCATTTTTCTACCCATTCGAAATACGTAAAGCTGAAATGCAGTACATAATAGACCAAATATTTGCCGGTAATCGAATAGGAGACCCGCCTCTTACAGAGGAACAATTGGCAGAAATAGAAGCAGCAAGACTGGAAGAACAAGAACGATTGGAGAGAGAGATAGCAGAAAATCAAGAAATAAAAAATGTATATGTTGAGACAGAAAAGGTAGTATTTTTAACTCCAGCAGAGGCAGAAGCACAAAGGCTTCTCGGGATACTCACTGGTCACGCGTTAACTATTCAAAGAATGGAAAGGTCACGAGTCGTAACACTGGGATTATCAGTAAAGGCTGTGAAAGATGAAAATTTGTACTTAGAATTATCAGGATTGAAAAAACCAGACCGGCCTGAAAAACTCAGGCTTGCAGCTGCTTCACTCATACAAAAAATTTATAGACGGTTTATGGCGATAAAACGCATAAATTCGCGAGAGAATAAACTGAGAGAAAAGCTTGGTATGGTTATTTCTTCTTATCGACCGCCATCAGCCAAAGTTCAACTAGAGAAAGTCAAAGAGATAAGACGGAAATTTAGACGAGCTTATTATGAGGATTTTTTAAAACAGAACTTAAAGGAAAAGACACGCGTACTAAGATTAAGAGAAGGAGACATAATGGACGATATAACGGATGAAATTAGGCAGTGGTTTGCAGAATGGTTTTTTCAAGTTCGTGTGTTCGACGAATTTCCTTGGCCTGACGAAGGTGGGTCCATTTTGATTGTTAAAGGTGAAACATTCACGATCGAAGAATATATTGATTGGCGTACTATCGAAGAAAAGAGGTTGAAAGCTGAAAGCGGAAATGCTAAAACTGCTGATCAGATAAAACAAGAGAAACTAGCAGCACGTGAAGAAAAAAAAAGGATAGCTGCCGAGGCTAGAATAAGAGAAAAGAAAAGGCTAGAGGAATACAGGAAGATGCGAATGAATCCCGAAAGTGACCCCGGTATTTATATTTTAATTGGCAAACACCATGATGACTTAAAATTTAATTGGCTCGATTATGAAATTAAATGGGCTGGCTTAGATACACATGATGCGGGTCTAGATGTAATAAAAGGGCATCTCATGCAGCTTATTACAGAAGACGCATATAAAGACATACAACTAGAACTACGCCCAATTGCAGATGAAATGATGAAAATCGAACTGGCCCTTTTAAAAAATTCTCTTAGGATTGACTATTTAAACTGTGGATTGAAAGTATCAATAACACAAAAGAGAAAAAAGCCAAAAAAGAAAAAGCAACCCAAACCTGATAAAGTAACACCGGAAGCTATGTTCCAAAAGTTAGCTGATAACGGTATTGTAAGAAAATATCCTCATGTGTCACTCGATGACTACTTAGGAGACAGGAACTATGCTGCTGCTGACTGTAGAGCTGTACTTTGGACGCCGACGTTTCCACAGGCTTGCTTAGGTGATTTAAAAGAGCAGGTTAGGATTCGATGTATTTTGACTCTCGGGTGTAATTGTGAGGGCGCGCAAAGATCACAATTATTTGTTGGTCCTAAAGGCACAGGTAAGAAGACTTTGGTGCATTGCGTCGCTACAGAAACGAACGCCCTTCTGATTGATATGTCACCAATGAATGTTTATAACAAATTCCTCGGTGCAAAAAATCAAAAAACAATGTTTCAATTTATAAACAAGATAAGTCGATTAATGCAACCGACTGTTATACTGGTCGAGAATGCAGATAAACTATTCTACAAAAAAGTACCAAAAGAGGAGAAGATGTTTGATCCAACGCGATTTTCAAAAGATTTCTATAAAGAAATAATTAAACCAATAGGAAAAAATGATAGAATTATGGTCCTTGGAACAGCGACAGAACCGTGGTTGTCGAAAAGTTCTGTAATGTACAAAGTGTTTCCGTCGACTATTATGATTCCTAGTTCTGACTATGGCAGCATTTCTTTTAGTCTCACACATATCCTGATGAAATTTCACGGAGTGAATCGTAATTTTGATGTCAACTCCACAGCGCAAACATTGAGAGGTTATAGTATAAGCACTATTAAAAATGCTTTATATAAGTTAATGTCTGGTAAACGGATGACTGAACTTTATTACAAGCCTCTTCATCCTAATGAAATATTGAGCGGCGTACTAGAAACTGAAAATGTGGTGTGCATGGGTGAAGCTGAAAACGAGATGTACAGATCATGGTATTTGTCTTACACGCCTTGGGGATCCAAACTAATGGATTATTTACTTATGTTGGAGTCTCAGTTTATCCTTAAACAGAAAGCGGACAAGAAAAAGAAAAAAGCTGGGTAGATTGGTCGGTCGTCATTTATTTGTACTGTTTTGAAAATTCTAGTCATATAAATCATAGCTTGTGAATTTTTTTTTTATTTTTTTTTATTTACGTGTTAGTTTAGACTTGTTCAAATCGAAAAGTCATAATAATATAAAATCTTGATTATTATTGCGTGGTTTTGTTTCTCGACATCTATACTACAATTGGGGGGCGGGGCTTTTGGCTAAATAATAACAGCCACACGACTGATTTTCAAGGTTAAGCAGTCTTTGTCGACGTCGAAGTCAGTCCGTGGGTGGCCATCATTACATACCGAGTTCCAAAGCACTCAGTATGTCCTAGAACCACGTTTATTATATCCTTTCTAAGTTTATCTTGGACATCACTGACAATGGTGAAGAAAAAACATCGTGAGGAAACCTGGACTTTTATTAATATACGAGTAGGTAAGTCTGCAATCGTCAAACCGTCTCGAGCAAGCGCGGTGATCAATGCTCGTGCCTTTTCAGTATGAGAAGCGGCCTTTGCAGCTGCCGTGGGACAGTTATCGGCTGGTATTATTATCACTACATATTATAAAACAAAGTCGCCCGCAGCGTCTGTCCCTATGTATGCTTAGATCTTTAAAACTACGCAACGGAATAGAGTGATTCAAGAGGAAGGTTTTAGTATATAATTTGCGGACGGGTGAACCCGCGGGCATCAGCAAGTTGCCTTTAAGCTATCTTTAAGGAAAGCACATACAAGTTCCATGAATATTCAAAGTAATTACCTCTTTGTAGATATTTACTCAAGTACCATCGTGCGAAATCGGGGTGAGCCGTGAGATGAAAATACAATTATCAATGTCATCGCCGATCAAATCTATATCCAAATGCCTAGGTAAAAGTTCATAGCAATGTCATGTATTTTCAGTTTTTATACCTACCTATGTATCACACGATATTAGTTTCAGGATTGTAAAGATGTGAAAAGTTCCTGAAACTTTTTTATATGAAATACTAATATTCAGCTGTTCAGCGTTACATATTGCTACGTACCATGTTTATACATTGCTGGGACAGTCGTCTATTATTCTTAGCCATCTTCATTTTAGGGTTCCGTACCTCAAAGGTAAAAAGAGGAACCCTTATAAGATCACTTTCTTGTCCGTGTGTCACCACCGATTTTCTCGGGAACGGGTAGACCCAGCAAGTTGAAATTTATACCAGATACTGAGGTCTATAGTCCCTATTAGATATATAAAAATCAATCAAATCAGTTCTGAGTCAACACGATAAAGATACTAGCAAATTTAGATTTTAGCGAAAACTTGTAAGTACCAAAATTTTCCTTAATTTTCAACTTTTTTATTTTTCGGACTTTTCCCTTTACTTGTGCTGCAAGACCTTGCTTTCAGCCAAAATTGAGAATTCTAAGTCAGCCGGAAGTACCCTTTAGGTTTTGGGTCGAAAACCTATATGGTAGCTCCCGTTGACCTAGAATCACGAAATTTGGCAAAAAGCAAGGTCTTCAGGTCAAGGTCGTTAGCACAAATGTAAAGGGCAAAATCTGAGAACCGTAAATAATATGTAGTTTAATAACAAAAAAAATAGAAAACTTATTAATTGCGGTTGGTGCAATAGCCGTTTCTAGGGATCGAACAACAAAGTTAAGTTTGTCTTTTAAAAAGTTTGTACGGAACCCTTAGAGCGCGAGTCTGATTCGCTCTTGTTTTGGTTAAAGATATTTGTAAAAATCTTCCCTTCAACTTTTATTTCCAAAAGTATTTTAATGCCACCCCATCTACCCTAAAAATGTTAATACGAATGACTTAAGGCGCAAGTGTGTGCTTTGTAAACCCTCTGTGGCGTTAGTTCGTTTTCGTCAACATAGAGGGAGCTTCACCCTGTGAGAAGCAACTGCCGTTGTTAGTAGTGTGCTTTTCTCGACAGATGGCGTTTTTTCGAGGATTAGAAAAGTGTCTTAGATGCCCCTGCTAATTCAAATTGCGTTGCAAATATGCACAAGAAGCACTTTGTAACTTTAAAAACTTCTCATGCTTCATGATAAGTTTATTTGATTGTTTATTGTAACTGACGGTTAATATGGATCTGCGGAAAAATTAGTAGTAAGATATTTTTTTAAATAAGCTTATGCGCAAAAAGTATCATAAGATGTGTTAATCCAGGTTATAAACTATCTGTGTGCAAAATTTCATTCATTCCGATCCGTGGTTTTTGCGTGTAGGAGCAACAAGCATCCATCCACTCAAACTTTCGCGTTTATATAATATTAGTAGAAGTAGGAAGTAAGACTTAATTAGCGAGTTTGTTGTAGTTAGCACGGTTGATTATTAATTCAGTTTATTACAGCTGCAGAACCAACATTTACTAACGTAAACAAAATTCAGTTTTACAAAAAATTAAGCTTCATACGCGTTACGCGGGATTCGACAGGCAGCGTTTCATCGTATGTTTTTAAGATTTGGAAGTTACACTCCTATTTTAGACCATAGAAGTACAAATAAGTTGGCACAACGCAATTTTTGTCCCGCATCCCGTGAGCGATTCTTATGTTTGACCATTTTTAGTTCACTCGATCTACCAATTTTATGATCTAAGCTTGTAAAAAACAATAAGTTATGACCATAGAACTTACAGGAAAGTAATACCTACTTATAAGATGTGATCGTAAAATAAATTGTATGTTTTTTAAATAAACCAAATTCTTTATCTCAATGTCAGCTACTTATTCATTAAAATCAAGCTGAAAAAAAAATTAGGCGCGTATGGACTCCAAAAAGACATCGTAATTCTTCAGAGTGGCGGATAATAACGGGTATAGCCAAAAGTGGGTCGTAGGTGGGTATTCGTCCGATAATACCCGGGCTTACACTGAACCGGGCACCGCTAGCTTCACCTTCCCGGATGTCGCTGTCTCCGTTCTCCGCCGCCATTTCCGCGGAGCGCGGCGGGGAGAGGAGGGACCGGGGAGAAGGTTCCGACTCTGCCGAACTACAATGGACCCTTTATATCTTCCTACCGCTAATCTAGGAGCTGATAATATGATTAGGTTCTTTGTACTCCCTTCATATGTTAATCGTTTGGGTGTTTGAGCATCCGTGTCTCGTTTTGTAAGGCTCTTTGTAAGGGACTCGGAATTGATGTTGTTTTTGTAACAGTTTTATATTCATGCTTTATATTTTTTCTTCCATTTACGTGTTTTATTTTCGTAATTATCAGCTTTACCTGGATATCGTTTTTGTCTAATTTAGGTCCTATACATTTAATAAAATGCGACTGGCTATTTGTGAAGCTAGATTCCCAATAATTGGGAATCTAGCTTCACAAGTAGCCAGTCGATTTAATTATTATAAAACTTAATTGACTCAAGCCTTAAACTCCGCTCGCATTGTCAAACGAATACATATCGATATGATTAATGAGTAATTGTATAAAAACGGATGTAAAAACATCTTTGCTGAAGCGGAGAGGCACTTGTTCTTCCCGTCGTCGACGTCGCTGCGAATTTTTTGTTCATGATCATACCTGGAAACCTTCTAGTGATGGAGATGTTGAAAGTAATACTTTCTCATTTTTTTTTAATTTGTTATGCTTTACTTTGAATACCTCCATAATCGCTGTACTATTCAATGCGACCACCAGCACAATGTTTAGAGTACGTTACTTACATTAATCGCGACCGTAAAAAGTGATTTTATTAAACACCAAAGGTCGTTTCCAAGCATTTAATTTTGCTGTGTTACTTAGTTTGATGTGCAGAATGCTTGACTGACGGATTCGTAAAGGGTCTTTTTACACACTGTAACTATGTATGTATACTGTAAATATGTATGGTTTACATTTTACAATGTAATTTGCATGTTAAAATGTAAACCAAATAGCTTGGTCGACCGTACAAGTGCACTAACGGGTAGGCTGACAGCGAGTCGTTGCATTCTAGCATGTTGTGTGGATTTATAGATACTTACGCTAAACTTGAAGTTAAGTAAAATAAATATTGATTTTTTTCAAAAATTATAAGGCAAATGTTTACAGTTTTTCTTAAATCTATATCAAGTTCACCCATGCTTTGAGCCTGAACTAGGTAATCCTGTGTTTCAGGCGATTTGAGGTAACATTAATTGATTAAATAATCATATATCATATTAACATTATTGGTAACAATGTAAAAGGTACCTATATAAAATTTTTACTATTTTCACTTGGCAAACTAATTTAAAAAATAACAATAATGTGGACAATATTTACTTTAGCACAAGTAATAACTTCTCTGTATCTTCATAGGACATACTTAGAAGAGCTTCCTTAAGGATTTTCTTGCAGTTATTGTGATTTATTAAGGAGTAGATGCTTCCTTTTTCATTAAGCCTGTTATAGAGTAGGGGTCCGAGGTACATATAAAACTTGGCTGTGAAAGCGTCTTTTGTACTTTTTTGAGGGCAAACTATATCTTTCCGTCTTTTTTTTTGTGAATTCAGTGCTGTATGGAAGTGCTGCGTGTTGTTTTAGTTGTTAAGTTCGTTATCTAAATTTGATTGCCATAGAAACACTAAGAACAGCAACATTGACTATCAGGTCAAGTATCAAGTTTGCATCGAAAGAATTGTTTGATGGAATGTAAGTTATCAGTGTCTATGCCTCTCAAACCACATCCTTTTGAAAATAGTGGTTATCACGGATTGGTACCAATGCTTGAGAGTTTTCATATGGAATCATCTTTCTGTCTAATTCGAAGAACCGATATTTGAACTTTTGCAGTAGTCATGACGACAGAGTTTATAGACATTAGGTGCATATTATTTTATGATTTCAAAGTCATAAAATAATGTGCGCCCTAGAAGGGATTTCGAGATTTACAGAAGCGTGGAGATTAATATAAGGGGCCTTTACCTTGCATTGATTATAGTAAAGCGTTCGACAGCATTAGCCATAGCTCTATTTGGGAGTCACTTAACACCCTAAACATAAACCCAAAGTATGTAAACATCTTAAAATATATATATAACAACAGTACCAGTAATGTCAGACTAGAATCAAGAGGTGAAGCAATAAATATTGAAAGAGGAGTCAGACAAGGAGACACCTTGTCACCTAAACTATTTATTGCCGTTCTAGAAAACATATTTATGAAAATAGACTGGAAAACGAAAGGTATAAAAATAAACAACTTCTATCTAAACCATCTAAGATTCGCTGATGACATAGTCATACTATCAGAGACATCAAAAGATCTACAAGAAATGCTATGTTCACTTGACCAAGCAAGCTCGAAAGTAGGACTAGAAATGAATGCTACTAAAACCAAAATAATGACAAACAGCAACAAATAGCCCATTAACGTAAATGAAAACACAATAGAATATGTCGACAGCTACATCTACTTATGCAAACAAGTATCATTCAACAAAACAAACAACGAAGACGAAGTTATAAGAAGAGCAAATATAACATGGAAGAAATTTTGGTCACTCAAGGAGATCTTAAAAGGTGACTACTCGATAAATATGAAGAAAATTATAATAGATACCTGCATACTGCCCTGCTTGCTGTACGGTTGCCAATCTTGGGTATTCACGACAAGAGCCAAACAAAAGATTGAAACAAGACAAAGAGCTATGGAGAAAAGTGTACTAAACATAAGGAAAATACACAAAATCAGAAGCGAAGTTATCAGACAAAAAACCAAAGTAACTGATGCCCTTAACCAAGCCCTGAAACTGAAATGGCAACGGGCTGGCCACGTATCACGATACAAAGACGGTAGGTGGACAGCTAAAAGTACAGAGTGGAAAGGGCCAGATGGAAAAAGAAGAATAGGCAGACCGAAGAGAAGGTGGGCGGACGATCTAATAGATACAGCAGGCAGCGATTGGCAGAATATTGCAAAGGACAGGGACAAATGGAAGAAACTGGAGGAGGCCTTCACCCGAGGAGGGGCCCATATACTGAAAAACATACTTGCTTAGATTATAAGAAAAATAAATATAAGAAAAACAAAACTACTAATAAAGAAAAAAAAAATTGTAAACATTTATAACATACACTGTTTTAAGCTTTCACGGTTCATAACTATACTTAAAATGTCACTTACGGGATATCTTCCGTGATTATTTATTTACAGCGTCGAAATATCGGGAGCTCAAAAACAATAAATAATCACGGAAGATATCCCGTAAGTGACATTTTAAGTAAGTATATTTATAACGTAATTTTAAGGGTAATGGGAAATAAAGGCTTTTTTATTTTTTATTTTATTTTATTATACCTTGCACCCTGATAAGTACCTCTACGGTATATATGAGCCCTATTTACATGTTCGCCCGCCTAGGAAACAGGATCAGAATATAAAAAAAAAACAGATTTTCGCGTCAAGGTGAGTTAAGTACATGCTTTTAAAGTACCTTTACATTTCAATAATCAGACGATTTCAGTGTGACGTAAGAAAGTGAGAATGTAAAAAAAAGGCATCTTGGCATTCTCGAGCGTGGCAAATTTTTTTTTTTAAGGAAATCATTCAAGGATAACGGAAAATATAATCTGACGATTCCCACTAGCCGAAGCAACAACAAATCGTCTATGAAATTTAATGCGTGCAGTTGCATGTACGTTATTACGGACAAGGTTTATTGCATGCTTAATATCCTTATGGTGAGCACTAGCTCACAATGCCAAAATTATTGACTTTCATCCAACAGATTACGGATGAAAAATGTCAATGGAAAATTGAAATGACCAGATTTGTTTGTTGGTGACCAATTACTAAAAACTTATGAAGATGTGGTCATCCTACAAGATACTCCAGAATTAGGAGAGCGGTGATCTAGTCGACAAACTGACGACTATTAAAACACGTTTGAGACGTACACCAGGCCCCAGTACCCAGAGCGCTTATCAGTTGATGTTTGGCAGGGAAGTCAGGACCAGGCTGCACGCCATGCTGCTCAAAACAGAGAATTTCACTCATCACCGAAGATTGCCGGATAATTTACGACAATTCTAACTGGTTAGATCTTCTCTCCATTACTTCAATGATACTCATTCATTAAAAAAAAAACACAATATCGTTAAGTATTATGATGATTTCTTATTGCATATCATATGTTGATACATATGTTGATGTGCGAACTCAGGATGAAATTGATAATGAAATCGAAGATGATTCGATGGATCAAGATGATTCGACAGATGGAGATGAAGATTTAAAAAAATGGAAGAATTTAATTATTGTAATTATTTTCTTTTAAAAATACATTTAAATAATATAAATAAATACACTTTTTGTTTGCATGCTATTTCCTGTGCTTTTCAATGGATTAAGTTCAAAGATAAAAAAAAAAATGTATTTTATTACTCGTCAGATTTATAAAATTCCTCCAAGTAATCGTCAGAGGTTCAGCAAGTCTTTAAAATGAACAGTATAGATATATCTGAATCTGACGCACTCGAGTATTTCAAAAATTACGTTTTTTTTCTGCATATTATAAAAATCGCCGCGAGTTTGCGTTACATCCAAATCGTCACAATATTAAAAAGTGAGAACTATTTTTGGGTATACTAACATCCCCTTAAAATATCTGACACGCTTGATAAAATATATATTATTTCCTAATTTCAGCATGTACGGTCGACCAAGCTATTTGGCTTACATTTTACAATGTAATTTGCATGTTAAAATGTAAACCAAATAAAATCCCAGTAGTCCCAATAATAATGGAATTAGAGAATGGAACTACTGGGATATAGCGGACCGTACAGGCACCCCTACCATGCAACCCATCAAATTAACATACCTGCATTACTGAAGATACGTGGAGCATATAATATGCTAACAATGTCTGACGCGTTTGGATATGTTCATATAACAGTCTTTTATACGTTTTTTGAAAATCCATAGACGCTCAAAATGTTAATAATAAATGAAAATGCTAAAAATGTTATTAATTTATACTCGTACTACTTGTACGAGTATTTAATAAAATTGATAACATTTTATTCTTTTCATCATTTAAGGTTCATAATCCAATAGTTCTCACGACGTTCCAGTAAATCCCCATTTAGCATCGTGAGCCCCTACTATAACTTAAAACAATTTTGGGGCTGGATCCGAAATGCTTTGATTAAAACTTATAGCTCTGCAACTTGATGCTCAGAACAAGTTAGGCAACTTGGGCTAACTGAAGGCGCTCCGACGTCGGCCCTGAGTAAACTAATTTAAGTTTTCGTAACTTTTTCAACGGAGCCTTTGTCTGCGAGCCAGACTGTTCTGCTCTTTTTACACCCCCAGGCTTATTCTCTTTATGTATGACTATTTGCACCTGAAATATTTTCTGTTAATTGGGAAACGTGTCCAGCAGCCAAGGGGTGGCAGAGGTTACTTGACATTTATTTTTTAATAATTAAAATGTTGTCTGTAACTGCGTTTGTCATCGTTCATGCTGCAGTTCTAATTTTCGGTGACGCGTCCGAGCATTTCGAGTGGTGTTTGGCGAATAACGCAAGTAATGTTGATTACCAATGATGGAGGACTACTGGTACTCTACTGGTAGAAAACAACGACTGACATGAATGACAGACTCAGTGACGAGCTCTCAATATTGGTGATTTTCCAAGTAGGCGTGGATGACCCAATACGAAACTATGAGGAATAGTGACAAATACCATACCAGTTGATTGTGTAAAAAAACACACACATTCCGTATTATTCACCATTCGATAGCGTCGCTATCAAGGGTCAAATTCTGGGAAGGATGGTTGACTCCCAGGTCCGGTAAAGCGTCTAGTCTGACATTTCCAAGTAGCAACCCGGAATATGGATTTGTGACGGGTGCATCGTATCACGCTCGCAACCTATTGTTATGAGGGTGCAACTGTACGGAACGCAAGAAGAAGGTATGAAAAGAAGGTATACCAATAGCTCTGCTTAACACCTTGGCGAGACGGGCATGATGTTACCAGCAGGTTACGTGACGATCGCCAGGTAGGTACAGTTATGGAAACGACTATGTATGTGTCTCGGATACAATAGCTAATAGGGATGTCCGCTCAAGAATCAAACAACTATGTATCCGGACGACTTATGAATTGGTGCAATCAGGATTTAAGTCAACAGGTCTTAAATTAGAAGCCTTGGTGATAATGCAGTAATTGGAAATGGTTGTTGCATCAGGGGGGCTTTTAGCCAAAGGCGAGCACGTGAAACGTCACGTTCGTATAATGCGACATATTCGTGCACTATCTAAGAACTGAGCATAGACACTCTACCAGCTAAAACGTTGATGGACCAGATGAAAATGTATTGGATTATTTTTATACTACCAAAACGGTTGTGTCAATTCTTGTGATGGAAGTTTTTTATATTTGATTCGAAAGTACGTTAAACGGATTTCAAATGATGTCATATTTCTGTCAATTGTTTGAACGTGACAGAAATAGATCCACGCGCGACGTCTAACACCTCTGTGGGTCCATAGGTAACCTACATTTATTTTACTGGCTATCTAGGATGGTTTTAATCCGCAGGTAATTTGATTTTTATTTAGTTTTAACCGACTTCGAAAAAAGGAGGAGGTTATATGTTCGTGTGTATGTTTTTTTTTGTGTATGTTACCTGATTTCTCCCCCATTTGTAGACCGATTCTCAAAATTCTTTTTTTATTTGAAAGAGTATACTCCTGAGGTGGTCCCATTTAAATTTGGTGAACATCTGATGATGATCTTCGGAGATATACAATGGAACTCTTCAAAAATAGACGGCAAATTTGTCGTCATTGCTGCAATCACTTGGATGTTTATTGTTTATACAACATCATGACGTAACATCACACCTGTATGCACTGAGGGAGTACGCAGATGTGTACAATACACCTAGATTTCGAAAGTTAGGTATGTTTGCGGATGAATTGACAAAGATTTTATTGGCATGTCAGAAGTATTGTGAGAGGAATTTATGAATGTGTGAACCTTGTCTTTGTTATTTGGTACTAGCTGATGCCCGCTGCTTCGCCCGCCCGCAAATTATATACTAAAACCTTCCTCTTGAATCACTCTATCTATTAAAAAATCCGTTGCGTAGTTTTAAAGATCTATCTAAGCATACATAGGGACAGACAGACGCGGGCGACTTTGTTTTATCATATGTAGTGATATTTAAAAAAAAAAACACCAAAAAAGTAAAAATAACTTTAGCTTTAGAAGCTGGTGACAAAAACATTAAATCAATCAAACAAAGGTCACCGACTTCTGAAGCTTGACCTTTGATTGATTTGGTGTTTTTCTTTGAAGTCGGTTTTATTTTTTGCAAAAAAGTTTTTTTTTTCCAATTTTATTAGCATTTAATTCTAATTTCATTTTTTTTTACTTTTATAAATGCTACTATGTATTACTTTGTTAGCTTAGTTTTACATTTTATTACGCATGCTGTGGTCTCCTGTAAGTGAAGGAGTACACCTACCTGATACTTTTGTCATCGATTTATTTCGTGTGTTTGTGTACATTCTTTGTTGGAGATCCTAAAGAAATAAATAAATTAAAATAAAATAAACCCTCTCAGGCCCATTCTCATAAACAAACGGACACGCAAACACATACCACACACACAAACACACGCACGATAGTAATTAATCAATGAATAATATTGTAATACTAACCTTTACACCGCACGCACATCGCTACTCGAATGCGCTGGTGACGGTATGGTGAAGTAACTGGTGCTTTAGTATAGTACCGGAATCTTCCTAGTACAAGCCCAGTTGCACGTATGTTTTTTATCTTACCAGTAACTTAAAACGTCCAATTTAAGGTACAATAATTGTAAAATAGGTTTAAGTCTTGAAATATTGCTTAGAATGAGACATGACAACGGTCCCGCTATCGATCGATTGGCACAACGTACCTAAACTAACAAAACCACATAGCACAGCTACTCTCAAAACCATCCATTCCAACAAACCTCTCATATTATATGCAGCCGCAATATCGATTAGGTAGGTAACTCCGACTGAATGGTACCTGTCCGTGTCCACATTCAAGATTCAGATATATATTAATTAATGCCCACGGTACCTAGCCAGTGATGGCACCCGGTAGCTTGGACCCCGTTCGGGAAATTATTTGTTGATCTTGATTGGAAACGTTCTGTGCTAGAATGCACGTGAATTTGGTTTGGGCAGGCGATAACGGTGATGGAATACTGTAGTGATTGAAAAAAGCTGGCGGAAATGTTTTGTCAATCTTGTTGAGAGCCGTCGTCTAGGCCCTCTTGATACTGACGTGACTAATAATATGCTATTTTGAATAGGTCAATGTCAGCAGAGCAACAGCTGAAAATTAAGCGTCGTAAAACCCATAGTATCTTTCCTTTGAAAATTCTGCGACATCATTTCGGTCACTTATATACATATATCGTAAGTAATTGAAGTTTCCATATTGTTTTACATTGAGTTTAATAATTTAAATAAGGAGAAACACAAATGTGAAAAAATCATTAAAATATCTCGAGAAATGAAAAAATTATTTGACTTTGAAGTTTCGATTGCAAAGTGACGTCACTTTAACATAACGTCATAACGTTAGTTATTCTTGATGTATGGCTTACGAAACAAATACAAAAAGATAGATAACTTGGAAAGTTAAACTTCTTTTATATCCAAACAAGATGGATTTAAAGAAGAAACTTTCAAAACTGTCATATGTCGTTTTTTTAGGGTTTCATAGTTACAGTTTCGTCATGCCCTCCGTCTGACCGTCAGTCCACAGCTTAGCTCAAAGACTCTTAGTACTGAAAGCTGTAATTTGGCATCAATCAGCATCAAAAAGTAGACACAATTGTTAAACAATGGTGTCTTGAACAAATCGGTCATCATCATCATCAGTCATCGGTCATCGGTCGGTCATTGTTTAACAATTGTGTCTACTTCGTGGACAGATCAAGAGATACAGATTAGTTACGCCGAAATCTCCAAAAGTATATTTTTTTTAGTGTACACCTCTGCGTAACCCTTTGGGAATGACAGGCGTGATGATCATGTGGCGTGAAATCTCTCGCTTCAGTCCTTCATTGTCAAAATTTAATGTTAAGATTTATGATGTCCATTGAGTTTCATTATCTATCAGGTTTCAACATCGTTCACTGTGCGCAAAGGCATTATACAGGAGAACGCCTGCTTTGTTCAACATGCTCCATATTTTGACGGCAAATTAATATAGCAGTCGTTCTTCAGAATGTAAATAATAACAACCACACTAGAATAGTAAATCAGAATCAGCATTGCCACTTCACGCGGCTATGATACCAGTATTGTAGGATGCTGTCTGATTACAGTGATGCGGAGTAGTAGTAGAGACAAGCTAACACTACTAGTGCAAGATAGCGCGCAAAAATTACTACAGCGCCATTTGATTTATGACACAAATGAAGATCTAACATCAAAATTACTTTAAAAGCTCCCCTTTAAAATAACTTTAAAAAGTTGAGGAGTTTTTGGAATCATGTAGTGTATTCATGAAAATAGTGTATTATTTTATAAATAGATCTTTGAACCATAACCTAAATCCTACTGTATAGTGTAGATCTGTTTTTATTAACTGAGAGTACTGAATCCTAGAATGCAATTAACGGAGGTTACTGTACTGTAAATACTCACTCTAGAACTCACTTCAGGTAATGAAAATCTCAATTATACCTTTAACAAAATAATGACGTGATAATTGGCGGTGCAGACTAAGAATACAATGTAATATGAATTTATTGGTTACACGAATAAAATTTGGTAAAATTTAAAAAACTATCTGCTCAGCTAACCCCTTGGGTGTACAATGAATTCTAAGGTTCGGAATTGGCTGGTGATATGGTAGGCGGTCTTATCATACAACTTATTAGTGATACCTAGCCAGTATAACCTCTATAAATAGAACTTTGATGAAAGCCGGCTTACAGATTGAAGTTGTCTACTCACTCATTTCTTACTCATGGTTATTGCCATGACCACAGCGTCCCCAGTTACTCATAACATAACAGCTGTAATCCCGAAGAGTTAGGGATAAGTGTACCTACAGTACACACACGTATCGCCATTTATGTTTAAGTCTCATTATCTAGCCATGTCAGCATCATCATTCACTCATTTACAAGGAGCAACTGTCTATCTTACCCCCACAACTCAGTTAGTACTGGCACAGATATTATAAGTACTGGGTAATGTTACCATGTAATTTCAAACGGATATGTAATTTTTACCAATATAAAAAAAAAATCACTATTTAAATTTCGAAAATTTGTAATTCATGTCATTCCAATTGTTTGAATCTACGAATACCCAAAACAATATTCGGAAATAAAAAACAACAATAACGCGACGTGAGTATTTCGTGTGATGTATGCAATGGTTATCAAATTATAGCGTCGGCTCCGTCTAATTCGGAGTTCGGGCTACACCCCCCCTCACCACTTCGCCCCCTACACCCCCACAACCCCCCTTCAGCTCTAAGCTCATTTCCTGTGTGCCGGCTGGTTGTATTAATTTTAAATTAAGTACAGATAGAGCCCGTCGTCGCGTCGAACCAGTGATGTAAACAAAAATCTATGTACCTATATACATAGGCACCATCGTAACAGGTGTGCGTGCGTTTGTCACAGCTACCGCGTAACGAATGAAAAGAGGGTTTTTCAAAAATTATGTTTACATAAAAAACACAAATGATTATTTACATAAAAATATTGTTTCAAAGAATTATGTAGTGGCTACTAGCTGATGCCGTTCGGAAATTGTCTCCCCGGGATCGCACTACAGAGCTAAAAGTATCCTATGTTATAAACTATATGTGTGCTATCGGAATCCCTTCAGTTTTTTTTTTCGTGAAAGACTAACAGACTCCTCACAAACTTTTGAATTCATAATAGTATTGATAAGACAGACGGTAAAGTAATATGATTGAATTAACGCACTACATCAAGTAGCTTTTCCCTGTTAAACAGTTATTTTATACTACTACAAAAAGGGATTATTAGAATAAAACACGAAAAATTGAAAATATCATGATGTATCTAAGGCGAAAACACGGGTGTTCTGTGGTTCAAGACCCTCCTTCCGCCGACATCGTTCTCTACTTATGATTGCGCTTACATATGTATGTTAACTAACGTCTGATTGTTCTGTTGGGACACAACAAGCAATCTCGAGATGGATACCAACACGTGATGAAAACCAAAAGGCAAATTGTTAACTACCGACTAGACAGTGAATGCAAATCCCACAAAATTCAATTTGGCAATCTATGTGAAAGGAATTTGTCGGCAATGCGTTTACCTGTCTGATACTCGTATATTCGTACAGACTGATCTATCCAGCGAATAATAAATTGCAATAACAGACAGGGCTTAGATTTTAGATTGCCGATCTGCGATTTTCGATTGCCCTTTCGTACAGTCAGCATTATAGGCTAAAATAATATTTCGAAATAAAATAAATAAATATTTTATTTTATTTTTGAGGGAGGCCTAGAAAATGCTAGCGTGACAACTTAGTGGCGTTTGTTAGAGGAGAGCAGAGTGGGGCCTTGCCCAGCAGCGGGACCATATCGAATAAGGAAAAAAAAACATTATTTTATTTTTGTGAAGCCGTGATGGCCCAGAGGTTAAGGCCTCGCCTCTCATGCATGAGGTTGTGGGTTCAAATCCAGGCAAGTCCCAATGTGACTTTTTACGTAGCACATTACAATCCTAAGCCGATTAATCGGCTTCTACCTTCAGCTGACCCAAAGCCTAGGTTAAATATTAAAAACTTGTAAAAAATAAAAATTGCAACTTTGAGCTAAGACTTGTTAATGTGATAGTTTTGCTTTTTCCACTAGTGCGTTAGTGTTCTAAAGCACTATGTTTGTAACAGCACAAAAATTACAGTCAATACAGTAAGAGAAAATCACTTTTAAAAGTTACCACGTTATGTTAATATTCCCGACTGTACAACCCCGTAGATTTCCGATTTATTTTTTACCGGAACCTTATTTTGCGTTTAAATCAGTAAACCAATTGCCCTGTGCTGCGGGAATCTAGAGAAAACCTTGGCTTGCACTCTGCAGGCCTGAGTTCCGTCCCAATAAACCGCTTTCCTTATGCTTCACTTCCACTTCTTGGCAACTCAGTTACGCCAAGGCGGTTTGATTTCATTTTCTCGAGGTTGACGGTAGCAGCTTATACTGATTTTGTTCAATAGAAGCTCATTAGAAGCTCAGCAGTAACATAAAGGCGCTCACTCACCGTGGCATTCGCCTGTTATGTAACGATCCAAAATTCAACTTGTTACTGATTCCAGTGATTGTGCTAAATTGTATCGTAAACAGGTGGCGCACTGTAATACGCACTGATCTCTTCGCTCACTGATGTAATGCTCGAATCTGAACGGTTACATTGCAGGCTCCTGATGATGGTGGGAGAACGCCTTTAGGCAAACATTTACAAGTATATTACATAGGAACATAACACAACTCCTGTTATTCCCGACGGGATAGACAGAGTGGTACCGTTTGGAATACCCACATTTCACCAGAAATGTCCAATGTGATAGGGGGCGCGCCTACTATCATCAACTAGGCAAATGAATAGACTTCTGGTTGCTACTGAGCAATTCCTACTGCCTGATAACACTTTGTCTGACTCGGGAATGGAACCCACGACCAGTAGTACAGTAGCAACACTGGCGACCATAATACCTACCAAAGAAGCAGTAGATTAATATTTTACAAATGTGTGCAATGAGGATGCAATAGCGACTTCTGAACATTAGGTCCTGCGTTCGATCGGGTCGGGCAAATTGTTATTTTGGGTTTTTTCCATCAGGAATTTCTTAGTAGCAGTCACAGAGTCTGGATTTGTAGGTACCTAGTTGGTGGCAATAGGCTTGCCCCCTTTTACATGGGACTTAAACATAACTGGCGAAATGTGGGTGTACTACACTGACCTGCAAAAGTAAGTACTATACTTTTAAAATTTCAATTTTTCCTAAACAATAGAAGTTAGAGATTTAAAATAAAAAAAACGTTATAAAGCAATTTTAATCAGCTTTCTTTGAAACTATACACAAAATTAAACTATTTTCGAGTTCTTTTTGTTTCGAAAGTATATCTTGTGTACTTAAAAAGTTATTGCAATTTTAAAAGTGTGATACTTATTTTTGCAGGCCAGTATATTATGTACACCTCTGTCTTACCCTTCGCAGATTACAGGCGTGATGTTATTTTATGTGCCTAGGGCAAATGACTCTTTTCATATTGCAATGAAGCAATAAGTGGGCATTGGTCACCACACTGACTAATTGTGTGAGGTATTGTGTAATCATTTACTTATTCGTTCTCACAGACTGGACGAAAATTGGAAAGTAATCAAATTACAAAACTTTTTTGTGTCATTGACTGATGACGGTATACGTTATGCACAGAATGAAACATGTTGCTGATTCTAGGCGCTTCACTTATTGAAATAAAACTACCGCCACCTACGTATAGTTCGTGTAGAAATTGCACTTCTGTGAGGAATTATTGTTTTTTTTTTAATATTTTTTTCTGGCACTCTCATAAGTCATGTACTGAATCTTTGGTAAAGTGAAAGTTACGATTTTTACAACGTACACTTTCTTGTTTTAGTCTAAAAGTAAAACTGTTTGCACCAACCCTACTAAATAACATTTTAATGTAATTGCTGCAACATGAGAAGCCTGAGCATTCGATGCTCTGGCGGACGTTTCACCCGCTTCGTTCTATTTCCGATCATTGCATGACTTTCATTTAGATGCATGGACATGCGCATTAAAAAAGGAAATTCAGTTTTTGTTTATTCACAAAAAAAATGAATGCTAAATCTATTATTATGAGAACTGTGAAAGTATATTACATAATAGTGAAGGAAAAACGCAAGAGAGTAAGTAACTATGAGGATACTTACTTACTATTTTAAAATAATAAGATTCAGGCTATTTTTTACCCGACTGCAAGGAAAGGGTTTTGTTTTTCGCGCCTATCTTTGTTTGTAATATTCTCTGCTCAGTCATATCTTCCCATGGATTTCTTTAATTAAGGTATCGTTAGATTCGTCTCATTAGTCCAAGTGTTCTCAGATAGGTGACGCGAAAAAAAAACCAACTTGACGACTGTGAGACGCTGAAGTTTAAAGTAAAAAAAAAAAAAAATTTGGAAACTGCAATATGGGTATCAAATTAAAGGGCTAATACCATATTATGTATATCATGACCATATTATTAAATCATCCACACGATAAAATTTCCTATAAAGAATTAGACCGTTTAATTTGTGACAACCGTAACAAAATAATGAGAAATTCTCCATGTTATTATAATCGTAACTAAAAAGTGTAAAAAAAAAGAAAATCTAAAAAAACCCGACTGTGTTAAAAATTCACTGAAAAGAAATCTATTAGACCTAGTGATTTGTTCCTAGCGGGGTATTTATTTACTACCTACCGCGTATTGTATGCTCAAGCTTTTATACATTTTTTGGAAGTAAAAAGAATCATCCCCAAAATTATCTAACAAGGTATTTAATCAAAACTATAAAAATCTTTTCTTTAATCTTCTTTAATCTTTTCTTTAACTATAAAATTCTTTTCTTCTTCACGAATCTATGACTCTCCGAGCAGTACGTAGCGGCCTGGACAGCTCTAACGTTTGCCTCATTAAGTCCTGGAGAGTGCAATTACTTGTGCACGGCGGGCAGGAGCGGTGTGGCATATTGTTTCAGTAATATTTATTGTACGTCGGTTTCCCAATATTACCTATGTAGGTAAACAAGAATTCCATTCTTGCACGTCGATTTTTTGCTATATTGAAAACACCAGTCCAAAATAGACCCTATTTCCCGAAAACTGGAATTCCAATAACAAAAACCATGAAAGTAAAAAAGTAGGCATTAATCCACAATTTCAGTTTTACGCAGCCTAGCGAGGGCTGGCGGCGTCGCAACCGGAAGTGCGCGGAGCGGCAACGCCGCACCGGCATCGATCATGGCTGTACACACACACCGGCTCACCCACACAGACACGGGACTCGCCGCACACACACTAACTCGCGTACTCTCAGAGCCTTGAGGTGTTTGCTCGTTGTTTAAATTATTATTTTTTACCCTCCTTTGATATATGGGGTGAAACAGATACGCGATAAGATTTGGGCAAATAATAAGATGGCATGCATGTATGTTTCGTGTCTATGTTTAGTTAGAAATGCGATAACTTCGTTTTTTATGATGATGTTATTTTAAATATTTGTTTGGAAAAGCATCATTATTCGAAGCTGAAGTACGACCTCGCCAGTTTTTTTTTTCGAAGATGACTGATTCTAATAAAAAGTGCAGTTTTATTCAAGTTCGGTACTAACTAAGCATTATTTTTTCCATTAATGCATTTCATTGAAAATATCCGAATTCATTTATACCGTCAGATATAAATGTAATTTTGGTATCCGTTGCTGCAACAGAGATTGCTTAAATTATTGTTACGTAATCATTCTCCTGCCCTTATCTCAATTTATTTGGGGGCGGCGCAGCATGTCTCCTTTTTTAATACTTCTCTATTACTCTTCATCTCATGAGACACCTCCTTTCTTGACATATCATCCGTCATACAGTACATCCATTGTTTCTTTGGTCTTCCTCTACTCTTACACCCATCCACCATCTGCTGTTGCCATGTCTTCAATCTGCTCTGAACAAAATTCAAATGATTGTTACGTACTGATAAGATAACATTAATAATTATTATGGCATTGATATCATCAGAAATCAATTATGAGGTATCTTCACGCTCTATTTAACAGTACAGTGAACCATACTCGGTTGGTGAAAGTGCTAATCAAGCCTCAGATCGTATGCGTAGCCTTAAAACAAACAGGCCGTTTAGACAAATATTTGTTCTGAGCGAAAATCGGCATGTCACCGTGTGAAAGTCTACTTTAATTACATGATCAGTGGCTCTATGATTAGTGTAATTGGTCCAGTCAACGTTATCTAATCAAGTTTGCCAACCTGCTGGGGTTTCATTGTGTGGTCATTTTCATTCCGAAAACGTCATTGGCATTTTATTAGTGTAAAAACGCCATGATGTCGATAGTGCCATAGTTGTGGAATATCACACTATCGTAATATCTTGGAAAATGTGTTCTATTATTACGATTAGACTGCCTCGTTGGTGTAGTGGTTGGAAGTGCGACTCCTGAGCATGGGGTCCTGCTTTTGGTTCCCAGGTTGGAACTAAAGGATCGGGCTGACTTTAGCAAGCGCTGCACATCGCACTATAACATTATAAATGTGAAAGTTTGTATGTGTGTTTGTTTGTTACTTTGAACGGATTTGGATAAAATTTAACACATAAAGGGTGTAAAAAACCTCTTAACGAAATCGAAAGGCACTTGTTCTCCTCGTCATTGCAATCATTTTTTTTGGTCTACACCGCACCTAGGAATCATCTAGTTAGGAGATATTGGGGGTCAAAAGTCCAACTTTTAGACAAGTTTTTTTTTAAACGTTTTAAAAAAGTTTTTATTGTAAGATTTTTACTTTAAACACCTCCACAACCCCCCTACTATTCAATCCATCCACCAGCACAATGTTTTGAGTGAATTACATTGAGTTCTACCACAAAACATGATTTTTCACCCCAAGTCGTTTCCCAGCAATAATTTTTGCGTAAAGTTACTTAGATTGATGTACAGAATGATTGGTTGACGGCTTCGTGATGGGGTGGTTTACACTCTGTCAGTATATATTTTATAACCTGGATTAACATATAAGAAAATTTTAATCCCGATATTAAAATACCGTGGGACAATTACCGATCTCCCGAGCGAAGCTGCGGCCAAAAGCTAGTCAGCTATAAAGTCGAATTGTTCATATTCATAGTGTATACCATTCTGATTGCAGACGGCCGAGCTGCCTGCCTCCCACCTCACCCATAGTTTCAAATTACCCCACTTTGGTTCACATTCTTTCTTCCCGCGTAAAGTTATGAAGCGAATTGAGTGGGGTTCTGTATTCAAGTGGCATTAATGGATGTTGCTATATACGGAACGCCATTATCTTCGCTATAGATCACCCTTTGTCCCCCTACCGCGATACTGACGCTACTTACTGACGCCTTGTACTGTACCTCCTTTGTATAGGCGGTATTAGTTTAGAAATTAAAGTTGGACAACCTTACGATTACAAGATGTGGTGGAAAAATAATGAAGTTTAAATACTTAGATGGCTTGGTCCTGTTGTGAGGTTTAGTAAAAGGCAACTAAGTACACATATAAGCAAGGCGTAACGCAGGAAAGGGCTGCCCTAGGAGAGCGTACCCACTTATTGGCCATTTCTTCGAATTCAGGTGCGTAGTACTCGCAATCGGCGTGCGTGTATGACCTGATGAATGAACGTGGACGAGGCGACCGGAGTATGTTTGGATTTGTTGGTTTGGCGTTCTGTAGTTTCTGCAAAGCCCCATGTAAGTCGCAAGTTTATCTAAATTTTAGTGCAAGTACTTGCTGATGCACCGTCGCAAAACTCTGTTTCTTTGTTTTTTGGGGTTAGTTACCCGAAAAGAGAAGACGGCTCTAGGGAAACTACAGTTTGAAATAATGATTGATAGTCACCCATCCACGGACCGATATAGGGAAGCGCGGAATAACTCTGAAGATTGACCCGTGCGGCTTGATTGATTTACCTGAAACAGAAATCAATAATCTTAAAATTTCATTGAAATATTAAACTATTTAAATAAAAGTAAATCTGGCCAACCAATGTGCTACGGTGTAGCACCGCACCCTTTATTCTCGTAGCAATCTTGCTACGCCTCGTAGCACACGCGTAGCAAGCCTACGACACTGTTCTTTTGTCAGAGAAAAGGAATATTTTGCAATGTATTTACGCTTGAGTTCTTTCGGAATACGAGCTTGATTTTTGAGCAAGGATGCCTTGGCCCAGCAGTGGAACAGAACAAGCTAACACAAAAAAAAATATTAAGAGAGAGACTTTTGTCATTGACCCTTTATATCCTAATTGGCACAGAGATAGATATTTCCGTCATCGTTTTCGCAAACTGATACTTTCCTTGTTACTTTGTAATAACAAGGAAAGCATGCTCCCATGAATGGATATTTTATAACCGACTTACAAGAAAGTCATGTATTCGAATAGATTCAAATTTTATTTTGCTAATTTGTTTTTTTTTTACACTGGGCCATTCGGACGTAGACAATTCTTGAATACGGTTGAACGGCCCGCGGTCCATTCATTGTGGGCCGTTCAGACTAAATACGTAAATACTAAATAGTTGTTATGAAATATCAAAGCTCAGCCACATTTTACCATTCGGCCGGCATGCAACCATTTACATTATTTTATTTATGAAACATGTACACATTTTAAAGACCACATCGATTTTATTATTATTACAATTATCATTCAAGAGATCAGTTAATAAATTATCATTTTACCATTTTCATTACAATTATCATTAAATAAATAAAATATCGTTATTATTCAAGTTATTCAACAAATAATTTTTTCTCTGTTAGACTGTTCATTTAGACTATAGTACGCTATATATATCTTTAATATTTACGTAGTTCTACTCCTAAAAATCACCGTTTTTAAATATTTTCATCCACTTGGTAATTTATTGAAAACAATTTGGACCGTGCAATAAATACTTTTGCGCACCAAAGTGGTTTGACATGATACTTGACAAAGTTTGCTATTGTCACGCTTGTTCCTTGGGAATACATCAGCAAGGCGTTCAAAACGACTTGGATTTTGCTTTACAAACATAGCCACTTCGAAAATATAAATACAAGGAAGAGTCAAGATATTGTATTGCTTATTTAAGTATCTTCAAAAAAAATTAACCTCAAAACTCTAAGAATTGTTTGTTATAAAGGTAATTCGTTGTATTTCTATCCTGCTTGGTGCCGGGCCGACCAGGGGTCGCAACCGTAACCCCGGCGGCATAAATTATAACAAATCAACCACTTCGTTGTGGCTGGGTTATGTTGCGGTGGAGCCAATCTTATCATAGCTACTACACGCTTGCTTCTACTGCGGTATTGAAGTCAGTGATAACGATTTTTTTTTCAATGTTCAGTTAAGTTTTAAAATGGATGGTAATATATTATAAGAGTAAAAATACCTGTACCTGTGTATGTGTGTTGTCTGTTTTATTTTTGTCATTTTGCATGCACGTCATGTCCCTACGTCAAATAAATATTTCTTCTTTATATGTACAAATATGAATTCTTGATCAAAGATCCAACATGATATATATATACATATCCATCTTCTTCGAAGTTTAGGATATTATTTTTAGGTACTTATTATTATATTTTTCTGTTAACTCTGTATGCTGTACCTATGTATTTTTTTGTCATAAATAAGGATTAACAAGAGAACGTCGCTCCGTTCAAAGGACCATTCATGATTTAGAGTATTTATACCCGTAGGAAAGTCAATAAATTATTTTATATGGTTCCCTTTGTTAAAAATGAAGTATTGATACCCGGGAACAAAGCTGAAAAAATATATTTATACGCAACAACACCTGAAAGCATTGTGACAACATTCAAAACACCATATGCCTAAACCCAGCCAATTATATGGACAATTATCGAGATAGGAAAAGGCAGGCAATTTAAACAAATAATACAAAAGCGGGACAAAAGCGGCCATTGTTCGCCGAAATTCGAGCGCGCGAATTAATAAAAAAATACAGTATGCGAGTGACAAACAAGCCGAAACGAGTGCCAACTTCGATAGGCAAAAGGCTTTTAATAAAAACGTTCCATGCTCTTTGTGAAAAAGCATCGAACGGTTCAATTTTCTCCAAACTGTCGGCGCGGGGCGTCGGGGCCACAAAGCCTGATTATCGCCGCTCTGCGCGTCATTATCTACCGCCCACCGTGTTTATTTTTCTCAGATAAAGATTAGCCGGAGTGTTTTGCCATTGGCGGGGTGGTGTGTTGAGGTGAGAGGGGGCGTGTGTGGGCGTGGCTGTGTTCGGGGCCGCCCCCGCCGGGCCGGGAGTCGCAGAGTGAGTTGCTAGCCGGGCCG
This sequence comes from Xestia rhomboidea, assembly GCA_963853795.1. Lineage (NCBI taxonomy): Eukaryota > Metazoa > Arthropoda > Insecta > Lepidoptera > Noctuidae > Xestia > Xestia rhomboidea. The sequence continues at coordinate 2,925,177 of OY970756.1, forward strand.
TACGCACCGTCATGTGCAGCGCATGAACCATGCTCGATATCAAAAGCTCCGCCGACTATCTCAGTCGGTCGGGCACATTCACCAACTTCTCTATGTTATTTGCGGGTGAATATTATATTTTATTCCTTTTTTTGTGTGTTGTGCAGTGACACGTGAAGTGTTGTGTGATTTCTCAAGGTTTGGTCTACAGGTCGTAAGTAACTGCGACGGGAAGTGAGAATGGAATTTCTGAAGTTCGTCGGAATGTTGTACTTTCGATGTCGATCGTAAAGTTTGATAACTTGTATACAGACCAATTAGGATTGATCGATGTATGGATTAAGTTTCATTTTGATTTTAAAGCTGATTTCATAAAGTACATTTTTTTTTGGTTGTTGAGCTTATTGCTATAACATTTATATAAAAAATAATATAAACTGATTCAATTTAATTCCTAAAATCTAAAACCGGAATCGGAAATACAAAGATTCTAAGTACACCAAAGTGGTACCAAGTACACCAAAGTGGTAACATACCTTGATTAGCAGCTTATTATTTCATATTTAATTTTTCCGTTAGGTTTGAACCAGTTGAGACCTCTCTTCCAATATGTGGGTATAGTATACGCATGTTGTATTTGCGTTATATAATGCTTATTAGGGCTTGACAAGTTCTCAACCTCAAATTCTCTCTCTCAAAATATCGATGTATTGTATAAAACATCGGTTAATATCGATGTATTACATACATACATCATATAAGGTAGATTCATCCATATATCCATAGGTAGGTACATATATATTTTCTGCGGCCTTCTTCATCTTTAAAATTTCACTTTCAACATCAATTACACATGCTTTTCGTTAACTTAGGTCAACCCAATGCACTTTTAACTTGTCCTTTATCGTGTTCGCTGATATGACGTCACACAGTCTGGATGTATACAGTTTTCTTTGCTTGTTTCCCCTAGATGGGCCGCCTAGGCCTGTGCACAGAAATCCTTATTTAGTGAAACATTTAATTACTATTAGAAGTTTAAAGTATGAAGGAGACGATTGGCGTCGATGACTATTTGATTTGATCAGCTAATGAAGATACATTGGCAACATTTGTTAGCTCATTTTGGAAGATTTCCATTTTCAAGAATTAAGGACAAATGCATTGGTTTTTGGGTTTTAATCGCTCGAAACGTGACAGTGCTAAAAGCGATAACTCTTTTTAAAGCGACAGAGCACTTCTATGGTTTTAATTATGCTAGAGATGTTACTTATGAAGCCGATCAAGTCGTTCAAGAAAAAATTTGGCGATATGCGACCAACCCGCACTGGGAACTCATGATGACACCTCCATACCTCCGAGAGAAGATTCGTGGAGTGATTTGTAAAACACAATTACATTCACAATGACATCCATTTTGACAGTTCAACAAGATTCATTGTGTGATTTAAATTACCAAGAACTTACTAGTTTTCAAACATAGCAAGCAATGGACTCGCAATTTCCGTGAAAATTCTGCTTCTTCAATTTTTCATTTCGACGGTACTTTGTTTTGGCAACTTGAGTTTGTTTGATTGCGGTAGTTAGCCACGTTGATTGCGGTTTCTTTAAATTTCTTTAGGTTATCAAATGTGCTAGATAACGCCTCTTGTGACAATCTCTTCTAATGCTATGTCTTCTTTGCGTATCGATGGACTCAAATTATATTCAACCAGTATGCACTATGCCATCTGCACAGCTTTCCTTGAAGGTGCAGGATGGGCAGCAAAGGAGGCTGCTGGTCATAGTTTCAGAATGGCGCACCACAGTAAGCAATTCTGAAACTATGACCCAGCATTTCGGGTCTAGGCTCATTAAGAAATTAGGGATTCTCTTTAAGTAAAACTAAATCATAAGATTACTTACAGGATTTCCTCGATTCAGGACGATTGTAATCCCTAACCGATAGATATATTCTTCGTTATGACTATCAATAATACTGTGGTAATCGAGAGGCCAGTAACTTAAGTGAAATTTTTTAATAAAACATTATTCCACAAATGGAATGTTCGTCGAAAGATCTTTCTTCCGAACTGGGTTCCATGCCTTTGCCATGTTAATTAGAACTGTATTTTTCTTGTACGTTTCTGCAAAATTAGAATTTATCAATTAAAAATAAATACTTTTATACAGACCTTTTGCAAGCTTCATGAATTTAGGGAGAAAATGGGACGAAATTGCTGAGGCTGGGATCATTTTGACAGAATGAAACTCACGTATTTGTGTAAATTATAAAATAAACTGGCAAAACATAGAGTTTATAATAACACTAACTTTAGATCACGGCTTCGCTCCCGTTATGTAAGGAATGTACCCACGGGAACGTTTAAGGGGACTACAGGAGCTAAACGCGAGTTTTATAATGCACAAATGCAAATGATTCACTGCAATAAACAAAACCAGAAAAATATACGATATTCTTCAGGATATCTGCTAGTATGATAGTGTTTTGAAAACATAATACAACTAATTTTACTCGATAAAAAAAATCACGAACTTAACTCTAAAAATTTCTTTTAACGAGTAAAAACCATACTAAAATACATGTGATCATTCTGATTTTTTGGCCAATAATTCTACAAGCAACATATTATCATGATAGTGTTTTATTTTTGTATTCCAATCAATGGATTTTGGTAAATCGCAAAAAAACACTCATTTCTCACTATTCGGCCCGCATTGACTGACGTAACAGCCACTTTGTAGTGGAAGCTGATTAGAAGTATAATCTAACAGTATTTCAAACGAAGTTTGAACCACCACAAATAGAGTTGCTAATTTAGCTCCTGTAGTCGCCTTAAAATGTAAATGTTTGCCTATAACACTTGGGGATAATGCAGCTTCCCCTTAGTGAAAGCAATTTCAGAATCGGATCAGTAGTTCCGAAGATTACCCCCTACATACAAAACAATATTAGTATGGATATAGATAAAGCATATTTTCATTTGCTAAATTTCGTGATTGCCTTTGCCTAGCTGTAAAACAAGCTAAAGAATATAAAAAAAAAACAAAGAACCAGATTTTTGTTGCCACTAGATACATAAAATATATTTATGTACTAGGTAACTTTATTTTGAGTAGCATTGTGAGAAAAGCACAAAAACACTGTCACACAAAAATAAAATCATGTCAAAAGCGTCGCGTAACTTTACAATATTCAAAATCTAGAATCTAGGGTCTTTTGTGAGTGAAGATACATCATGCAGTACCGGAATATACTTAAAAAAAGGGAATTCAAATTCATTCGTTGCTGAAAACGGAAATAGAGCCTCCCGCGTAGACAGCTGTCATTGGCCAACAAAGGAACCTGACGTGTTTTGTAAAAGGCCTAGACATTCGGAGTATACTCGCGAACATGACTGGGTATTCAGTCCAGCACGCTTTACGTATATATTATACTTACTTAGTAGTAGTAGACTGTCCCGTGTCCCGGTCTCGTGGTCGCAAGCGCGAATGCTGAGCGTGGGGTCCTGGGTTCGATTCCCGGGTCGGGCAAAAAGTGATATTGGGTTTTTCCATTAGCTCAGTAGTAACCCGGAGTTTGGAAGTTGGCGGAATGACACCCCCATGCCTCGGTGCGCACATTAACCCGTTGGTCTTGCGCCTGATCTCTCTCCGGTCCCTGAGGACTGTGAGAGAAAAATAAACAGAGAGTGCACTTGTGCCTGCGCACACACGCCTGCACTATATGTCCTTTCTTTGGTATTGTTCGTCGTTTCGTTGAGCTCCTTGAGTTATAAGTCGAGCTACACGATTACTGACAAATGCTTGCACTGACTGGACAGGTCCACTCAAATCTGTGTGGTTCTTTCTTCAAAAGACCATCTCAGACACTAATCTGCATAGTCCTCGTGTGAATTGAGCAAGATTATGTCTGGACTTCAAAAGAGACTATGACCTCTGAGTTTGTTTCGGCTGTTTCTTCTCAGAGTAGTCAGGTACGAAACACTGGCCCCATCTAGTTTTTAAAAAATGACGTGTAAAAGTGTTTGTAAAAACCTACTTGCAAAAATAAACATCATTTCATTTCATATAATATCTCCCGCGCCGCCGCCGCTAAGATTGGCCACCGTGATCCAAAACGCTCAGGAGGACTATGACTAAGTAGTTTTTATGGTTCTTAAAAGGAATTACGAAACCTATGTCCAGATTAATTTGGTGTCTGTCTGTTACAGAGGGTTTTTTAAACCTATGTAATTTAGTTTAGTATTTGACACAAGGTTAGGTCTTAATAACGCTCACATGGATGGCGAGGTCAGTCAAATAATATATATTTTATTTTATATATTTTTTATTTAATATATATTTTTTGGGGGGTCAATTCGATTTTAAGGAAACAAGAAGTTTTAGTTCTCTTACCATTTTATCGAAGATACAATACCTACCGAACTGCCAGTTTGGCGACGTTCCGTGATACAATGGTTCAAATCCAAGTCAAAACAATGAAATTTTTTTAAGAATTCTTTTGATTATTCGTAACAAATTCAATGTTGTAGCAGTGTAACATTTTTAAACTTGACTTACGGTGTGTGTAAATGTATGTTACTGCAGCCCGAACTACGGTAATTGCCAATACTTCATTGTAAAAGCCCGAACTATTCCGTGATAATCATTCATTTCGAACTTTTACTACCTAAGATTTACCGAGTACACTCTAAAGTGTAATAATCTTAGGTTTTACCTCCGAGACACGGTAATTATTGCGGGCGGATGACTGAGAGCAACTTCAAATCGTGAAGATGGCGACTTATATGCATCAAGCTTGGATGTAGCACTCACCAGCCGCTCCCACGGCATCGCTCGCTACGCTCGCTCGACTCGCGCGCCTTTGTTCATAGTTCTCACCTAACCTACACCAAATGGTAAACCAGCTTAGTCACTGCGACCATTTGGTTATAGTTCTAACCTACCTTACTAAACCCATTTGGTAGATTAGTATTACTGTAAGTTAGAAAACTCGCAGGAGTTTTACAGTTTACATATTATTTTTAATTTTCACGTAGTTTACATTTTTATTTTTCGGAAATATTTGAAATAATCACTAAAATATTCTTATTTTGTTTTCCTAAGGAAAGCTTTAACTCAAGCCTTGCGTCTCATACAGTCTTCGAGTGTCTGAGGATAAAATGAGCCCAAACGTGTTACGTGATCTACCTGCTGTAAACTGTTGAGGAGCTCTTGCAGCTGCGTTTCATTTCGACTATAAGATCAACTCCAGATCTCTGTGATATACAAGAGTGTAATTAAAACTAAATTTTGGCACAATTGATTCACAGTTCAAAATAAAATAAAGGAAAAAATCAATCACCCCCTGTTTTTTTACCGATAGAGGTGGATTAAGTCGGTCAGATATTCAAAAAGCTGAAAAACTACAAAACTGAGAAGAACGGGCAAGAATCGCCATGGCCTTTTTCAAAGCCCGTCTCTGCATAGTATGTGATCGTACTTTCACCCCTTCTCTTCTGCTGCGTTCTATCTCTTAGGCCGCGTTCCCACAATGTCGTGACGATTAATTTATCGTTAGTTTTTAATTGGCAAAAGTCGTGGACGACAGTAATCGCGTCATCCTATATGTGAACACTTCCGTTTAAATACACAAGCCACGATACTTAGAACTACACGATTATCTGTCGTAACGACAAAGTGGGAACAGTGGGCTTTACTACCTAGTTGCTTATTATTTCCAACATTTTTTCGAATAAATAGTCTCTTCAGCCTTTCATCACCTGGGTACTTAATGTCTACTTAGGGGTATTTTGGCACCTTTTAAGGACTGAAAGCCCTAAGGGGTAGTTTCCCCGGTTTGAAGGGTTTGAAAGCTTTTCACTGAAGTAGGGGATGAGCCGTGCTATCTGCTCTGAATCTATGCAGTGGTGTTGGATGAGGCTGATTATTTTTTCGAAAATATTTAGTATATTGTCCAGGAAATATAAGCAAGTAATTACATAGGTGAACAGAAGTAGACAATGATATGAGTAGTTTAGTAAAGATAGAACGTGACCTCTATCGCGGACGGACGCAGTTAGCTTTTGATTTGCCGTTGTCGATTTTTTTTTATTTACCGTGATATCAAATTATTGTTTCACAAAATATTGTACAAATTTTAAAAGCATTAAATAACTTCGACATATGGTATTGGTGTGCGTCGGTGGTTAGGTTGCTAGTAAGGGCGGCAAATTAAGAGGACTACAGGAGCTAAACGAGAGTTGTATTATTCAAAAAAGCATATGTTTCACTGCAATAAACAAAACCAGAAAAATATATGATATTCTTCAGGATATATGCTAGTATGATAGTGTTTTGAAAACCTAATACAACTAATTTTACTCGATAGAAAAAAATCACAAAATTATCTCTAAAAATTTCTTTTAACGAGTAAAAACCATACTAAAATACATGCGATCATTCTGATTTTTTGGCAAATAATTCTCAAGCAACATATTAGCATGAAAGTGTTTTATTTTTGTAGTCCAATCAAAAGATTTTTTGTAAATCCCAAAAAACCACTCATTTCGCACTATTCCGCCCTCAGTGACTGACGTAACAACCACTTTGTAGTGCAAGCTAATTAGAACTTTATTCTAACAGTATTTCAAACGAAGTTTGAACCGCTACAAATAGAGTTGCTAATTGTGCTCCTGTAGTCGCCTTAAGCCTGAGTCCGATGTTTGCGAGCACGTTAAATTGATCGAACCTTTATCCGATTCAGCCTAGTCTCTAATTAATTCAGGTTTAACCAGCCGTTGGGTCCAGTCCACGTCACCTAACGTGCAGCGATCCCTTCCACAAGATATGTAGGTAGCCTAAAATGTGTTATGTTTTAATTTTGGTTGTTACCATCTGACTCGTGGCCAATATTGCAACTAACTCCACCTTCAATTAACTAGTAGTGTAGGTACAATTTACATGTCTCTTTACTAAAATTGAATGTATTTTTTCCAGATGCCTCTTACAAAAGTACTTGGTCTACACACGCCACGACACAGGGTTCGCAAGGTAATACTTTCAACTTACTTTATAATAGTTTCAAATACCAGTATTTTATGTGGATTACCAATCTGACCTCCAGAATCCAGTTAGTAGATAATACAGTAAATACCGCTTGGTAAGATTGGATACAGACTATCGGGCCGCCGAGTATTGAGTAGGTATTGAACGGCTTAACGTGCTTTCCGAGCTATATGGAGCAAACTCTGTAAGTAATGGATGGTCACCCATCCGCAGACCGACCTTGGCAAGCGTGGCTGAAGAATAGTTTCAAACGTGTAAGAATAATAATAAATATGCCTTTCCCGTACGTAAGTAAATGATGACATTTAAAATTTACTTTACTGAGAACAACTTAATTCTGACCTGCCGCCCGCCGGCGGCATGTTACACAAATGTCTATTAAAATAACTTTTATAGCGTGTTAGTTTTAATGCTTTGCAATGTTAAGTTGGAAAGTAACATTATATTGTGAAATAAGGATTAACAGTATCAGTGTATAAGCTCTTAAATAGAAATACTTCGGGAATGTAAGTTTAATTTTCTTGTTCAATTCTTTAAACAGTTGCTATTCATATTAATATTTCGTCTTTCATCAATTTAAGTAATATAATTTAATTAATTAAACCTAGGTGTTTATCGATGCTATTTATTTTTTATACAATCCATGATTCTTTTAATCAGCACATTCAAGAGTGTACATTCTCAAAGTTGGTTCGACGCCAATTTTTTTACCAACTCTTTTATGTCTAGGCCATGCTCGAAGTTCCTGGTTATTTTTTGGGGTTACGTATCTCAATGGGCAAAACCGCAACCATTATAAGATCAGTTTGTTGTCCTTCTGTCTGTCCTTCTGTGAAGACCCCTTTCCCCAGGAACGCGTTTTGGTATCAAGCTCTGTTACCCCCTAAAGAAGTGAAAAAATTAAACGCAAGTCAACGCGATTAAAAGATGTGACCGTTTACTTTTATTTTGCGATTTCACAGGGGAATCAAAACCTTTAGTGTACTTAACGTTGACCTAGAATCATGAAATGTGGCAAGAAGCAATGCAACACCACGCAGTAATGGAAAACAATCTGAAAACCGCAAATACGTATTTTCACAAGTTTATGCGGATGCTCGGCGTTTTAATCTTACTTTAGTGTAGGAATGAGATAGAGCGTGACGTCCTGTATGACTCCAACAATTTCCCACGCTACCAATCAATCAATTATTTATTTATTTATTGGATCTCCAACAGAAACTACACAATTACATGCAAGTATACATAGATCAGGGACAAATACAAGTGTGCGTTTCCAATTATAGGAGACCACATCATTCACTTATAATCTAGGTAGGTAGTACAAACAGTAAATTTGATAAGGTTAAAAATCTAAAACAATTAAAAATACATTACACAAAAGTTATACAAAAGAAACAGGATAATTACATAAAAGATGAACTATAATAACAACGGAATAATAAGATAATGTCTACTTACGCTTCGATACTTCGTTATACCGCCTACAGAGCCTTGGCAAAACGGCAAAGTGTCCGAGGTTTGTTTTGGATCCCGGCACATAGAAAAGGTTATAGTTACATTTGATTTGATTGAGATGGTGCGCTTATCTGCAGCTTTCCAAGAAGCTCGCTACAGTCAACAACCCCATTGAACAGTTTGTGAAGAAATGTGAGATCTAGAACCTGCCTTCTATCTAATAACGAGGACATTTTATAATGTTGTAGTCTCAAGTCGTAGCTCCTGATTTTTTTTGACAGACGGTCTTTATAGCACAGATGGTACATATTAGAAAATTAGTAATTAAATTCTTATCAGTGATGATAACTTGATCCCAGAACACTAATAGATTCCTGAGGGCTACCAGACCGATGATTTGGATGCCACATGCCGGAGAGTTTCCGTGTTACGATGCATGCCCAACAGATGTCATTAATTGCACCTTCCTTTGTAGTATAGCAGTACTAATTGTTGAACAACATAATATTAGTCCAATATCGGAATCGAACTGATGACACATGTGTCAATTCTGTCGGTAGGATGAAACCACATGGCTATTGACAACTCATCTCCGTTTGTGAACGGAGGCCAAATGACGCAGTTTGATATGACATGTCATCATCAAGAGTCATCAGATAAGGACATGTAAATGGGACCCGAGTGACGACTCAACACGTCGTGTTATGTATGATGACACTTCAATTGTGCGTGACTTATTATTGAAAATGTTGGTACCTTTGAAAATTCGAAATTCTTCGCCATTATTGTGGGTTATGGTCAGGTAGATCATAATTTAAGTTAAGTACTTGCTTTTGCCCTCAACTTCGACCGTCTGGATAGCGGATATTATTCCAGGGAACTGTTACCTACTAGGACAAAAAGTATCCTCGGTCCAGACAGACCTTCGCATTGATATAAGTCAGAATATTAGTTGGATCAATTAATCTTAGGCGTTCGGCGCTCTCACTCAGTTCTTGCTATGTTCTTGTTGTTCATCAAGGTTCACAGGACACAATAACATGTATCCCATTGTTCATGGAACTGCACCACATTTGCAAAGAAACTTCAGGCTAGCATCATGGGTTTTTGGTGTGTTGGTTCAGGGACAAGACTCACTTTGTTACGAACCAATGAGGAGTTCTTCAGAACTCACGTTTGAGACACATTCCGAATGCCATTTTAAATAAGTAGGCTTTTACTAATTATCTATTGACCACAAAGCGTCCATACGCTTCGCATTTACGTAACCCCGGAACCAACGAATCTAGCCAATATGACGTATCCGTGTCATTTCACGCGCAAAAATCAAAACAATGGGCCCCTAAAATGTTGCATGCGAGCGTTCAGTGGAGCGTACCCTGCGCGTGGCGCGCGCGTGTCTTGACAATACAAACTTAATTCTTTGATTGACACTTACAATATTTCGATAACTGATGCAATATTTTGATGATTATCATTTCAGCGCTCCCGACGTATTATCGCTTGCACGGTTGGGTACGTTCATGTTGATTGACTTCTGAATGCAGAAGAAGATTGGCGTAACGGAATACTCTTAATTTCAGAAGTGTTCATCAATGAGAGTAATGCATTATATAAAGCAATTACGGGCCCTTCTTTCCATAAAAAAGAAAAATAATAACTAACTTTAATTTGAAAAAAATAAGAACCAAATATTTTAAAAAATCTGAAAATACGAAATCCAAAATAAACTCTTAGAAACTATATCCAAAATAATAAATATTTTTTTTAAGTTAATTTGAAAGTTTTAAGACTAACTCAAATATTTATATTTTGCATATAGTTACATATAGGTTGGTCAAAATTAAATAAGAAGGTAGTACAGTATTGATCCTTGCTGAATACACACCGTCACACGCGACGACAACACCCCTTACATTGCGGTCCTAAAGTTTTTGGTCACACCCTATGGAATACTTTTATGTCGTGGGTATTTTATATTGATACCTCTTAGAGTACCTTTAACTTAAGTAATCGTTTCAATTAAATACTGATTTGTAGGTATTCGATTTTTAGTTTCTACCTTTTTTTCACAAATATTTTTGCAAAGTTGGCGAAAAACCTTCTGTACCGGTTAAATATGTCATACTAGTTTAGTTTGCATGGAAATTTTGATGGGTATGTGTGATAAAAATCTAGTCTCTTTTACGCAGGTCAGGTACTCGCATGATTCGGGTGGAGTGAACCCTAGTAATCGAATTGTGCCAAACATAATATACTCGTTTTTCGTTCAATCTGATTACTAAACCTCTCCTTCAGTGTTCCTGTCTATAATCCTATCTGACTCTTATGGCCATGTACTGTACCATGGTCAACATTTGCCAAACTTTGCTCAACAATGTTGGGGTCGTCTTCCAGTCTAACTGGTAGACAGTGGACAGTGACAAAACCCAGCTACTGCGTATCACGCTACCCCTTGGCATGACTGGTTGTCAGACTTTCGCGTTTCGGTAGTGTTAAATTATTATTATGATTATCGATTAGTTGTAGGCGTCGGGTCGCGTCAGGTTGCGTCGGGTCGCGGTCGTTCCGGGCGTCGGTCGTCGGTTTCAATGCCCACAAGCGATTTAGCCGCACCCAAGGGCCCGATTACGTTTACCTACTCGACACCGTTGAGGGAGTGATTTTATCACAATCAACTTTTTTATTTAAATCAGTTTTCATTTGTTTCGGTCAGATTTAAAAATGATAAAAGAAGATCGTTTCGTCCGGCATATGCAATGATTCGTCATAAAAAATAGTGTTATAATATTATGTATGTTTACGAACGTTCTCTGTTTTGTGAAATGTTACCATGCAAAGTATAAAGTGTCGCGTCATTTTGTAATACTTAGTCCATGGAACCCAAATGGCGTTTCGAACGCCGCCACCGTTTACACACTAAACTTTATTGTGATAGTCCGTTCTTATGGATGAAAGATTATATTTTGAAACAATGACATAATATTAACACTCATAACTAAGTATCTGCCTACCTCAGCGTGCTCTGCTGTGGAGAACCTCAAGCGGCGTAAATACATTTCGGAACCTTTTGCTTTATCACAGTGAATTTAAAAAAATAAAGGTGAAATATATTTTAGAGCCGTTTGGTGTTGAAACCCTCGGAGCGTGGGGCCCGTGTGTTCACAGCTTGTTTAAAAGAAATGTCGAAATGTTTAGTTGAGACTTCCCGTGACCCAACTTCTGGCTTTTCCATACAACTTGTAAACGCACCTAGTGGTTGGGCTATTACCATTTCATAACGTTGAGGAGGACTTCTATGCCGTTTCTTAGTTCATTGTTAGGTTTGTTACCTAAGCGTGAACTTTTTAAAACAGATGTCACTTGTTTCGCGAATCAACATAGAGGGAATAATGCATAAAGGACATGGCACACTATACCGGCACCGCATCGGCACCGCTCCGACCCAGCAATTAACTTGTCATTCAAATTAGAGCATTAAATTGTGTGACGTATAATGTATTTCATAATGACAATATGAAAAAGCCCACGGCGAGCAGCGTGCTTGTCGCTATCATACAACTCGACTCGCAACCCACGCGCTTCTATCGAGTGGACCGCATATGCTAACAGCGCGCCGACTCCGAGTCGCCAGCGAAACAACGTCGACCACAAATGCCGTATAACAATTGTGTTCGCGGTGACAGCAAGCTTATACCAGGAGGCCAGCGCGCGGACTGCGAGCTTGCACCTCGCGGGTGACGCGTAGTTGTCGCGCTGGCGGCTAGCCGTAGCCTAAATTCGATGCGACGACGCCGTGCTGGCCGGTATAATGTAGCTAGGCTTAGTCGATCAATGCCCAATTTGTAAAATGCTCAACAGCTCGACTAAGTATGAAATATGATTTATGCTCTTGCCTACAGTTTTTAGTTATGCGCCAATGTATGTAACGTAATGTAATGTATTTAATGTAGTTATGTTACCAAATGTATGGGGTAGCTGATATTTTTTACTCGATTTCATGTTTGGTGCCATAATAAAAGTTATTTAATATCAGCACTACACGCCTTTAAAGTATTGCTAACGTTTAAATCACCCGGTTATATCCTGCTTTTTTCTTTTAATGTAGAAAAATGATTAGCTTAAAATCTAGTCCAGCTCCTCAGCCATCTGGGCAGAAAAATTGATGATTATTCTATACCATTTGGAGCTTGGTTAATATTGAAAACAAAACTCAAATTGTTCAAACATTCTAAAGCCATGGGAACCAACATATTATTATTATAACAAAGCATTTGTATCAAATAAATTATACCTACCAAAGTTAGCAAATATTTTATAATATTGGACTGCGTAGTTGCAATGCCCTAAAAGCTTTAAACTGTCGTTCATCGTTATTAACACATTGACGATTATTTAACTATTAGCGTCCCCTCGGTATTCGCCCCTAAAACTGAACTTTAACCCAATGGCAGCTAAATGTTAACAATTAACGCCCTGAAGTTAATCACTAACGCTTTCGATTTGTTTCGCTTACTTAAATTAAACTTTCATCGGGGATTTAGGAACCGTACTAATTTCTGTTATACCTACACCGAGTTCATTAACGTGGTTGCTTTAAAAAACTTAAAGTCGAAAAAAATACCATTTTGATCGTATTCACGCATAAGTACTCCATATTGTCTGAGATGTCAAAACGGTGAAGGAAACATACCAATCACCATAGGTAATAAAAACTTCCAAGTCATGTGACACCAGGCAACCCTCTATGCGCCCCCGTGGTAGATAAAACTTACTCCCTCAAGGGAAGGAACATCATAGGCCGATTATACAGGGTGTAAACCACCTCATCACGAAGCCGTCAACCAAGCATTCTGTACATCAAACTAAGTAACTTTACGCAAAAATTATTGCTGGGAAACGACTTTTTTTTGGGGGTGAAATATGATGTTTTGTGGTAGTACTAAAATGTAACGCACTCAAAACATTGTGCTGATGGATGGATTGAATAGTACAGGGGTTGTGGAGGAGTTTAAAGTAAAAATCTTACATTAAAAACTTGTATTTAAATAAAAAGTTGGAACTTTGACCCACAACATCTCCGTTACTAGAAGGTTCCCAGGTATGGTGTAGAACAAAAAAATGATCGCAATGATGAGGAGAACTAGTGCCTTTCGGCTTCGTTAAGAGGTGTTTTACAGCCTTTATTTGTTGTGTCTGAGACTTAAAAAACACGACTAGAACAATGCCCGACGAGTACCAAGATCTGAGATTATTACCAGCTGCTGCTCGTCCCACATGGACCATTCGTTCTCTTTTATCATAATCAACGGCTCGGGTTGACCCACTGCTGGGCATACGGCACTCCCTATTGGAACCAGTCACTACGCTCTATGCGTCATGCTAGTTCTACCCGTTCTGGCAACAATGTAGTTCTCCCATCTAGCCGCAATTTTGATCTCTCTCGTAGTGCAGAACAAGTACCTGACCTGCGCTTGGTTGGCTAAATAATATACAAGCAGTCATCAATTTAAAACGCTAGTAAATTCTAAAAAGTAGCAATAGCTAAAAGACGAAGCGATAGCGTACTAAGCGTGTCTTATTTTTACAAATAATAAAATAAGTTCACAATTCGATATTCTCTAGATTTCAGGAAAGACAATGGAGTCTAGTAAGTTTTCTCTATCAATGGTGTTGGTGGTTGGTGGTGGATGGTTTTTAGTTATTAAACTAACAATTCATTTCTATGAGATTACAATCTAGATTGATTCTGATTGAATTCTAGATTGCAACTGTGTCCCCAGAGTGTGGCCCCAGAGTGACAAAAAAAGACATTTTCATTAGTCAAATCGCCAAACAGAATAAAAAATCACAGATCATCCCGTTCTAAAAACAGAAGTCAGTTTAAAACTGAACCAATATTTTAAGTCAGGAGTTTGCTCGTCAACGAGAACCGGCGAGCGCCGGCGAAAATTAGCTAAAAGTGGCTTTCGTCACCGTCATCCATACTCCTCGCTCTTACTAAGTGAACAATGGGTAAGAGCGGGACGGAGGATGCAGGAAAAACCGCTTCAGGCATCAGGAGGGAAGCGGTAAGCACCCTATTGTTTTGCACTCCCTGAAGCGCGAACCGTTTGTAGTTATACGGGTGTATATGAATTGTAATTTAGAACGAAAATTTTGCGCTTATGTATTGGGGTACGTGGCTATATAAATATGTCATGTGTAGTTTCGATTACGGTTGGCAAGGTCGAGAGAGATAATCTAGTTTTCAATAATATGTAATTGAATAAAGATTTTGCGTTACACTATTTTAACACTACTTTTTCGTAGCTTTGTAATAGTTATTTACGCACCACACAGCGATTACCTTAGAGCGAGGCCACACGATACGGTAACAGTGCGGCACCTCACCGCAATTAATTCGAGCTATAGGGTGCCACATGGGCTGGCTGTTTACCGCGGTGCAGCGCGGCGCCGCAACGTCAATGACTCAGTGTGTAGGGTACGCGGGGTTATGTAATCGATGGCATAATAACAGATAGTATATTATCACTTGAAATAACGCTTATTGGATATAATTTTCATATGCTATAAAAACAAATAACCTAATTTCATGTGATCGAATGTTACATTTCATATAAACTTCTATGCACTAATAACATTTAGTATAACGTTGTTTTCATATAATTTTCAATTTCTATAGTGCTCTTTTTATATAACGTTCTGTCAACCTAATTTTCATTTGACCTAATTTTCATGTTTAATCATTTTCACCCAAAATTTTGTAATGAATAAGTAAATATCAGGAAATATCATATTGTTATAACCTCATCTAATCCAAATGATTCACCGACAATGGAGAGGATCAGGCTCAGATCAACAAAAAAAGGGATCAGGAAACAACTGCGGCGGCGGCGCAGCGCTTCACCATAGCACCAGCACATCATCGTAAACGCATCGTGTGGCCTCACTAGAGCTTAGTGCGTCAGGTTCAATGAAAACGTAAACTGAGGGCCTAAACAAGGGACGATTGCTTTCAAAGCGTTTCGTATTTCCACAACAACTCAACAAGATCGACATAAACTTTTCGGTAGCTTATGAAAACGTGTGTATGCTTCTTCATGATTCTGGGCCCCTGGTGGTTTGTGAGACTTTGCTATAATTGTTTCTCATCTCCAACTTGTCCTTTCAAATTTCCTACTACGTAATCTTCGAGTAACTGAGTACACAGTAACCTGAGGCTATTTTGAGAATTTACTAATAGCAAATCCAAAGCGAGGTAAATTCGCATTAGTGCGAGTGAATTACTGCCAAAACGTAGTACGAGTGAGAACAAAACCCCATTCGTTTTAGTGTAGAATTGTGTAATAGAACAGGTAGAAAGAACAGATGGGAAGTTTGTCCCACTGGTTCTACGATGTTGTACCACCTTAAATCGTAGGAATAGTGGGAAAAGATATTCCCATTACTTCTACCGTAGAACTGTTTAGTAGAACAAGTGGGATCAAACCGGTGTGGTGATTGGATATTTTAATTAATTTATCAAAACTGGGAAATTTTGACAGCTATTTATGACGCGGTGCCGGCGTTGCCAGCTTTCAGAATGCACAACCTTAATAAACTATGTTCCTACCTATAATAACCCGCAATACCATTAACTTTCAAAATTGAAATGTGCATTGTATTGGAACTGTCCGACGTCTGGATTTCATGTCTTTTGTATTCCACCAAAAAATTTAGGCATGCATCAATAAATTAATTGAATTGTGCATTGTGCTGTGTCGTGCAATATCCTTAATATTTTAGCAATGATGAGTGCCAAATAAACATCGAATTCAGTATTAATCGAATTAGTAGATGTCACTGGCTACTTTAAGCATAAGTATAATCAGCCTATTTTGCTATAGCCACCGCTAGGACACAGGCCTCTCAATGAGAGGGAATAAACTTTTTGTTTTTTTTTTTTTTGTAAACGAGATAAATGGTAAGTTTTGGCCTCTATATTGTAGAGTTCAAATTCTTTTGAACCATTTTTTCTTATTATTTCATTTTGAATGGGATGTTTTGGCTATTCTGCCCTTGCTTTTTTTCTTGCCATTCACAATTTCAATTAGATCATCAAAAGAAAGATATGTTCGAACGTCAAGCTTTACATAGAAATATAATTGATTCTAGTAGCTCATTCACAAAGTCATCATATGGGGAAGAATGGATAAGAAACTCCATCAATTTCTTTCAAAATAAATTACGATAGTTTCTTTACATACATTATAAGCGACGACGATGTATACAAGTACAAATGGGTTGTAATATTATCGTCCTACCCAACTTCTAGCAATTTTTTTTAAATAGCAGCTCATTTCTTAAAAACTGCATCAATCAATAGCTGGTATCAATAATAATATAATAATACCAGCCTATTACTGTCCCACTGCTGGGCAAAGGCCTCTTCTCAAGAGAGAAGGCACGAGCATTGATCACCACGCTTGCTCACAAGACGCGTTGGCGATTTCAGACTTATATTAATTATGTAAGTCCAGGTTTCCTCGCGATGTTTTCCTTCACCGATGTCTATGATGTCCAAAATAAACGTAGAAAGTATTTAAGGTATCTATTCATACATGAAATCTCTTAAAGGGTCTTTGTACTCACCATTACGAAAAACGCGAATCGCGAAAAAAAAATCAGTTGCTCCCCAATATGTTCGCATAACTCGGCAAAATGTAACGGAACTGCAGATTTTTTTTCGCTCGAATTCACGCGCTATTTGCGCGGCACACTCGAGGTAGTGCCTGTGATCTTTCTGGAGAACTCCACCAACAAGGTCAGTGTTACCTATGTCTTTCTAGGGCGTAAAATATTCCATTCAAATATAGCTTACAAGCTGTCTTTTCAGCATCAGTTTAGTTTACCATCAGTGTATTGTAATCCGATGAGTATTTAGGCGGTCTAGTTTAAACAAACTGTAGTGATCTTCTCGCCCATTTCGAGATGATAAACTAACACCTAGCATTAAAATTAAACGTAAGTCAAGAGACCCGATACAGGTCTTCTTTGTTGCTACGGCAGACAAAGCGAGGCAGCTCACTCAGCTCTGTTGAGTAGAAAATGCAGCGCTCACAGAATTTAATTACGCCCTCGTCCAAATAACAAATTCTGACACGGCTCACGGTCCTTTGATGTGGTGTAATGAGATATCTAATCTGTGGTCGGGTGGTCCCAGCGGTCTTATTTAAATTGTTTTTAGTGTAAGTTTTGACAATGGGGCGTTTGGTGTTTGTTAATCCGATGGTGCGAGATTTTGGGGGAGGCCAAGTGTCTGATTTTGATGTTATTGCTTTGGTTTATTTGTTCATCCTTGTTGCTAAATGTGTGTCGATAGCCAACTTGTTCTTCAGTTCTCATTGTGTTATAACTTTCAGATAAGTTATACTATGTCTACTTGTTTACCCAGTGTCAGACAAATATGTTACAAATCATAATATTTTAAACAGCTTCGTTCGGATATGTGTCCCAAGGATACTCGTAGTAGCATATTCTGTTACAAATTAAAAGCTTATCTCAAATCCGTAAATTAACAGTAGTTACTCCCTGCCCAATTACTTGAGGAACCTGCTACAAAAAAAACAACAAGCTTTATTTGTGAACAAGACAACGATTGTTGATGGTTTTTAACATTTCACCCATTCTTACTTTTAAACAAAATATCTTCAATCACAGAAACAATCGCCAATCAATACAAAAGAAACGACAAAAGAACGACAAATTACCGTTTTTTTTTCAATCTTCGTACCCAGTCGGATCCATAACGATGTTATTGTGGAGAAAAACAATGAACCGGTAACTCAAGGGATTTTAAACTCTGTTTTCGTAGAGATTGAGAACAAAGTTACTAGCTAATAGGGCCCGTTTTGTCAATCGATTAAAAGTAAAACCAATTATTGGGTTTTTATTAAAACTATTTATTTAATGTAAGAAAATTATTATGTTTTGTCAACCCACGATCTGGAACCAAATTGTAACAATTATTGTGTTTAGGAATTTTTGTGACCTTTGACAGTTACGTCCCATATCCGGCGAAGAGTCTCACCCAAGACTACTCTATAATTTACTGGGCTGATACGCCCATGTAAAATACTGGTATTCATCTGCATCCGTTTAGACTGGAAGTCGATTGCAACATAATAATTTTGTGTTTTGGAAAAGGTTAGGTACCTAGATGATGATGAGATTTAACACAGGTCTATCACCTGGCACAGGACTCAGCGACTTCACACAATTTTGTGACCACTTTCTTGTGTCTTTAATATACACTTATGTAACAAATCATAATAGCATTGCGTAGTAGCATCTGTTACAAAATAAAAGCTAATATCAAAATCGTAAATTAACAGTAGTTACTTCCTGCCCAATTACTTGTGGAACCTGCTGATTAACTTCGAGACTTAAAACACAGGTCTATCACCTAGCACAGGAGTGAGGGACTTCACACAATTTTGTAACCACTTTCTTGTGTCTTTATTACCTACACAAGAAAGTGGTTACAAAATTGTGTTGTTGCAATAATTGTTTTATTATTGATAATTATTTAGTTCAAATTACTTTACTATGATTATTTTTTCATTTGCTGTTATTTGCTTCAACGTTTTTCTTTCACGAATAATAAACTGTGCAACATTAACCAATTCATGGCTTTGTAAGTCATGTCATCCGTGATAGAAAAATCAAGATTTTATTCATATTTTTCCTAAATCGGTTCGTAATTAACCCGACTGTCATCGCACAAAGCGGCAGAAATTTCGTTGACAATGTTAGCTATTTGTTTCTTAGGGGCGAAAAAGACCCCAGGCGATTTGCGTTTCGTGCTTTTCTACTTTCGACCTTGTGTACCAAAGGTAAAGATTGTTTTTATGTCACAATATATTCGAAGGATTAGGTTCTCTTTGATGCTCTCAATAGGATTTCACGCATAGTTAGTGTTAGAGCTATATTGTGGAAAGTTCTTTGATTCTGGGTATATTTTTGATTCCATATTTCACGGTGTTTTGAACCAGTTTGAGGGGAACAAAAACGTGATAGTGACGGGAGAGGCAGATTTAAAAGAAAGCGGTTTTTTGTTTTGTTACCTTTTTGGATTTTTGGACTACAGAGATGACAACTAGTAGAGAAAGAATTAGAAACATTTATTTATTAAACAACACTTATTTATTAAATTACATTCATTGCTTCCACACTGCAGCTGCAACCAGTATATTGAAGAGACTATTAAAATTAGCAGTTTATAATACTCACCAAATTTAGTAGAATAATAAATAAAGATGCAGGCCTTTTGATACCAACGTCATCTCAATATTGAATTTTCGAAATGTAAACATTTCGAAAATTCAATATTGAATGTGGAGGACAATAAGGACTGTGCAACCTGTATAACTTTACTTTCATATTTCAAACCCAGAAACATGTCATAAAGATGTTCATACAATTCGATCGCTATAATCTTTAACTGACGAACATTCCTGGCCCATCTCCACACTCTATCAGTCCCGATATTGTAATCCAGTGAAGCGTCCACCAGACTCCGGTCATATTCGGGAACATCGATCATTCGTTCGTAACGCGATCCTTGTCGTGTAAAAGCACTATCTTTGGGGGATCATCTTTTAGTTAGATAGTGGAGGCAGCTATCTATATAAATAAAACAGTTTACATTCATTTTGTGTACTGCTAAGGATGTTTATTGTGGGAGCCTTCAAATCCTGAATAGCTTACTCTTCGATCGTCGACCGCATACCGTACCTTCATGACGTGACGTGGCGGTCCTCACGCAAGGGAACAAGTGAGGCGCGCTCTAAGCCCGTGTATCTATCTACTCAGTCCCCACAATATGGCGTAATGAAACTTTCTCATGATAAATTATTCACGTGGACGAATGACTTTCTTTTGTTTCAGGCTATGGCACCAATTCGTTATCGGCCATGTCGAAGTCGACGCTCGATGCGCACACGCATCTACGGCAACCAGGTTAGTGAATTTCTGAAAAAAATTACACACTTCCATAAATCATCATCATCATTTCAGCCCGGAATCACCCACTCCTGGGTTCAGTCCTCCTCGACCTTCTGCCATACTTTCCGGTTTTGTGCGTTCTTCATCCGGGTGGACGCGGTTTTTGGCATTCACAAATATGTTGATAAATTCCTTTCACAAATTATTTAACTTCCAATTTTACAACACTGACAACGATATACACTTACGACAGTGATCTATAATTATGTTCGTAGTAAATAGACCCTTATTTACTACGAACATAATTATAGATCACTGTGGCACTGGCATGTCTGCAATGAGGTAGTTGTTGGTATTCTGCTGTTAAAGCTAAAATAACTGTGAAAGGGCTGTTTAACTTCGCTTCAAATAATGTATCCTCTTCTATGCTGATTGGTTCACTATTTCTACATTGCTTTTGCTCTTCAATATTCAACCATAACCCGTCGACATAATTATGCTGGTTAAGAAAGCAATAATACTGCCTTCAGTAGCTAAAAGGCTATGTCATTTATTTCGTAACTTCGGTTTTTTATTGTGCATAGAATAGCAGGAAACAAACACAAATAGAAACATTATGAGTGTTGTCTAAGTAGACATCTTTAAAATCACAAAGCCTAAATCAAAAACTCAAAAGGAAAGCGTAATGAACTATACTATCCGATCGACCGAACTTGAACACCCAGTCAATGTTTGTTGACTACGGTCAGTTACCCAAGGTTTGTTTGGGATCCAGACGTTACGTGAAGCCCAGCACAATCTGAACATTTCCACTGGATTGGACACGGATGGAGACACGGAAATGCTCACTGTTCAATGTAACATTTGTAAGAATGTTTTTAGATACCTACTTGAAAGAGAATTTGCATTTAAGGCGACTACAGGAGCTAAATTAGCAACTCTATGTGTAGTGGTTCAAACTTCGTTTGAAATTCTGTTAGAATAAAGTTCTAATTAGCTTGCACTACAAAGTGGTTGTTACGTCAGCCACTGCGGGCGGAATAGTGCGAATTGAGTGGATTTTTTGAGATTTACAAAAAATCTATTGATAGGACTAAAAAATAAAACACTGTCATGCTAATATGTTGCTTGTAGAATTATTTGCCAAAAAATCAGAATGATCGCATGTATTTTAGTATGGTTTTTACTCGTTAAAAGAATTTTTTAGAGATAAGTTAGTGATTTTTTTCTATCGAGTAAAATTAGTTGTATTATGTTTTCAAAACACTATATATACTAGCATATATCCTGAAGAATAGCATATATTTTGCTAGTTTTGTTTATTGCAGTGAATCATATGCTTTTTTGCATTATAAAACTCGCGTTTAGCTCCTGTTAGTACATCGACCTTAAGTAGGTACACCTATTTAGCAAAAACTAAAAGGTAACAGCAATTCTGCAAAATATACTTAAAAACATGTGTTTCAATGTGAAAAAAAGGACCTAATATACAGAATGGGAAGTTGGCCGGCCGCGGAGGGACCTTAAAATATTGATGCTACCATTTTTTATCTTAGTAACTGAAACTTACCGTTTTTGAAAAGTCATTTAATAATGAAATCATTTGTTGTATAAAAAATACACCAACCTGCATAGTTTTTATATCACTAATGCTTAGGGAGGATAAAATCTCTTGCATAAACACAACATGTCAAATTGAAGGAACCTCATGAAATCTAAACAAATGGCACAAAAACCACCAATCGGAGGGGGCTTAATTTAACTCGTGAAAAGAAAAGAAATCATAAAATAACATCTTTAATAATACTGACGAGTATGGTCCGACTTCAAATTATAATCGTAACAAAATCATCTGTAAATGGTTAGAAATGAGCAACAAGGAAAGTTTGCTAATTTCTGACCATTTACACTAATGAAGATCGTTACTGAAGCCCCACTTCATTTCAAATTACATGGACCCTACACACGTGATCCTTGTACTGATTAGCAGAATAATAAAAGTAAATCTGAGTTATTTTGGTAGAATACAAGTAAAAGTGAAGAAATCTGCAGGTTTGAAAATATGTAGAACGATTTTTAAAAAGAAACGATGGATGGACTGTACGAAGAATGATATGGCTACAAAGGAGGTGACTGATGAGATGACGAATAACAGATAAGTACGGAATAAAAACACATGCTTCGCCGACAAATTAATTGGAATAATTGTCAGGAGAATGATGATGACAACGATAACGATGGGGAAAAAGTTAAATATGAACTAAATAAACTTGCAAGTCCCTACTCCATGCTATAACTTCCCGATACTATAAACCAAAAGAAGCGTTTATCCTGTGGTTAAGCGAAAACCTCACAGTGTTAGAGATCAAAGTTTATACAAACCACAATATTGCTGAACCAAGTGAGTATAGTAACTCGACCCTAGGCTGTCGCCAGGCACGCGGCGACGGCAAACAACGGAGCCAATGTTTTCTAATGAAATCGAGAAGTGACACGCCTCCGCGCTGTCACTCATTTTGGAACTTGCTAGCTAAGGGAACTTGGACAGAGCTGACTGATGTTTAGAAAATAGTTTGCTGTAATGGACTTTCCATTTTATTGTCATAATATCTACCGTAGGTTTCCGGTAGTGTATGCTTTCATTTAACCAATTTTGCAGTTCCTTATAACAGGTGTAATAACACTTACGAAGCTGAGAGGTTCTCTCAACTGAGACTGTTGTTCCTGTCATTGCAATCATTTTTGTAATGGACAGACCTGGGAACTTTCTGGTTACGGAGATATTGAAGGTCTAAGTTTCAATGTTCTAAAAAAACTACAAGTTATGAATAAAGTAACTTTCCTTTAAATACTTCCATGACCTCTGTACTATTCAATGCATCCATCAGCACGATGCTTTGAGTGCCTAGGTATATGACCTAGAAAGGTCCTTTTACATTACACCCTGTAGTCTGCCCCACACGCTGTAGTGCACCCTGTAGTGTTACCTCAGGGTCATATTGTGAGTACAAAAATCAATCTACCTCCTCCGATCTTTGCTCATTAAAAGTACATTGCTTCAACATATTTGAAAAACAAAATCATCTGCTCGACGAAGGCACAATTTGAAAATATATTTACTAAAGAATAACTAAAAAACAACAGTTTCAAATTCTAACTCAATCAAATAACGCGGCACATATTCAAAATATTTGTGAGGTGTACTGTATTGCACTTAGGGGTTCAGAAATTCCTTGTTCAACCACTTTCCTACATACTCGACTTCTAAACAACTGTAGCAACTGCTTATAAACATGCGATTCCTTATCGGCGTCGTATTTTCTTCGATTTATATGTCAGGCGTGTGTTATGGAATTGTTTTCGTTTTAGTAAGTGTGGGTGCCGATATAAGAGAACTTACAGTATTTTTTGGGTTAGTAGTAGTTTTAGTCACTAGTCATTATTACTTCTTTCTTTGTGCACGAATACATTTATAGACGTTTAGTGAGCAAGTCAGCGAGAAATTTTCTTCGGTCTCAGCGGCAGATTCGCAAACTAGTCCCGTGTCTCAATACGCTATTTATTCCTTTCAAAAGTAACGCCCAGTCAACTTAACTGTATGTTGCCAGAAAAACACGTTTCCTATCTAATCAGCCTCCGCACAAAATGCCTGACGTTAGGAGTACTGCTCTCCGCCACACTCCACAGCTCTCAGGACAAAGTTGCGACTACTCTGCACATAACTCTGCAGGGTAGACTTGCAACGACACTGATTTTTTTGCGAAATATGGCTTGACAAGCTAGACTCAAACTCTGTACTTCGCCGGATCAACTCAAGATTAAAGTGTTACCACAAGCGTGCGGTTAAAAGTACCATCAAAGCGTTCATTTTGTTCATCAGCCCAAAAATTATTGTATTATTTCACAGAAAAAAATCACTTGCCCTGGCTAGCAAAACATGTTTGGGCAGCGTTTGATCGGTCGCACCCATCTCCACACAAACAGGGGTAAGGGAAATACGAAAGAAATCAAAACGTTGTTTTCGCAGGCGTGCGTGCGGTGTCGACCGACATTGTCTTTTTGTGTGCCTTAGTTAGGGTTACCATATCGAAAGTCCTGATAAAAAGTCTTCCATTCGCAAAGAAACCACAGTTCAGTTTTAGTCTTTTTTGCTGACATTTTCTGTTTTCTTAAAATAACCTTCAAATTGTAAAGCCCACAGAAATGTCAAGGCGGGACACGCATCTCACGGAAAGCCAAAAGCAGGACTTGTCCGGACATTATGCGGACGGATGAATACCCTAGTCGTAGTTATGTTGTAGGGGGCCCACGTCATGCGGAACTTATCGCCTTTGACGGTAGTCATCCGAATTTGGAAGTATAGAAGAATTTACTAAGAACTGCTATAGAGAAGGAGCTATTCCAAGGTTTTGTTTTCAATTGATTTTGAGTTCACGGCACCTTCACTTCCATTTTTCTTATTTTTTTACAAATCGAAGAGAAAAGTTCAATGGTTAACGGTTCAATGGTAAATCATCCGAGTGATTTTCGACATCATCCACAGTTATTTTTAAAAGTTCATTGCCACGACAAGCTCCATGTAATCCAAAAATAATTAAAGCCACCTGTAACAAAACCGAATGTGAATAAGATAAGTATCTATCGAAGTCAGGTCACAATAAAATGCGCATTTTAAAACACAATGGTTATACTTTACTAATCCACCATATACATAGTTACTTACTTTTACGGCAAGAAAGACTTTGTCGGGTACATCATTAAGGAAAGTCACCACGTTTTTGACTGAGAACACTTTGGATTTTTTAGGTTTAAATCCATCAGACATCCTCTTCAGGTACGCTATTAATTTCGAATAATTGTCCAGTTTTACGTCGTTATTAGAACTGACTGTTGATTTTAGTATTGAGTAGGTACTCCAAAGAGTTGAAGGTTGTTTAGTTTTGGCTAAGTATTGGAAGTATTTCTTTGGTGCTGAACACTAAGAGGTTTCAAATTCAAAAAGTGCGCGGCAAAAATAATGGGGAATTTTCCAGTGCTTTTTATGAACGAACTAGATGGCGCTGATCAACCTTGGGAATAATAAAATGGCTCGTTTTTATGTCCCTAAAGCCTTAACTGAAGTACGAAGGAACCTAAGCTCGACTCGACGCACCACGAGTTTAGACGTAACGCAAAAACATTTCATTGGATTTTACTAGAACGCCGCAAAAAAAAAACCCAAAGCTGATCAGCGACATTTATTGATACTACTGAAGCGATGTGCAAACGTCAGTGGAAAATTCATCATTGCGGTGCACTTGTAAAGAGGATTAAAAACTCATTACTGCCCGCTAAAAGTTTCTTATAGAAAACACCACCTTTGGGTGCACTTAAAGGCGAACCAAGTCGTCCTTTTCGAATAGATGGGATGAAAATAGTATTTGATCAAGTTCTGGTGAACCAAGATACGTTACAGCTTACAACGTGTCTGCCAGGTTTATGGAACTGTTATATTTTGAAAAGGTTGAAACCTAACCAACCTATGCTATTATTTGGAAAAAAAAACCGAAACCTTAATCATCATTATTCTACTGCCCATAACCCAATGTATATGGGGTTGGTACAGGATGTTGTCTTCTTCCATACTTCTCGAGTAGTTGTCATCTCAGAAGTCGGATAGGTACTACTTCAACATCGACTCAGCAAATGTCTTGAAGGTCAAAACTATAGAAATATAATAGTAGTCCAATTGCATGCACTTGTCATGTGTGCACTAACTCGATCTGAATGGATGCATTGTGTGAATCCAGGTCAGACTGAATTGGATAATTTTATTCCAACTGCGTTAGGTCAAGACCTGTCACTCACGGACATTGATTTGATAGTCCCGACGACAATTTAGCTATTAATCTCGTCACAGTTTCTAGTTAGGTACCTACTGACAATATGGTAAGGATTTGAAGAAATAATGACTAATGTAGGTTCAAAAATTAATAAAATTGATTGATGATGATGACATACATTGTTGTTGACCTTCAGCTACATCTGGCAAAGTGGCAATGGCAAGGAATCACCAAAACTTTCTGGCAGCTTGGGAAACCGCTTCAAATAGTTGCCCAAGTGATATATATAACATTCAGATT
Source organism: Xestia rhomboidea (assembly GCA_963853795.1). NCBI lineage: Eukaryota > Metazoa > Arthropoda > Insecta > Lepidoptera > Noctuidae > Xestia > Xestia rhomboidea. Next base: position 2,951,771 of record OY970756.1, read on the forward strand.
TAATAAAATTACTTAAGTTCACTTACAATTTATCATACTTTAGATGTGTCTGGTGGAGGTTATCCATCTCACAAAGTATCTGGCAGTGGATGAGGTCATCATACTTTCCATTATATAATATAAAAATCCCTCCGACAAACCGCAGGAGGTGGTAGATTTTGAAGAAGGTTCCACCCATATTTAAAAAAAAATGTTTAACCTCTTGGATCAAAAAACTTTTATTTTTGTCATGTTTGAATCTTTAATTAACGGGCCGATGATGGTTTTACAGCTGAAAAATGGTTATCATAAATTTTAAAATCCTCACATAAGAATTTAGCATGGAAACGCTATAAATTTTTCAGTTATCATTTTTTATTTCGAAAACTATAAGTTTCATCGTTAGACTTTGAAATTAAAAATTGTAGCGTAAACAATTTGATTTAAAAAAAAAATTGACACGAACTTAACCTAAGTTAACCCCTTTGGATTTTTGGCCAAGTTTGAAAGCAATCGGTGCATAATTGCGACCTGTAGAGTGTGGTTTTGCGATTTGGGCTATAGGGGTCATAACTGGACCTGAAATTTTCGGAAAACTCGACTTTAGGTGAGACCAATAGGTAGTTTTTTCTGACGAAATCTACTTAAAAATCACGCTTTATGTGTAGTATGACGTTAACTTAGCAGCTATTTTTATCACAACATTAGTCAAGCTTAATAAATTTATATTATAAAGAAAGATTGTTTTTTGTTTGTTTGTTTGTACCGAATAAGCTCCGAAACTACAGGACCGATTTTAACTATTTTTTCACCAATATAAAGCTAAATTATCAGGAAATAACATACGATAGAAATTATATTTATATCGTAAAAAACTAGCCGAATGGTGAAGTGGCTGGTGAATGGTGGGTGTTAATACCAATAAATTTATTTATTTATCCGTATGCCAGTCTTAAAATGAATATGGGAGTTAGATCTCCACAGTACCAAGTAATCGAAGACAGTAACAGAATCTTCACAAACACGATTTCCCGATTGATCTCACAAAACAATTACTAACCAATAATCATACGTCTTAACAAATAGAAATGTCAAAATAAATCTGCCGGGGTGAACATTATTGAATCCGGGAGTGGGGGCCAGGATTGCAATCAAACGGCTAATGCTACAGGGGCCCGGAATTGCACTAACGACTCACGGGGGGACTGGTAATGCACTGGAATCGATTAATTATCCTTTTATTATTATTTTATGGGACTTTTGCTACTTCTCGAGTTGGTATCTCTGAACGTTTGGGTACTTTTTTGTGGAGATCTGGATGTAAAGGATGTTTAAACAGGTAGGTACTTATTTTTTGACGTGAATACATCTTTAAAATTGCAATTCAAAAAACGAATGGTAACAAGATCATGGTACACAGTTTGGTGTTACAGCTACATATCTATCATCTCCATCCAAAATTTAATTAGGTACACCACTGGATAGCTAAAAGATCATTTTCTTCTAGAGTAAGAATTAAAAATAATTTCGTATTGCTGAAAGCACTAACTACAAACTGCGAAAAACATCGCCTGATTCACGGTTCATGACAACAGTAAACCAGCAGACTAAAACGCCAGACATAATAAAATATTAAACACGGAAAAATTGCCTTAAAATGACCACCTTTTATTGATCCACGGATGTCTATGTTGGCGTCATAATTGGAATACAAATTCGCTCTTTGACGCCGCGGCCGCACGTCGGGCCAGTGATTTGGCCCTTTGTGCCGCACGCATTAACTCCTTCAGGCCTCCAGCACCACCCCACACTTTAGCACACCCTAAGCCAATAACAACTTTAACTTAGAGCACTAAGGCACAAAATACCTTCCCAACCTCCACCGCCACCGATTTTCGATTTTCAGCTAACGCAGTAAGAACTATTTCTCTTTTGTCGTATGACGCACGTCATTGGCTCTCAAAGTTACCCGTCGGAGGATAATGCGTCTTATTACGTTTGGCCAAGAGTTTGATTTAGCTCTTGCGTGTATTTGTACTGCGAAAGATTAGTGGTAATGGCGCGTAATTACAGTAGAGAAAAGACTAACACCGTAAGGTTCATTTGGCGAGCACCAATCAGTTGTAATGTGAAGGGGTTTCGGTTTGAGTGCCGCTCTGGGCACCAACTGATTCAGTTAACGGCAAACACTTTGGGCCACTTGTTCAGACGACTCAGGAGTTTCTTTAACCAGAGCATTTATTTTGGCAAATGAGTTCCACAAATAGAATCGAAAGTTAATGTTAAAGGGATCGGAATAAACCTTGCTTGTATCAAGCGAGATACTATAATGATGTAGGGTTGTGATCTACTGCCTTTTATTACTCGTTGACTATTGTTTGTTATTCCATCGTTATATTTATCGAACGGTTCAATGAAGTTCACTTGTTGCAACTGAGATTAACTTAATGTGAACTTGACATCACATTAACATTTAAAAGTCCTGGCATATTGGAAGCTTCTGCAACGCTATTAGCTTTCAAAATCCCGAGATTGGCCCCGACTAGAAGCCTTAACAAATATTCTACATCTCTGTCAAGAATTTTCTCGACATGGAGTTCACTATGTTTGCTGTAAGAATGTATTGTTGACAGAGCGTCGAGGGGAAGCGACAGACCGTCCCGGCAAACAGCGGGGGACATATTGTCCACTGGCGAAAATAAAAACGAGAAATATGTTCTTAATTTATGTCGTCTTAGTTTATCATTTAGAAGATAATAAAGATGGAGTAAACATCTTGGAAAGAGTGCTAAGAATTATAATAAAACGATGAATAGATGAAACTATGATTCTTTTTCTTTCTGCCTAGCCTTTCCCTTGGTAAGACTGGTGGTCAGACCTTATCAAGCGCGGCTCAACCTGAAGATCTACTATTTAGCCATGAGCTTTCGTCTATTTGTGTCAATGGTATTTTTAAGTCAGTTGGGCCGAGAAAGTGGCCAAGGCAATAGATGTGCCAGTGGCGTGTAAGAGGTCGTCAAATGGTAGTATCTGATAGTTTCAAAATGAAAGAGTTCGTTGATTTTAATATTATTTGTGCAGAAACAGTAAAGTCGCTTGAGTGAATGAGACAGTTATTAGAAAATAAAACAAGTTATACATACCTACGTATCTTTACCTGAGCACCCTGCAGCGACAGATATTCTAAATTAAATTCTCAAAATCAGATTCCAAGATACCTTTACAAATCAGAAATCAAATGGAACACACAAAAACAATCAGAGAAGCAATAACTGGCGAAAGTAGCACCGACGGGGTGCACGTCCCACCAATTTTGATCGCAAATGGAAACTGTTATCGGTTTTCGACAATTCTATTTGGGATGTTCCACAGTTATAACTTCGTTTCAGGTGATTTCGATGATTTACTTGATGAGTTTTAGATTAGAAATCATATGTTTTTTGCTTTTTATCTTCTTTTCGATTCTTTAGTTATTTTGGACTTCATAGTTTAGTTTCACGATTATTCATATATTTTTTTATTTTTGGTGAGTCGAATCGCCTGGCTTCGTATTGAGGTATAATTAGGTAAAATTGCGTTCATTTACATTTTTTTTATTTTTATAAAAAATCTTTTAGTAAAATCCTTAAAGTTTAGTCATCAGTTCATTCACAGAGTGTCATTCTATTGGTGAAGTAATACCTACATTTAAAGTAACTCATCGAAATTATTATTTCAAGACATTTTTTTATTATTATTTCTACAAAATATAATCATTTCACTCGTTCATCCAAAAGCAAATCAAAACGGGTGTTACGCCAAACGAATGGAAATTGGTCACCGTTTCGAGGGGTGGCGATTAGAACAGATTATTAACTTGTGTCGAGATATAAATTATGATTCAGAAATTATGGGGCGTTTTAGAGTTCATAATAAAATGATTTAAGTAATAGAATAATGATTTGATTTTCATGATGATTCGTTTATTAGAAGTAAGATCAAAGATCAGAAACGAATGGATTGAAACAACTGGAAGTCGTGGGGCCTGCCCAGCAGTGGGATGACGCAGGCTAACAGTAACAGTAACATCAAAGAGATACTTATTTAACGGTAGTGTTAGTAAAATGCATTACAAACAGGATTAGGATTTACCCTAAAAGCAATTCAGGGCTATGAAACATGAATTCGGTCTACGCTACAAATTGGTCTACGTTATGACCTTGAATTGAATAAACTAGCCGTTTCCCAATTTAACTGTTCCTAGATTTTGGGGTGAATACAGTGTAAGGTTTGAGAGCAATTCAATACAATTCTACTATGGACAGCTTTCAATATAACAAACTAATGCAGAGATGCACCAAAATTGCTCCTATCAAAATATCCGAAATCAAAACCCTGTACCTACAAATTGCCTCAAACAGTCACCGCTCGTGCTAATCCATCCGCATCAGTTAGCGCTCGCTCCGCTCTGCTCCGCACCGCATCAGTTAGCGCTCGCTCCGCTCTGCTCCGCACCACATCGGAACGCTTAAAAACGTTCGCCGATCATTTATCATAATCATCTCGATTGGATCGCGCCGCGCCCTTCGAACGGCTATTTACCCACCCTCGATTTAACTATTATTGTGAACATTTTTTTATGCTCAACTTGCCTTTCGACGGTAACAGTGAGTTGCGATATTCCAAGTCTTTCATCTTCGTTAATAGTGCTCTGACAGACTTTAATAGGCTCTTCTTCCGCTTCATTCTAGTTGCAAATCACGTTGAATTTAGCTTTTACTTTTACTCACACGAGTAATTTTAAAAGTGCAATCATTTAGTAAAATCAAAAAACCCACATGCTTCAATAAAGAAAAAAGTGGCAAATAACGCATGCGTTTTTACCGCGTCATACTTTAAAAGGCCGCAATAAATGTACATGTCTGTCCAATGACGTTAAATGTTGTATCATTATTAGGGGAACACTATGTTTTAACGATTAGTACATACTTATGTAGGTAATTGCTGTATTCGAGCTGTCGTGCTAGTTGTTATGCTCATACGGTATCATTATTCGGAACGGCTGAAACAATAAGCGACGGCGACTTATGAAATTTAAATAAATAATAAGTTTATTCAAAAATATGTTTTACAATGTTACAAATATACGCACCAAAAATATAGCCCTTCCTTGGCAGTCAGTTAAAAAGTGAAGTGAGACACTTCATATATATCAGCTTGATTTTTAAATTGTTGATCTAATCTTTTACTCTGGACGCTCTTAATGTGCACGTCTTTCTACATTGTTCTCACATATATGTATAATCTCAAAATGAATGATGTAACAAAGATTTTGTAACAACATTTTGATTTAAAAGAGTGACCATGGAGCTTCTTGCCCGTTCTTCTCCATAGAGATCTACGCTATTGAATGGGCAACTACAGTACTTTCTCAAGTTATTATTCCTTGTGACTGAGACTGTAGCTTTGTTTTTGTTTTGTATTTTTGTAAAGGTCTAATTGAAATAAATGGTTTGAGTTTGTTGAGTTTGAGTCTTGACTACGTCATTGTCATTTCAATCTCCAAGGCAACTCCTGAATCAAAATTTTCTGCAACCATTATTTTTTACTAGAAAATCCTCGTGAACCACAGTAAAAAACATTTTTACTTTAAATCAAATAGGTAGGTATTAGTTAAAAGCTGTTCATATGAAATTCACCTCAACACAGGAAAGTATAGTCGCGATGGCCCAAAAGTTAAGGCCTCGCCTCTCATGCATGAGGGTTCAAGGCATGTACCAATGTGACTTTTTCAATTCATATGTACTTTCTAAGTTTATCTTGGACATCACAGACATCGGTGAAGGAAAACATTGTGAGGAAACCTGGACTTATATAATTAATATAAGTCTGAAATCGCCAACGCGCAAGCGTGGTGTTCAATGCTCGTGCCTTCTCTGTTGAGAAGAGGCCTTTGCCCAGCAGTGGGACAGTAATAGGCTGGTATTGTTTATTATATAAGAAAGTAAGCAGTCGCTCGTGATTTGGACGTATATTTTGATTGATAAATAACTTTTGTTGCACTTTGCAAATTTTTATGTTTTGAGTCAATGTTTAACAAAAAATTCAACAGCTACTCGAACAGGAAATATTACTTTACTAAACAAGCGCCTAGTTAACTCTTTACTTTTCATTTTCGTTGTGAATACTTACTTGAATAAAAATACAAAATAATAATGTTTGAATTACCAAGTATCGCGATTTACAGAAAATGTTAAAGAAAGGAATACATAGACTGTTAAAATCGCACATAAATCCTTTCTTTTGACTTATAGAAGTTGAGTAAAAACTACTTCAACGTATAAGTGTTGCGAAGGCGACAACAACGTTAACCCTCAGCCACATTCACCATGGTCGCAGCGACACAACTGGTTTCTACGCAAAACCCTAAGGCCTCGGACATGAAGTCAGCGGGAGCGGCGCGGTGGCAGCGGCGGCGCGGATAGCGGTGCGGCGTCGTTGTACCCGGTCTCGTAGTCAGCGGGCAGATCGCGCGCGCTAGAGCGGTGTAGTGTTGTGTTGAGAAATTTGTATCTTTGTTCGCGAACGAATTGTCTAAACAGCAACCACAACATCTTTTTGATACTAATTCCTTCCTAAAGTTTGATTTATTGTGGGCAAAAGATGTGAATTCCTACGTCAATGCAGATGCGCGGGCACCGCTCGTACGCGGCTCGCCGCTCGTACGCCGCTCGCCGCCCGCTCCCCAAGCCGCTGACTTCGAGGCCAGTTCCATTTAAATGTATGCATTGGAACACGCCACCGCCGCCGCCCGCCCCGCTCCCGCTGACTTCGTGTCCGTCACAGCGCCAATTGATTGTTTTTAAATCGACTTCCAAAACAAGGAAGTTATCAGTTCGTCAGATTTTTTCACACATTGTCACATGGGCAGCCGAATATTTGGTGTGAACTCGCCCTAATAGATTGAAGCTGCCTGTCTATAGTCTAGCAGCGACATGAATAAATAAAAACGAAAAAGTCTCGTTTCGGATCGGACGACGCGACTCGATACGTGATCGGTTTAAGTCGAGTGACGTCGATGAGTGTAGGGTACTGTTATAGTCATCTTCGGCATCGTAGCTCACGAACATTTAACATAAAAAAATAAAATCCCAACTTCCAAGATAATAACGCACGTCTTTTATATAAAGCCGTGAACCCATTGCGGCAAAAATCTCTGTTATAAATATGTTTTAAATAGTTCCAGTAAGGGTGTCGATTCGTCACATAGAACTTGCTTTATAGTCCGTCCGGCTCGAGTGTCATTACCATTGTGCATTGCCACTTCATTATGGCATTAACAAAAGGCGAGAACAGTCGTTAGGGGGCGCTTTTGTTTCAATTTGAATGTGCCATTGGAATTATTACTATAATTTGCATAGCTGACGCTTGTATGTACGGCATTATGAGGGCGATTTTTTATGGTCGATTCTGAGAGGGAGAAAGTGTGGCGGGTGACTTGATTCAGTATTTTGTCTTGGGTTTAGCGTTGTTTCAAACGTATATTATATAGATTTAGTACAGAGTTCGAAATTATCAGGGTAATTATCACTTCAAATCTTGATTTATGAGCTTCCGAAGTTACCGTCGTCGGCAAGACATTCGATTGAACTGAACTTCATAAAATAAATCGCGAAGAAGTCGCGGTTTGATAGACTTATTCTTCTTCTTCCGAATCCGAGGTTTCTACGGAAACTTAGAAAATGATGTGCCCAGTTCTGTGACGATAATTTTATGTTATTTCGTATTTACAGTTCTACATTTTTTTCTCCGCGCCGATGACGCGACAGAATTTTTTTTAGATTTAGTAAGTCAAACATTTGCCACTTTCACTGCGTCTGTAAGCGCAAAGTCACTGTGATTGCTTGTTTACTTGGATAACACGACGAGACATTTCTAATTCATTTGAACCTTAGGATATTATGACCGTGAGATATTGGAACCATTTGCACAAGTAAACAAACGATACTAACAACACGAAACTTTTTAGAAAAGTCTTGTCCCCATTAGTCCTGTTACAGTCAAGATCGAAGCCACAAAAAATACCTGATGTATACGAAAAACTGAACAACCCACTAATAATTCAAAGCGTGTAAGGCCGCCGGCGGCCGACAAACTGTCGACGACTAGCCGACGCACGGCTGACTATCTATGCAAATTAAGATAGTTGCACACCGTCTCATTATGCCTATTTGTAATGCAATCTATGCAATGTATCTGGGTTTTTTCGGTCGGTATTGTTGGCGGTTCTGTTGTCATGGCAACCGGTTATCTTTTACGATGCTAGGTGATCTACGGCGGCGCGCGATTGCGACATTGCTGTATTAAGATTGTTGTCGCGAGTCTGACGTCCGATTGTAGATAACCAGGTGTTTCGATGTTGAAATTCTTATAAAATGTAAATCAATTATCTTAGTTGACCGTACTTGGCTACATTAGAATAACCATTAATTAATCTTGAAACGCACACGCAGAGTATTGTAATTAGTATTATTATGTAAGTAGTATTACTTCCACAACCAAGTTACTGGGTAATACGATACACCTTGGTAAGATTGGTGGTCAGATCTTCGGGTTTAAAGCTAAATTCTGATTCTTGCAGCCAATTCGTTTGAAAGTATCAAAACAGTTTTTTGTTTTCCTTAGCCTGTCGTGTGTCCCTCTGCTGGGCCTTTATCCCCTTCCAAACCTCTCTATCCTGTGCAATATCTGGCCATGTTAGCCCCGCAAACAAGATCAGATCGTCACACCAGCTTCGCCGCGGTCTACCTCGACGGCGATTTCCTCCATCAGGCGTCCAGTGAGTGACGATCTTTGCCCACCTCTCCGGGTGCATTCGCGCCACTTGGCCAGCTCACTCCCCACTTTAGCTTGGCTGTTTTTTCTCCAACATCTGCAACCTGAGGTATAAATAAATAAATTAAAATTTGTATTTAAAAACACTAATAAATTTCTTACTAAAACTACTAGGTGTTTCGTACCCGACTACTCTGGAAAGAAACGCGAAACAATCTCCCTCTGAGTTTGTTTCGTGTTTCTTTCCAGAGTAGTCAGGTGATCAGGTCACAGTCTCTTTTACAGTCCAGACATACCTAATCCTGCTCAAGTCACATTAGGACCATGCAGATTAAAATAGGCCGTATGAGATAGTCTTTTTGAGAAATAACCACACAGATTGGACCTGTACAATCAGTATCTACAAAAGTTAAAGTCAAGTTAATGTTTTCTCATTAACCTCGTAATCCTCACGTACTTCAATTAAAGCATTTGAACATTATAGAAACTGCATCAGTACCACTGTTGGGAACAAGTATTTTGCCGTACCTACCTAAGTCGTGAAGGCAAGATAGGCAGTCGCTCCATGTAGAATACTCGTATTCAGCTGCATCCGGGTAGACTGGAAGCCGACACCAACATCTTTGGAAAAAGGCAAAAAATTATGATGATGTACGAGGCAGATCAGTACCTACCTAATGTAATTATAAAATTAGGTACAGTCGCCAGTCCATCAAGGTACCACAAACTGTCAAATTTTCTCATTCGATTTTTAACTTAACCAACTACATTATATGTTTTAAAATCATTTGGAGAAATTTGTCAGTTTCTGAGAACTTTATGGTGACTGTACCTACATTCACTGCCTACTGGTTACTGTTTAAGATTAAGATTCTTAACTTGCTTGAAATATGGTACATTTTTACTTGAATGGCCTAAGTTCATCTGTGGAAGGCGATCACGAGATGGATAGTTTGCATTTTGTCCCATTAAATTTGTCTTTGGTTAAATTACTTTAATATTATTTAACTCGTTACTAATTAGATTTATCGTTTTCCCCCAAAAAGGAGAGCAGATACCCTGGCAGCATTGTAAGAAATAATTTTGATTAATATTTAATTTGTTATTAATGATTAGCTAATATCGCAAATTGATTTGTTTCATTATTGTTTCAGATCCATATCAGATGTTTGGACCAACGAGCAGTCGGCTGGCAAACTCAGGTTCGTAAAATATTCGATACTTCTTCTTTATCGTGTGGTTAGTGCCTAATCTGCAGGCCTAGCCAAGTTACAAACTTTTCATATCGATTCTCTTTCTACAATCGTGAACGCCTCGGTAAGCGATTGTAGAAAGCGCTAAATTCGTAGCCAAATTGGTAGACACGACTGAGTCGATCGCTCGTTATCTAATGTCTATACTTAAAAAAACCTACACTTTAGTCTATGGTGAGCGTTCCTACCAAAGAGTATAGCGATCAACATTGTAGAAACGATAACATTCTATTCTATCATTTTGAACGATGTAAACTTGTCTACGAATTTTCTATTCGTTTGTGTCGATCACGTGATTTAACGTTGAGGTGATGTCATTCTACTAGCGTTAACGATTGTAGATTGTCAACTTGGCTAAGCCTGCTGGTGTCAGAGTTTTGATGCCACTCATGGGCCTCTGACATGGCTTAACATGCCGTCGAGAAATATCTCTCAGGCTTACTGGTTTCCTCGCGATTGTTTTCCTTCAGTACTACGACCACTACACGCAAGTATCCATTTGTGTTAATAAACGTATTCAAGAAGGTAATCGTTAAAAAACCGGCCAAGAGCGAGTCGGACTCGTGCACCGAAGGTTCCGTACAAAGTTTTTAAAGGACAAACTTAACTTTGCTATTCGATCCCATGAAACGGCTATTGCACCAACCGCACTTAATAAGTTTGTAATAGTAAAATCGCTTTTTTGTTAAGTATATTTACGGTTTTCAGTTTTTTGCCTTTACATGTGCTGTAAGACATTGCTTCTCGCCAAATTTCGTGATTCTAGGTCAAGAGAAACTACCATATAGATTTTCGACCCAGGGTACTTCCAGTTGACCTAGAATTATCAATTTTGGTTTAAAGCAAGGTCCTACAGCACAAGTAGAGTGATAATTACGAAAAATAAAAAATAAATGAAAATTTTGGTAAATTTTGGTCCTTTTTTCCATTTTTCGCGAAAATCTAAATTTGCCCATATCTTTTTATCGTGTTGACTCAGGATCTTGATTTTTATACACTTAGATAGGGACTATAGACCAATCAATCAACTTGCTAGGTCCACCCGTTCCTGAGAAAATCAGTGGTGACAGACGGACAAGAGAGTGATCTTATAAGGGTTACTTTTTTTACCTTTTGAGGTACGGAACTCCAAAAAGAACTAAAAGCTATTTAAAATGGATAAACGCATTCATTTGAATGATCACCTACTTACCATTTGCGATTATACTTAATACTCATTTGATTGGCACCTGAATAAGTAAAACGCAAAAATAAATGAATTGCAGACTTTGTTTCTTTCTACAAAACGATACCATCTACAAACTTTATTGAACCTTGTTGGGGTAGGCTTTCCAGTCTAACCGGATGCAGCTGAAAACCTGTATTTTACATGGAGCGACTGCCTATCTGACTTCCACAACCCAGTTAGTGGGTACTGGGTAATACGGAAACCCCTTGATAAGACTGGTTGTCAGACTTTTTGGGCTTTTTGGCCTATTTTGACCTGTAACGACTCAATAGTTATTATTGAACATTAAATATTAAAGAAATTAATTAAAATTACTTAATTAAATAATTATTGAATCTTAGATTAATATTTGACGACCCGAATGGCGCAGCGGTACTGAGGCTGCCTTACGTTCTTTGGGTCCCGGGTTCGAATCCCGGTATATAGGAGCAAATGTTTGTGTGATGAGCATGGACATTTGTTTTCGAGTCATGGATTTTTAAATGTATAATAAGTATGTATTTACAAACAAAAAGTATTTATGTAGTATATCAACTATCTGGTGTCCACGACACAAGCCTCATTGCTTAGTGTGGCACTAGATAGCGCTGTGTGTAATTTCCAGCGATATTTATTTATTTTATTTAATATTAAAGAAAAAAAAATTAAAATCATTACACTGTCAATCAATATCAAAATGTAGGGTTGTCTGACTAATAAGTTGTTTAATAATGTTGCTATGTAGTTACTAAGTACCAAATTAACATAAACTCGCAGAGGCAAAGGGGTCAGGTGACCTGAGAAAATGGGGTGACCAGCTCTCGCAAAGAACTCACGCGAGATCTCGATAACGTCCCCCAATACGTTCGGGGCTTTGGGGCTTGGGTTGGGGTCAAACATGCATTAATCGTTACTTATCACTGCGATTTAGGGTTACGAGGTGTGCAGGTACAGTGAAGCACCTAATCCTGTACCATGTTAGTGTAGGGTACTTGAGTCACGAGCTGAAAACTTATCTAGTGGAGCTTTAGAGGTTAAAGTTGTTGTTGTTTACATCCGTTTAAGTTTAAGTACATGTTATGAAACTTGTTTTTAACTAGCGGAAGACTTCTCAAAAACATTAACCAAGCCATTAACCATCTATCATACATAACCTGATCGACGTGGTATTGGGTCTCGTTAGCTACTTGGTTTACTTTTTTGACAAAGTTTGTCCTTAGGGTTCCATACCCTAAGGATAAAAACGGGACCCTATTACTAAGACTCCACTGTCCATCTGTCCGTCTGTCTGTCACCAGGCTGTATCTCATAAACCGTGATAGCTAGACAGTTGAATTTTCACAGATGATAAATTCTGTAGGCGCTATAGCAACAAAATAAAATAAAATAAATTCTTCTTCTTTATCGTGTGGTTAGTGCCTAACCTGGTGTCAGAGTTTTTAAGCCGCCCATGGGCCTCTGACTTGGCTTAACATGCCGTCGAGAAATATCTTTCAGACATGCCGGTTTACTCACGATGTTTTTCCTTCACCGAAGCAAGTGATATTATACAATACGCACATGAATCCGAAAATTCAGAGGTGCGTGCCTTGGGTTCGAACTCGAGACCTATGACTTGGCAGTCCGACGGTCACACCACTAGGCTATCACTGCTTACAAAAATAAATATTTAAGGGGGACTCCCATACAACAAACATGATTTTTTTGCCGTTTATTGCTCGATATTAATAACGGCAACAGGGTATACGCTTGTAATATTCACATAATATTTATTTGTAAGTACCTACATATATTCATTTTAAAAATAAATAATTAAATCAAAATAAAATAAATATTCAGTGAGGGCACCCATACAATACGTTTTGTCTAGTGTTATATAGATACGGTACCCTTCGTGCGCGAGTCCGACTTCCTCTCTACTCGCACTGGGCTGGTTTTTAAACAACTAGTCTTAATTTGAAAGATAAACGAAAACAGTTTATACCTACATCATTTGAAATACACCTACAGTGTGTAACAAAATGAGCGCAATGCCTCCTATGTTGGCTGGATTCAGTCCGTTAAACTGGACAACTTTCCCCTAAGAACATGGGTCAAAAAAAAAACCCATTGGTATGAAGCGTCCATTTATTTATGACATATTGCGGTTATTATTTTACACTCATTATAATGTTTTATAACTCAGTGTAAACGCAGGGTGAGGTAATTAAGAAAGAAAGAAAGAAAGAAAAAGCATTTATTAACCCGCACAGGACAAAACACATAAAAAAATGGTGAAATTATCAACTAATAAAAATTAAGCATAAAACAACTAAAAGAAATTAAAAATAAAAAGAAAACGAAATTGGTCCTGTACAAGGCCAAAAAGCCCCTATCTCAGCATGGTGCTGTCACGTTAAAAAACGTTACAGCGCTGGTATTCTGATAGGGCCTAAAGTGAGAGTGATGCCACGGTCAGCTACGGATAAGGTTAATAAATAAAAATAAATTGTAGACGAATAAACAATACATACATGTGGAATATTATAAATACGAAGAAAATAATAATTACAACTACACCCCACGTAACCAAACTGTTCGCCATCGCCAGTCTGTGCCATAACTTTCACTGGCAACACTGACGTACATAGATAACGCGAATTAACGCGACTTGCCTCGAATCATAACCACAAAACTCATGTACTCGTAGATACCGCCTAATTCCACCCTTCTGCTAACTATACGTCTTCTCTCTTTATGGCACGCTTCTCCACCGATCTGAGATATCTAATATTCTAGTGCCTCTAGAAAATTAAGAGAGGACCCTCCTAAAAGATGTTAAAAGATCGCACACTCTTAGAGTATGCAAAATGCTTGCGATGCGTCGATTTGTCAACTTTATCTGTATTGCTTTACGTTTTTGTGAAGTAAGTACCCACACTGTGAATTCCACCTTGCTGTCTTTTTTCCATGTGGTTTGTGCCTAACCTGGTGTCAGAGTTTTCAAACCGTCCATGGGCCTCTGAGCCTCTGACTTAACTTACATGCTGTGGTCCCGGTGGATCGACATATTACCGAGTCCATGGGTAATTTTAATTACCCGTGATTCCATGGCATTAGGGATTGTTTCCTGGACTTCTAAATATATTGATAGAAAATAAAAATCCATACGATGGAGCGCAGTATACTGAATGTAAAAATAACTGACCGGATAAGAAACACCACACTGCGCTCCAGAACGCAAATTGCCGACGTAGCTTATAAAGCTGCAAGACTAAAATGGGACTGGGCAGGCCATGTCTGTCGGATGCCCGCACAGCTGTGGGCCCGAATATCGCAGGACTGGAGCCCTGAGACAGCTAGACGGGGTCGCGGCAGACCGAGAAGAAGATGGCGGGACGTCTTTCATGGCTTCCTGGCGAATTGGCGAGAAGAAGCACACCTTCGCGAGAAGTGGAAGGAATGGGGGGAGGCCTTTGCTCAGGAGTGGGACAATACGGGCTAACTAAAAAAAAAAAAAAGTAATAACAGCATATCATTTCCCACCGGGTCCACGGGTTATTGCATAATTTGACTGCGGGTTTATTGGTTTTAAGTACCTATCTCTCCACTGTGACATGGAGCATTGTTAACCATGGAGAACTTTCTTTTTGATTCTTCTCCATAGGAACCTGAAAACACAAACCGTTCACCTAAAACAAACCAAACGGCATGTCAAACCAGCTTTAGCTCGAGGCTTCTCCACGGTCGGAAATTAGTTATAATAAAAAGTCTATGACACGGAAACCGATCAGTACTTAGTTCTGAAGATAATCCCTTTCATCCATCAGTTTTTTAAACAGTCGCATCTCACCGATAAGAAGCTCAACACGAAACTAAAGTTGGCGGCCTGGCGGTTCATTTTCAATAATATATTTCTTACGACTGTAAATGTGACCCAACTAAGGTACTACGAGTATGATAGCGCCACAGTAAAGTGCCAAACTGCCAACGTCACGAATGTATACGACATTGCCATGTTCGTGTTCATTCCGCGAGTGGAAACCGTGATGCGACTGCCTTTGGCTGTTTTTTTAAGGAAATAAATAAAATCGTGGCAGAAACAATTCATAGAAAAATCTTTTTTGATTTTTTCCTATTTTGTGAATGCCTTGGTCAAGTAGCAAGCGCTACTGCTGTATTTGAGGTCCTGGGTTTTTATTTCTCTGTCGGGCAAAGTGTTATTGGGTATGTCCATCAGAAATTTCTCAGTAGCAGCCACGAAGCCTGGATTTGTACCTGGTTGATGGCTATAGGCCCGCCCCCAATTACGAACTGGCGAAATGTGGGTGTACAGTCGGGGTCTTCTCCGCATGATCAGTTAAAAAAAAATCGCTTAAATCATGCGGAGGAAAGCGTCAACTTTGGCGCGCAGAATAACAATAACTCTCGTTTGGCGCGCGTCGTCAGTGCGCTCGGCCGACCGGTATCTTTTCATTCATTATTTCAATACAAAACCAACGGGGCGGGGCTAGAGAGCGTTTCTATGTTGTAAGTGCAAGCAAAATTTGCTTAGTGGTGATCAGTCGGGAGTGTCCTCGATAGTACTATCAGTTACACCTGTGCCTATCACTTCGAGGAATACAAGGCGAGATGTTATGTTTAGTGAAGTGATATAGGTCCGTTATATTAACACAGTTTGTATTTTATCACAAATGTATGTTAGTCTGTAAGGTATGGGCCAAAGTTGCTTGGAAATAAATTAATGTTGTTGTTATTGTAAACGACTGGCTTATCCTGCGGGTTCGGTCGCGTAGTTGTCGGAAATTATATGATCTCGAGCAAACGTACTATCACGATAAAAGGTATCTATCCTAGTTAAGTCCTCCCCGTCCCAAATCCGTCCAGACGTTAAGGCGACAGACAGACAGAGTTACTTTCACATTTTTAATACACTGACCAATTTGGGTGTTCAGTGTCCGGGTCCGCAGTTATTCCTGCACGCAGTTGTTCATGCATACAGTTGTTCCTGCACGCAGTTGTTCCTGCACGCACTTGTTCCTACATACAGTTCGTACGTTCTCACTCTGGGACGCGGCCTCAACCACGCGGGCCCGTTGCGGGTTGGTAGATGTCATCTTTGAATTTTTTGCGGCAATTTTAACTGCGGACCCGGACACTGAATATCCGGGTCCGCAGTTATTCCTGCACGCAGTTGTTCCTGCATACAGTTGTTCCTGCACGCAGTTGTTCCTGCATACAGTTCATACGTTCTCACTCTGGGACGCGGCCTCAACCACGCGGGCCCGTTGCGGGTTGGTAGATGTCATCTTTGAATTTTTTGCGGCAATTTTAACTGCGGACACGGACACTGAATATCCGGGTCCGCAGTTATTCCTGCACGCAGTTGTTCCTGCATACAGTTGTTCCTGCACGCAGTTGTTCCTGCATACAGTTCGTACGTTCTCACTCTGGGACGCGGCCTCAACCACGCGGGCCCGTTGCGGATTGGTAGATGTCATCTTTGAATTTTTTGTTCTCGGCCATTTCCTTCTCGAAGTTTTCCTTCACCGCCGTACTGACATAAATATGTACTTCAGTAGTATCAAATTGGTTTGAAAAATAAATAAATAATGTAAATATCACTGGACATTACACACATCGCCATCTAGTGCCACACTAAGCAACGAGGCTTGTGTCGTGGACAACAGCTGGTTGATATACTACATAGATACTTTTTTGTTTGTAAATACATACTTATTATACATATAAACATCCATGACTCGGAAACAAATGTCCATGCTCATCACGCAAACATTTGCTCGTACGGGGACTTGAACCCGGGACCCTAAGAACGTAAGGCAGCCTCACTACCGCTGCGCCATTCGGGTCCTCGCCGTTGCGGGTTGGTAGATCTCATCTTTCAATTTTTGGTTCTCGGGCATTTCATTCTCGAAGTTTTCCTTCACCGCCGTACTAACATAAATATGTACTTTAGTAGTATCAAATTGGTTTGAAAAAGAACAGCGCAACCACGCACTATCTCCCCAATCAACCCTCTACAAGTCAAAATGTTAACTGTCTAACTGCCACAGGGGCCACTACTGGCAACACTTAGATTTATGTAAATCGCACGTTATTATGGCAACATCGAAGGGAAATTATTTATGTAGGGTAACTTTATACGGTTAGCTATCAATGTTAAGTCGAATTAAATTGTTGGGGGTAAGGGTGAAATTTTCTCATGGGTTTTTGATTTTGAGGTAATATTGTCGTATAAATAACATGGGAATTTAAATTGGTCAGGATTATGTGTTTTGTTTCAACATCTTATTACTATAAGTAACTGACAAAACGGCCCCATTGGTCTAGTGCTTGCATAAAGTCCTGGGTTCGATTCCTAGGTTAGGCAAAGTTTTTCTGGATTTTTCCATCTGGAATTTTTAGTAGGTAGCAGCCATAGAGTCTGAATTTAAGCCTTGCTGAGGGAAATATTCTCGCCTCAAAACATAACTGTATAATACGCATGCACGGCTCTGCGTTACCCATCGGGGATTGCAGGCGTTAAGTAATGTTATGAATAACTTTGAATAACACTGGTAACTCAATATACCGAATTAATTATAAACGATTAAAACATCCATTTAAACTTTCTAAAAAGCTCATTAAACAGGTCTCACCGGTCACAAACGATAACACGCTAGCAATCCGGATCAGCATCATCTCACCCAGGTTATGCAGTGCTTTTAACTGTGTGTTGACTAATGTCCCGAGCAAGTTCCTGTAAATGTTTAACCTTATGAACGCCATTGTCACATATACATGACAAGCAAGCGCGCCCTATAAGCCAAACGACACAAATAATATAATTATGTGACAAAATCGTAGGTGAAATTGTGGCTCTAGCGGTCAAAATAAAAACCTACGGTCTACATTATGATAGGTTTAACGTTTATTGGTAATTAGATTTCCTTCTTTTTTTTTTAAGTACAGGGCAATGAAAACACGTTCCCATTAGATCAGGGAAGTGATTACATACGTTCATGGGTGGGTGCACCTTTAAATCAAACCGTGTAATTTACCGACAGTAAATCTTAGTCCAGCTCACGCGGCGTCGAATGAAAAACAATTAGAGCCACGTGTCGGCCCTGACTTGTAATTATTGCCGCACCTTACCTGTGCACGCGACTGTGGCAACCCTAGACCGCCTTGCATTGTGTATCGATTGGACCTTTTGCGATAGATATCAGATTTTCAGTGATACCAACCAAAAGAAGAAAAGTAAACTGAAAAATTAATGGAATTATTTTTAACTACAAACCAGACAAGCACTTCTATCATTGTGCTTTAAAAACCCAAAATATAAAATTAATAAAAAAATGTCTGACAAAAAAAAACAACCATTACAGCTCTCAACACAATTACATTTGCAACATAACTATAAATTCATAGAAGCTTATGTTTCCAAACATGGGACTACTTCCCACATCCATTCTAAGACAGGGAGCACAATATTTTGCCGATCGACGAATTAATTGCGAGTCATAAAACCGATCAGCCATATACCCAACAATGGATGAAGCGATGCGAGATCCGCTGCTACAAACGTTGTGACGTAAGAGTCAATCCGCGTATAAATCACGCGAAGGCTCGTTCGTGTGCACCACCCTCAGTGTACGGTCCGTAGAACAAATGGGCGTTAGGGATGGAAAATATCTTGATGTTAAATAAATTATTAGTTGAATCAGTATCTGCTTGTAGTTTTGAAACAATTGTTTTAAAATTATCTCACCAAAATAAAAACGTTCATACTAACAGACAATAATATTATTATACACTGCTTTATGCTTTGATGATTTAAAAATAAACTTAACTTGAGATATCCCGTGAGAGTGACAGTTTAAGTTTCATAATACTTTCTGCAATCTGCTAATTTAAAAGCAAGTCTTAGGTTGAGTTAACTAAGTAACTTTTTAGGCATTCCGCAAAATCTGTTGGGGCCCCGAGTCTCCCCTAAGTCGCGTTACAAAAATAACCGTATCTAAATCATTGTGCTTGTGCTGCCCTTACAAGGCCGGTTCCACACGAGTGCACTCGTCGTCGGTCGTGCGCGGATGTAACACACCACCCAATATCGTCGTCCCGACCCTGCCCATTAGCCCCAACTATCCGCCAGTGTGGGACGCGTCGATTTTTTTATTGTGCTACTCTTTTTGTTATTTCAATGAGCTCAGACGTGTGATGCTTTCAAAGAATAAAATATGGTTTTGTAATTAAGTATGAATATTAGTTTCTAGTTAGACCAGCTACGTAAAGTCCACGAGAAAACCTCGTCGATGTCACCTACCATACAGTACGGGAATTTCATTGAAGATTACTGAAGCCCCTACACTGACAAATGTATATTTCACTCCGTTTGCCTGTCTAATACATTATACCTACAAACCTCTCCGCTCCAGGTTCAGGACAGATTCAGCTGTGGCAGTTCCTGCTAGAGCTGCTAAGTGACTCGAGCAACGCGGGCTGCATCACCTGGGAGGGAACCAACGGGGAATTCAAGCTGACTGACCCAGACGAGGTGGCGCGTCGATGGGGCGAGCGGAAGTCCAAGCCTAACATGAACTACGACAAGCTCAGCCGTGCCCTGAGGTAACCACCCCGAACCTCGCGAGCATTGCGAACTCACGGGTACCCTTTCTCTCTCATGCGACTTCCTAATGCCAAGCGATTTTTTTTGTACCTTTACTAAAGCGACCGTAAAATTTAGCTTTTCCATTTGACACCTATTTGATAATTGTTTTTCGATTACACAGATATTACTACGACAAAAACATAATGACAAAGGTTCATGGCAAGAGGTACGCCTACAAATTCGATTTCCAAGGCTTGGCTGCGGCCACGCAGCCGGCGGCCAGTGATCCGGCGTATAAGTACCAGAGCGATCTGTTCATGAGCTCTTACCACCACTCGGCTAAGCTCTCGTCTTTCATGGCCCCACACGCTGCGATGCCGACATCCACAGGTAATATATATTTACACGCTAGCGGTTTGTTTTCTTAAATGATTACCTAATTATAATTACAATTATTGATGTGTGAAATTTGTTTTTAGCTCAGCTTCAGATATTTTCAACCAAACTTGGGTTTCCTTAGACAGAGCGGGCCGCACATTATGACCGCCGTTGTACTTTTCATGATAGATATAAGTTTAAGATTGTTTGGGCATGATTATGTGTGAGTAGGAAAATGCTTTACTTATGGACGACCATGATATTGCGATCCTTACAGCGCTTTCTTACGAAACCCAAGGTTTATGATTAGGTACCCATTCAAAATGAATGATACCACATATAAATTAATTTCAAATAAATCAAACTAATAGTAAAATTTGTATGCCCTAAACTCTCGTGAGTTTAATATCATTTAAGGACTTACTTACGTTCACAGGCGTGCGCTTGACAATGTTACACTGTTGTGCTGGTAGTCCGCATTTCTCTGCTAATGCTTCGGTACACTTGCATGCACAAATATTTGCACGCCGCTCGAAAGGGGTTGTCATTGGCACGGACTGAGCACTCTTGACTTAATGGAACATACTATTTAAACTCGGCAGTATACCGTATGGTATCGTATTGGATTTTTTTAGGAGAATTGGAATTTAACTTGTATGAAATTCATAACAGCACTGTTTTGATTCATAGACTCAGATTTAAGAAAAAAAGATGGTTCGATCACAATTTACCAGAGGAAAACTAAACACAAAAAAACATAAAAGCTTGTACTTATTAAAAAAAATATTTTGTTAATTTACTGTTTTTTTTAAAAAAATTGTTGCTGGTTTCGTATTTATCTCAGCACACCCTTTTAATTGTGTCAACCCATATCATGGGGTGCATAAAAAAATAACTAGTCCACCATATTGGATTTAGAATGACGTCACTTAGCTAACCCTACATCTTCACCCAAACTAAACGAGTAGGTACGCAAAATTTCGGCTCAATCGGTTGGAGAAACGGTCTAAAAACAACTTGTAAAAAAAATGATATTGTTGTTATTTACACACAAACAAAATATTATAATTATAACACATTAAAAGTGCGATTAAACCACAACAAACAAAGTCCGGTGTCATGCTCATGAGTCGCGTCCGCTATTTGACCTGAGTCTAGAACAAGACATAAATACTTATTTTTTAAGACTTGACATTACATGCTTTAAACTAAGGTCTCCTGACCAAGAAACTTATATACTAACTGGAATGAGGACGGGCAAGCCAAAAACGTTCCGAGCGAGAAAGCTTCAAAAGTGGATGTTGTCTCTTTCTAATAGGGTGTCCAATAATCATACTAACTCTTGAGACAGTTTAAGAGTAGCTGTTATTTTATTATTTAATGATGATGACCTGCAACTCAATAGCATTCTAGGCGAAATAGCTTCAAGAGTGGATGTCATTAACTTTTTATGTTAACTTAGATGTATGTCTGTACCGTCAAGTTGCAAATTATCCATTTTGCAACCTGTCCATCCAGACGACTTTTGTATTCGGGGATTCGAGGACTCCGTTAATATTATATATTTTTTCAGACATAGAAAATCGCATATTCAAGCTATGACTGTTTACCTATAATGTTTTAGCGGTGGACTCTTTTCTTTTCAATATTTGTAGTTAAAAAGTAAACTAGATACTACCGAAACCATGTGCGATCCCAATTTGGTTACTATGTACGACAACGGTGTTCGAAACTTCGAACTTACTTACTTAATTTATTTGGATATTTCCCGTTTGTCAATCTAAAACTTGGTAACCCTAGCCTCGGTGACAAGGCAAGACAGGGACACCATCCACCTTTGTCGGTTTCTCGCTCGGAGCGTTTTGTTTTTTTTCTTTTCTATTGAATCCATTGTACAAATTTAAACTCTAAGCTTTTGAGATAGGGTTTTTTTTTCATTTTTTAGCATTTTGTTCGTACTCATTCCAGTTAGTATATAATTTCCTTGCTTCTGACTAATTTGATTACGATAACTATGTATTTCAATGTCATATTAATGCGCTCACTGCAAATATTTGTGCAAAATTGTGTACATAATTTCATTTTATTTTTCATGTTTATTGAAGACACAAAAAAGCATTATGGATCAATTTATACTTTATATTTTTTATTTATTTATTTATCGTGTCTTTTTAAGGCCCGCGCAGAGGAGGGGACTGTTGACGGTGTGTGCTGATTTGTTGCGTTATGTTATACATGCGGTTTGCAGATGATAAATAATTTATTACTAATAACAAAGGACTAGCAAGAGAGTCCTAGCCTAACAGTACTTAAACAACACGTCGCTAGTTATGTTTCGGAATTTTATTTGCTCCGCGGCCTAAAGTCCCTTGTCTACGCAGGCCTTAAAACAATATCGTTGAAATATAATAAATTCTGTCATAATTTTTTCAACATTTCTCCCCTACAAATCTTGCTTCAGTAAAGAAAGTCCGCTACGCCCTTATGTGTCACCTCCAACACTTATTCTGATGTAAGAAAACTTTTGTTTCAGCGTCGATATTCCCGTCAGCGTCATGGGGCAACTGGGGCGGCGGCGGGAGCAACTTGTACTCGCCGCACTCAATGGCCCCACCCCACGTGACGTCACATCTCGGCTCCTACCCGCACTACGCATGACCATCATATATTAATATGCCGATTGATTAATTTTTATATTTTATTTGCCGTTACCTTTTTTTAGTCGATCGTTTTTGCACTTTATATTTTAATACGTGTTTAAATTTTAAGAGACTCGATTTAAATATACCGTGACGTTTTAACAACGACTTTGTTAGCTTTTTCCGATTGTGACAATTTTTAATGACCCTTTTCACTTATTACCATTACTTCAAAGAAACAATGTTTTAAAATATTTTTATTGTTATCATTTAGGGTACCTCAGAAGAATATAATATTTTTTGTCATGACACGAGTCAGGTGGACCGCATCCCTAGTCTTTTATCAAAGAATAATGTAAATAATAGATACTCATTAAAATTAAGTAGAATTATTAAATTAGGATAACAAAATAATGAAAAATTTTATTGGTCGTATAAAAATTATTGTGAAAATAACGAATACTTCTCGCTTGTAACAGATCAGTGTTTTGCAATAACATTCAACTATTGAGTTGAAAATCAACCGCAGGTGCTGAATTATCTGAACCCCTCAGCTCAGCTACTTTTTAACATCTGAATACCTACCTTACAAGACATACTTACTTTCTTTAAATATACTAAAATAACCATAACAGAAATGTATTTTTGAATTCATAATCTCGGCTCTCAGATATTTTTTTACGAAGTTATTGCAAAATTTGCTTAGAAAAGTATTCGCTACTCAAAAAAATTAGCACATTCGCCGCGTATAGTTAACGATTGGTGATATAATACTCAGTATTAATAAACATGTAAACTAAATTTTACTTTTAAGCGAAGTATTTAAATGAGTCCCTAATTATGTTTATCAAGAACATTGAACAAAGCTCGTTTTGAAATAATAAAACTAAGCTCAAAAATTTTGTGCCATTATAAAATATACATGACTTAAAATCGGCCGATTGGATTTACCTAAGGCAGATTGTAATGGTAATGTATATGATTGTAATGTATACGTACAGTAAATCTCTTTTGTACATAAACTATTATCATCAGTATTATAAAGAAGCAATTTTTCATAATATATAATAATATGCTGATTTTTTTATCTAAGTCATTAAAAAGACAACTATTGTTTCGTTTGGTTTTCCACTAGTTATTAATATTATACCTAAAACAGTAGTTATTTTTTTTACATTGCGGTGGTTACAGTTCAATTTGTACCGTTATTGGGATCACAAATTAATAGATTTTTGTTTGAATAGTTTCCGAAGCCCTCAATGTGTAGGTTCACAACCCAACCTCTTCCCTGATATTAGTATTTGAATACTAAAACAGTATTAACCAATTCAATATATTTTTGTTAGAGTTATCAGAATAATTCTGATATTATATTGTATTTATTACCAGTGTTACCCCCTATCGTACCTAATAATTCCAACATTGAATTATAATTAGGGGTCTGATATTTCGATGCATATTTACCTAAAGTTTGACTATTGATTTAGTATGAAGTGCGCTAACTTTTAGAACACTAGGAATGGTAAAAGTCCCGGTTTTGAATAAGTTGTTATTTTCAATTATTTATTAAAGTGCAATAAGTGTCGTATTTGACCATTTTATTCAATTTTAGTGTTTAGACGTAAAATTTGAGTACAAATAGTTTTTGTTTATATTTTCCACTGCTGTTACAAAACGTAAGTACTTTACCAAACTTATATACATTTATCAACCTTATATCCGATCCCTAAAAATAATGTATGTGTATATAATTATAATATTAGATTATTTTAAAAAGTGCAATCGTAATAGTAATAGGTCTAGTTTAGATTTAAAATATTCGTGTAATTTATTGTTTACCTAAAAGTATTACCATTTATTTTATGTGTATAGTTAGTCATTTGATTGAAATGTTTAGATTTGGTCTGTTTGCAGTTTGAACTGGTTTGATATTGGGTATCGTCATGCTAGTTTTTTTAAACAGTATTAATGAATTCTAAAAGACTTAATCTGCTTTCTGTTTTTTCAAACGTTTGTCTGAAACACGTCTTCAAGACTGGTTATTTATACAACTAAGCTCAATATAAATCTATAAGGGCTTAGTTTTATAAAGTATGCTTACTAGCATGAGATGCCCTATTGAGTGAGAAAATAAATAAGTATTGCATATAATTCGTCTATTTAGATATGTCAGCTAAATATTAGTATTGTAATTTTATTTTTAATAAAATATTATTCTAGAATAATTTTAGTTATCCTAAGATTTACCTATTTAGGTATAGTGATTTGCAAAGAGATTCCAGTCAATAGATTATTTATTTTATTTATTTATATGTATTGTAGAATTGTTTATTCTGTGTCTTTATTTTTCAATATAATATATTTTTATTTTAATGCATGTGTCAATAATAATGAAAAACATTTAGTCGTAGAATACCATTGTATAGATGTTATTGTATTTGAAAATGAATAAAACAAATGAAATGTCTTTTTGTTCGTTTTTAGTTTTATTACAGCCGGATTAAGAATAAGGAAGCAGGATGAGAAGTACCTACCTACGGTCACCAACGAAAACACAGCATACAGTGAAAACACTGTACACACTCAGAAGTTATATCTTTTAATTCAATATCAATTATTATATTCTTTGTCATTAGATTCTACGGGAGCTATGTCGTTGTAAATCAAGCGCAAAAATGGTGATTTGATCCCGTCGTATATTTCCAGTGCGGCTGTCCAAAATCAAAACCTAGTAACTGACATTTTTCGAAAATAGGTGTTTTTGCAAATTTTTACTTGCTAGATAGTAATTTCCCATGTATTCAGCTTGTCAAAACATCTAAAAATCATTCGCAAACTAAGTTATAAATAATCAGAAACCAAGCAACTACACACAAATGTTGAAACAAGTATAAAAAACTAATCTAATACCTAGCATCTTACAACGACCAATTGATAACCTAGCAAGTGACTGTAGTTACTAGGTTAAGAAATTGTCTGTGTAGTTGCTAGGTTTTTAAAATGGTAACATTCACTCTAAAACTCCCGCGGATTCCCGCGCCACCCTAGTATCAGCCAAGGGATCACCGCGCGCGCTTTGATTTTGTTCGCGGTTTAATCGATAATAAGATAATTCTTCGTTTAAGATAAGTAATCGTCAATTTTATAGGGCAAAGTTACTTAATTAAGAGTGCTTTGAAGGCTCAAGACACTGAATTGTATGTATATTTGAGTGAATATTAAACCAATAAAAAGGAATTCACTTTAGGGTTAAAATTACACCAGGAATTGGGGCATAAGCCCCCAAAATCACCTACTGTCTAGTACACCATAGTCTTCCAACCAATCATCACGAATGGCTCTTTAGTTTGCCACAGCGGCCAGTGGGATCTCGAAAAACTACAAAGATGTTCCTGCGTAGCAATCACCGGCAGCATGCGAACAGCACCCACTGCTGCTCCACAGGTTACCAGAATTAAACATACCCGCATGAAAGAAGACGTAATCAAACACCAGCCCATGATGGAACCCAGCGATAGAACCCTGAAAACACACCGCTTCCTCTTCTCACAGAAGAAATGCGTGACTACTCAGATCCAAAAGAGCTAAGGATCTGCACTGATGGATCAAAAACCGAGGACGGGACTGACTATGTACTCATACGACTTAAACATTAAAATATCCAGACCCCTAGGAACGCTCAACACTGACTGTCAAGCTAAATGTGTAGGCATTATCCAAGCGGTACACGCCATAAGGGTCAGGGAAGCCACGGGTACACGGATATTCGTATACTCTCCGACAGTGCTTCAGTTCTTCAATCTTTAAAGAGGAACCAGATCACGTAGCGACTATGATAGAATGTCATAATGCCTTAGAACGCGACTAAACCGCAACGCGAAGAAATTACAATGGATTAAAGGACAGTGGATCACTTGGAAACGATGCAGCTGATGAACTCGCCAAGAGGGGTTTCCAACACGAAAAGGATCGAACACGAAAAGGATCGAACCCGAACCCATTGTGCCCATTCCTTTCAATCAGCTAAGGAGTTGGTTAAAGGATCAAACTCAAACACAAGCGGAAAAATAGTGGATCTCGACACCAGAGTGTAGGCAATCCAAGGAAGTTATGCCATCCCTGGATACGAAGCTGACCAAGCGCCTTCTGCGCCTGGACAGAGATAGCGTGCGACTGGTAGTGGGGACCATCACTGGTCACTGAACAAACACTATCACACCCTAGGTATCACTGACGGTCCCCTGTGCAGAGCGTGTATGGATGCGGAGGAAACGGTGGCGCAAGACTCCACAAACGCAGCGGGGTCACCCAGATCCTCAAGGAAACTTTAATAATAAATGAATGACTGACTGGTGAATGGACTGGTGGAATAACGGCCGCTGTGGCTAACGTACAATGGTCCACTTTAAGGACTAAGTGCGAAAACCGAAACCCTAACATACATAGTCTTATTAGTGGGTAAAAAAAAGGTAGGCCACGACGTAATGATGAGTGTGATCCCCTGCAGAACTGCTTACTCAAATAAAAAAAATAACCCTCATTCATTGCCTTCAATGAATATAAAAAAAGAAAGTATTATTTAAAAAATCAAATTCAAATTTCTCCCACTAATGCCTATGATATGCATAGAAGAGAGTTTTGACAACTTCTACGGACAGATAAATAATAGTTCTCTGGACCTAGTGGCTTGTGGAAAATTACTTGTGGATTAATTGTTTTTTATTTTTATATAAATTTTATTATTTTGACATGGTCTTTTATTTCAAATAACTCTTACTAGATTTATGAAATTGTAGTAGTTATTATCTAATTCATTTTGAACAGATAAAAACCTAGTAAAGTACGTTGCTAGGTTTTTAAATTGCTTCAATAACATACTTTTATGACACATTTGCTCGTAAAGGGTCTCTTGTTTCACCAATTTCAATATCGTAATGTATCTTATTACGTACTTGTGCGTTATTGTAAAGTAAAATGCACGGTTTATCAAGATGCTCCGTCTAAACCGAACGGTACTTTTTTAAATCTTAGCAAAGAGTTTTTATGACAGAGAAGTGGTCAACATTTTATGAATAAAATTAACTTTGGCAAATGAAATATAATAAATAAACATTTGATTCTTTAATTCAATTAGTTTTGACAATAAATTACAACCATTTATCTGTAACAAAACACAAAAATATTAATTTACTTTATTAGTAATACCGGCTGTTTTTTGTGTCTTTGCCTTAAAAAAAGCGCTGATGCGCGCGAATCGCTAATTTGTGAACAAGTAAAAATTATTCCGCGCGCTTTTTCTTTTCGCTGTATTGTTTTTATTTGTTTTATTTATTTCCTCGCAAATATGTTGTAAAACGTCGTATGACATACGTGCGCTTTGATAATTACAGCCTCTGCTTTTTTATAGCAATATCGCCTCGGCTGTAATTTTCAACTTACCGCACTTATATCATAATGTACTATGACTTCACAAAACCATTTACTCTTTAGTAACTCCTCTCCTACACACAATAAACAGTTTAGACACAATATTATTACTGTTTCTTATAGCCAACCATATACTGCACATTTTGGAATTACTCCCAACAAGCTAAGACAAATAGTTTTGAAATGGCATGCCCTTAAAGTAGACAAGTCGTTTTTTTGCTCTCCTGTAAAATTTGCTTTGAACCACTTGCTAGGTTTTGATTTCGGACAGCCGAGTGGAGGCTTTTTCCAGGCCGAGGATTCCTGGTAAAATTGAAAACCTCAATAACTTTCACAATAATTAAATTTTATTGCAAAATAGCACACAGAACACGTCGTTGCAGTTATATTTTTTTTAACAAATTAAAATACACATCATTAACACATACATTTGTTTTAACAGGTAAAACCCAAGCTAACAAAGGAGTCATAAATAGCTAATTATCCAGTCCCAAGTAACGGGCCTGGGTAAAAACATACAAATTACACAGTGGACAACATGCTAAGCGTCACCCTCTGAAACTCCGGCAAAGAGCAAGAAAATATGTCTAAACGCCGAGAGACATTATTACTTAATAATGTCTTACTGTTCTTACTGCACGAATCACTGGTGCAAACTAATAAGTTTGTACGGGTGTTGTCAATACACAAAATTAATATTCTCTATATATGTCACATAGAATGAAATAAACTACACTTCATAAGCCTCAATTTAACACGTTATCACTAGAGTGCTTTTTTTTAACAAAATACCTGTTGGTATCATGAAAAGTTTCACATAAAAAACGCCTGATTTGAACTTACTTTTAGAAAGAAGTCAAGAGCTCATCGTAAGCTTTCATTTGTCGGAATGTTCTTCTACCCAAATATAGCCGAACAAATAAACAACTTACCTTAAATGCCCTAAACATTTTTGCGCTTGATTTCGATTTAGCAGCCATATAATCAATTGATGTGAGTGAACTGTTGTAATATTGATTCAACCCAAAAGTGATCCTACACATAAACTGGAACTAGTTTATGTGTAGGATCACTTTTCACTATCTAGTTTCGTGGTCTTTTCCACCTGATTAGTAAAAAATTTTGCGGAGGCGCCTACCTTAAATGCGCTAAAACATGATTTCCACTAGCAAGAAGTGAAGGGCACAACGTAAGCTTTCAATTGGCATAGCCCATAACAGGAATACTACTATTGGAATGTCCATTTAACCCTAAAGTGATCGCACACATAAACTACCCTAAATGCGCTAAAACACCATTTAACTTATTTTCGCTATAACATGGTGCGGGTGATATAAGATTAACTGTTCAATTTCAGTCTTGAATGTAACCGCGATTTACAGTCATGACTGTACTGACATATTCTAGCTGCACTATGGGATCAATAATAAGTATAGTTACAGAGAAACAGGGTTTTCTTTAATTTACTACTCTAGTAAATTAAATAAACCGGGAACTCCCAAGAATTCCGAAAAACTAAATTCCGAATTTCGATATTCCGATTAACAAAAGTCCGAATTTCATAATTCCGAAACATTATAACGGCTACCTATTATTTAAAATCCCGAAATTTATAATTCAGAAAGTCATAAATACGAATTGGTTGTAGTCCGATTTTCATATGTCCGAAGAACTATATTCCAATACTTCGAATAAACTGCAAAAATTGTCTTAAAAGTCTTGCTATTTGCAAATTAAATTTCAGATAATTCTTGTTTCCGATTATATTTGTAATATAACAAAATAATCTATCTATACTTGGTTTTACAATAAATTATTTATTGGAAAAGTCGACTGAAAAAAATTGACCATTTTATTTGAAAAATATTTTTTGGGGCCAGACCTCTAAATCTGAACTGGCGAGAAATAATAGAAAGGCATCGACGCTGCGATCGGCAGCCTAGCAAAGACCTACTTATTTGAACTTTGAAGCAGACTTGGTCGCTAGACTTTGGAAGATGGCCTACTTACTTTGACTGTCAATATTCGCCAAAAGATAAATGGCATGCTCAAAATTCCTGATGAGCCTGATCGGCCAGCACCTAGTGTCATGAAATAAGGATGCTGTCTATGCCATTGTTTTATTTCTAATAGCATTTGTAGGTACTTCATATTCAGGAATGAGTCTTCCAAAATTCGTACCACACAAAATCATCATTCTCCTGTCTGTATCCCAATTTATTTGGAGTCGTCGCAGCATTATCTTCTTCTACCATACCTACTTCTCTATTAGTCATCTCAGCAGTCACCTCCTTTCAAGCCATATCATCCTTCACACAGTCCAATAGTCCACCGATTGTTTCTTTGGTCTTCCTGTACCTACTCTTAATAGCCATCGAATCTACATTCATACTCAACTTTCCTCATTCCTCAGCATCACATGTCCATACCATGATAACCGATTATCACAGAGCTTTTCAGTCACCGGCGTCTCTTTCCGACTTCCTCACTCGTTCCTTATTTTATCCATCAGTGTTCAGTTGCACCACACATCCCCCATAACGTTCTCATCCCAGCCACATGCAATTTCCTTTCATTCATCTCTTTTGTGGCCTAACATTCTGATCCATACAAGACAGCAGGTCTAACGATGGTTTAATAAATCTTCCCCTTGAGTTTAAGGGGAATGCGGGAGTCACATATTGTTCCCGTGTCCTGCCGCCATTTAATCCATCCAGTATTAATTCTGTGCTAAACACTCCGATCTATTTCGCCATCGCTTTGCACGAGTGAACAGAGATACCTACCGAAAGTCGGAGCAGACTGGAAGGAGCGCGCGGCGCGCCATCTAGCGCTATGGCTCCAGAACTGGAAAATAGAAAAAGTATAGAATTCTGTATGGAATTCGTATCACACAAAAATGAACCATAATAGAGTGTACGTTACCCCAGCAGGAAAGTGTACCCTAGAGTTGTATGAGTGGAACGTTTTTTGTGTTCCCTAACTGTTGTAAATGTAAATGTGTGTAACGGAAAAAACGATTCCTACTGGGGTAACGTTTTTCCAGCAGGAAAGATCTAAACGAATGATGTAGCTTATATTAGTGCCTTAAGGTAGCCCCAAAAATAAAATGTGTGCCCCTTCAGGTTTTCCAGATATTGGATTTCCTGCTTTTTTTTTCGGAAATCATCAAATGACTCCTCCCGCTCTGGGCGGAGCAGGAGGGAGTGTCAGACTTTTACTGACTAAAACCCATCCATGTTCCTTCCTCGCCCTTTCTGTTCCGGGGCCACGGTATCTCTTTCGAATAGTCCCGCAGCCCCGGCAGGCTTCGGCCCTTGCGACCCTTCCCTATTGCTGACTCTCTTTGAGGCGCGCGTGGAACACGAACGCGCCGTCGACACGGCCTGTCGTCATGAGACGGACGGACGGCGAGCTAGCCCATAGCTCCCCGTCCACAGGCCCGCGCCTACGGTGGCCGGAAGCCACCACATGGCCCCCGACGCCAGGGGCGTCACCCGCGGCGGCCGGGACGTGTGGATCTTTCCCTATCACGTTCCGCCACCTCCTTCGCTAGCATGACTGCTTCGCAGAAGGAGGTGACGGCGTCCTATTCCGTCTCGCTCCGGGCCATGGATTGCACCAGGGCCTGGAGCGAGAGGTCACCGCCGCGATCGCCACTTCGAGGACACGGCGGTGCTCCGCACAGGCGGGGCACACCTCCACAGTGTGCTCCACCGTTGATAGCACCCGGCCGTTTCCTCCCGCCCGATTCGGTGCGGGAACTTACGGAAACATCCGTGTCCGGTAAGAACCTGCGTCAGGCGGAAGGTGAGGACGCAGTGGCGTCTCTCCAGCCACTCCTCAAAGAGGGGACTTATCGCCACATTGTGGCGTGCCCTGCACGGGGTTGCGATAGTCGCTCTCTCCATGTCGCCATGAGATCCCGCCGGAAGTCCGTCCGCTGAGCGACAATTTGCCGCGGCAGCGGAGTTTCCCCCCGGCGTAGCGCCTCCGCGCGCCACTCGTGTAGGCGCGCGAGGACTATCGCCTCCAGATCCCATGGCGGCAATCCGGCAAGGAGGCTCGCCGCCTCGCGGGAGATCGTGCGGTACCCCCGGATAAGCCTTACGGCCACCACCTTTTGGGGCGCGTTCAAATAATTGGCAGCTCGCTGCCTCAATGAACGCGCCCACACCGGGGCCCCGTAATGGGCCATGGACCGCACGACTCCCGCGTAGAGCCTCCCGCAGGAGGCGTTTGGCCCCCCCAGGTTGGGCAGGAGCCGCCTGAAGGCAGCCCCTGTCCGTTCCAGTTTGGGGGCCAAACGTCGGAAGTGCTCTACGAAGTTCCACCGGCTGTCGAGGACGTCCCAGGTACTTCAGCGTCGACTCGACGCCGATGGAAACCGCTCCTGCCATCACTGAGGATCCCGGAGGTGGCGCATTCCGAGGCCCATGAAAGCACATGGCCTCGGACTTGTGCAATGCCACCTCGAGACCCAGTTGCCGGATCCTCTCAACGACTATCGCAACCCCGCGTGTCATTATTTCGGCCGCCGCGCCGCCTCGTGCGACCCTTTTCAGAATCGTATATCTCTAAAACCATTGCATGTGCCCCTGTAGAATAAACAAACACGAGTAGCTCTTAATGTGTGCCCCTTAGTGCCCCAATTAGATTTCAGAAAATATTTATAATTGCCAAGTTATCGCGGTTTTATGAAAACTCAAAATAAATATAAAATGAATGAGACAAGGTATAAACTCGCTGAACTGTATTCGGTCCGTCTTAACGCTACTGATAACCTAATCTTGCTAAAAGTCGAAACGATGGTGTCATAACTTTGACGGCAAAATACAAGGAACCAGCTCAATCCCAGATGTGTAGGTGTAAAGGCACTAGTATGCCTTTAGTCAAAAATATATGGTGAAAATATACAGCTTGAAATGTTTCGCATTAAGTAAATTTAAACAAAAAACAAAACATGTAAGCAACGGTTGGTTATCCGACCAAATTCGAATGACTACTAAAAAGCGACGGATTCTTACATATCGACGCCCATTTTTTATTGGACGTATTATACCTAAGCTGTTGTCCGTACAGTCGCGTTCAAGAGTTTTGGGGGCTAATTAAAAAATATATTAAATGCACCTTGTGACCATATTAAATGAAAGAGCTTGTTGTTTGTTATTTTTATTCCCTTAATATTAATTCTTAAATTATTAGCTACCATAGAACAATCTGTGAAAATCGAGTATTCAGCTATTTCGGCTAAAAAGATACAGCCCTATGATATGTTGGCCGATTGTGGTCGAGTTTTGGAGTCTTGTGAATTCTTGTCATGAATATTTTTTTTACATTGTAACTAGAAGTTATTAAGGGATCATATGTCATCAACGTAGCACAAGAAGAGAAAATACGTATCAAACAAAAAAAAACAAATGCCTGAATCGACTGATATTGATGAAATTTCTATTGGATCAATCAGAATACATACCGTATTGTAACAGAACGTTACATGAGCAAACATAATAGTTCAACAGATTAAATAATGCCTAGCGTCGTTCGTGTACAAATGGAATGTGCGGGGGGCATGTGAGGCTTGCGGGATACGCGGAAACATCGTACCTGGGTACGTGACCGACCGCAGAGCACCCGGAGTCGAGCATAAGCTGTTGTGAGAATACACATATCATTTAGCGTCCTGTCTAGCGCTCTAGCAGACACGACCGTTATGTTTTAAATAGTATTCTCCGGAAGTTTCTTCCGTATTATTAAAAGCCAAGTAATTGGAGTTTAAATTCAGTGAAATCCCGATTTAGGGTAAGTTTTGAATAGCACTCAAAAACACGCACATCATAATTAATTTTCTAGCCACACATTATTCTGTGCTCTAGATACTTATGTAGTAACATGGTATTAGCTCATTTACTGCTGCTTATGTCTTTACAATAAATAAGCAGCATTCACGAATGTTTTATTGCTTTATACATTATCACGCTACCAAATTTCCTTCCACCCTCAAGTTTTATATTAATTTTAAATTCAAAAAGTATTAGCGTCTAACCGCTTCCTATATTGTAACTTCTTTTGCTCAGCTGATTTAATGTAAACTCCGTTCTGGTCAGTGCCACCACGACAATACTTCTACTACTGGGTGGGTATTACCTCCTTGTAGTCGTTGGTGCTACCCCAGCACGGAGGTTCTAGGCCGAGTATTAATCAGCTGGTACGGTAGTTCCAGGATTTTCTCCTACGCTCCGGAACTTCGTTCCGGTTTCCTACGCTCCGGATTCTTCTATCCGGTCTCCACGATCCGGTTTTGGCGATCCGGTGACCACGGTCCGGTTTTACGGGCCGATTCAGCGCACCATTTTCTTCACCTACCTACGAGTGACATCACCGTGCCGAGCTGCTCATCTCTTCGGCCTCCTACTATCTCCGGCTAGCTGCGGGATTACGCCTGGATCTACAGGGGAGTACCTTTCCCTGCAGCGGCGATAGCAGACAATTTGTACCTCCACGACCTTACAAATTTTGTGTGCCTCCGACTTGCTAGTACCTGGGCTTGAATTATAGTATTATTTTAGTACACACCCGTGTTTTAATTCACCATCTGCACTAGTTGGGAATCAGTCGGGTGGAGGCTACAGTATATCCTTTCAGATGAAAACAAAACAAACATGATTTACAACATTTTTTGTTTAAAATAAATAAAGAAATGAAAAAAAAACAAGTACTTGATAAGAGTACCTAAGTACTTTGAAATAAGTCAAAACAATGCCAATACTTACCACCGCAGATCGTGCCAACATTGTAACTATTTTTACAAAATTCACCACCCCTATAACCACATCATTGTTATAAATGCTTAATTATTACGCCACTTTCAACCAACTTAAAAAAAGTAAACACGCAACAGTGTCCTTGGCGTCATAACTGCAAATATTTACCAACACCAAGTAATAATCCAGATGCACTTCCCTAGTCAAAAACACTTCGTATTATTCATCTATAGAGCGACGTTTAGGTAGGTATCTGTCTCTGTCCCACTAATACCGTATGCATACTAGCTGTCTCACTTTCTACAAGCTAGACAAAGCGATTCCTTGCGACACGACGTTAGCGGATGGAGCGCGGCCAGAGATATGCAGCGGTGGGGAGGCGAAAAAGGGAATCTTCTATTAATGATGAAAAACTTAATGTTAATTTATATAAACTACGGCCCATCAATAAACATATAAATACTTTTTTTACTGTTGTGTTGTTTTTTTATTTATATACAAAAAAGAGCTACCTCTTTTTCGTAGTAGGTATTCATCACACATTTCATGAACTATATTTTTTTTAAACATCCCCCAATCAAATTTTGGGTCAAAGACCAGGCAAATATCTCAATGTATGTCTTTTGTTCACACATAAATTACTAGATGAAATTTTGAATGAAGAAGATAGCTTACCTTGGAATATCACATAAGCTACTATTTATAATGTACTTAATCATGTGCAAAATCACAGAAACAGCTAGTAGAATAATATCCAATAACAACTTTATTTTATTAGTGAGTAAATTAAAGAAGGTCATCGATATGTATGAATCCGTCGCTTTTTAGTAGTCATTCGAATTTGGTCGGATAACCAGCCGTTGTTTACATGTTTTGTTTTTGGTTAAGTAATATTTACTTAATGCGAAACATTCCAAGCTGAATATTTTCACCATATATTTTTGACTAAAGGCACACTGGTTCCTTAACACCACACCACCAACACATCTGGGATTGAGCTGGTTCCTTGTATTTTGCCGTCAAAGTTATGACACCATCGTTTTGACTTTTAGCAAGATTATTCAAAAACGCAAGCATGACCAGTTTTGAAACTTTGTATGGTTATTAGTAGCGTCATAACGGGCCGAATAAAGTTTTCAGCGAGCTT
Source organism: Xestia rhomboidea (assembly GCA_963853795.1). Lineage (NCBI taxonomy): Eukaryota > Metazoa > Arthropoda > Insecta > Lepidoptera > Noctuidae > Xestia > Xestia rhomboidea. The sequence goes on from OY970756.1 coordinate 2,987,969, forward strand.
ATACCTTGTCTCATTTCGGCGCTGCGATGTTTTTTCGACTTTTCATAAAACCACGATATCTTGGAAATTATAAATAGTTTCTGAAATTTAATTGGGGCACTAAGGGGCACACATTAAGAGCTACGCGTGTATGTTTATTCTACAGGGGCACATGCAATAGTTTTAGAGATATACGATTCTGCAAAACGTTACTCCAGCAGGAAATGCAGTATCTCGAAAACTTGAAGGGGCACATAATTTATTTTTGGGGGCACACATTGGCACTACTCTAAACTACAAGGCCATGCACAATGTTTCTCTCTGCGATCATTCAAAAACGTTACATTTGCGCGCGTTAACTTTTTCTGTAGGTACGCAGAGCGCGTTCAGAAAAAGTTTACGTGCGACTTTAGGTACCGAGTGAGATGTTTTAGATAACTCCTGACTAGTGCGTGTGCGTCATACATGATTCTGATTTTTGCAATATCGGTGGAGTGTTACGTCTATCTCAGTTCAAAATCTAGGTTTCTGAACGCCATTTTGCAGATATTAGTAAAATGATCGCGGAACAGCAGTTTTGGAGTCATAGAAACCCCTGAAACACGTATTTATGTGACTCGTTTCATAGACGCTGCGTCTACCTCATACTCGTGAAGAAGAGGTGTCAACTTGCAAACCAACATCTACCGCCGTTACCACCTGCGCCATATAATTGAGTACCTAGATTAGTGGCAGTGCTGTGCGTCAGCCGGAAACCATGCTGCGCGTCCGATGACTGTCTGCGTACCTACTTGCTCCTCAATGCAGCACTGGAGAGCAGATTCGAACACCTTGGCCGGTGACAACAGCACGAGCACGGCCACCGGTCCATCCACCAATGTCCGATCCCGCTTTACGTTTAAGCACTGGAATGACTCGCGTGATCTTCCACTGAGTTGGAAACGTTGCCGAATGAAGAATAATGTATAAAATATATTGTAGAGGATCGGCCAGTAGGTACCCTACCACAGTCTCTAAAAAGAAACACTGGTATACCATACGGGCCACCTGAACGCTTCCGTTTTAGGCGCTCAAGTGCACCTCTGACGTCCTTAAGACTCAGCGAGTCAGTTGCATACGAATACAGCAATTGATAATTAGCCTTCGGACTTATGTAGTGTACCCTTATGTAAGTAGAAGTACACGTGTGCCGGCTCTAACTTTTTATAGCATAATAGCCAAACACACACTGCACTGCTATTATTTATGTGTATATAATAGCAGTGCAGTGTGGGTTTGTGTGCAATGAAGCAGTGTTGCTTCAAAGATAGCACAAGAGACACAGCTCACACATCACAAATCCAATAGAGTCACAGACAAGTGTATCAACCTCATAGGTTACACATAAGCATATCACGTACTACTTTTTGACATTGAGTGCCTACTCAAAATCAGATGGATACCTAACTACTCACCGCACACAACTATGGTTTTTAAATACATAATTTCAAAATTAAAATCTAGTATCATACTAAAAGGTTTTCCAATGTTATTGCAACCGAGGCGGAATTAACTCCCGAGCCGCAGGCGAGGGTGTTTTTGAGCCGAGAACTGCAATAACAAATGTACACAAATGTACACGTGTATTAAACGACTTTTTTAATACACTTTTGAAGAAATTAAATAAAAGAACGAAAAATATTTTTGTCATGAATTATTATGAAACTATGATTGTCTTTTCTTTTTTTCCGCGCTTTGCTTTCGCCAGGTTTTCTTTCGGCTGTTAATAACAACTGGCCTGATCACTACAAATTTTACACAGACGCTTCAAAATTGTCCACCAACGGTAAAAAAGGCTGTACTCCCATATTTCTTCAGTTCCAGTGCCCTCCCGAGTCTTCGGTGTTTACTGGGGAGTGCATTGGAATTTTGGAGGCGTGTTTATTTATTTCCTCTCATTCAACTATTTCAAAAGCAGTCATCTTTTCTGATTCCATGGGTGCTCTGGAGGCAATAGTTAAAAATTCATTTAAAGATAACCTACGTAGCCCAATCATTGTAGAAATCAAAACTGTCCTACAGTCTTGTTTAAAAAAAAACACTGAGATAATATTAGTATGGATTCCTAGTCACATGAATATTAAGGGCAATGAGCTGGGCGAGCTGGCAGATATAGCAGCTGAGAATGCGGTCAGCAACAATCTGGCAGATAAAAATATTTTGCTGTTCAGGTCTATGACTTGATTCACAAGGCCAAAGTAGATCTTTTTAAATCCTGGCAAGACCACTGGTCTCAATCTTCCAAGTCAAAGGCTAGCTTGTTTGCATCTATTCAACCAAGGGCCAATATTTCAGAGAGCCAAAATTTATGTCTCGCTATAATATATACCCATCAATTTTAAAGAATTTCAAAGTCAAACATTTTTATTCCATTACTTAAATAAATGATAAAGATGCTATCGGAGCCATTTTGAGCTATATATCACACAAAATAAAAATATTTAAATATTACTTTAAAAATCGGCAATATTTGGCGTGTCGCCTGGGTATAGTTTCCAACATTTCGTGACATAAACAATTGCGTGTATTGAATGTGATACATTGTGTGAATAAATACTCGTATTAAACTTAGATAAATAAATAACGTTTTTCATTACAATAATGTTAGAAAACTTTATTAAAAGTTACTCTAAAATGTAATCAAACAATGTTCAAAAACTAAGCGTCATTATCGGCAACAATGTTGAATGTAATTTTTTTACGTATAATGAAACGCGACCGAAGAATCAAATGACGTTTATGCGACGCTTCACCCCGCGCCTCAGTCGGCCGTAACGCTTTGGAGTGTAGTGACGTCGCCCGATTTGAGCAGTAAGCATTTCATTTGATTCTCCAAAATTTGTCATCACAATCGTCATTCTTATTTTTGACTATATCTCAACTATTTCTTCTCAATGAAGTGTTTTTATGTAACAAAGTTGAAGTATGCGTGAAACTAATACTGATGTGGCACTCTTTCCCGACGAATAAACCTAATTATTATGTAAAATGGTGATCTTTCTAGAATTCGTCATTAATGGCAACATCATTTTCAGCAACGTCGCATTAGACGACAATGACACGTGTTGCTAACAATGATATTGTCTTGAGTGAGCAATGACGGTTGTTACCGATAATGATTTTAGTATTCAACTTAATAGATAGTTTTGTTGGTTTTCGTTAATTTCGGCATAAAGCCAGATGGTAACACAAAGAGCGAGATAGACTATATACTTAGCTCTCATAAATACGTAGTCACCGATGTCTCTGTCCTCTCACGTTTCAATGCTGGAAGCAACCACAGACTGTTGAGAGCTACATTTAGGTTTGAATTGAAGAGTGAACGGGCTAAGATGATAACATCCACAAGAAGGTGTGAAAAGCAGGAAATCGCTTTCTTGCAAAACACACCGAGTAGAACTCAAAAATAAATTTGAAGGACACGAAGGGGAAAATCTGGATGTAGACCATATAAATAATATGTTGTGTAACGCTGATCGAAGTGGCGAAAAAACATCTTGGTGGATCTAAAAAGGCTCAAAAGAAATTGTCGCCGGAAACTCTAAACCTAATTGAGAAGAGAAGAGATATTGTCATATCTCTACACACTGCAATAGATAAAAAGGAAATAGATACAATAAATAAACACATAAAAAAGCCAATACGGAAGGATTTAAGACAGTATAACATAATTGCCAATACAATAAAATCATAGTCCAAAGGTATTTCGAAGGAAAACTTGCACAGGTTCTGAACAGATCATTCAACTCAGGGATGAAAATGATAACATAGTGACGGACCGGGCCCACATTGTATCTATTGTTGAGAAGTTCTACGAGGACCTCTATGCTTCTAAATCTGTAGAACCAATTACTACTGGGGACGATGTTAGGGCACCATCTTTTCAATATAAAAACACAAAATTCTTACCACCTATTTTACATTGTGAGGTCATGGTCAAAGCTCTAAATGACATGAAACCAGATAAGTCTCCTGGCGAAGATGGAATCACTGTCGAACTTCTACAAGCGGGTGGTGAACTAGTTCAAAAGGTCCTCGTGGAACTTTTTAATAGGGTTTTATGTGATGTCCGTACTCCAGAACCATGGAAGAACGCTATAGTCACCATCATCCACAAAAAAGGAAACATTTCAAAACTAACAAACTTGCATACGTAGGTCTCATACCTACGTATGCGACTGTGTGAGTCTTGCTAGCCTTGTAGGTATTCGCTCGCGTTCGAGACAGCTGTTAACGTCGCGTTGTCGCTCGACTCAACTTCAATAGAAAACTTCAATACATTTTAATGCCTGTTTTCTTAATTGATGTTTTAATTTAGAAAGCACTTCGTAATTTTTTATCAAAAGCGTTCACTATCCTATTTTTTAAAATAAACTAGCGATTTAATACGTGCCCACAAAAAAAGTCTTCAAATCAGCTGATTGGGGATTCTCATCGAATTAATCCCATATTTCGTTTTGAAAACGAGTACGTGTACGCCAATCGGCTCCCCTGTCGATGGCTGTGTTCGGACGGAACGTTCCATGGCCACGAAGTAGCAGCTAACATAGTCCTACCCTGCGGTCTACTCCAGTACCATACCTTTGGTTGACTTGAATGTTCTGCCAGCTAGAACCACATTATCACCACACTGCATCATGCCACAGTCCTCACCATTAGTCACCATTTCACTGAACATTTTGTGTCAATTATTGCAAAGAAAGCGCGCGCGAAAAACTATTTGCATAAGTACACTGTACGGAAGGTAGCGCGAGACAAAATATTGTTTAGTAAACAATATAAACAATATAATAAATGTAAACAATGTTTACATTTATTTAAGTTAGCTTTCATCGCCCGCGCCGCCCGTTGTCATGATGGCTATCTCGCTCTATCCCACGTTTTTAATTTGCACGAGAAAGGGAACGAAAACTGGTACGACATATTTTACATTTTGTTGGTTTATCTATTGTGTCCTTTAACGAGTGCCTGTTTAATGTGTGCGTGCGGTTGAATCGCCAAGTTTACCTAACTGTATTTGTAACGACTTTAACTTACTTGAAATAAGGTTCATTTTTCTTTATTTTGTATTGAATGGCGGAATTTGTATTAATACAAATAAAACTGCACTTTTAAAAGTCTTATTGCCTTGAGTTACGGTCCATTTCAGTTCGCTTGGACTATACAGGGGTAGTGTGGCTATAAATTACGTAGCTTTAATTATTTTTGGGATAAAAAATTACCTACATTAAAAATTATAGAAATCGATTCAGTAAACGATTCTGAACAAAGTAATTTCAGGATGTGCGTTAATTATGTTACACGTTGTATAGGATACAATAAGATACAATAGTTTAGTGGCTTAAAAACGTATTTCAGTATAATTTATGGTCTCTCTAAGTCTGTTATTTTTTTATGTTTATGTATAGCGTATTTCGAGCGTTTTTTATTTCATTAAACTCTGTTATCGTCAATTTGTCAGAATATCCAATCAGGAGACCAAAGAATCAATATATTAAGAGGATTTAAATTTATTTTAATATTAAAGTTTTTTTTGTTAATGCATTTTATTTCCCTTGTCCTTATCATACTGTCATAACAAAATAATACCTAAAATAGTATTTACGTCACATGTAAATTCATCTCTATATAATTTACATCACCATTTCATCATCATACATTTACATCTACAGTACTTTCTCAAGTTATTATGCCTTGTGACTGTGACTGTAGATTTGCTTTTATTGTATTTTCGACTTTCAAAAGTGCCGTAATGGTCTAATTGAAATAAATGATTTGAGTTTTGAGTTTTTATAATACTTTCAACTCATTGTCGGCAACATTGCGTCATTATTTTTTACAATAACGTCATTATTCTCACAATGTAACATTATCAGCAACACCGTTTTTTAATGATTTTGAAAAATATCCAAAATTAATGGACTGCTTGGGGTGCCTTCATTACAACAAACTATATATTTGATATATCTGTACATCTGGCCTTAAATAGAAGCTCTGCCGCGAGGTTTAGAAAATCTTAATTATTTTTGTCAAGAATATTGTTTTGAGAAGATCCGCCCCCAACCATTCCTCCCAAGCCTTGGTTTTATAAATACAAAGAAGCATCCAAATCCAAAACCGTCACATCCGTTATATGCAGAATCCGTATTGGTCACTGCTGTAGGGGAAGGGGGGGCATAACGGGGACGTGGGACGTTAAGGGAAACCATTTATAAAAGTATCAAAAATCTAGATTTATATAAAATCAATAATCACAACACAAAAGTAACTTATCATACTACAATTAGGCACATATTTTGGCTCGTTAACTAGTAGAATAACCTCAATATTTTTATTACACTGCAACTCTACGAAAATCCCATTATGCCCCGTGGTAGGGGCAGTATGGGGTACCAAAAACGGGCCAGTATGAGGTACGTGTTAACGCGTTATTTAGCTTCGCAGTAGAGGCATATATGTATTTCTTCGGGGTCGTCATCGTCTACACCGGCACTACCTGCAGTAGAACCAAAATAAATCTCACCTTTCTTTATTTTAGCTACGTGACGCTCCAGTGTAGTCTGTGGAACTCCATATAGCAGTGCTGCCTTTCTGTACCCTACTGTTTTACTCAATACTGCATCTACGGCCTTTTTCATGCTTTCCACGGACCAACTGCCCCTCGTAGATATTTTCTTATAGTTTCGCACCATCTTGCATACCTAAATTTGGTACCCCATAATGCCCCGTAACCATATCCCCGTTATGCCCCTATGCCTAGTATTGTATTCACAGGTGAAAAAAAAAAGCATAAAGCATGATACCTTGGCTTTGACTTACTCAAATCAACTAGCGATATCTATCCAAAATAAAAACAAAATACTAAAATACAGATGTAAATACTTGGCTTTTTATCGGCGTTTAGTATTCACATAAAATTACATCAAGAAGCACGAAAAGATATTTTTGCATGAAAAAATTAAACACGTGCACTTTCACTTCCGATAACTTCCGCACTGAGTATCGGTCAAAAATGGCCGCCTATTAGTAATTGAAGCACACACCTAGCGACTCTAGTTACTTGCATGTGTGGGTGGCCCCGTCTTGCCCCGCGTCCCCGTTATGCCCCCCCTTCCCCTACCCCAGTTTTTCTTCATAAAATTAGGGTCCGGGACAGTTCTTTGTGTGAGTCTGGTCTGAATGATGGTACGCTAGATCACATATTTTTTAAATTGCTCTCTGAATAAAGTTTCCTCTTTTGATAAAGTTACAACAAAATGGAATATTCAAAAACCCGTTAATGCCCGTCATCTCCTCTCATTTTTCTCTAATCCCCAAATTACGTGCTTTTATTAAAAAAAAAATCCAATAACAATATTAAACTCTAATATTCAGTCATTTAAAGTCTAATTATTAAATATATTGTATAAACGTTTAAATTTTATGTTACTAACAATTTCTAACTCAAAGGATTGTCACAAAAAGTTCAAGTTCATATTCTCTCTATAAATATTTATTTAATAAAATACCCATTTATAGTCAATATGCGACACTGGCAGGAATTGCCGTAGTCTTCATCAACAGAGACAGATAAGGACTAAGGGAGGAGTAGATAGGAAGGTAGGAACTGGGGAGGATGTTTGGTATCGTCAGTATTTGAAAACAGAGAAATGGCAACCAGGATCAGTGGCGGGATCGATGGGTGCTCATGATTTTTAAAATCCTGGATAGCAAGGGTAACATGATTCATAGGCATATCGATCAATTAAAGCGTAGATCTAGAGGTTCACTTGTAATCCCCACAAATGCTAGGCTATCACATCAGGATCCACCTATCTGCGTGCCGGCCGAGCCTGCTGAAGTGGAGTCCGGGCAGTCCGAGGTGTCGAGCGGCGCGGACGGTCTGCGGGCGGAGACACAGTCTCCGTCTGACGTAGCTTTCCTGATGCACCCGCTGCTGAATCGTTTTTCTACGCCTCCTACAACCCCTGTACCGCCCCGGTCGAGACCGGTTCGTAAGTGTCGCCTAGCTAAGACGACAGATAGTAGGTAAATAATAAGATTATTAAAAATATGTACTTAAGTAATTTAAGCATCGTTTACAAGGTTGTTATTCTTGTTAATTAAGTGGGGAGGAATGTAGTGTAGGTACCTAATTTAGTAATATTAATACTGATGGTAGTTGGAAAAGTGTTGTTACAGGCAGTCCGGAATAAATCTTGCTACGAATCGGCTGTTTCATTTGTGCTCCCCGGTCCCAAATATAACAGAAGTAAATTCTTTTTTCTAGGATTTGATTAGGATAGGAGGATTTTACTAGAACGCCGCTTGAAAAATATTCCCAACACTGATCAGCGCCATCTATTGATATATACTGAAGCGTTGTGACAGACGTCAAATCCCCATTGCACATGTTGTGGGGAGTGGAGTTCCCAAGGAGTATAGCGAGCGAAATTTAAAATAAAGGTTTCTGTAGTTTTATTCCTGTGGTATTATCTGTGCTGTGGTTTATAATGCTGTGGTCTTTTAAAGTCCTATTTTGCAGTTGCTGTTAGTTGGGTAAAATAAAAAACATGAACGTGTGTTCGAGATGCGTAATTAAACAATTTAGGCCCGTAACAAAGGCTAAATATCGCCTGAATTTGAAGATTCTGTCACTGTGGGGGGGTCAAGGTGGTTGATCTGAAGCGCCCCCATGTGATTTTAGCTGCCGGAGAAAAAAATGTTACATACGTAAGTGTTTTTTGTGTTTTTTTCTCAGTGCCACGGGCACAGTGAGAAAAAAGCAGAAAACAGAAAAAACAAAAAAAATAAAAATTGTTATTTTCGCAAAACCTTTATTTTCTCGATTCTATCGTATAAACCTAAATATAAGGCTAAAAGTATCTTGGTGTTTTTTATCTCCGACTAACCGTTTGTCATAAAAACGATGTCGAATGGATTCCGTTCACTCCGACCATATAGGTTAGGTTAGGTTAGAACTGTGACCAAGTACGCGCGAGCCGAGTGAACGGAGCGAGCGGTGCCGCGGCAGCGGCCGGCGAGTGCTACCTCAAAATTGGTCGCAGTAAAAAATTAGTGCCCCGTTTCATATTCACTGACCGAAATTTAAATTTGTAACCTTTAAAAATGAATTTAAAAAAAAACGCATTTCAGGCAGGGGATGAAAGTGGGGGGTGACTATACACCCCTCCCTCCATCCCACCACCCCCCTCACCCCAAAAACCAACCACCACCCAACCACCTCAATTCAGGTGACTCGTTTCTAAACACACACACACACTTTTCCTCGCTACGAACCACTTAGCCCACACAGTTTCACCTACTTTAAAACATCTGTTTGGTTTTAATGGCGCTGTACTAATTTGCCTGTCAGATTTATTTTGGGGTAAAATTAAATCTAACTTACATCTTAAGTTTCGTCCTAACATAAGCATAGCTGGAGTATATAGCCTGTAGCACAATGTACTGTGTTTCTATAATTAAACAGAAAACCCTGTAATTTATTGAGAACTTCTTTCTGGCAATTACCTTCCGAAAACATAGATTTTATCATTTTTTTACACGTTCTTACAGAGTTTTCTGCTTGACCGTTGCTAGCAGGATGGTAAATCGGGGACGTTACATGCTCAATACCATTAACTCGACAAAAAGTATGAAATTCAGCTGAGCTGATTTTAACATCGTTATCTGACACAATCACACTTGGCACACCGAACCTAGAAAACATTCCTTTTAATTTTTGAATAAGCGCATGTGTAGAAGTGCCCCGGTCCATGTGAATACATTCCAGCCATTTGGAAAACGCATCTACGACGATCAAGTAAACGATCTGTCCTATCGACATGTAGTCTATGTGTATGCGGTGCCAGGGCGTCGGGGGGCGCGGCCAAGGCGCGGGTGTCGCGCTCGGCGGCGCGCTGCGCACGGCGGCGCACGCTGCGCACGAGCCGACCAGCACATTCTACTACGAGCTGCACTTTTAGTTTTGACGATTCCAAAGTGCGCTGAATGCAACTCATTTAGCATCCTCTCCCTATAGACCCTCGGAATCACTATCCTATGACCGCGAAAGAGACAACCATCGATCACCTCTAAATCCGTTTTACATTGAAAATACGGTGCTATTAATTTGCAATTTATTTCCCTAGGCCATCCCTTGTTCATATACTTCGTTACCATTCGCAATACTTTGTCCGCCGCGACCTCCCGTTTGATATCACTAAATAAAACCGGTTCTACGCTTGCTTCTAGGAAAAGAAAATACTTCGAACTTCCTCCTCCGTCCTGCTTATCCTCACTGATTGTAGCCGATAGCGGTGAGCGAGAAAAATAATCCGCAATCTTATTTTTTTTTTGCCGTCTATGTATTTAGGTATATAGTTATAGGCTGATAATATAATTGCATATCGCTGAAGTCGTATGCAGCCGTCACCGACACACCGTTACCTTTGCCAAATATAGAAAGCAATGGTCGGTGGTCCGTCTTCAAGATGAATGGTTCCTGACGCCCGTATACGTATTGGTGAAAATGTTTCACACCAAAAATAATAGCGGTCGCTTCTTTTTGAATTTGGCTATAATTTTTCTCGCTTGCCGATAACGACCGAGAGGCGAATGTAATTGGACGCTCGCTTCCGTCTGCGCCGGTGTGCGCCAGCACGGCGCCAAGCCCGCATGGCCCCGCGTCCACTGTCAGCACCAAGGGCGCGTCTGGCTCGAAGTGCGCCAGCACGCGCTCGCTGGCCAGCGCGCGCTTCACGCTTCGGAATGCCGCTTGCTGGCGCCCTCCCCACTGCCACTCTGCCCCAGTTCGTAGTAGCTCGTGTAACGGACTCAGTAATGCCGATGCACCCGGAATGAAGTTCCTGTAGTAATTTACTACTCCCAGGAACCGCTTTACTCCTAGTACATCGGTAGGTGCGGGTGCTCCTAAAATCGCCTCCACCTTGGATGGACAAGTTTATAACCCGCTCCTATCTATAACGTAGCCTAAATAAGTGACACTCTTTTGAAAAAAAAACACATTTGTCTTTTTGCAATCGCAAACCTCCGTCCTGCTATCTACTTAAAACTTCACGTAGCCTTAACAAATGTATTTCCTTCGATGGTCCCGTTATACAAATGTCGTCCAGCCACACACTGACTCCTTCTAGGCCAGATAAAAATGTTTCCATAGCTTTTTGAAATATGGCGGGGGCACAAGCTAAGCCATTAACTAAACGTGTATAGGTAAATAGGCCCTTGTGTGTATTTATGGTTCTTAGCTTCTGTGACGACTCTGATAATTTAAATTGATTGTAAGCGTTACTTTAAGTCTATTTTTGAATAGTTTTCCCCTCCCCCTATCTTGGAAAACACCTCCTCTATTCGAGGCAAGGGGTACCTATCTATTTCTAGTTCTTTGTTCAAGGTACACGAAAAATCTCCTGCAATTTTTAACTTCCCGTTTTCCTTTAAAACTGGAACTATAGGTGTGGCATACTCAGAGTAATTAACAGGCATTAGAATACCTAAACCTACTAATCGATCCAGTTCATGGCTAACTTTGTCCCTAAGAGCGAAAGGTACCGTTCGCGGCTTAAAAAACCTGGGAGTTGCATTTTCTTCTTCTAGCTTCAGTTCAACTTCAAACTTATTAAAACAACCTAACTCTTCTTTCCAAACGTCTGGGAACTGTTTCAATAGCCGTTGCACTTCATCAATGTTTTTATTCTTACAAATTATGTTGTTATTTGCTGCAGAAAAATAAATTCTAAATTTCATCATGAAATCACGACCCAGGAGCGGTGGACCACCATTCTCCAATACATATATTTTAATATTTTCTGTTAATTGTGAATAATTAACTGTGGCCACAAAATATCCTAAGGGTGTGACTTTATGACCGTTGTAAAGGCACATTTTCAGATCACTTTTAGTCAAACTTTGAGTAGAAAAATGTTGTACATACAAATTCTTTGATATTACAGTGCTTCCGGATCCGGTATCTAACTCCATAGGCATGTCAATATTGTTCACAGTAACTGTTAATTTAATAGCCTTATAATCAACATACCTCAAATTAAAAAGCGTACACTCTCTGCTATCACCTTCTTGGCACCCATCCGTCTCCTCCGTGCCGATATTATGTAAATCGGATTTTTTTTTCACCCACAGAACATGGAGTGGCTTCTTCATGCACTAAAATTGAATGTACCTACCGGAACCGGAACGTCTGCTGTTATTTTTGGACTGAATGTGACTACCTACTGATTCATTATCACATTGACAATTTGTTTCCTTATTTATTCCCGTTGAGGGATGACCACTTCGCCTTCTTTTATTACAATTTTTGCATATTTTGCGTGGAGCTCTAGCGCTTTTCCGCTCCGATCTGGTTAAGGACGAGTCTGTATCCATACTGGATTCGCATATTGTAATATTATGCCCGACCGAGGGGACTGTGCCCCCCGGATCAGGCGGTTCATTGTCCATTGTGGCCAGAAAAAATAAAATATAAAAAACTTACCCTAATAAATGAAGAATTTCATCTACAAACAATTAAATGAACTAATCTCATGAATATTTACATAAATCTACACAACTTATCTCCAATCTCAAACGTTTTTTAATATTTATAAGAAAACGAAAGAAAAATCACGCCCGCCAAATTCGATGATTCCCGCGCTTTTTTTTCGTAATTATTTTAAAAACTAGCTGACCCGCGCAACTTCGTCTGCGTCTTATAAGAGTGATGGTTAGAGAGAGTGTGAGACACCCTTAAAAGATAGACATACACGATTGTTGCGTAAGTTTAACCGTTTACGCAGCGCACGCAACGAAAGATCTCAAAAGGAATATTTTTTCCTTTTTTTGCAACATTTTTCATATTTTTTTTTTTTATTGTAGCGTGATGTTATCTAAACGTTGTAAAGTTGTTGTTCGTTGTTGCCTTCTCCGATAAATGGGCTATCCAACACTAATAGATACTTTCAACTCGAACCAGTAGTTCCTGAAATAACCGTGTTCAACCAACCAAACAAACACTTCAGCTTTATAAAATTAGGTATAGTATAGAATCAAGTAGGTAACAATTTAATTTCTCTGAAATATTTGCATTATTCGCTAAAATATTCAGTTTTTCCAAATAAGGGCTTCTTTGGACAGCCTTTCGTTATCATTCTTAGACACTCGATGACAGTCATACTCCAGCTGGGTCGAAAGTTCTCATCAAGGTGCATAAAATGAGCCCAAACACTATATAGATGCTGTAAACTCTTGATGACCTCTTGCAACTGCCTTTTGTCTCTATTGTCAGACCATCAATGAAAGTCATACTCTAGCTAAGTTTAAATTTCTCATCAAGGTCCATGAAATGAGCCCAAACACGATATAGCTGCTGCAAACTGTTGCGGACCTCGTGCAACTAACTTTTGTCTCCATCGTCAGACCTTCGATGGCAGTCTAGGCAGGTCTTAAATTCTCACCAAGGTGCATGAAATGAAGAGAATAGCAATATAGCTGTAAATATAATCTACGTAAACTGCGTATGGATTATTGCAAATAGCACAGCACAGTTTATGCATTGCAAGAACACGTGAATTTATCAGGCTACTGATGTTCGCTATACTACTTTTTGGAGAAATCATCATCATACTCCTGCCTTTATCCCAATTTATTTGGGGTCAGCGCAGCATGATTGTATTCTTCTTGCATACTTCTCTATTACTTTTTGGAAAAATATTTTACGAAAAAAATAAGAAATATAGAAATGCAAACAATTTAAATACAAAAAGAAATCTATGAAATAACACAACATATAAAAAAAAGCAAATCACAAAAAGTGAAAATAATGTTGGGAGGGACTTGAACCTGCAACCCCGTAGTTTACAGAGTGGTGATGAAACCGCTAGGCTATTTACTTCGTTGACATAACCTACAAATAGCCGTTCTCATGTACTTACGTCATGACTGAAACATATACGGACATAATGCAAAATTGCCTACCCCCTTGAGGAAGTGGCGTGATAATATATAGCCTAAATATTGAAGAAGCCTATAGAGAAACTATGCAGCAGTTTTGAAGTGATGCGCGCACAAACATTTCGTACCAACTACTTATACCGAGGAAAGCTGATTTTCTTGAGTTCCGCTATTTTGTGCGTATTCACCTCAAAAATTAAATTTCAAGAAAACTGAGAAATAATATTTACCGTTATTAGATATGAAGTATATGTAGCAACTTTAAAAGGTTACACTTCATTGATTTTGATTGTATAAGTGTTTGAAGTTTTTATTTTTGTTAATAAGTATTTATTCTGAGTTTCATGATTCTAGAACAATCAAAAAATTTTTTTTCATACAAACTTTACCCCCTTTTCACCCCCTTTTTCCAAAAACATCCAAAATTTCTATAGCCTAAATGTTATTCTGAATGTACTTAAATAGATTTGTGAACATTTGAACAATATCGGTTCAGTAATTCTTACGTGATACGCGGTCAAACAAACAAACAAACAAACAAACAAAAATTTTAAAAATGGTTTTAATATGTTCAGTTACTTATTTTAAGTCACCCTGGTCGGTTTTTTTTTTAAATCTTCAATGTACAATTTTTTTGGTCTCAACGATTTTATTATATGTATAGATTGTTAGATTGAGAAATTCAGTCTTGCCAGAAGGTTACATTTCTTACATTTTCGTAACTTTTGACCCCCTCGCGTAACATGTAAGTAATTTTTATATTAAGGTGAAAGCGTCAGGGTAGCCCGCGAAATTCAAATTTTCTTACGTTTTTTGCAATTTGCAGGTCAGTGTCAGGTTGTATGTTGATTAAAATATGATTCGCGGCTGTAACACGTATGTAGTTATAGAATTATAATCATCAAAATGAAATCAAATCAAAAATGACTTTGACCTTTAAAAAGTAAATTCCTACACCTTTATGAGCTTGGAGGGTTCTATTGATGATTTTGATGATTATAATTCTATCATTCCATTCATACTCAGAGATGGCTCTGAATGGAAAGCGCCATGACAAAATGAAACGTACAAACTTCAAACTTCGTACGTTCCGTAGTGGAAAGTTTAAAACTTGATTTTGCTTGAGCGTGTGCGCGCACATTTCATACTTCGCGAGTTCCCGCCGTTCGCGTTTTCGTAGCTACAGAAATGCCTGATTGTGATTTGTTTTGAAATAAAAATATCTTAACCATACATTTAGTATTGCAGGTGCATACAAGTAAAATAACTACATAAAGTGCGGAAACAAACGTCCCAATTTCGTGATTTCAGAAAAAAAGAAAAGAACAATTCAGCAGTACCTACTCAATTTAATCATCACTACATATTTTAAAACAAAGTCGCCCGGTCTGTCTGTCCCTATGTATGCTTAGATCTTTAAAACTTATGCTTAGATTTTAATGCGGTTTTTTTTAATAGATAGAGTGATTCAAGAGGAAGGTTTTAGTATACATGGTGTAAACCACCTCATCACGAAGCCGTCAACCAAGCATTCTGTACATCAAACTATGTAACTATAAGCAAAAAATATTGCTGGGTAACTTTTTTTTTGGGGTGAAAAATCATGTTTTGTGGTAGAACCAAGGAAATTATATACCAACTGGAATGACTACGAACAAAATGCTAAAAAAATAAAAAAAACCCTATCTCAAAAGCTTAGAGTTTAAATTTTTACAATGGATTCAATAGAAAAGGAATAAACAAAATGTTCCGAACCAGAAACCGACGGACAGAAACTTCTTCTTTTTTCTAAACAATATGGCCGATACATTTTCGCGTTGAAGTCATTTAAGTACTTTTATTGTATTTAAGTGAAATAATCCGCTTTAAAAATGGTAAAATTGTGTTGTGTGAAGGGGTGTAGTAGTAAGGGTTTGCCGGGTGTGGAATTTCGTTTTATAAGGAAGTTTTTTAACTTTGGTTGTTTATTACGACTAGGGTTACCAAGTTTTAGATTGACAAAGGGGAAATATCCAAATCAATTAAGTAAGTAAGTTCGAAGTTTCGAACACCGTTGTCGTACATAGTAATCAAAAGTATATTATATAAATTAGAAACAACGGACATCGCACATGGTTTCGGTAGTACCTAGTTTGCTTTTTAAATACAAATATTGAAAAGAAAAGAGTCCGCCGCACCATGCCGTGTCCTAAGGATTTTTCCATGCTTCTCCAGCAAAAGAATCCATTTGGCGAGCTGCGAGTGAAAATGAATGGTTTCGGAATATGTATAAAATAAATATTGGCGAATGTTACTAAAACATTACAGGTAAACAGTCATAGCTTGAATATGCGATTTTATGTCTGAAAAAATATATAATATTAACGGAGTCCTCGAATCCCCGAATACAAAACTCGTCTGGATAGACAGGTTGCAAAATGGATGATTTGCAACTGGACGGTACAGACATCATTTAAGTTAACATAAAAAGTTAATGACATCCACTCTTAAAGCTATTTCGCCTAGAATGCTATTGAGTTGCAGGTCATCATCATTAAATGGGTATTTCTCATCAAATTCCGATATGTGAGATATTATTGAAATTTCTTTTTTTTCTATAAATTTAGATTTTTTTGTTTGCAGAATTCAAAACAGTAGCTTTAAGAGATCTATTTAGTAGTATTGGTCTTCCATAGTTTAGTATATAATCTGTAAAAAAAATATGTTTGTAAAATAAATAAATGAGGAAATTATGTAATTTTTAGAGTATTTAACAATGAAATATAGTGTAAAGAAAAGAAACTCAATACTTTGTACTTATAGTTAATAAATAAACTCAAATTTAAAATTAATAATAAAAATAATTAATTTATGATTAATATAAAATAATTAGTTGTTAGTTTTAATCATATAAAAATAAAACATTCCCTCACTCTGTTAATCATTCCCTCATTTATTTATTTTTTAAATACTCATTTTTCGTACATTTATATTATACAAAACTAAGGAAGACCGATACTCATAAAAAATAAAAGAAAAAAATAATAATAAAAAAAAAACATAAATAGATCTCATAATCAAAAAAAGAAATTTTAATAATATCTCGAATTTTGAAATTTCTGAAATACCCTTAATAAAAATACTACTGTGTACTAAGTGTAGGTACCTGTTTTAAATTAAATACCATGAAATACAAGTTGCAAGAAATAAATAAAAAATCTAAAAGAACCTTAAAATACTGTTTATATCATTCCCTCATACAACCGTCATTCCCTCACTCCTAAATGCAGTGAGGGAATGACCGTGGTGAGGGAATGACCGTGGTGAGGGAATGACGAATTTTTATGCTACAAAAACACCGGACTTATCCTCAATTTGCTTGTTACATTTCGAATAATATCCGAAATGTAAAAATGGAAAAAAATGTAATGGAGTAAAATGCATATTATGCATTTTACTCCCAAAAACGCATAAAAACAACAAATTCTATACATATATACTGAAATAGTTAATACATAAATGTGACGTGAGGTAATGATCGCCTTATATGTAACTCTTAACCATTTTTTACTTAATATTATTTTGCACAAGCCCACCTACGGTTCAGAAGAAATCGCCATCTTGTGAAACATTTGAGAGTGTTGCCAGGTACTAAAAACATAAGATTGCGTTCCTAAATATCGTTCGGTACGTTCAGAAATCGAATATTCGTAATACGGTGAGGGAATGATTTTTTTTGGCGGGACATATTTAAATTCGAATTATCGTTTTTATAAATTCGTCGTTGTAAGATGAAAGTTGTTATAGACAATAACACACATCCTTTTAATATTATATTCGCATAATTTAATTATTAAGAATATTGATTTATTTGAGAATGAATAGGCAATTTAGTAATGTTTTTGAACTAAGGGACAAGGTGAGGGAATGACTTTCAAGGTAACAAAGTAGCCATATCTTTTTTTTTCTTAAACGTTAACACGTTCTCCTTTTAAACAATAGTAGTATAGATAGCGTACATTGAAATAAAAAAATACTCACGTAGTTAATGCAATTATGATTCGGCACCAATGACTCGGGAATCAAATTTCGAAATTTGATGAGAAATAACCAAATAATAAAATAACAGCTACTCTTAAACTGTCTCAAGAGTTAGTATGATTATTGGACACCCTATTAGAAAGAGACAACATCCACTCTTGGAGCTTTCTCGCTCGGAACGTTTTTGGCTTGCCCGTCCTCATTTGGAATGAGTACGAACAAAATGTTAAAAAAATAAAAATAAACCCCATCTCAAAAGCTTAGAGTTTAAATTTGTACAATGGATTCAATAGAAAAGAAAAAAAAACAAAACGTTCCGAGCGAGAAACCGACAAAGGTGGATGGTGTCCCTGTCTTGCCTTGTCACCGATGTAAACAATATGGCCGATACATTTTCGCCTTGAATTCATTTAAGTACTTTTATTGTATATAAGTGAAATAATCCGCTTTAAAAATGTGAAAATTGTGTTGTGTGAAGGGGTGTAGTAGTAAGGGTTTGCTGGATGTGGAATTTCGTTTTTTAGGGAAGTTTTTTTAACTTTGTTTGTTTATTACGACTAGGGTTACCAAGTTTTAGATTGACAAACGGGAAATATCCAAATAAATTAAGTAAGTAAGTTCGAAGTTTCGAACACCGTTGTCGTACAGAGTAATCAAAAGTATATTATATAAAATAGAAACATCGGACATCGCACATGGTTTCGATAGTACCTAGTTTGCTTTTTAAATACAAATATTGTAAAGAAAAGATTCCACCGCACCATGCCGTGTCCTAAGGATTTTTCCATGCTTCTCCAGCAAAAGAATCCATTTGGCGAGCTGCAAGTGAAAATGATTGGTTTCGGAATATAAAATAAATATTGGCGAATGTTACTAAAACATTTTATGTCAACAAGTTACAGGTAACAGTCATAGCTTGAATATGCGATTTTCTATGTCTGAAAAAATATATAATATTAACGGAGTCCTCGAATCCCCGAATACAAAAGTCGTCTGGATAGACAGGTTACAAAATGGATAATTTGCAACTGGACCCTAAAGACATACATTTAAGTTAAGGTGGATGCTCCAGGGTAGCCCGCGAAATTCAATTTTTTTTTACGTTTTTTGCAATTTGCCGGTCAGTGTCAGGTTGTATGTTGATTAAACTATGAATCGCGGCTGTAAGACGTATGTAGTTACAGAATTATAATCATCAAAATCACCAATACAACCCTCCAAGCGCATAAAGGTGTAGGAATGACTTTGACCTTGAAAAAATAAATTAATACACCTTTATGAGCTTGGAGGGTTGTATTGGTTGCAAATTGCAAATAACGTAAGAAAATTTGAATTTTGCGTGCCACCCTGGCGCATTCACCTTAACATAAAAAGTTAATGACATCCACTCTTGAAGCTATTTCGCCTAGAATGCTATTGAGTTGCAGGTCATCATCATTAAATCATAAAATAACAGCTACTCTTAAACTGTCTCAAGAGTTAGTATGATTATTGGACACCCTATTAGAAAGAGACAACATCCACTCTTGAAGCTTTCTCGCTCGGAACGTTTTTGGCTTGCCCGTCCTCATTCCAGTTAGTATATAAGTTTCTTGGCACTACCTCGTAGAATAAGTTAAGTGCTAGACTAGATAGCAACAACAGTGAGATGACGCTGCGAACAAATGAAACTAGTCTGTTTTATCCTAAGATTAAGTACACCATTAGACATCATAAATTCCTTTATATTCCGCCATTTTGCTGACATCAATTTGCCTCCGACCCCAAAAACTTGTAAATTAAAAAAAAAACAACAATGTAACTTTACAGCAAAAATGTAACAGGAAACGAAACGTAACTTACGACTCTAGGGCCCTGGCAAGTCTGGCAACACTGATTCAGATTCTTGGATCGATCGAAGAGACCGGCCATTTCACTAACGTTTCACATTTCAAAGCTAGTATTAATACACATAAGTATTTCTGCATTTGTCGTACAGAATATAATTTCAACACAAGTAAGTTCCTCCTCATTTTCTAACATCTTTTCTCCTGCCGTTAACAAAATTTATATAGTATGGTAGGCGCAGCATACCTCTCCTAGCATAATTTTGTACACACCAATTCACTGGTAAATTTTGATACATTTTCCTTGTAATTGTAACAGGATATTGGTCGTTTATTCGTTTTCTTGCATATTATTTACATTTCTAAATATTTCAATATTAAACAATAAAAAAAAACATTTCAAAATACAAAATAAGTTAAACTTATTTTGTATTTTTAAATGTTTTAATTATGACGACACACTGACCGATATTGGTTATAAAAAGAAAGTTATATGGTATATGCGAGAAAGTACATCTGTAACTTTGATTTTCTTCCTTACTTGAGTGTTCCTTTTAATGTAAGTATAGCGTATTCATCTCATTTTCCAATTTTTGCATTGTGTCAGTTAAAGATTTACCCGCCTAGATATCATCCTGTCTGGAACCTTGTGGTCCTAGCTAACAATGAAGACAACAAAGTGGTCCCTGAAGGGCTATTACGTATCTCTGTTGACAGCTCCAAATGATGCTAACTGGGCTCAGTGTCCATCAATTAACTGTCAAAAAGTTAGTTTCGTATAATGTATGACCCTGTTAGTCACCGTAAAGTGATATCCACTCAGTGTGATACGTATTACTAATATTATGACATTAACGGTTGTCATCAAAGTTCGGTGTAAAACCAAAGCTTGATAGTCACTGGATATCAGAAAGATACATAATAGCCCCACTGGTCCAAGAAAGGTTGGGAACCACTGCCCTAGAAGGACATAAACTGCAAGAATGTATCCAAACTTTTAGTTCGGTTTGGTTCAAACATTGAAACAACCATGTGAACTGTGTAAAAAATTGCTCTACTATAATTTTTTAAACTTAAAGTACCGTTGTTTACGATCCTGTTTATTTTTAGTCAGATTTCAGGGGGGGATAAATCCTAACCATCCCCCTCCTGGATACGTGCCTGTACACTGACCTTATTGGTGAGGTTGTTCAGAAAGGTCAGGTGAATTCTCGCTGTCGGTGTCCCGTGGCTGGTGTATTTTTATTGGAGTGAAGTCTCTGGCAAAATGTTTTCAATATTATGTTGGATAGAATACAGGTTACATCCGGAGTTATTTACTATACGGACCTTGTAGAAACTAGAACAATTTATTTTCCATGCGTGCATGCCATACCTATTATTGGAATCAAATACAGGGTGTAAACAACCTCATCACGAAGCCGTCAACCAAGCATTCTGTACATCAAACTAAATAACTTTACGCAAAAATTATTGCTGGGAAACAATTTTTTTGTTTGGGGTGGAAAATCATGTCTTGTGGTAGAACTCAATAGTCAAGGGTAGTGGAGGTGTTTAAAGTAAAAATCTGACAACATTGGAACTTTGACCCCCAATATCTCCGTAACTAGATGGTTCCCAAGTATGGTGTAGAACTTAAAAATGATTGCAATGACGGGGAGAACAAAGTGCCTTTTGGCTTCGTTAAGAGGTTTTTTACACATATTAATGATAATATTTATCTGTGGTGCTAGGCAGATGTGCTCTTAGTCTTATCCCAGTTGTAAACATCCATTTGTGCCTATTGGCCTTGTTTTGTTGTCTCCTGCTGATATGGAGGGAAGTGGAAATTATGGTTTTCCTACTCTTCAGCTATAGTTTTCTGATTTATTTTGTTGCGGAATCCAAGACAGTTAAATTGTTTCTTTGGGACTTCGTCAAGCTTCATTGTCGCGGCGCTTTTCTGGTGGTCGCCTTGTTGATTCTGGTTGATAGTCGATGTCGTGTAAGACCAGAGGTACATGTTTATACCTCGCGCTCTTAACATTTACGTTAAGATCGCACCGAGGAAACGATACGTAATTCCAAATTAATTGCATTTGCTTGATCCCTTGCTGCATCCTTATTCCTTATCCTTTAGTTATGCAATTAATATGTAAGATATTTAAGGATTCACTCTATACATCGTACACTTTAGAAACACGATTACTTTTAGTTTCCTCGATAGGAAAAAAATCCAAAGTAATCTCTAAAAAACAAAATAAACCCTAAGTACGGCGTAAATACTTCACGGAAGATCATCAGATTTTGAATAATAACAAAACTACATGTTTTCTATAACGCATACATTTCGCATTTACGAAATGTGTATTTGTTTGAATAATATGAAGGAAATACCTAAATTAGCGTGAGTTCCACCCATTCTAACCCAGAGCCGCCACGCTTCCCCTGTATCCGCTTTAGTCCTGCTTCGTCCTGCTTAGGAATACCTAAAATCTATTAGCGCCAGAAGCTCGGTGCGCTCTTAAAGGAGGACGAGGAAAAATAAGGATCTTAGCAGTTAGTTCCTGTCTACCCTTATTGGAAAACGGCGTTAATTTATGTGTCTAATCCAATACTTTTTATTCCAGCACCATAATGAATGCCGCCGACTATGATGACGACCCATATGTATCATGCCCCTATGACAAATGTCACCGCGTATCACGGTCTCGTTTGCAGCGACACCTTGTCAAATGCGAGAAGGTTTATCCCAAGCTCGCGATCTGCCCCTATAACGCTACACACAGGTAAGGATGAGGATATTTTTATTTGCATTAGGAACCAGAACATGGGGTGTATTCTAGCTGACCCCACCACCTGTCGCCCTGGTGGGGTCAGCGGGACCTGATTAAAATAATTAAAAATTGTTCCCATTCGCCCCACTGTATTTTTGAGTACTTACAAAAATATTAATCAAAAACATTGCCATGGGATTGAGTAGTGTAAGTACAGTTGTGCTAGTTATGGCATTAACCATAGAACAGTACTAGGCAGGCGGGCATGAATCCAAGAAGGTATTTATTACTAGAAGACGTACCTAAACCCGGAATTATTGCATACATACCACCTTGAGCTCATGCCAGCCTGTTACTTTTTGGGGAACATTTATATGTCATATTGTATGCCTCATTGGCAACAAACGGAAAAAAGTTCCCGTTTGTCGCCAGGGACAAT
The DNA here is from genome assembly GCA_963853795.1 of Xestia rhomboidea. Lineage (NCBI taxonomy): Eukaryota > Metazoa > Arthropoda > Insecta > Lepidoptera > Noctuidae > Xestia > Xestia rhomboidea. Next base: position 3,010,972 of record OY970756.1, read on the forward strand.
ATACAAGTCCGTGATCAGAGGTGCTGTATGGATCTTAATGTCTTTTATTTCTTACTGACAACATTTAGGCTTATTTCATTCCTTCATGTTTCTCAAGAATCTTGATCTCAAGGTAGCGGGGCAGGGTAGTGGGGACAACGAAACAACTGTCTTGATTTTTGCCATTGACTCCACCAGTGGGGCAAAGCAGTGGGGTTAGCGGGAACACACCGAAACCAGGGCCGTCCTGAAACCCGTTGGGTCGAAGACATCGTCAAAGTCGTGTAAAATACCTGGATAAGGGAAGTACAGAACCAGGAAGTGTGGCAGAAAAAGGGGAGGCCTATACCCAGCAGTGGGTGATTCCGGGCTGATATGATAATGATGGTACAATAACATGACATCACAAATAGTAATCTCGAAGCGTTAGGCAGAGGTGTACTTATAGGTTACCGCCATATTGCCAGTTATGTTTAAGTCCAATGTAGAAGGGGGCGAGCCTATTGCCACCAACCGGGCATAAATCCAGTTTACGTTCCAACTGCCACTGAGAAATCACTGATGAAAAACGAATCAGGACCTTATGCTCAGCAGTTGAGCTTGCAACCACTAGCAGGAAGGTCCAGGCATTTTTTGCATTGAATTAAATGGTCATAAAATGTTTTTGATGGATACCGTATTACCCAGTACTAACTGGGTTGTAGAGGTCAAATAGGCAGTTGATATTGACTCCCATGTAAAATACTGGTATTTAGCTGCATCCGGTTAGTTGGGAAAAGGCTAGGCAGGCTTGCTAATAAATGGTAATAGTAAATATTGCTGGGCATTACACACACCGCCATCTAGTGCCACACTAAGCAACGAGGCTTGATACTTGTTTTGTAAATATATACATACTTATTGTAAACATTGAACTCGAAGACTCAGAGACAAATTTCCAGAAACAAATTTTCACGCTCATCACACAAACATTTGCCCCAATAATGATGATGTGTAAAAGTGTTTTAAACCAATTTAAATATGATTTATGACTATTTTTCTAGGTTCCCCATGGCGGAGGTCATAAGCCATTGTTTGATTTGTCCTAGTAGGCCGAAGGATATGCCAGCGCCCAGGGCTAAAGGAGCGCAAGCCAATAAATATAAAGCTGGAGCGTTGAGCACTCCTACTCCGATATACGAGCATCATTATCTTCCAAAAGATGATCCGGACTATGAATGCTGGGATAAAACAGATTAATTTAATCTGTATTTTTTTTTGCCATCATCCTTTATAAAAAATTTGTAATTTTCATTTAAGACAAACAACCTGATAATATCCTGCAAATTGCGAAAAACCTTTTGGCAAAAAATAAATACTTACATGAAACTTTCAGAAGTCGATGACTTTGCTTTAAAGACTCTTTGCCACTGACATCGGAAAGTTTATTTTGAAAGATGTTTATTTAATTTCGGAAAGTTCATTTTGAAAGATGTTTATTTAATTTTTCGTTTTTTTTTTCCTGTTTGCAGGTATCAGGTCGTAGTTCATGATTAATCTATACCAAATAAGAATTCTCAAAAGCATAAGAATACTCTCTGAATTCATGCTGCCAAACAATGACATTTTAATGCATTTATTATCTTTTTTAAATAGATACTTTTAAAAGTGAGTGATAAGTCAGGTAAACTGAATTACTTTACGAGTATTAGTTTTAGGAATATGTACCTACCAGTATGGTAATTTTAATCTTATGTCTCTTTTTACCCGACTCACAAGGTTAATGTGTTTATCAGCGTATATGTATAATATGTTCTTTTGTTGCTTTTTATGATTTGTTAATTTAAAAATTGTATCAAAACATTAGGTTATTTTTAAGTGTAGGTAGTTTAATATACAGGGTGTCCGGCAACAAATGGATAACCTTGAAATGGCCCATAGCAGAACACATGGCCATTCATTTCTTATAAAAAAAATTCAACCGCAGATGTAGGGTCTGCATAAGGGTCCATATTACATTTTTTTGCTTCAGTAGTTTTTTGAAACCGACATTATTTTAAAATGAATGGTCACTCATGTATGCATACATTTTTTTTTTACCCAAGATGTTTAAACTTTGTTTAAAAATTAATTCATACTAATTTTCCGAAATAAATGAACTTGTTTTAAGCTTTCACGGTTCAACTCCCTGAGTTGACCCGCGATCATGGCGCTTGCAACAGCGTCGAAATATCGGGAGCTCAAAAACAATAAATAATCACGGAAGATATCCCGTAAGTGACATTTTAAGTATAAATGAACTTGCTTACAGTTACTACTTATGATAGATATTTTTTTTGGATTTATTTCTAAATGTTCAATAAGTTTTACTATAAGCCATTTCAAGGTTATCCATTAATTACCGGACACCCTGTATAAACAGTTAAAACCCGTTTTTAGTTAAAACACGTATTTCCTAGTTAAAACTAGTTTTTACTAACTACCATAGAACTAGTATTAACTGCTGGTCAAAAATTAATATCAGTGAAAACTAGTTTTTACTACGGAAAACGCGTTTTGTCGAAATCGTTCAGTTAAAACTGTTTCCTTTCATTTTATGTATGTTTCCTATTAAGATATTTTGTCTTTTCTTAATTCGATCATTTTAATTACTTGAAATTAATATTGTCACCCTGTCGCACTTAAAACTAGTATTAGAGAAACTTTTAGAGGATTGAAAATATGGATATTGTTTATTAAAATAAGTCATCACCAAGCCCTTTCCCAACTATGTTGGGGTCGGCTTCCAGTCATACCGGATGCAGCTGAACACCAATATTTTACATGAAGCGACTGCCTATCTGACCTCCACAACCCTGTGAGTACTGGGTAATACGATACTTCTTGGTAAGACTGGTTGTCAGACTTTTTGTGCCACTTAACACACAAAATTTCAATTACTAATCAACCCGAACGTGACCAAACGTTCGGATCGATTAGTAATTGAAATTTTGTATGGTACAGTCGTGATCTTTTCCGCCTGATCAGTTAAAAGTTTTTCGCTTAAATCATGCGGAGGCGCCAAGCCACGCCCCCTTAAAGTTTAGGCCTACTAAGAAAGCGTCAACTTTGGCGCGCAAAATAACAATAACTCGTTTGGCGTGCGTCTTCAGTGTGCTCGGCCGATCGGTATATTTTCATTCATTATTTCTATACAAGTCAACGGGGCAGGGCTAGAGAGCGTTTCTATGTTTCAAGTGCAAGCAAAAATTAGCTTAGTGGTGATCAGGCGGGAATGTCCTCGCTAATACATCTTTTTTGCCAGTTCTTGAGTTTGATGGGCTGTCCATATCCCTATATAGGACTATTTCTTTCTAATACATGCTGTATGTACATTATTTTATCTTAATATATATAAATCTCGTGTCACAATGTTTGTCCTCAATAAACTCCTAAACCACTTAACCGATTATAATAAAATTCGCACACCATGTGCAGTTCGATCCAACTTGAGAGATAGGATAGTTTAAATCTCAAATTATAGTCGCAATGTTAATTTATTGCTAATTATTTGTCTGTTATTATTTGACAGTCACAATTATCTGTTAACTCCAAATGATTTTAACAGATGTCGATTCCTTTCGACTGGGTTGAGTAAGTAATCAATAGATGGCGCTGCTATGGTAAATCTACGAACGTGTCATATAAGCTACATTTTAACAGCTTAATTACCACGTGTTGTTGACGCTATAAAATTAATTAAATTTATTTTGTAGTGAACGAAATACCGTATAATTCAGCTAATTATTTGTCTGTTATTATTAGTAAAAAAATATGAATAGGTACGTATGTCGGCAGATTATATTCATCTATTTGGTGGACTAAAGGATTTACAATAAAACAAAAAAAAAAAAAAATTACCAAACCCGTGCGAAGCCGGGACGGGCCGCTAGTTATTATATTATATTTATGTCCTGATTGAAATGACTCAAGTTAATTTTTAAATAATTTCAAAACTTGCTTGTGACGTCAAATAAAAAAAGTAGTGATGTGGATCTTTGATAGCCTAGTTTATTACAGTTTTGACTCAGATCTGAATTCCATAGTTTTAACTACTTAGGTACAATTTTTTAGTTAGAACTCAATATGTAAACTTAATAAATGTGTTTTCTTTAGTTTATATTAAATGTGTTTTCTTTAGTTTATATACCCCTCCCTTTTTATATCCCCCCCCTCCCCTTCTAGCTTGCCACTGGGATGGTGGCTGGCACCCGGTGTTGAATGGCACTTATTTAGTGTTATCTGCCCCTTTATTCTTTTCCTATTCCTAAGTCCTTTACATCTTAAAAGATTTCTGTAGGTTTTAAATTTAACCCACCACAGCAATTTAATTTACATCTATTATTATTGACCAATTTTCTAAGTATAAAGATAATAGGGAATATGCATGTATTTCTAGGGTTTTTTAAAAATAAAACAGACTTCAGTGAATTTCTTTTTTTTTTTTTTTTTAGTTTTTACTTTTTAGTGGTTCACATGTGTTTACCCCTTCACAGCGTACCGGCGCGATGTTATGTTGTGAACTGGTGTAAACAATAGACAGACAGGAAATTTCATTCATTTTTTGAGGAGTTCCGATGCGTACCTCCGAAGTTCTTAATCAGATCTTCACCAAATTGAAATAGGACCATTCCGAGAAAGTACTCTTCCAAAAACACTAAATTTGAAGAGTTCTCTCAATTTCTCCAGGATCCTATCATCAGATCCTGACGTGGAGATCATGAGACCATCTGGGAAGTACATACACTCTTTCAAACAAAAAAAAAATACATATCGGTCCAGCCATCTTCGAGTAATCGCGGTACGTACATAAAACAAAAAAAGGTTCCGACGAATTGAGAACCTCCTCCTTTTTTAAGACGGTTAAAAATACAGTACCTACTATCAACACAAGAAAATATAATTAAAAGTTAAGTTCAACTAGGTACTTTTTTATTATAACATTATGGGCCTGCTCTTGACCTCGATCACGCCTGATGCAACGAGCGTGCCCAGAAGGTGTACGTTACCCCAGCAGGAAAGTGTCCTAGAGTTATATGAGTGGAACGTTTAATGTGTGCCGTAACTGCTGTAAATGTGCCCCCACATAAAAAATGTGTGCCCCCTGTCGTTTTGGAAAAAAACGATTCCTGCTGGGGTAACGTTTTTCTAACAGGAAAATTCTAAACGAATGATCAGAGAGAGAAACATTGTGCATGGCCTTGTAGCTTATAGTTGTGCCAAAGTGTGCCCCCAAAAATAGTGTGCCCCTTCAGGTTTTCGAGATATTGCATTTCCTGCTGGGGTAACGTTTTGCAGAATCGTATATCTCTAAAACCATTGCATGTGCCCCTGTAGAATAAACATACACGCGTAGCTCATCATGTGTGCCCCTCAGTGCCCCAATTAGATTTAAGAAAATATTTATAATTTCCAAGTTATCACGGTTTTATGAAAACTCGAAAAAACATCACAGCGCCTAAATGAGACAAGGTATAAGCTCGCTGAAAACTTTATTCGGCCCGTCTTGACGCTACTACTAACCATACAAAGTTTCAAAACTGGATATGCATGCGATTTTGAATTATCTTGATAAAACTCAAAAAGATGGTGTCATAACTTTGACGCAAAAAATACAAGAATCCAGCTCGATCCCAGATGTGTAGGTGTTAAGGAACTAGTATGCCTTAGGCAAAAATATATGCTGAAAATATTCAGCTTGGAATGTTTCGCATTAAGTAAATATTAACAAAAAACCAAACATGTAAACAACGGCTGGTTATTCGACCAAATTCGAATGACTACTAAAAAGCGACGGATTCATACATATCGATGACCTTCTTTAATTTACGCACTAACCGATTCACACGTGTTGTGCCTGAGTACACTGAAGTAGAAAAGTAATATGTAATAAAATAAAGTTGTTATTGGATAATATTCTACTAGCTTTTTCTGTGATTTTGCACATGATTATGTACATTATAAATAGTAGCTTATGTGATATTCCAAAGTAAGCTATCTTCTTCATTCAAAATTTCATTAAAATACATCTAGTAATTTATGTGTGAACGAAATACATACATCCAGATTTTTTATTTTGATTTGCCAGGTCTTTTACCCAAAATTTGATTGAGATGCTCCAGGGTAGCCCGCGAAATTCAAATTTTCTTAGAAAGGTGCAGGAATTACTTTTTCAAGGTCAAATTCATTCTTGCACGGGCTACCATGGAGCATCCACCTTAATAGAAGATTCCCTTTTTCGCCTCCCCAACGCTGCATATCTCTAGCTGCGCTCCATCCGCTGACGTCGTGTTGCAAGGAATCGCTTTGTCTAGTTTGGAGAAAGTGAGACCGCTAGTATGCATACGGTATTAGTGGGACAGAGACAGATACCTACTCATACGTCGCTCTATAGATGAATAATACGAAGTGTTTTTGACTAGGGAAGTGCGTCTGGATTATTACTTGGTTTAAAACATGGTTGTAAACATTTGCAGTTATGACGCCAAGGACACTGTTGCATGTTTCCTTTTTTTTAAGTTGGTTGTAAGTGGCGTAATAATTAAGCAATACAACAATGATGTGGTTATAGGCGTGGTGAATTTTGTAAAAATAGTTACAATGATGGCACGATCTGCGGTGGTAAGTATTGGCATTGTTTTGACTTATTTCAAAGTACTTAAGTATACTTAACAAGTACTTGGATTTTTTCCATTACTTTATTTATTTATTTGTAAACAAAAATGTTCTAAATCATGTTAGTTTTGTTTTCATCTGAAAGGATATACACACTTTCCGATTGATCCAATAGAAATTTCATCAAAATCGATTCAGTCATTTGTTTTTTTTTTTGTTTAATACGTATTTTGTCTTCTTGTGCTACGTTGATGACATATGATCCCTTAATAACTTCTAGTTACAATGTAAAAAAAAAATCATGACAAGAATTCACAACACTCCAAAACTCGACCACAATCCGTCAACTTATCATAGGGCTGTATCTTTTTAGCCGAAATAGCTAAATACTTGATTTTCACAGAATGTTCTATGGCAGCTATTATTTTATGAATTAATATTAAAGGATTAAAAATAACAACAACAAGGTGCATTTAACATATTTTTAATTAGCCCCCAAAACTTTAGAACGCGACTGTACGGACAACAGCTTAGGTATAATACGTCCACTAAAGAAGGTCACCGATATGTATGAATCCGTCGCTTTTTAGTAGTTATTCGAATTTGGTCGGATAACCAGCAGTTGTTTACATGTTTGGTTTTTTGTTAATATTTACTTAATGCGAAACATTCCAAGCTGAATATTTTCACCACATATTTTTGACTAAGGGCACACTAGTTCCTTAACACCTACACATCTGGGATCGAGCTGTTTCCTTGTATTTTTGGCGTCAAAGTTATGACACCATCTTTTTGAGTCTTATCAAGATAATTCAAAAACGCATGCATGACCAGTTTTGAAACTTTGTATGGTTATTAGTAGCGTCAAGGCGGACCCAATACAGTTTTCAGCGAGCTCATACCTTGTCTCATTTAGGCGCTGTGATGTTTTTTCGAGTTTTCATAAAACCGTGATAACTTGGAAATTATAAATATTTTCTTAAATCTAATTGGGGCACTAAGGGGCACACATGAAGAGCTACACGTGTATGTTTATTCTACAGGGGCACATGCAATGGTTTTAGAGATATACGATTCTGCAAAACGTTACCCCAGCAGGAAATGCAATATCTCGAAAACCTGAAGGGGCACACAATTTATTTTTAGGGGCACACTTTGGCACTACTATAAGCTACAAGGCAATGCACAATGTTTCTCTCTCCGATCATTCGTTTAAAATTTTCCTGCTAGAAAAACGTTACCCCAGCAGGAATAGTTTTTTCCGTTTTTTTCGAAAACGACAGGGGCACACATTTTTTATGTGGGGCACATTTACAGCAGTTAGGGCACACAATTTACGTTCCACCTATATAACTCTAGGAGACACTTTCCTGCTGGGGTAACGTACACAGTAGCATGTTATAAATCATTATTTCTCATTTCTGTGGTTTCGTTGTGAGGGGATTTATAAAACAAAAGGCTACATAAAAAAAAAAAGAAAAAGAGAACTGCTCGCTCAAGGTCGTTTACTCGGGGAGGCGCCTTAACAGAATACTTACATTATTTACATTTTAGACGAGAATGAAAGACACTATATGTATGTATTTATTATTTTAATCACACCATTTACAATGAATTACATGAAACACTGAATGTATTACCTATTACTAATAAATAAATTACTTACTAAAGTTTTACTAGGTATTATGAAATAAATGAAATTTATTCATGTTCTACTCAACAGGAGGGGTAGGTGATTCCGGGGCTGCGGGACTGTTCGAAAGAGATACCTGGCACCGGAACACAAAGAGCGATGAAGGAAAAGGGATGGGTTTTAGTCAGTAAAAGTCTGACCCTCCCTCCTGCTCCGCCCAGAGCGGGAGGAGTCATTTGATGACTTCCCATCCGAAAATATAAGGGGTAGGTATAATTCGACGAAGCTACTTATAAGGATACTTACACTATTTATATATTAGAGAAGAATGTCATATAGACACTATACTACAATACTACGAGCACATGATGACATGAAACACGGAATGAATTGAATATTATATATGAATAAAATACGGCAATTTTATTATTATGAAATAAATGAAGTTTTATTCATGTTCTACTGAACCGGAAGGTTCATTAGATGTTGCGACATTAGATGTTGCGACATTAGATGTTGCGACATTAGAGGTTGCGACATTAGATGTTGCGACATTAGAGGTTGCGACATTAGATGTTGCGACATTAGAGGTTGCGACATTCGATGTTGCGACATTAGATGTTGCGACATTAGATGTTGTCGCTGTGCTAGGCTTATTAATCTTCTTGCGCTTCCTCTTGGGAAACTGAAACAAAAACAATTCCATAACATTCGCATTTAGTCACAAAAAACAAAGACAAACTCAGACTTGCATACTCTTCTATAAAATGCGTAGGTTTGCTTTTTTACTGCCTCAGTTTTTGAGAACGTACGAGTAGTAAGTATGTATGTTACAGACAAAACATTATACAAACCTACTTCATGCCAATACACTTCCCTATTACTACATTACAGTATCTTGCCCTAATATGTTGGTATATCACATTATCCTTAACTATTAGGTAGGTACTCGAATACATCAGTACAAGCATGTTTTTAAAATATTCCTTTTGATTAACTCCTTTTTTTAAATACTGAAAACCAACGATCAAACGGGCGCTGTACGAATTATTAGAACACATAACATGAACATAAGTCATTTCTAAAACACATGGTTTTATATAATGCCTAATATTAATAACTTTAACAGTGAAATTCTGGCTGTAAAATAAATACTATACCCATGTATTGTTATTTTTCAATTAGATAATATTGAACGCGAACAAGTCAAAGTTTAATCTTTTACTTATAACTAAAACAGTTTGCAGTACGCGCAAAAACATTTTAGTTTAATTTTTTTAAATGAGGACATTGGGCTGTGCACCTCCTTGAAAAAATGCTAAGGGGGAATAATCACAGTGGCGGATATGTTACGGTGGGTTATACAGGAAAATCGTAGCAGACGGTTGGATGAAGTTATGCCTGGTATATGGCAACAGGCTCATCTCCTATATGGAATTTCATTGTCAACAAAGCAAAACGCAGCCTGGCAATGGTTGGTACAGAACAGATGTGAGGAGTTTGTAGCGAAAGTTCTGTCATGTTGGATTTTATACACCTTAATTAGCTGATGTCCCAATATTGCGTCTTGGTAAATTATTTTTAAATAAAGGCAACACACATGTTCATAATTATCTTAAAACTTCAATCTTAACTTTACCAAGTTAAAAAGAAACGTCGCTAAGGCACTTTGGCAACTTTATAGTTCTGTAGTTTGATATGATATCAGGCAAAAGCCGTATATTATCGTCTTCTCTGGTCTATCCATGGAGGGGAACCTCGCGAGTCAGGCTCGTGCCTGCAGTCTATCATTTGATCCGTCACTGGATAACCCACTTCCGCAACTTTCAAAAGATGAGAGGATGTTTAACTTATCGACCGTCAAGACTCTCTCTGAGTTCTTTCTTCAGATTTCACAATGAATTCAAATTCGATGTTGATCATGATGATGAGTTATCAACTAGACAAAGCTGGTCCATCACCTTGACGATTTCGGAGAAATATCTCTGATTTTATATTTCAGAGTATAGGTTTTTAACTTAGTATTTCATTGAAGCTATGCAATCAACGGAGGGATTGCAATGAAAACTTTATGATCATTTATTACCTACTACTTCTGTTCCACATAGCGTAAGTCCACGTCGTGACGTGTGTCCATGGCGTAAATGTGCTTTTTATGATCAGGTATCATAAACCCTGATCATAAAAACCACATTTTTGTCTCGTACCCACATATTCATTTTATTTTATATCAGGTCATTCTTATTTGACCATTCGCAATGCAAAGGAAGACTCTCAGGGGTTCTACCGCTCGATAGACTAGTATTTGGGAAATAATACAGACTTAGGTAATACGAGTCTCGAATTTTATTCAATTTCGGTCCACCTCATGCATTATACGAAAAGATGGTTCACTTGCGCTATGAGGAACCAAAGATGATCTTTAAGAGTTGTTTAGAATTTCTGCTCTGTTGATTTTTCTGGTCAGCCGTTTTTGAGTGACCCGTCTTAAGGTAAGCGTCCACGTGTCTGCATCGTTAGCATCGGAGGTATCGTATCAATCGGATCGTAGTATTCTTTGTATAGAAAGTCACACAAGTGCGTCCACTGATCCGCACCGTACGAATCGCTCGCATCTGCTCATCGGCAATGCCGACGCCGTTCTGAGAGGTAACTTTTGAGATGCGTGCTGATGACGTCTTACGGAATGCCGAGTGTGTGTAATTCTACACACTGCAATCTTTTCTTGAATATCTCGTGTCCATATTGTATTGTGTTTCCTATTTTTACGCTTTTTTTTTTGCATTTTTTTTCCTTGTCTGCTAACAAACAAGCAATTACGAATGGAATTGGAAAGTTATTTTTCGCTTTCCTCCGTTAAGTATCTCACGTACGCTCACTACGAAAATCCGAATGAAGTGGCATCAGCAATCCGATTGCTGGTAGTTGCGTCGGCAAATCCGATCGCTGCTACAGTGGACGCATTGTGAAAAAATCATCCGTTTGATGATGCGGACATGTGGACGCTTACTTTTATACAGCCAATCGCCATACATCCAGAGATTAGTTCGACAGTTCTACTTGGGTAAAATCAAAAGGCATTATATAATAAACATAACGTATAATTCCAGGCATGCAGTTCGTTTTTTTATATTGAGTAAAAAATTAATTTCATGCCAGTCTGACAAAATAAATACTTACATTAATAATTAATAAAAAAAACTAATTTGGAACACAAACTGCCAAAACATAAAATAATGTTTCATAATTATAATTGTACGGGGTGTTTAGTCTGAACGGACCAAAACGAATGGACACAGATATTTGTCTACGTCTGAACGGACCGGTGTCAAAAAAATAACAAATAAATAAACAATAATACTTAAGTTTATAAAAGGACAGTCGCATACATTATTGTTGTTGTCATTGTTTAAGCATGTTAATGCCGCTGAGCTGCAGACCAGTTAAAGCTCCCGAGCCCGAAACGCACGTTATGTATATTAAGAATCGGTCTACTAGTAATGAATAAAATAATATAATTTAAATACCATCTTGGATTAATGCTAGCCTAGTACTTTTCGTGATGCGTGAGGCTCCTACTAACCATATTTGATTATTTTTCTAAAGAAGATAATACAAATCTAAGAAAAAATAATTAACATTTTATTTCTTTTTTTTTTAACTTTTGCACCCGAAAGTACTTGATGCAAGTTTATGAATTATTTTTTTTTTACACCAGTCCGTTCGGACATAGACATTTTTTGTCTACGTCTGAACGGATCGCGGTCCATTTATTTTGGTCCGTTCAGACTAAACACCCACTGTATAAAAGCGTTTAAAATGAAACAAGCATTTGCTAGACTTATAAAATAGTTGCCAACTAAGACTAATAAGCACAGCACCCAGTGGAACTATTCCCCTAATCTCTGCAAGGCATCAAGCTCCATATCTCCATACTTTACGGCGGGTAGGTACATTGTTTAATTCGTTGGATACCTTTTGACGAGACTGGTTATGCTTCTGCTCCGCTCGCAACTAAACAAGTAGATTTCCACATTTGAAACAAACAAACATCCAAGTACTATTCTTAGGTCTGTTTGTGATCGGTACTTGTTGGGAACTGAGACAGCTGTCGTTTAAAATGTGCCTACGTGCTACGGTTTGTTGACGAACTAGCTTTGCCCGCAGCTTCGCCCGCGTGATGAGTTTGAATAAGCAGTTTATTTTTGCTATATCAATAACTAAACAACTTTTGTCACTTTTTAAAGAAATTATAGAGAAATTAGTGTGCACACAGTTTTGTTAGTATAGTTTGTAGTTCGTTACAGACTTATATAATTTTGTAGTTCATCGGTCAATTTTGAGGTGTCATCGACGTATTACCGAATATTTAACATAACATTAGCGCAAGATTCAGATTGTATAATTTATAAATAAAGATTACTCACTTTGATTGATTAACAAAATTAATTAATATAATAACGGAAGACCAACCTTTTACTGTCCGACAACAGTGCAGAAGCCTCTTCTCATACAGAGAAAGCAAGAGCACTGCACTCATCACCACGTTTGCTCAAGGCAGTTATTATAAGTAATAGAGCAATCATATAGGTACATGGAGAGAGTTTCTATGAGCTAAATCGGTTTTGAGAAACGTCATACAATTCTAGTGATAAATATTATTTTAATTGGTTTATAAGGGCCGGTGCACATATGGGCGGAGCGCAACGCAGAGCATTTTTATAAAGAGGCAAGATTTGTATTTTAGTATGTAACGAATAAACTTAAAAACGAATGGATCGATTCTTTCAGCAATGGATAGCTACATTACACTGACCTGCAAAAATAAGTACTACACTTTTAAAATTTCATTTTTTCCTAAACTATAGAAGTTAAAGATTTAAAATAAAAAACGTTATAAAGCAATTATTATCAGCTTTCTATGAAACTATAGACAAAATTAATCAATTTTTCGAGTCCTTTTTGTTTCGAAAGTATATCTTGTGTACTTAAAAAGTTATTGCAATTTTGAAAGTGAGATACTTATTTTTGCAGGCCAGTTTATTTTATCCCCGTACTCCCACGGGAACGGGAACTACTGCGCGCGGATCCGCGAGCTTTTGCGCGGATGCCCGCATTCTTGGATTCATTGATTTTAGGTATTATTTTAATGAGGACAATGTCGATAATAGTTAGACAGTGAAAAATGGTCTGCGCTGCGCTCCGCCATATTATGTTCCCTTAAAGTCTATGCTATAATTATGAGTTGAGTATGAATTCTAGTCGAATATTTGAAGTATAGAAACTCGGTCCTGTTCGGTCATCTACGAGGACGAAGTCACGGGTGGTCCCTATTTAAAATGAAAATAAAAACAACATAATTTTGACGGACAAGACACTACGTATTCACAGGTTCACCTCTTACAACCTAACCCTGCTACTGGCGACCTGCGGGAGTATAAACATCAACCTCCCCCCTCAGGGGTCATTGGCCCGACGTTTATAAAAGGCACATTTTAAACACTGACTCAGTTCATCAATTACTTTTGTTCCTGAAGAAACACCTGAAAACTTAAGTCGTATTTCAGAGCGCTAGGTACAGGCGGTTCTCAGGCCCGGTATCCACCAAAGCGGAGAAGCGCGGAGCGGAGAGGAGATGTGCCAGATTCGACCAATCACAGGAAAGACGAGAGAGGCGATGTAGACTTCAACCAATATGATTGGTCGAATCTTGCACATCTCCTCTCCGCTCCGCTCCTCTCCGCTTTGGTGGATACCGGGCCTCACATGTACACCGACGAGCGGCCGGCGAAGTGGTTGCGCCGGTCGTCCGCGCGGTCTGGCGGTATACATACAAGCCAATTACATCAACGCATTACATACACGGTTAATTTTAGGTCGTTCTGGAACCGACAGCCGTCAACTCGAGTTTATGGCTTTCGGTTCCAGAACGACCTAAAAATAGTGGTGTATAGAAATCTGCTTAACGACCCGACTGCGTGGACGAGCGGTGCCGTGTGAAAACCCCCTTCCAGTTTTGATAAGAGTGAGGGAGAAAGAAGGTTGTTTTTATTACAGGATAATTATTTGGCGATACTTTTTCCTGCCATGGCAGAAAGAGTTGATGCCGTGTTATGGCAAGAAATATGAACATTCCGTGACAATCTCTTTTTCACAATGAAACTCCTGATTGTTAAAATTGAATGTTAACAGAAAAATAATAATTTGGACATTTTGATGGTCAAAACTTTTAATGGGCCGCAAATTACAAGATTTCAATGAAACATACCAATTTGTGAGTGGCAACTTTATATACTTTAAGATAAGTTAATAAAAGGTAGGATTTCATTATTTTTGCAAAATAGTATCCCTGTAATAAAATTAACTTTCTTTCTGTAGGTCACACAAATAATCATAGTAGGTATATATACCGACATATCCACGTGATGTTATTAGTTCATATTCAACACGACCGATGTCGGTAGTCAGGTTTATAGTCTTATTCAAGTTTTTATCTTAGTTTAACTCTGGTTTCGCTCTTCACTAAAACGATTACTAATACTGTATAATAAACTATTATTGCGATTACATTTCACTCAATCGTTTTTATTTTTTCCTAAATAAAAAGTATTATAATTAGACGGGCCAGGCTTTATACAAAAATCTTCCAAGCCCTTTGAAATCTATGCCTTCAGACTTAACAAAGTTTATATTCCGAAATCAATTCCCAGACCGCGCAATATTGCGTTTAAATGTGATAAACAATTAAACACCTATTGACAGCTGCCATTTTGAAAATGAACCATGGACACAATGTGGATAAGTCGGACATAAACCTTGGTTCATATTTCCGATAAACTTTACCAATACACAGCCGTGGGTATTTTTTCCTGTTTTCCCAAAGACGCATAGTGTATTTTCGAAAATAAGATTGAGAGAAATAACTGCCTCGTGCGGGGATCGAACCCGCGCGATATACTGGAGTCGTAGAACCTTGATGAAGATTGTAGCAAAAATACCACTGCACCATAGAATCGCTTGTGAAATGAGCTCGACAAGCGAAGAGTGTCGTGCATGTACGCCAAGAAATTTTTCAGTTTTTATGTGCGCTGAATCCATGTTAGAAATACTTGCAATTAAAACGCACAGCATTTTTAAACTTCGAATGTAACACTACCCTTTTGATATTATTTTATTTGGACATTCGCAAAGCGCAAAGGCAGTGGCAGTATCTGCCAAATAAAATAAATAAACGGTATAGGTACACATGAAGTCTGCCAGCTATGTGTTATGCGCCAGATACTTTAACCGAAGCTTATCCGGGGAAAGTCAAACAGGTCATTAGAATCTGAAATCAATTCACTGCACTGTAAAAACCGAAAATTTTCCTGTTCTAATGATAAAAAACAATGCATTATTTCCGTTTATTCGTCTGTTTAGGTACTTACCCTGAGGGCCTGTGGTGGCGCTTTCTTCCTGGCCGGCGCTCTCTTGTGTGATTTGGCCAGCAGGCTCGCGAACGGAGTGAAGGCGCACGGCAGCATTTTGCGTTGTCTATGAGGGAAGTTATAATGTGTTAAGCATGTCAATATAATTATGCTAAAGCCGATTTAACCATTGGAACAGCACATCTAAACCGCGTTCAAGAGCTGTCAGTGTCAATACGACATTGACGACCCGAATGGCGCAGCGGTAGTGAGGCTGCCTTACGTTATTAGGGTCCCGGGTTCGAATCCCGGTAGGAGCAAATGTGTGGCACTAGATGGCGCTGTGTGTAATGTCCAGCGATATTTATTTATTATGTATTATTGGTCGTGACTGATTTAATGGTGGAATTGCAACCGCAACTGGCGGACTGTGGGTGTGCTAGGTCATACCTTTGCCCAACTGTTCGGGAAAACATAGGCGTGATAATAGTGTTTATATCATATCTCACTTGTGAATCGGCAGTAGAGCTGTCGTGATGGTGGGCGGTAACTTGGCCAACTGCGCCTCATCCGTCTTGATCAGCTTATCGGAGTCAAAGTTGAGGGTTAGAGTGTGTTCCTCGCTCGGTGAGCTGGGACGCATCAGCACGAAGTTGGAACCGTGACATGGCTGAGGAAAGGACGGGAAACATTAAAACAACTCCAAGTTTGGGTAACGACTGGACAAATTAAAACTAAAACTCGTGCTCGTGGGACAAGTCACCGTGATTGTGACTGCGTCGGTACGCGAGCCCCTTAAATAACAGCCGCAAGCTTCGTTCGATCAAATTCAAACCACTTAACCACGCTTGTTGCGGTCGTTCCTTGGACGAGTGACCATTCATTTTCCTTGTCATTCGTAGATCTCTGATAAATGTTACGGGTCGTCAGGATGCCCGAATGTTTGACTAGGTTATAAAATAATTTTGAAAGTTTTCTCGATTTCTCTTTCTAGCTTGTGGCACCTGTGATATGCTGTGTGCTTTGTCTGTGCTACTGTTCCTTACTTACTTACCTCATGCTGCAGCACGTAGTGTCCTGGCCTGAGATCTTGCAGCTGGTTGATCACTGTGTGTACTGTGCTGATGACCTCCCGTTTCACGCCGGGGTGTTTCTGAGTGAACGCTTCCGAGGTTAGCTTGTCGACGGTTACCACCTCGCCCGTAAGACCGTCTACACGAACTGTGGGAGAAGGAGAACATTGTGGTTTAGTACGCTAAAGCCAAATCCTCTCGGTACCGTTTCGGGTCCACAGGCGGATATATATGCAGTCACCAGCCGGTCCAAACAACCTAAAATCGCGTGCCTAAAGGATATATGCGAACCATGCACGGTGAAAGTGCCGCGATGTCTGTGCGCAGCTTTACATGGATCACAGACCGCGTAGGACCGCACTCATGTTGGCTTACCAGTCTAAGGCTACTTAAGAATGTAACCAGTTACGTGAGCCAGAAAAAAAAGACACGTGAGTAAAATTGTAGCACGACTAGTAAGTGAGTAGTAATAAGGAGCACCCCATACTGGTGAAACATTTGTTTTCTTTATTCATTCTTTCATCGCATTTTATACAATATTTCTTAAAAAAAGGTGTCGGGAGTTCGGTCCGAGCTACAGGTGGATTTTTCATCTTCAATTTTTCGCTTATTTGTCTTTGCCCGTGCATTGATTGCTTCTAGGATGTATTCGGGTTCTTTGATTTCCATTTGTCTGTCAATCTTGAGTCGATTATTTGCGATATTTTCTGGAATATCACAATTTTTGACTTCAAGTTTACATTTGACAAGGGAAATCAAATGTTGAAAAAAACCCTTTTCGTATCTCTTTAGTCATTTTTAAACAGCTCAAATTACAACCGACACCGGAGTTGGGATTTGCAATATTTTGAAATTGTTCATATACGCAAAATCGACTATTCTGTACCCATTTTTTCACGAGAACTTCTTGATTGTCGGTTTCTTTCTCTACAATTATTTCAAAATTAGTGTCATTTTCTTCTAGCGAGTTCTAAAAAATAATTTTAAAAAATATGTGAAAAACAACTACATAATAAGTTTATAGGATTTCTGTATACTCTAAACGGCACAGAATCAATCTCAAACTAGATGATTATGTACCAAAAATTTTGAATTGGATAAAATCCAACATATCGAAAATGTCACGTACCGAGTTTTTCTATGCCGCAGAGTGTTTACACGGTATTTCGAGATCGATGCGTTTGCTCTGTAAAGTGACGTGCGGCCGCTCTGAGCTCTCGACGGCGACTGATTTGTTTGGTGGCGCGTGGCATGTCACAGAGCGTTCATAGTATCACTACATATTATAAAACAAAGTCCTCTGCAGCGTCTTTCTGTCTGTTCGCGATAAACTCAAAAACTACTGCACCGATTTTCATGCTGTTTTCACCTATGGACAGAGTGTTTCTCGAGGAAGGTTTAAGTAATTTGTCAAGTTTTTGTATACATTTGTTAAAATGATATTTGTTGCGAGGTGTCGGAAAAAAATAAGCCGTCTGGGAGTTTTACTTTTGTATCACGATAACCGACATCCACGCGGGCAAAGCCGCGGGCATCAGCTAGTTTTTAATAAAAATAAATATAGGTATTATGAAAAAATGAGACCTAAAATTTTAAGATAATATTTTTTTGATTATTTTAGAATATTTATATGAAAAAATACATGAAACCCCTGATTATCATAACGTTTTTGTAGATTTTTGCTAAATTTTATAAAAGTCCTTTAAAAAAAACTATACCATATCAAACATTGTAAACACATTATCCATGGTAATAATGTAGATTTTGATTGTGTAAATAAACTTTTCAGTAATATCAACTTAACCGTACCTAACTGTCCTTATTTCCGTTTTTTGCTCGGCGCAGTTTTAGCATTCCAGATCGGACAAACCCGTATGCCAAGTCGAGACATTTTATTTGTTTCTCTTTCTCAGCTTTCACGAGGTTCTCGTCATGCGGGAAAACCACGTTTTAAATTATTTAAACATTATTTATACGTCTTGTGTTGTGTGTTGCCTGTCTGGCATGAATGCTGAAATGGACCTTTTTGGCGCAGCCGTGGGGCACACAGCACATACTGTATTTTCCTCCTTATTTTGTATCTTTTTTATTATGTGTTTGTAAGTAATTTCTTTATACACATACCGTTTAGTACGGAAGCGTTTTCCCTGAGCGCGAGCGACAGTGCCACACTTCGCACGGCGTCAGGTGTCGGTTCACTTGCTCCCAAGTCCAACTGATACTCTGGTACTGGCTCTATTAGCAGTTCGCCTGGTTTATCCTGTATACGAGAAAAATAAACAGATGTTATATGACAAACTGTTCACGCCACCTAGGTATAAAGCAAGATCAGTTAAAGTATGCCATTGTTGCCCTAGGCTCTAGCCAGGCAGTAATACTGTACTGAACTCGGATTATCACCCGATTGTCAAATAATGTGATTTGAATTGAGAACACAATTTGAATTATACACGCTCGAGAACTTTCAAAAATAAGCATAACTTTGAAATTGGACAATCGTTATCAACGAGTGACTTTTCATCAATATTAAATAATGGCGTTACAAAAGCCGATTTCCAGATTTTGGGAACAAGACCCTTCTGTTAAAGATCTTTTGAATACATACATATGCAGATAGGTTTGGTAAGGGTTTTCGCGCACTTGACTATAAATATTGATGGTATTAGGTCCGGACCACCAGACTTAGAAATACCAAGCATTCAAAGTAACTTGAGTACTTTTTCATGGCATACCTCTAGTTTGTAGCTGACGCTCGCTGTGCTCGTGGATCCTGTGCTCGTAGATGGTGTGCTTGTGGATGCTGAGCTCGTGGATGGCGTGCTTGTGGATGCTGTGCTTGGCCATGCCGTGCTCGTGGATGCTGTGCTGGTGGATGCTGTGCTCGTAGTTGCTGTGGTCGTGGATGCTGTGCTTGTAGATGGTTCGGCTTGATCCTGGTCGTCTTGTCGTCGCTCTTGATATGTCCACTGAAAGTATTTAGCGAACATATTGCAGATTTTTTCTCTTGTGGTTGATATTTCTGTATATTGGGATAGTTACTATTACTTTTCTGGTTTTTATGTAGGACCAGAAATATTAAAGATTATTAATAATTGATGACCGTATTTTATCTTTAAATGAATGTTAACAAGATTTTCTATTTCTGTGATATAATGAAGAATATGAACCACTGTTAAACTGTAAAGAAAGTTCATTCGTTCTCGAATATTCCACTCGGATCAGTGCCGCATACAAAGACTGCGCCAAGCAAAACATGGAGAAAAGGACAGTTACGGTTAAGTTAATATTACCGAAAATCATTATTTTTATTAATTTTGTATTTATACAATCAAAATCAATATAATTATTACCATGGATATAATGTTAACAGTGTTGGCGAGGCAAACATATGAAATATGGTATAGTTTTTTTTATGGACTTTTATAAAATTTTGAAAAAATCTACAAAAACGCGTGCTGATATTCATGGGTTTTATGTATTTTTTCATATAAATATTCTGGTGATATTAATTCAACCAAATCTTTAATATGTAATCTTAAAATTTTGGGTCTCATTTTTTCATAATATTGTTCAGAAGATTAACTGTTTTTTTATTTACTATGAACGCTCTGTGACATGCCACGCGCCACCAAACAAATCAGTCGCCCTCGAGAGCTCAGAGCTTCCACACGTCACTTTACAGAGCAAACGCATCGATCTCGAAATACCGTGTAAGCACACTCTGCGGCATAGAAAAACAAGGTACGTGACATGTTAGATATGTTGGATTTTATCCAATTCAAGATAAAAGCCGTTCTTCAAAAACGGTACATATCATCTAGTTTGAGATTGATTCTGTGCCTTTTAGAGTATCCACAAATCCTATAACTCTCTTTATATATTTCTAGTCTAGAGGTGTATCTATGTATCTATACCCAAAGTAAAGAACGTTTGCGATTACATGCTACCTAGTTGCCAGAAGCACGGGCGACCGGCGGCGCTATGGCAGTTTGAGGCTGTTTCTGCACATTTCTTTAATTGACAATGTTCGTTGGTTTTATTTTTCTGGTCAGTTTCGAATAATACAGAAGATAAATTTAGAATTTTACATTAGTTTTTTTTTATACTGATCTCAAAAAGAGTGAAAAAAACCGGCCAAGCGCGAGTCGAACTCGCGCATGAAGGGTTCCGTACTATCTATATATATAAAAGGCAAAAGTGATTGACAGATGTATCAACGCACAGGCCCTTAGGGCTAGAATCTTAAAACTTCGCACACGTATTCCTCTTATGACGTAGGCATTCACTAAGGAAGGATTTTTCGAAATTCACTATGGGTGAAATAGAGCACAAAAGTTTGTATGAAACTTTTTATTCCTTGGACATATTTGCATGAAATTTCGTATGAATTGAGTACGGCAAAATAATGAGCTACGTATTTCAGTGTTTACCAAAATTCAACCCCTAAGAGGGTAAATTTAATTTTTGGACACAGTTATTATATAACTTCGATTAACACATACGAGTACAATACTTTTCATCCAATTATCCAATTCCACGCGGGCGAAGCCGCGGGCAACAGCTAGTCGTTTATATTTTTTATTATTATTTGTTGTTAAAGTGGCAACAGAAATACATCATTTGTGAAAATTTCAACTGTCGAGCTATCACGGATCATGAGATACAGCCTGGTGACAGACAGACAGAGGGACAGTGAGTCTTCGTAATAGGGTCCAGTTTTTACCCTTTGGGTACGGAACCCTAAAAAAAGATAAATTATGAAAATGAAGAACCGTCAGACGTAAATGTACTAGTACCACAGCAACGCGAAGTTCATTTGAATGTAAGATTATGATCCAATTTAGCTTTTTCCTTTCCGTTT
Organism: Xestia rhomboidea; assembly: GCA_963853795.1. Taxonomy (NCBI): domain Eukaryota; kingdom Metazoa; phylum Arthropoda; class Insecta; order Lepidoptera; family Noctuidae; genus Xestia; species Xestia rhomboidea. Next base: position 3,032,557 of record OY970756.1, read on the forward strand.
ATTTTCTCTACACAAGTTACTTACTAAGCTTACAGTGGAATACGAGCGTGGAATTAATTTTGTGAGATTTTAGATGAGAGAGAAGAGATGAGATTACTCCAGAACCCTTCCGCAGCAATTCGCCTGCTATGACCTTCTTTTATCGCAATAGGTTTTTCATAGTAAGAAGAGTGCAGGAAGCTAACTTAAAAAATACAAAAAAAACAGAACTGGAAATATTAGAACGCGTGTTGGAAATGTTGAACAAAATGTGATTAGGTGTGTATGCGTAGGAGGTTTAGGCCAAATAAATAGATTATCGTCCCCAGATTGAGTTTTTTTTTTTTTTGTTATTTTGTCTATTTGTTTCGACACTGGTTGGTTTATTTGTTTCGACGCTGTTGCAAGCGCCATGATCGCGGGTTGACTGGAGAATGCGGAATGGGTTGCTGGATCTAACTTGATTAGATACACGTAAACTGGAGTGTAGCATCTGCAAAACGTACACATAATACAACGATCGCAAACTTTTACTAATTCGGAGCGTGTAGAAAGACTTCAATCAAACAGACCGATAAGAACTAAGGTGAATTTCGTCAGAAGTCCAACATTAATAAAGAAGATTACGATTTTGCTGTAAATAAGCATATGAAACTTATAACATTGTCCGCCGAATATGCATGTCCGCGTGCACTAGCTAGAGAGACGAACCATTTTACAAGCCGAATCGATTGAATCGCGTCAGGAGCGAAAACTTCAGCCGACGGCATCAGTATTTGGAAAGCTATACAAGCGAAGGTCGATTAATGTGGTCCGTTAGTAAAAAAAAATGGAGAAGAATTATTTTTTAAACCATATTAAATTCATTCAACAGGGCCAGAACCACGAACCAGAGTACACGAGTAACTGGAATTACATTTAAAACTACCTATTAATAGATGCGGTTTATTTATCGACAAAAACTCAATTTTTAGGAGCAAGCCCAGATCAAAATCAAAATATTTTATTTCACATAGGCCTAGATGGGCACTTATAAACGTCGAAAAAGGTGCACGGTTCGCGTTGGTCGTTTCCATGGAGAAGAACCGGCAAGAAACTCCATGGTTACTCTTATCAAATCATTTGGTATTACAATATTATTTTGTTACAGCATTAGTACATAAGTATGGGGGGACAGCGTAGGCCCGACAATAGGTCGTTGCTTACAATACAAAAAGCGTAAAACAGACTTAATAAAATTTAACAAGCATCTGGGAAAAGCCTACAATGTTCACTCATTCACAAATAATAGGTAAATAAAGAATCTATACAAAGGTAGGAAAATTTTGTAAATAATAAAAAAAAAAAACAAATTAAACAAGTGACACAAATATTGTCATCAGTGCTGTAACTATTCTGAGCAAAAGATGTAAAAAAATAAAAAACGATTTGAAAACTATTGTAAAAATCTGAATGGAAAGAAAAGAAAAAATGAGATTGAGAATAGTTAGAGACATCCACAAATTTGTGCCGTTTATGAGCTACCAGCGAAGCCGCATGCGCAGAAGGAACTAGAGCCAAACTTCTTTGTCTTCAACATTGTCCTTGATTTTGTAATATGCTTTTTTAATAAGGACACGTTTGATTTAGTTTTTGAACTTTCCATCGGTCAGTTCTATAATTGACTTAGGCAACTTGTTATAAAAGCGTATACTGTTTATAATAAAAGACTTGCTAGTTTTTGTTAATCTGAATTTAGGTATTACAATTTCATGTTTACTGCGTGTGTTTTTATTATGAGAGTCGCTTCTAATTTTGAAAAGCCCTCGATTTCTGCGAACATATAAAATGCATTCAAGGATATAGAGTGAAGGCAGAGTCAGTATATCGATATCTTTAAATTTTTCTCTGAGTGACTCACGAGGACCCATTTTATAGATCGCGCGGACTGCCCTCTTTTGTAGAATGAAAATTGAGTCAACGTCAGCTGCTGATCCCCACAGCAGAATGCCATAAGACATAATACTGTGGAAATAAGCATAGTATACCAACCTAGCTGTAGTTACATCAGTTAACTGCCTTATTTTCCTTACTGCATATGCAGCTGAGCTTAACCTACCTGAAAGAGTTCTAATGTGCGCGCCCACTGCAATTTTGAATCGATAGTAATCCCTAAGAATACAGTTTCCGCTATAACATCAAGTTTATTGCCGTCTAGATTTAAATTTAGATCCCGTTGTTGTGAAAGAGAACTTTAGACATTTCGTTTTGTTTGCATTCAGTAAAAGATTATTAGCTGCGAACCATTTCGAGAGGACAGTTAGACTTTCGTTGACATGTAAGACATTCGTATCTTTTCTATCTATTTTAAAAATTTGCGAGGTGTCATCAGCAAATAGAATTTTATCCGATAATTTGGCCATCATATAAGGGAGATCATTAATGTAAACCAGAAATAGGAAAGGACCGAGAATTGAACCTTGAGGCACGCCCATCTTGACTAGAGACCCGGAGGACGTCGCCCCATTTACATTTACTTTTTGCTGCCTGTTTAATAAATAGGAAAGAACAAGATCAGCAGCTCGTCCACGAATTCCGTAATTTACAGATCAGTGTGTTATGGTCGACGCAGTCGAACGCTTTAGAGAGATCACAGAAAATGCCAATGGCATCCTGGGACTTCTCCCAGGATTCCAAAATGTGAGTGATGAGTTTTACTCCCGCGTCCGTTGTCGACCTACCCTTCGTGAAACCAAACTGTCGACCATGCAGAATCCCATTAGAGTTAAAGTGAGACAACATCTGGTCCAGCATGATTTTTTTCATAGATTTTACTCAATGCTGGAAGCAAGGATATAGGTCTATAATTAGAGGGATCACTCTTACAACCCGATTTGAAAATTGGCACTACTTTACTATGTTTCATTAAATCAGGAAACTTGTCGCTGTCCAAACATTGATTGAATATGCCTGTTAGGACAGGGGCGATTGATTCAATAATATCTCCAAGAACCTTGACGGATATCCCCCATAAGTCTTCAGTATTTTTTATGTTGAGACTTTTGAATGCGTTTTTAATTGTAGCAGTACATATTGGTTTAAATTTAAAGTTTGGTATGTCCTTAGTAAAGTTTTCTTTAAGGAGAGCTTCAGCTAGTGTAGATGAAGAGGGGAGAGATTTCGTGACTTCAAGTGGAATATTAGTAAAGAAATTTTCTAGTGTCTCCGCCACTTCCAGCTTATCAGAAATGGTCAGATTACCTATTTTCAAGGACAATTCATTCTGATCTCGTTGTTGCGTCTTTCCAGTTTCTCTGTTAATAACCTGCCACACAGTTTTTATTTTATTATTAGAAATACCAATCCTGTTAATTATTATTTGAGATTTAGCTTGAGCGCAGACCCTTTTGAATATTTTTGAATAGTTTCTAACATAAGTATGGAAAACTTAAAAAGATCCGAAGTTAAGGATTTTTCGTGATATAAATTATATAAATTATCTCTGCTTTTTCTTATTCCCGCAGTGGCCCATTCACTAAATTTTGATTTAGAATTGACTTTAACTGTTTTCAAAGGACAAGTTTTATTGAATTCATGGCAAACTGTAGAAAATAATGTGCCGTAGTTTATATTGGGGTCTTTTGAATCAAAAATAGCGTTTGAAAGGTTGCTAAGAACATTATTATTAAAAGATTTTAATTTATTTTTAGTAAGAGGTCTTAATTGAATAGTTTTAGCTAAGTTTATCTTTTTGTCCAAATCAAAAGATACAAGTTGACCAGTATGGTCTGACCTAACGCCACTAATTAAGAACGAATTTTTAACTTTACAATTAGTAAATACATTATCTATGCACGAAGCTGAAGTTGCCGTTACTCTAGTTGCTTCATTAAATAAATATTTTAAATTGAATGATTTAAACAGTGCGATGAGCTTACATTTTTCGGGTGAATTGACTAACAGATCAATATTTAAGTCACCACAAACAAAAACTAATTTATTATCTCTAAAAAGTTTACTTAATATATCTTCCATTGTGATTAAGAATAATGACAAGTTTGATGCTGGTGGTCTATAGACACATAAGAAAGTATGCCCTTCAACCTCCGCACATGCTACCTCACATAAGCGATCAATAGAGTAAGCAGTGATATCCTTCCTTTCCTTATATCTGAGACAGCTATTACAAAGTATCAAGGTACCACCACCCACTGTGGATCTGTTGAACGCGCTGGCAACTGAAAAGTTATTTACATTAAACAACATTCTATCTGGTTTTAACCAAGTTGCACTAAAACATAAAATATCCATGTGGTATTTGTCTACTGACATTTCCACGTCTAAAATTTTGCCGGAGAAGCGATTTATATTCTGATGATAAAGTAAAATATTACTATCCGTCTTCTCTTTTGTCGGCTCTAATAGTTTAAAGAACCTACTACAGTATTATCGGAGATACTAGATAACACTGATTCATCACTTAACCTAGTCTTAGTTAAATTATTATTAACTACGTGTATATTAAAAGCTAACAAAGTAGCTAGCAAATGTTGACTTTTTTTGGGAAGAAACATATGATCCCGAATCTAAAAACTACCACTCCAAAACTACGAATCCAAAAACTAAAAAAAATCTCTAACAAAATTGTTAGAATCAAAAAACAATATACGGTCACTATGACGACATGATAAAATATGCATCAAGTTATTTAAGCTAGAAATAAAATCATTTTCATGAGCAAGTAAATTGTCCGAATAAGGAAATGCACATAATATTAATTTGCCTAATCTTAACTTAAGTAGGGTGTCAATACCATTAACTATGTCCTTTTTTGATATACTAAGGCTATTTCCAATAAGTAGAACTACTGTACTTTGCTCATTCAATTGTGTATGTTGAATTTTATGAATAAGCGTGTGGCGTTTTCCAGTGTGGGAAAGAGATGGAGCTAGACGTCCTCTATAGCTCCGTCTCTTACCCACACTGAAACAAGATTAAAACGATCCGTCGATCGTTATTGGTAAAATCTTATTATAGTGTTAATGAATATTTGCGTGACAAACTCTGAATAATGTTTATTACTTAAGTTTGACATAAATTTCGTATTCACAATGATTAATTATTGACATTTTAGCATAATAGTTTAACTTTGGCATTATTACTTTGACACTATTTACTTTGACTCTAATTGACAATTTAATAGACATGTAATTTTAAACTTTAATGTATTTAAATTTTTAATTTAGGGACTAACCACGTTCCGAACTAAATGTTGCATGCCTAGTGCCGAATATGGTGACACTAACAACTTTCCTGTTCTCCAAAAACCCACCTGTATAACTACCCATATTTGCAATAAATGAATTTGAATTTGAATTTGATCCTGCTTTAAAACGTCATGGTAGGCCACCAGGTGGACTTGTTGAAGATACACAACTTGTCGAAATAAAATGTTCATATTCCGCTAGTGGCAAAAGCAGATCGGACCGGGCAGTGTGTTGTTAGGTTTTCCATTAGGAATTTCTTGGTAGTAGATGAGTCTGGATCTGCGCCCGGTTGATGGCATTAGGATCACTCCCTATTGCATGGGACTATGTACTACCGCGCTCACTGGCGGTCGACTACTTTCCAACATTATTGCTCAGGGCATAGGGGTGAAAATTGTTCGACCCTCATTGAACTCGGCAGAAGCGAACCTGTGCAGTAACACATATATGTTCACTCACCTTAGCTTTATGTGGGCAATGAATAATGATGTCAAACTTCTCATTCGTATCCTCTTTCTCGAACGACCACTTCCTGTAGGACCGTGGTGGAGGCTTCTCAAACATCGTTTCTGTAGATAAATTAAGAACAGAACTTGTAAACTTAGTTTGTAAAACTATTCTCTAACGAATTCGGATGGTTCAATACTGTGATATTTAAAAGAAAGCTCCACAATGAAGTTTAGTCTGAAACACGGTATCTTAATTCAGCTGAAATCGTTACAGAAGCTTACGCTATACAGTCAGTAACTAAGTAAGTAAGCATTACCTAAAGTTACATAAGACATTAATAATTGATGAAAAATCAAGATTTTCATTAAGCAGACAGAGAACTTAGACAAGCATCATAATCATGTGTTTTATATATAGTTTATGTACCTTCACATGAGCATTTGTACACTTCAATATCTGTCTCGATGGGGGGCGCCGTCGGTTCGGAACAAGTTACTTCTGGTGAATCAAATTCTTCTATGAATGCATTAAAATCCACAGGTTTTGGTGGAGTCAAATCAAGCTTTGGCAGCTCTATATCCTCTCCTAGAAAAAGTAAATATACAACCATATACATACGGTATGGTAGATTTGTGGAAAAATATCAGTATAGGTTACGTCTTAGACAATTTATTTAGTACAACAAAAAGTTAAGCAATAATCACCGTCTTGAACGACTGAAAGAGGCAACACTATACAACAACTTTAAGAGCAAAAAAGTCAAACATACCAGACTCCATAATAAATAAGTGGTCCTCATCGCTACTCTCATCCACGTCTTGAACGATAGCTTGCGGTGAAGGTTCAGCACTCACATCTATTTCTGGAGAAGCATGTGAGAGTATCTCTGCTTGTTTCTCTTCTAGAGCTGTACACGCTTTAATCGCCCTAATATCCCATACCTTCTCTCTTTCTGGCCACCTGGTAATCATCACCTTGAATTATTATCTACTGCCCATCTTACTTGATATTGAATTTAAGATAATGTATTTCTATCAAAAACGGAATAATTTGTTATGTTAAGGATATATTGGGTTTAGGGATTTAGGGTGAAATCACACGCACGGTTCAGCGTTTTTTTATCTCTTTCTGTGGCTTAGAGACGTTATTCACAAGAGTGAGAAAACCGCTGTTAGCAGTACTCACACTCATTCGCATTCAAACTGATTTTATGTGCAGGTGAAATTCTAGATATAGCGAATGACAAATAATTCGAGGAAAGAGATAAAGATACATAAAATGTAGTTAATTCGTATGAGTCGTTCGCTGAAGTCTGTTTTCACTGTTACGGCTAGGCCATTCCAAGATTATTTTTTCGTAAACAAGTGTAATGTGAATACTCACGATATGAAAGCATTTTCTAGCATATGTCGAAACGCTTTGTAGGTCCTCATGGGCGCAACTTCCTTGTGCACGGAAAACTCGCTGTCCAGTACCATCACGTTCACTTTGTTACCATCTGGTGACAAAACAAAGCAATATTTTATGTTAAAAGAAACAAAGGGACATCAAAAGAAGTTTTATATTTGCAGGGCTTTGTATCTTGGAGACTATCGAACGGTCGATGTCTCCCACTGCCAACTTCACTCATAATATACTTACCTAGATTTATTATAATGTCACTATAATTACCCCGTGACATTACAATGACACTAAAACCGGGCCGTTACATTGTAAGGCATCGTCCTAATAGAAAGCCAATGCGCGATCATCGTAGGTTCGCGCGAATTTTACTCGTACGAACATGCGATTAAACATATTGAACTCGAATAGGTGTCCTAACTGACAATCGCACGACGCGGTCGCGCGACTTAAATGTTTGTAAATCTATTCGCGCGAACTTAGTTCGTACGAACGCGCGATCAAACATATTGAATTCGAATAGGCGTCCTAATTGAAATTCGCGCGATAATGCGCTGCACTGCACTGCCCGCATTCATTTCCATCTAAATCCTCACAATAAGTCATCCAAATATTTCCCGACAGCGAAAATTGAGCGTCTCTGATATCCATGGTTGTTGGTATCGACCGTGGCACTACCCTAGTCCACGGTCGCTCGCGTCGTCAATTCGCGCGATGATAGGACACCCAGTTTTTGCCATCGCGCGAACACATCGCTTACTGACGCCGATGGTCGCATCGCTTACTCGCGCGATGATCGCGCATTCGCGTTCTATTAGGACGATACCTGTCAATTGACAATCTACCGTTTAATTATGATATCACTAGTGAAATAAATTGAAATATCACGGCTTTGACAATATACCTGCGACATATCCAGTAAGTAGGTAGTTAAAACTTACCAGGTCCAAGAGTTTCACAAACTGAGACAGGGAGCAGCCAGTGCCTGTTCCACTGCGTAAAACATTTGAGTGCGTTCTCACTTGCTATGCAAGTAGTGTCGTTGTTTAGAGCGAATGTAGCGAGTTTGCGGTGTATGTCCGTGATTGATAGCATTGACAGTGCATGTTCGTCTGCAAGCGAAAACAAGAAATAAAAGTTATTCCCGGGGCAACAAACATTAACATATAAGCTGACCCTAAAATTGTTGGGAAAAAGCTAGGCAGATGATGTTGAGGTCGGCTTCCAGTCTAACCGGATGCAGCTGAATACCAGTATTTTACATGGAGCGATTGCCTATCTGACCTCCACAAACCAATTAGTACTGGGTAATACTACGATACCCCTTGGTAAGACCGGTTGTCAGACTTTTTGGGTCACTGACTACCTGTAACGACTGTCAAAAATCTACAAATGAAAGCCGGGGCTCACTGCTTAACGTGCATTCCGAGGCACGGAGGAAACTCTGTATGTAATGGGTGGTCACCCATCCACTGACCAACCTAAGCAATACGGCACGGCTTAACCTAAAGATCGACCCGAGCGGCTGTTATTATTTAGCCACGAGCTCCTCATTCGGTTTTAGAACCATGTATGATGATAATAATAAAATAATATGAAACAATTTTGTATTTGTTTGAATTAAGTTCAAAAATTGATAATATTTATCTTAAAAAGAAATCAACACGAAGGATTAAATGGAAATAACATATATTTACTTGGCAATATAGTCTGGTATGGATGCTTCGGGCAAGGCTCTGGTACCAAGTACCTCTTGATGATGAATAATGGCTTGTCAATGTTGTAAGGAATCTCAACATTTGGCATCTCTTCTAGAGGGACCTAAAAGTGAAATATCTAGCTAGAGTAGTGCTATACGATAGTGTTTAACTGTCATAGTATTTCTTAAACAAAATAGAGTTTCTGATCGAAATCCCAGGATTTCTGCAAAAAAATAAGTTTATTTAGGGAAAGGGCAAACAACCGATAAATAATTAGTATACTTACAGTGATCAAATCTTGTTTTACCACAGCATCACAGTTGTTCATTGGATTCCGTAATGGCATATGAGCTGCTACCTTATAATATATCGGGAAAGCCGACATCCGCTGAGCTTTCATTTTTAACTCAGCTTCATACACTGCTTCCACAAGGGGTTTCGGACGTAGCGCACGCTGACAATGGACACTGCCCCAAACTATTTTGGCCCATTTTTGGTATCTCCCCTGTTCCCTTAGATATACTTGTTTTGCTGCCTGGAATTTTTTTACAGTAACAACAAGGTTTAGCTCGTAAGTTAAAGGATTTGGATGGACCAACAGATTTTGCAACTAAGTGGTTGTAATATGCTGCACAAGAAAGGTTCGACGAAGAAATGTAACAACTACCGCCTCATTGCTCTGATATCACACGCTAGCAAAATAATGTTACATATTCTCAACGAGCGATTGAAAACCTACCTGTCTAAGGAGATCGCTCCGGAACAAGCCGGTTTTGTAAAGGGGAAGGGCACTCGAGAACAAATTCTCATCGTACGCCAGATCATCGAGAAGTCAAGAGAATTCAATAAGCCCTTATTCCTTTGTTTTGTTGATTTCTCCAAAGCATTCGACTCGGTGAAATGGCCGGTATTGTGGAAGACCTTGGTAGACATGGGCACACCAAAACATCTTGTACACCTTTTGAGACGTCTATATGAAGAGGGCACAGCCTCAGTTCGCACAGATGATATCCTGTCAAGTGACTTCCATCCTAGTGCCGGAGTACGCCAGGGGTGCATTATATCACCGCTCTTATTCAATGCTTACACAGAGCTCATAATGCGTATCACTTTGGAAGACTGGTCGGATGGTGTAACAATTGGTGGATACAAGATTGCAAACTTGCGTTACGCAGATGACACAACCTTATTTGCAACCAGTTCGCAGCACTTGGAAGAGCTACTGTCCAAGATGGAGCGAGTGAGCCATGAGTTTGGACTAAAAATTAATCGCAGCAAGACCCAGGTGATGATTGTTGACCGTGCCAGGAATAATTCGCCTGAAGTGACCCAAATCGCGAATTGCAACGTGGTCCAATCTTATATCTATCTCGGGGCTCTAATTTCAAACAATGGCGGGTGCATCGATGAGATCAAACGACGTATGGGCATCACAAGAACAGCGATGGACAAGATGCAGAAAATATGGAGGAATAGAAATATAACTAAAGCCACGAAGACCAGGCTCGTGAGGACGCTTATATTCCCCATATTTCTTTACGCAGCTGAAACGTGGACCTTGCGAGATGTGGGAAGGCAGAAAATAGATGCTCTAGAAATGTGGTGCTGGAGAAGAATGCTTGGGGTTTCGTGGACCGAGTTTCGCACGAACGTCTCGATACTTCAAGAACTCGGTATCAGGCAGCGTCTGTTTCCGATTGTACAATCTCGCATCCTAACATTCTTTGGACATGTTTCCCGGCGTGACAATCGGTCCATAGATCGCCTTGTCGTCCAAGGGAAAGTAGAAGGCACTAGACCGCGCGGAAGGTCACCTACGCGTTGGACTGACCAGATCAAGTCTGCCATTGGGGGTTCACTTAATGAATGCAGCAGGATGACCTCTAGCAGGCAGCGGTGGCGAAATGTCGTGAAGAGCATCACATCTGCCACTTCCAATAACGCTACCAGTACTTAACGATCACGACCGCTCTGTCAAGAGCGTACCGGATAAGAAGAAGAAGAAGAAGGTTGTAATATCCAAATCTGGTACAGGCCTACCAATTAACTGAGATGGTGCATGCCAGAGATCGCTGCGTAGTACGTGAGCGGTGTGGTCATGCCCTGTTAACCAACACCCCTTTTGCACTGGACAACTGCCTCGGCACCATATCAATTTACTAGTTTCCTTCTTTTAATTAGGAAGAAAATTTCGGAAGAAACAGTATTCGTTTTTAGCACAGCGCTGATTATTCAAAACATTACACCAATTACGAAGTAGGGACACAGATAAAGGAACAAGAAAAACATATAGTGAGTCTTATTTTTGTAAGATATCTGAAAAGGAAATATAGAACCATTTAAAGCAGATATTTTGAATTTAATAACCACCAAATTCAATTAAAACTTACTTCAAAAGCTTGAATATCCTGGTGGGTGGGCTTGCCTAGAGACACATCTCCCAAAACATTTGGGTACTCCACACTTATAACCCTTAAAAATTGGTAATGTTGTTTTGAGGTCAATTCCGATAACCTCGGGTAACGAGGTGGTGGTCGGTGGCCCGGCACAAATATTCTTTTTCGGAACTGCTGTAAATGAACATGTTGTTATTAATAATTATTCTATTTAATAGTTCGACACACATGCACATGGTCGACCATGCCTTAGACATCTTCTACGTCAACGTCTGGATGATACACAGACAAACAATGGGTCAGCAATCCGGAAAATTAAAGAATCAATAGTGTCATACCAACTGACCAGCTCGCAAGTTGCATCATTGCTTCGGAGTATTTTTCTATACAATGTATTGGGGGTCAGGTCATCTCATTTTTAGCCCCAGACGCAAAAATGACGGGGTGTTATAAGTTTGACGTGTCTGTGTGTGTGTGTCTGTCTGTGGCATCGTAGCTTCCAAACCGATTTAGATTTTGTTTTTTTTTTTTGTTTGAAAGCTGAATTAGTCGGGGGTGACCTTAGCTATAGATGAAAATCAGTCCAAGATGGCCACCGCCACAAATAGACATATAGATTGGCGGATTACATATTTTTTCACAACTCCCTCAATATGGGTATCAAATGAAAGTGCTTGACTAGTAAAATAATGTACACTATATTGAAAGGGAATGAGAAATACCCGAAAATACGAAATGAGATGAGGAAAGTGGAGTGACGACTGGTACATAAACTTTCCATTACTGGACAACGATTTAAGGGTCGGGGAGGGGTTGGAGGGAAGGGGGGAGAGGGATAACCCCCGTACCACCCCCACTCCCCGGAGCCACATGGTTGTGGAGATATCCATGGTTAAAGTTTTGAGGTTAGAATAGCGATTAGCGCTATTTATTTATTAGAATGCAAAGGGGTGAAAACTTAGTGTCGTTTGGCAAGAAGAGTGAGGGGGGAGGTGCCTCCTGTTCCCTGGCACCACTCCCATGTAAAGGCGACGCACCGTTCTTGAGAAAAACCAATTGCAGTAACCTAACCTCAAAACACTTTTAGAACCTGCTACGACTCCATGACGCACGCTCGCTTAGCTTGCATTTTACATTACACACCCACTTTCTGTCACAAATGTCGTCGTCGGTCCGCCGGACTTCGGCCTACGCTCCTCATGCCAACTAGCAAGACTTTAGGACAATTTTAGCACTTGGCGCGCTTTTTGGTTTTTTTATTTATTTAAAAAGTCAATGTAATTGCATAATACAGCAATCAATTATTGTACACATTTATTACACACCAAAAGTATGTACCTATATGTAAAAATAAAATGAAATATGTTAAAGTAAAATTATATTTATGTACTTAAACAACATGTACAAAATACACTTCTACCGTCAAGGGAACGTAAAATGTCAACTTTGACGTCTACTATGACAATTTATCCAATCCAAAAATGTGCAAATGTCGTGGCTATTATCCAATCTACTGACGACCCGAATGGCGCAGCGGTAGTGCGGCCTCCTTCCGTTCTTAGGGTTCCGGGTTCGAATCCCATGGACAGCATAAGCATGGACATTTGTTTCCGAGTCATGGTTGTTTATATGTATAATAAGTACGTATTTACAAACAAAAAGTATATATGTAGTATATCAACTATCTGGTGTCCACGACACAAGCCTCCTTGCTTAGTGTGGTACTAGGTGGCACTGTGTGTTATGTCCAGCAATATTTATTTATTTAATCTGTCTAGAAACTTTAAAGAATTAAATCTCGTAAACCGTGGGCGTCCGATTATCGAAAATTTGTTAAAAGCTTTCTATATATGTGTACTATCTACAAAAAAAATATGAAGTTCGAAATCGTTGTCCAGTAATGGAAAGTTCATCCCTACGCAGGCCCAGAGCTGGTTGGTGGACTTTATTTTTGTGTTTAAATATTCGGTTTGGAACACGCTAGCTTCCTCGCCAGTTAGACGACCATCGGACTTCCTTAACAGTTTTGGCATACACGAAACATTTCACAATTAAAATAAACTTACCAGAGATCTTTTTTTAAATAGTTTGTCCCAGTCTATATAGTCAGGCCTGGACTCTTGCTCAGATTCACTGGACACCAGGGGGTCATGGAACTGGTCCATGATTATCCTTTCAGTGACACAGCGGTCTATGTCTTCCTCTTTAACAAAGTACTCGTCTTCTGAGCATTCAGAGGGTGGCCTGAAAAACAAATTTCATGATGAGTACAGATGAGTACATGAGCACTTTTGTTTTAGACATGTTTTATGAATAAAGAAGGGGCCAGTTGTATGGACCCTTGGCCCCGAATTGTGTGAAATGTCGAATTGTGTGTGTGTGCACTTTCTAACCTATTTAACAGTGAAGGATCAACTTCTAACAATAACATTTTATAAGAAGACTTGCTGCGACAGCGACCGTCGTCTGGGTGAAATGATTTAAAAATATTACTTCACTATTTGAATCGGAATTTGGTTAACAATTTCAAGGCTTTTTTTTTCACGGAACCCTAATCCTTTGTTCTGAAATAAAGGTAAAAAGTCCCCTGTTGGCATGCCGGTTTACTCACGATGTTTTCATTCACCGTTTTGAGAGATTATTAATATTTTTTTATGAACTTAATTTTAAACAAAATGTAATTCGTGATCGTCCTTATTTAAGATGTTATGAAGAAAACATGAAAAAATAACCCTTTCGTCGGTTATCACAAAATACATGTTTTTTTTTTCATTTGGCGGGTTCTATTTCCAGTTCACTATAGCGATTGTATAAAAATCAATGAAAGCAGTTCAAATTATATTTAAAATCCCGCACGCAAAATACGCGCTTTGACGTGGAGTTGCGGACACCAGCCCGTTATACAATACAATATATTTAAAATCAAAATGAAGTCTTCATTCCGTAAAATACCCTAAATACAATATTTTCATTCCGTATGGTATAGCCGTGGGATGCATAAGTACTTTTATAAATATGCATTCAGTAAAAACCTGTGATTTTGACAATTTTGACAAAAGGGAAAGGAAAAAACTGGCACAGTAGAACTCAACTGGGCCCGGTGAACATCACCAGAAGAGGCGATGCGCGTCCTTATTGAAACTCACTTAACTCAAACTCAAACTCAAATCATTTATTTCAATTAGACCATTACGGCACTTTTGAATGTCGAAATTACAAAAAAGCAAAGCTACAGTCACAGTCACAAGGCATAATAACTTGAGAAAGTACTGTAGTTGCCCATTCCCTAACGTAGATCTCTATGGAGAAGAACGGGCAAGAAACTCCATGGACACTCTTTTAAATCAAAATATTGTTACAAAATCTTGGTTACATCATTCATGTTGAGATTATACATATGTGAGAACGATGTAGAAAGACGTTCACATTAAGAGCGTCCAGAGTAAAATAATAAATTAAAAAATAAAGTAATTAAAATGAACGAACCGTGGCAGCTAAGAGATGACCAGTCCCAACTGACAGCGCCCGTTCACGAACATGACGCATGTATCGGCGCCATTCAACTCGACCATATTTAAGGGAACCAAATGACCCGACACACCCGCCACCATCAGCGAGACATTTGAGTGAGCATGACATTCTCTCAGCCACCAAGGCATATTCAAGTCAATGAAAGATAACTAAATGTAAGTGGTGGCTGAACAGTACAAAGTACTCACACATGTGCTATGCAATTATATAATACTAAAAACCGGAATCTATACAATGCAAGTGGGTATATTTTTACAATCTTCTGCAGCTTCCACAATACATTAACATGGGAATCAATTCTTCTTCTTTGCGTGTCGATAGACTCAAATAATGCCCGACCAGTACATTCAATTAGTTTGCCCCTATGGTTGTGGAGCAGGACCAGCATTTAGCCAAGCATTTTTATCATCAATGTAATCCCCCAACTTATAATATGCTTGCCTACATAGTGTGCGTTTTATACAAGATTTAAATTTCGTCTCATTCAGTTGAAGAATGTGGGGAGGTATTTTATTGTAACATTTCAAACAGTACCCCATGAAAGATGAATCTACCTTAGCAAGCCTGAAACCTGGCTGAACTAGTTGGTCCCTATTTCTAGTGTTATAGTGGTGTAACAGGATGCGCTCTCGCACACGCAATTGACTGGACCGGGGTAATTGAAATACCATCGGAAAAGAACTGGCGCTACGAACACAAAGTGATAACGCTGGAGAAACCCAGAGGTCGATCCGGTGCTTCGGTCCAGACGGAATCTTTCCCACCTTACTGCAGTGGGATGGGTAAGAGCGACTGTACCAACGCTAAATCTCACCGACAAATCAGCCTGACCTCTTTTTTTCCCAAAAACCATGGAAGGAATTTGCGAGAGAGAGAACTGAGGGATGGCTCTTTGAAAACGATACCACTCCATGAAAACCAACATGCATACAGCTCGGGTAACAAACTTAGGACAGTAAGGTAAACTGTAGTAGTCATCTAGACCAGTGTTCCGCAACCATTTTGTGTTCAAAATAAACCAAATTAAAAAAAAAAAAAAAAGTGAAAAATAACTTTAGCATCAGAAGTCGGTGACAAAAACACCAAATCAATCAAACAAAGGTCAAGCTTCGAAGTCGGTGACCACTTTTTGGTGTTTTATTTTTGGCTAAAAAGATTTTTTTATTTTTCCATTTTTAGTTGTAATATCCTCTACAAAAAAATATTTTAAAAGATACAGAGCAAATGATAAAGAAACGCACAGAACTAATAAACACAAAACCTAAAGATAAAGCAAAGAAGAACGAGCTCAGCAAACTGTTTAAAATCACAAACAAGTCCATTAAGAAAGATTATAAGAAACATAGGCAAGACATAATCACAAGAAACCTTGTGAAATATAAAAGCACTAAAAGAGCTTTCAAAGATCTGAAACTACATAAAACGTGGATACAGAAACTGGAATCAAATTCAAATTCAATAAATACAAGAAAAGATGTGATCAACCACATCACAAAGTTCTATAGAGAACTATATATGAAAAAGTTAAACAATTTGGATTTCCAAATGCAAGCCAATAGTGACACCAGGACAACAATTGAGCCTATAGCAGAAAGGGAAGTGTATGATCACATAAGAAAGCTGAAGTCTGATAAAAGTCCAGGACCAAATGGAATAATAAATGAAGCCATCAAACTAGGTGAACCTGTTTTACTCCACCACTTAACCCAGCTATTCAATAAGACTCTAGATTTCGAATGGTTCCACAACAATACTACTACTTCGGAAATTATACTAATCTACAAAAAAGGGAGCCCTAAGGACATAGGAAATTACAGGCAGATCAGCTTAATGGCAAGCACATACAAACTCTTTGCATCTATTATCCTAAGCAGAATATCACCTGAGATTGATGGTTCACAACCTATAGAGCAAGCTGGTTTCTGTTCAGGTTTCAGCACTACAGACCACCTACAAACATTAGAACAAATAATGGAGAAGTACACTGAATTTAACAAAAGTCTATATTTGGCATTAATTGACTACAGCAAGGCTTTTGATACTATAAGTCACAGGTCAATGTGAGAAGCACTGAAATTATTCAAGGTCAACTATAAGTACATAAATATTCTGAAAAATATTTACGCTCACAGTGTCTGTCTATTTAACATTTAGAGATAAACTTATTATTCCGAGGCACACCAACTAATGACCACGGTACACCAGTGTGCCGCGGCACACACTTTGCAGAACACTGATCTAGACAACCAACTAAACAGGGCTTGCATTGCCCTCTGACAGTGCAGGAGGATGATAGGTAAGAAGTGGGCCCTGTCCACCAAAATTATACTCTGGCTATAATGCGCTGTGATACGACTCATGACCAGTTATGGGGCGGCAGTGATCTGATAGCCCCGCACCAAACTTACAAAAGCCTCCAACAAACTATAATGCATGCAAAGGCTTGCTTGCATGGTGACTACAGGCTGCATGAGGACTACTTAAACTAGAGCTCTCAAAGGCAGCAATACGCTTTCGCCCTGGCGAAAACATAAACCATTGCATACCAAAACAATTTGTATACAACAACATCCTATATATATCCAACCAACTTCATGAAGATCATTGCTGCGGGACTAAGCCCTACAGGACTATGGATCTTCAGGGACGGATCAAAAACAGGTACTGGTACTGGAGTCTTCTCGGAGAACTAGGAGTCCACAACACATTACTGGAGGAATGCAGGGGTATTTCCCTGGCAACATCAGCCATCTTAGCCAGGGAGGTAAAGGACCACTCAATTCACAAACTCTAAAACAGCATAGCTGTACAGCTAGCGCTACAAACAGACAGTCAACTATGGGTGAATACACGAGTGTCACCAGCACCTTAGCCAGGTTGGTGATCTTAACAACATAACAATCCAATAAATCAAAGGACACAGCAATTCCCAGGACAACAATGCAGCGGATGAACTTGTTAAAAGGGGATTGAGCATGGTAGCAGTGGGACCTGCGAACCTATCGTGCCACTCCCTTTCGGGTACTCACACTGGTAAGGAAACAATCCAGGAATGCCGAATTGAAATCGGTCTTATAAGGGTGACAATGAAAGCTGAATATGGGAGATTCTTCAAATGAATGCCTATAAAACACCCTATAAGTAGGAGAGAGATTACAATGGCCCAGATTGCCCCAGGATATCAGGAAATCCATAAATACTAGATTACAATGGCCCAGATTGCCCCAGGATATCAGGGAATCCATAAATACTTGCTTCTGGTCTCCTAGAAAAACTGATGATCTAAAATCGAGTATAACTCTGGGTCTAAAATGGACGCTTTAACAAAATCATTAGAGGCTAATAAAATTAATTACGTTACAATTCGTAAAAATGGTCTGCTAATTCATAATACTGCAACCATTTCAAAAATTGTAACGCAATTCATTCTGTTTAGCGGCCATTTTAGACCCCCTGATCGCAAGTTTTCGTTTTTGTAAGTCGGTTATTTTTAATGGTTTCATTTTGATCAGTATTTTTTATTTGATTCAATAATATATTTATTTTTACTAGGTACATAATTAAAGTAAATTGTCTGTAGGTCCCCACGGTAGTAATAATATCTATAAAATGGAGATCTAGTCTTCTAGAGTTAATAAAAACCAGGAACTAAATCTACAGGCAAGCAGGCAGGCATTGTTAGTTAAAATAATAATAGCTGTTCAAAAGCTGAACTGAAACCGGTAAAAGCAAAGAAAGATGCTTACCAAACAATTTCCACCGAATTTGAATCCGACTCCATAGCACAAATACTAATAACACAATATTATTAACACTGTGGTACACTGTCAAAAGAAAGAAAACAATCAATGATTCTTTTTCTTTGAAATGCTGTACTGGTACCGCTGACCGCTGTGCGCCTGTGCGACAGGCGACAGTCAACTAGGCATGGGCAAAAACTATTAATAAATAAAAATATCGATATTTTTCTTTACAATTTTCGATATTTATCGTTGATATTTTTAATCGCGATATATTCGATATTTATTTTAGAGTGTCGAAATTGTATAAATTTCGTTTTTTTTTGTGATTTTGCTTCCTTATTGATATGTTAATTTTATATTTTTCTAAAAGTTGATTGAAGTAAATAAATTAATAAAAAATACTGTTTTCTACATGTCTATTCTTTTTTACGAATTTTGAATGCTTTGGTAATATGTATGAATAATCATAAGAAAACTGACGATTTATCGAAATATCGATATTTTTCACTCGATAGTTCTTTATCGACACTAAACGATATTTTTTTTAAATGTCGATACGATAAATATCGATATTTTTTTCACTTGCCCATCCCTATAGCCAAGCGCAGCTGATCAATATTTTTACTTTTTGTAGAGGATTTTTTATGAATTTTAAGATTCTGGCTAGGTAATGAGGCTTTTAGCACAGAGTCAGAGTTCATTAAACTTTTACTTTTTAAGGTGAACGCGTCAGGGTAGCCCGCGAAATTCAAATTTTCTTACGTTTTTTGCAATTTGCAGGTCAGTGTCAGGTTGTATGTTGATTAGAATATGATTCGCGGCTGTAACACGTATGTAGTTTTAGAATTATAATCATCAAAATCATCAATTCAAGCGCATATAGGTGCAGGGATGACTTTGACCTTGAAAAAGTAAATTCCTACAGCTTTTAATGAGCTGATTAGTGATCTAGACTGCTTGACTGCTCTACGCTACACTTACTTACAACGTCATCAAGACTTAAAAAAAAAAACAAAACGCGTTAGTAATGGATTACTACCCTGATTTTCAGGGCAGTAATGAAATTTCTTACAATAATCTGCCTAGATTTTTGAGAAGGTTTATTGAACAGCTTTCAAGCCTTTTATTGGGTCAGTATAGGTACACTTACTAAACAAGTGTAGAATAAAAATAATTATGATTCGCGACTGTAACACGTATGTAGTTACAGGATTTTAATCATTAAAATGACCATTATAACCCTTAACAGTTCATCTACAGTGCCAAACTGCCAAACTGCCAATCACTGCCAATCTGAGTGGTGATTTTGGTATTGCCATTTTCGAAACTCACCAAGAAAAAAGGGAAGTAAAACATAAGGCAGTCTTACTAGTCCGTCTTTAATATCATTAGAATATAATATTAAAATACGAGTATAGCTATGAATTTTAGTAATTAAATGAATAAAAAAAGCGCGGAATAATAGAATTTTGATTTATAAATATTTTGTAAAAAATAATTGTGGTCAAGGTTTTTGAGTTCAAGCGGCCGCATTATGGGGATTTTTGGTAAATGATCGCAATGTTTTTTCCAGTCCACCGGCGTGATTTTGCGAATTGCATCTTCAATCAATTGAGGCATTTGTGCACTCGATTTCCCAACATTTTTCTCTGCCACAGTCTTAATGGATTTCGTTTGTTTATTTATTTCATAGTGGGTGATTTCATTTTCCAAATGTGGCATCACTGACTTGTCACAGCCGCAACGGATTCTCTGACGGGAAATCAAATTACGCGGGTGTTTAAAAATTTCTCATAAGTATTAATTTGTATTTTTTGTGTATATTTGCTTAGATAGTTTATTATATTCCCAGTGTATAAAGTAAAATGGGAACGGAAAGCGATGGGGGCGATGCCCCCATTGATAAAGAGCCGAAAAAGCGAAAATTGGCTCACATGGATTCGGCACAGTCTGCTGCAGCTTACAAAATCTTCATGAAACCGAATTACAAGAGACAATTTCCTGAATGCCACAGTGGTGATTGTGTAGTTTTTGTGGAGTCAATAGAAGATGAAAAATTGGGCAACAAAAACCCAATGGGACTCACGAAATTATTCACCGAAAATGTTAAAGGCATCATAGGTGTACATCGAGTCAATGCCTATAAAGTTGGGATAACTTTCAAAAAACCTGCACTGGCAAACAGTTTTCTCAAAATGGACCATTTCTTGGGAAAAAATAAATTAAGAAAAAAAAAATAAGAAGGCTTTCTTCTTATTTTTTTTTTTCCTTCGCCCAGTTCGGGCAGGCTAAGGTCTTGGACCATACCGCCTCGTCTTCAGTTCTTATCATCCTTCTTGTGTAAAAGTAAGGCCGAAGCCTCGTCTTCAGTAGGTAACATCCTTGTTTTAAATTTATTTAAGGCCAGAGCCAAGTCTTCAGTATTCTTTATACTTTTAGTCAAAAACATAACGATATGGTGTCATATCCGTGTACATTCGTCCTAAACATGTTGTGAAGTAAGTTCATATCCGGGTCATATCCTTATATTTAAGTCGCCCCGATCGGTCAAATAGCCCATCCAGTGCTATCAATAAATTTATACAGTGCTATGTATGTACTGTAATTTTCCAGCAAACTTTGAGTGGCACGCGGGATGCTTGCTGGCGTTTTATGTATTTCCAATAAATTATCAAATAAGGGAATTCTTTGTAACTCATATGCAGGGCATTCAAAAATTATACGATCTAGGGTCTGATCACTTCCTAAGTCACAATTGGTACAAACAGGCGATGTTATAATTTTCATTCTGGCCAAATGTGCATTGAATCTTCCATGTCCAAGTCTAAGTCGATTTAAGTAGTATAAAATTTTCTACTATATGGAAGAACAGATCTGGTGAACCAGGGCACAGAACCAATGGTTTGATTTATTTTCGCATACCATTTTCCTTTAGTTCTTAGTGTTTCTTGCCAGTTCTCAAGCCAAATGCAGATGTTTTGTTCATGTAATTTGGTAAGCAGGTCAGAACTTGGTATGGCAACATTTCTAGTCTCTGGGATATCAATATTGTCATTGTCAATGTCAACAATAACTCTTGCAAGGTAATCTGCGTTTTCGTTTCCTGCTACTCCTATGTGGGAGGGTGTCCATATTAAACTTATTGTAAATCCTCTAGAACAAAGATCAGCATATAAAGTCCGAATCTCATATAAAATATTTCCGGAATTGGCGTCCAGTTTCGGGTTTTGTAAGGCCATGAGAACACTCGTGCAGTCGGTCACTATAAGCCAAGTTGTGTGCCCCAGATTCTTTTCATGTATATACTGCAGCGCTGATAAAATGGCTAGAGATTCTGCTGTAAATATAGTCATGGCTCCAGGTAGCCGACCTCCATGTCCAACAGTAAGATGAGGTAGATATATGGCTAGCGAAACATTTTTATTGTTTTTGGATCCATCACTAAATATATGCCTGTACCCAGGGAACTCTGCAATTAGCTGATAAACATCTTCTTTACTCCCCAAGTTACGATTAATATAAATGTCCATGGGCCAGAATTTGCTGATATAATTACCAGAGTAACATGGCCATCTGCCTTTACATTTCTCAATTTGATATTGATCATCAATACTGATTAAATTTGAAAAGTCATGAAATATATAGGGGACATTTACGGACTTAGAGGGATTGTATACTCTATGATAAAATAATATTTTCTTTTTATAGGATGATTTTCGAAAGACAAAAGTTTTAGAATCCTATTTGGATTTTAAAAACTGAAATCTTATATTAATAGGAGGAGTGTTACACTCAATTTGAAGTGAATTAATTAGAGTTGTCTTCATTGCACCAGTTACACATCTAAGATTGTGATTTTGAAGAATCTCCAATTTGTGAACCAATCTCTGGTCAGACCCAAAGCATAAAAATCCATATTCAAAATGACTATGCACTAAAGATTTATATAGCATAAGCAAAATTTTAGGATCAGCTGCGATTGACAGTGACTTTACAAAATTAAATGCCTTATTAGCTCTACCTAACAGATAATCAACATACTTAGTCCATGAGAGGTTGCTTGTAAAAATTATACCCAGAAACTTCACTTCATTCACTATTGGAAGAACACTATTATTGTAATAAATATGTAGATCTGTTTCACACTCGCCAAACACTATAACTTTAGATTTTTCTGGACTAATATCCAAATTTAGATAATGAAAATACTCTTCATACGTTCTTTAGCTGAGTTAAAGCTGTGTTTAAAATACTTGCAACAGAACTTATATTTGAACCTGAAGCATAGATAACCAAATCATCTGCAAACTGCAAATTTGCCACTTCAAGACCAAGAACAATGTTTAGTCTATGTAAATAAAGAAGATAAATCAATGGACTGAGGATGCCACCTTGACATACCCCTTTGTATGAAAAACGTGGCCCTATTAAACGTTTATTCACTTTGACATATACTTCTCTGCCATGTAAAAAGTTAAAGATCCATTTTATAACTTTCTCAGGAATACCAAGGACACGAAGTTCACCACACAAAATGTGTAGATTAATGTTGTTGAAAGCACCCACTACATCAAAGAAGACACCAACAAAATGATTATCCATTTTATTAGAATTGTATATATCTAATTGCAAATGAGAAATGCTATCTCGAGTGGAGCAACCACGTCGAAAGCCAAATTGATTGGATGGTAATAGACTATTACTTTCTATATAAAATTCTAGCCTTTGTTTAATTAATTGTTCAAAAGTTTTTCCCATGCATGATGTTAATGCTACTGGCCCATATGATTCTGCTTTATGTCTTACTTTGTTAGGTTTAAGTACTGGGATGAGACAATCTGTTTTCCATTCATTAGGAATGATCATTTCCTGCCAGAGTAAATTAAAAACACTTAATATATCAGAAAGTGCCTTAATTGATAAATTTTTCAACATTTTATAAGGTATTCCATCAAGGCCAAAAGCTGAATCACGTCTAGATAATATTGCAGATTTTAATTCCTGAAGAGAAAATGAATAAATTAGATATTCATAATGTCCTGGAGCTTTTACTTCATGAGGAATTGATTGAAATGGCCCCTCAACTGTATCTGGAGTATATTTTTTAAGAAAATCGAATACCCAAGGAGAAATATTATTACTTGAAGGTGTAAATGTTTTATTAAATCTTTTTGAAATTTGCCAAACTCTAGATAATGGAGTAGTTCTATTAAATGACTCACATAGAGAAATCCAACTTAAATCTCTTTCTTTTTTAACACTGACTTTTTAAGAGCTTGTAACTTTTTAAACTCAATATATTTTTCTAATGTGGGATTGTACTTGAATTCTATATAGGCATTCCTAGAGTCTTGTACTGCTTTAGTGCAATTCAAATTCCACCATGGTAATGGGATGCGTTTTTTACGATTGTTATTTAATAATGTTGTATTAAAAGATGTAGCAGGTCTTAAAGCTAATGGTAATGATTTAATAATAGCTAAATTTAACAACTTTATCAAGTCATTATATGACTGTAGTGGGTTATTTTGATTAATTTTAAAATCCACTATCAAACTATCAACACTCTTCTTATATATTTCCCAATCAACCAAGTTAAAATTAAAATGTTGTGGTAAATTTGATGTTTCTGTATCATGTGAGATATTATAATTGTTATTAATAAGTACCTTTGTAATTACAGGCAAATGGTAACTACCTAAAGGATCGTCATGAACAGACCAGTTACAGGACAATGATATTGAAGCTGATACTACAGTTAAATCAAGTGCATTTCTTTGCCACCTATCAGAGCCTACAGTAGTCATTTCTCCATCATTTAATAAAACCAAATTATAGTTATTAATGATTTCAAGCACCTCTCGGCCGCGAATGTTCACACTGTTACATCCCCAAGCCGAATGATGTGCATTGAAATCACCACCCACCAAAAGAGGACCAGGAATACTGTGAATTAAATTATCAAACTTATACTTAGTAAATGAAGCGTTTCCGGGACTATAAAAACTGACTAATGAAATTTCTTTACTATTGCCATATTTTAAACGAATCGCTATATTTTGTATGGAATCATCATTAATAGTATCTATTTTACTAAATTGTAAACTGTTATGTATTAAAATAGCTACACCATTATGTGTATTACTTGAGTCTAATCTTACTATATTATATCCTTTATACTAAATTTCATGTGAGGCTTGAGCCAAGTCTCACATAATGAAGCTACATGTATGTTATACTCATGTAAAAAATACGAAAAAGCATGATTGTTATTATTGATGCTCTGGGCATTCCACTGTACTATATTTAGCTGATCCATAAAATTAAGGTTTATTTATATTATTCTGAATTTTTGATATTAGAACATCTTTTATGCTTTGAGTGCAAATACTCTTTTCGTTATTTTTATTTTGAGAAATTAATGTTACTATTGTCTGTATTAAAATATTTAAAATTGGTTCTGTTTCAATTAATTATTATTAGTATTAATTCATTGTTTAGCAGGACTGGACTTAAGAGATGGAAATGACTTTGCATTGAATAAATCTGCATATGATTTTTATTAATTTTGTTTTTGTTTTCTTCCACTTTTTGTTGTTTGACTGGGCACAGTGACGAAATAGCTACATGTTTACCTTGACAGTGGCAACATGTTGCCTCAGTTGATGGTATTTGGCATTCTTTATAATTATTATGGTCCTTTGTACAGTGGTGGTCTTTTCCGCCTGATCAGTTAAAGTTTTTTTCGCTTAAATCATGCGGAGGCGCCGAGCCACTCCACCTTAAACTTTAGGCCTATTAGGAAAGCGTCAACTTTGGCGCGCAAAATAACAATAACTCTCGTTTGGCATGTGTCGCCGATCGGTATTTTTTTCATTAATTATTTATTATAAAGTCACCGGGGCAGGGATAGCGAGCGTTTCTATGTTTTAAGTGCAAGCAAAAATTAGCTTAGTGGTGATCGGGCGGGAGTGTCCTCGATAGTCCATATGGAACATCTTTGGGAGTTCTTACAGAATTTAGCTATATGGCCATACCTTAGACACTTCAGGCATTGTTTTACCGGCGGAATGTACGGGCGCACTTCGAACCGCCAGCTGTTCAGGTCTACACTATCAGGTATCGCTGCACACGAGAAAGTGATGGACACCGTCTTCGTAGGCTGAAAGGACACCCCCCTCCTTCTGAAATAGTACGACGCATAAATCTTCTAATAGAAATAATATTCTTTGTGCTAGTTATTGCGTTGTAGATGTGTTCGTTGCTAAGATCAATGGGAACATGCATGATAACGCCTGTATTCTCCGTAGCGGCTGCAGGAATACTGGCTTTCAATTTATAAGTATCCAGAAATTTTCGATTCAATAACGCTGCATTGGCTAAACCAGGACGTTCGAAAATAACACCAATTTTATAACGATTCATGCGTAATAATTGTTTTACACCCTTATTGTATTTTTTTATACTGGTTGAAAGGGACATCATGTCTCTATCACCGATCGGGACTAAGTCAATACTTTCTAAAAATACAACATATTCGAAATTTCCACCATTTTCAGGATATGACCTAATGTAGTCAGGAATCCTGAATTCCCGATACTTATCCTTTTCAAATGGTACAGATTCCTCTGAAGAGCTTGAGGCTCCATCGTCGTCTTCAGAGGACACCAATGGTGGAGCAGAAGACGAACTATCTTCTTTTTTTCTTTTCTTGGGATTCCCTTTCTTCCCCATTATAAGAAAAGCAAGCAAATGAACTTAAGAATGAATAAAATAATTATTTGAAAATTTCTTTTAAAAAGGCGCCCTTTCGTTACGAATTTCCCGCGCTTTTTTTCTTAAAAGACGAACAACATGACGGAAACAACAGGCGTCATCGGCTATGAACCGAAAACTATGACAAATGAGGAAGTCTATAAAAGCATTCAAAGTGACTTAGAAGTCATATATTTAGCATCCAGAAGTGAAGATGTTCAAAATAAGTCAACGAGGTACACAAAATAGGAAAATATAAATCTCACAGCCCTTTTCAACCGGAGTGTCTCGCGACCAGGCACCATTCAATGTCGTCTGTCAGTCTCACCTCTTTCCATAGAAGTAACATGTGCTGCATACAACCTCATTTCTTCATAATACTTCGTAAGACCTCATTTCTTCCCAACAATATCTATTAAAAGATTTATGAGGAAAGTTGAAGGAAAACTTTCACCATTAGGCACAATAACAGTTACATTTGCCGCAACGACATTGCCACAGTATGCATACATTCAGATGTTTAGATAGCCAGTACATAATTATATACAGGGTGGAATTTTGTAATGCCACTGGAGGGAAAGTATTCTTAATACTGCAGAAAGAAAATTTTACTCAAAGGAAACATTCCTTTATTTTAGAATAGAAAGCAAACTGCATTCAAAGATTTTCGAAAATTCTCTTCTCCCACACCCGGGAATCGAACCGGCTAAAATCTGAAAAAATTATACCCTGTACTTTTATTGCATCGATCGTTAGGGTCAATTATAAGGATGAAATCTCTCTAACAAACAAGATAAATTAAATGAAAGGAAAACCAGGAAATCTGAAGTTACAAATTTAATGAGTCAAGTTAAAGCTCTTTAACTAACATCCATCTTTTGTAATGCAGACTCCTTTGCGACATACTCGTAGCTGCGTGTATGAGATAATTTAAATATGGAATGTTAGATTAAAATTTGAAAACACAATCACACACACACAT
This sequence comes from Xestia rhomboidea, assembly GCA_963853795.1. Taxonomy (NCBI): domain Eukaryota; kingdom Metazoa; phylum Arthropoda; class Insecta; order Lepidoptera; family Noctuidae; genus Xestia; species Xestia rhomboidea. The sequence continues at coordinate 3,059,740 of OY970756.1, forward strand.
GACAATCGCCGCAATAACCATTACCTATTGGTCTCGAGTGAATCCTGTTCGTGTTCATGGAACTAACAATCAAGTAAGATTTTCTTTCAACGTTTGGTGCGGAATTATGAGAAATAATGTAGTGTTAGTCCACGTGTACGAAGGTCATTTAAACACTGTCAAGTATATTGAAATACTGGTTCTCTTAAGAAACGAGTTAAATGGTTTCCCCGAGGAAGATCGAAACCAAATAATTCTACAGCAAGATGGTGCTCCAGCACATAACAGCAGAATCACTACTGCCTACATTAATAACTATTTTAATACCTGGATTGGTACAAACGGCACAATCAGATGGCCTGCGAGATCGCCAGATCTCACCCCATTAGATTTTTTTTTGTGGGGATATGTAAAAAATCAAATTTACATGAAATCTTATGCGAATGACAACGAGTTGAGAGTTGAGTTCAGAATACGATTTATAATATTCACCACAACACTTTATTAAAGGTTACTAGAAATGAATTCGTTAAAAGAATAAAATTGTGTATCCAAGAGAATGGAGCCCATTTCGAGCAACTAATTAGTTAGTTTACCATTTTTTGTAAATAACTAAATTAATTTAAGATTTCCTGGTTTTCCTTTCATTTAATTTATCATGTTTGTTAGAGAGATTTCATCCTTATAATTGACCCTAACGATCGATGCAATAAAAGTACAGGGTATATTTTTTTCAGATTTTAGCCGGTTCGATTCCCGGGTGTGAAAGAAGAGAATTTTCGAAAATCTTTGAATGCAGTTTGCTTTCTATTAAAAAATAAAGGAATGTTTCCTTTGAGTAAAATTTTCTATCTGCAGTATTAAGAATACTTTCCCTCCAGGTGGCATTACAAAATTCCACCCTGTATGTACTACCATTGCTACAGTGCTACAAATGCCTTAAATATAACCACTCTGCAAGAGCTTGCCGTGGTGAACAAATGTGCTCTTCTTGCGCCGTTCGACATTCATACAAAGAGATGTGATGTTGAAGAAATTATTTGCATAAACTGCAGCAGCAACCACCTAGCAATTTCAAGGGATTGCCCCATTAAGAAGCAAAAAATGGAAGAAAAGAAGAAGAAGTTCCTCAATCGGAATCAGTCGTATGCCAGTGTGGTGAGTACACCTCCTCCAACTATGTCAGATACAAATGTTTTCCCAGCTCTCAAAAAACCAAATGAAAGGACTTTGGGTTCAAAGTCATTTGCTGAAGAAATTGTAAATAATAATAAACGCTATTGTAAAATCACTAATTGGTCTTGGTAATAATAAAGATAATGCTCCAATAACAAATAAAAGACTAGAAGAAACATTGTTAGCAAATTTAATTATTAATTGATGGATACATTTTTAAATATAGCACAATTCAATGTACAAAGCTTATAGAGTAAGAAGGCCTTATTTAAACACATTTCTTTTTGAATTAAAAATAGATATATGCCTGTTAAATGAGACTTGGCTAAAAAACAGTAGTGTAATTCCTCGCTAATAATATAGACAGACCTAAAAAAGACTAAACTTAGTCATTCTAATGCCATATGTGTTTTTTTGGATGTTAATGGTGCTTTTGATAATGTTTATATTGAATGTCTAATTCGTGTTTTGCATGAATTAGGATTACCAAGTAAAAGATTAAATTGGATTTTTAATTTTTTGTACCAGCGAACTTTGTATGATAGATTCAATAATAAGCTCCATGGCCCTAGGTTAGTTAGTAAAGGCACAATGCTAGGAGCAACACTTTCACCTCTGTTGTGACTCAACTTGTATACATCCCAGATTCTTAAATATGTAAATACTGCTCAAGCCAAAATGTTACAATTTGCCGATGACTTAGAGTAGAGTAGAGCAGGGACTCCATTTTCCGCACTTAGACTCTTATTCGGTCCGTTGTGCGTAGGTGTCCTGGCTAAGTTAGCCAGCCTAGCTCCGCCCAGAAGCACAGAAGTTTCCTGGGAGCTTCACAGGCTTCACGGAGCGACCTCACCGTTCCAAGGATTTGTTTGCGTTGGGTAGCCACTGCCTCGCATTCCAGGATGACGTGGGCAGCTGATTCTTCGGCGCCAAAGCAGCCCCTGCAGAGTGGGCTGTCCGTGGCGCCTATGTTGAAGAGATGTTTGTTTAGGGGACAATGGCCCGTTATTGTCCCTATTATTATTCTGAGGTTATTTCTATTTAGGCTGAGCAGTTGTTTTGTTAGTCGCGGATGTAGACTTGGCATCGCCATTTTTGATTGCCTGCAGTCTGTAGACCGTGACCATTTGTTGTTATGGAGTTCAGTTGATCTCTGGCGAATCCAATAGCAGGAACATTTTGGGGTTTTGACCCTGTTATGTTTGAACCTTGTTGATCGTTTCTTTAGTAGTCAATTGTAACATTTTTGTAATGAGGGTAAAAAGGAAATAAAACAGTTTGCTTTCTGATCTCGACTTGGTTGTATCTTTTATTGGCGACTACGGAAAATAATTTGGATTTCGGTGAAAATGACGACAAATGTAACGAATATAGTGTTTCCCGGACAATTTAACCCAAAGACTGATAAGTGGTGTGATTATAAAGAACAATTACTGTGCGCGCTTGATGCGGCGGGTTGTGACAAACATAACCTAGACAAAGGACGATCGCTGTTTCTTTCCCAGTGCGGCAAGGACACTTTCGCGTTAATTGCATCACTTTTAGTTCCAAAACGTCCTACGGAAGTACCTTTAGTGGACATTTTCAGTGTTTTGGATAAGTTTTATGAACCCGAGGTTAACGAAATTTTGCAAGCGGGAAAATTTTACAAACGTCAACAAGTGCAAGGTGAAAGCGTGCAAGACTTTGTGGCGGCTATGAGTCTGCTTGGTGCAAAATGCAACTTCATGGACTTGAAATGCCAGTTGAGAGACCGACTAGTGCTGGGGGTGCAGGACGATTGCTTGCGACGCGACTTATTGAAAAAGAAAGATTTGACGTACGAAGTCGCGTTACAGATGTGTCTGGACTATCAAGTGACGTTTCCTGATTTGTACCCTGCGTGTGTGGCTAGGGAGTCTAAGCAAACTCCGTCCAGTGTCACGGAGACTGAAACTATGGACATTGGTAATGTTAACTCGAACGAGTGTCGACGGTGTGCACGTGCACACAGGCCGGGCGAGCGTTGTCCGTTTGTTAAGGCGAAGTGCTTCTACTGCAAAAAGTTCGAGCACATTGCGGCGGCCTGCGCCAAGAAGCCAGGTCGTGTACACCAGGTGAACGACACGGGGGAAGCCAACACGAGTGTGGATACTTCAACTGAGAAGATGATGGGCGTATACGTCTGCGTGGATAATTACTCACCACCTATTACCACAGACGTTAGGATAGACGGCGTTCATGTATCTATGGAAGTGGACTCGGGTGCATCGCGTACCATAATGTCGGAAGAGTCATACAAGAGGCTGTGGTTGACGCCCCCACCCCTACGAGCTACCAATCTAAAGCTCGTGACATGGACTCAAGACCCTTTGAAAGTATTAGGACTAGCAGAAGTTCGGGTTGTGCTAGGTAATAAGGAAGCGCAATGTGAACTAGTCGTTGTGTCGGGGAACGGACCAAATCTGCTGGGCAGGAACTGGTTCCATAAACTAGGCCTTCAGGTATCAGGATTGTGCTGGGCTGAAGAGGAGATAGAAAAATATAAAAAAGAATTTTCTATTTAATGAAGGACTCGGCGAGTATAAAGGTCCTGAGGTGTCACTTCACGTGCGGCCGGATGCTACGCCCCGCTTCTTAAAGGCGCGCGCGGTGCCTTACCCTCTTAAGGAAAAAGTCATTAGACAGTTGAACGAGATGGTAGAGGCGGGTGTACTGACACCTGTCCGATATTCTGAGTGGGGGACACCGGTGACGCCGGTGATGAAAGAAGACGGAACAGTACGAATGTGTGGTGATTATCGTGTCACGGTGAACACCGCTATAGACACAGACATCTATCCGCTGCCGACATCGGTGGAAGCGTTTGTGAGGCTTAGTGGCGGCAGAATATTTAGTAAGCTGGACTTGAAAAACGCGTACACACAACTGAAGGTAGACGACGTGACAGCTATGCTGCTCACGCTGAACACTCCTATCGGTCTAATGAAAGTCAATCGCCTGCCATTTGGTGTCAGCGCGGCGCCAGCGATTTTCCAGCGTCTTATGTCGACGGCGTTAGCGGGTATGGACGGAGTGGCGTGTCTATTAGATGATATCGCTGTCACTGGAGCCACAATGGAAGAACACAACCGGAGACTTACAGAAGTACTGAGCAAACTGCAACAGATGAGACTCCGCCTCAACGTAAAGAAATGCGTGTTCGCTGCGAAAAGCATCACATTCCTAGGGCACATGATTAATTCAGAGGGACTTCATCCAGCACCTGCAAAAGTCAAAGAGATTCAAGAAAAGTCGGCGCCAACCAACAGAGAGACCTTGCGTGCCTTCCTGGGCTTATATAATTTCTACGAAAAATTCTTGCCTGACAAGAGCACTGTGTTGGAACCACTGTATCGACTTTTAGAATCAAAAAGACCTTGGAGCTGGGGTGAGAAGTGCATCGTAATCATAATCACCATCATCGTAATCACAATCATTATTATCGTAATCACAATCATTATCATCGTAATCACAAGCATCATCATCGTTATCACAATCATTATCATCTTAATCACAATCATCACACTAAATCAAAAATTACCCTGTATAGAAGTCAAATACACCATCTTCTGGATCTCAAAATAAATGCCATATTCGTAATCAGCACCTCTGATAATCTCGGTGTCGACACCCATATTGATTTTTAGACATTTCAACCCCATCGCACCCCACCAGTTGTCCACCCCAAAATCGTTGTTTTTGTAATACACCTAACCCGATACAACATACAAACTAAACCCATGTTGATTTTCAGGCTTTGTCACCCCATTTCTCCATATTAGGGGTTCAATTCTGAAAAAACCTGAAACACAAATGTTTTCACATTTATCGATAGGAGATACCTGTTAAGTTTCGAATAAAATAGTAGTTTATCTAATCTTATTTCCCCATGTAAAACTTTGGACCGCCGTTTCAAACCCTTATGGGTTGAATTTTGAAAAATCCTTGCTTAGTGCACCTCTAGACCACATGAGGAACCTACTTGCCAAATTGGGAATCTGTAGACCCAGCGGTTTGGGCTGTGCGTTGATAGGTGAGTCAGTCAGTCAGTCAGTTTCTTCTTTTATATATTTAGACTAGCTGTTGTCCGCGGCTTCGCCCGTGTGAAGTTCGGTTACTGACCCACTGGATTATACTAAAGAGATAAATAGTATCCTTCATTTTAATCCAAGTTATAAACTATCTATGTGCCAAATTTCATAATCATCACAATTATTTTTATCACAATCACCAGCACCATCATTATCACAATCACCATCACTGTCACAACCACCATCACCACACAATCACACATTATTTGTTTATTTTCTATCTAAGTTGTAATTTTAGTAATTTACTTTTTTTTTTCTTTGTTAATTTATTTATTTTAAGTAGGTATTTTTGCACCTTCTAGCTTGAAACAGCAGCCGCCTGAACAGGTTCCACCTAGTTCAGGCAATAATCAACAATGCTCTATTTTATTTGTTAAGATACTTAATTGTAAATGTGCCCCTTTTTATAAATAAACGATTTTATTATATTATTATTATTTATAATCACCAACACTATCACTAACACAATCACCATCATCGTTATCACAATCATTAACATCGAAATCACAATCATCATCATCACAATCACCATCCGTTATCACACTCATCATCATCGTTATCACAATCACCATCACAATCACCATCACAATCACCATCACAATCACCATCACAATCACCATCACAATCACAATCACCATCACAATCACCATCACAATCACCATCACAATCACCATCACAATCACCATCACAATCACCATCACTATTATGATTATCAGAATCATCATTATCACAATCATTCTCATCATAATCACAACCTTTATCATCGTAATCACAAAAAAAAACCCTGTATAGAAGTCGAATCCGGCATTTTTTGGATCTCAAAATAAATGCCATATTCGTAATCAGCACCCCTGATAATCTCGGTGTACCCATATTGATTTTTAGACATTTCAACCTCATCGCACCCTTTTTTTTTTTTTTTTAGGATGGGAAATCATCAAATAACTCCTCCCGCTCTGGGCGGAGCAGGAGGGAGTGTCAGACTTTTACTGACTAAAACCCATCCATGTTCCTTCCTCGCTCTTTGTGTTCCGGGGCCACGGTATCTCTTTCGAATAGTCCTGCAGCCCCGGCAGGCTTCGGCCCTTGCGGACCCCTTCATTATTGCTGACTCTCTTTGAGGCGCGCGTGGAACACGAACGCGCCGTCGACACGGCCTGTCGTCATGAGACGGAAGGACGGCGAGCTAGGCCTCATCACACCCTAACAGGGGATGATGGTATTTCAGGTCCGCCACATCAAATCTTAAAATCGTGGTTTTTGTAATACACCCGACCCGATACACCATACAAACTATACCCATGTTGATTTTCAGACTTTGTTACCCCATTTCTCCATATTAGGGGTTGAATTTTGAAAGAGCCTGAAACACAAATATTTACGCATTTATCAATAGGAGGAATCCTGTTAAGTTTCGAATAAAATAGTCTATCTAATCTTATTTCCCCATGTAAACTTTGTGTACGGGACAACTATAAATGATAAGTTGTGATGGATTTATTATGATTTTATTGATATAATGCTCTATCTAATTGATACAGTGATCACTAATTATGATAGAATGATTTTAGGATATCGAAATGCTACGATATTATGATAATGCGTACACGCGGCGAAGACCGAACGCGAACTAACGTAAATTGCGCACGCGGTACAAAACTGCTTATTTAACGTAAAAAGATATATGAATTGTACGGGTGGACCGTACATGCTCCCAGGCACGAGAGACTAAGATAAAAATGAAAAGTTAAAATATGAAACAAAGCATTAAACAATGTAAGTACAAGTAATGACAATCGAAAGCACAAATTGGGTAGGTACCCGAAAAACTTATTAGTCTCTAAAGAGTCTTATTCACTTTCACTGAAAATAGATTCGCGTAACACAGGCGACGCGAGGTAGCCTTGTTTTGTTTACTCGCACTGATTACACCCGAAATTGTATTGAGCTCAATTTGACTAGGTCCCGTTTGCTCATTTACACTGATACGCGGAAAACTGATTACACTAGCACTCTGAAGCTGCTGATGAGTCGAGCTCGCGGGCAGAGCCACGCTGCGCACACGCCGAAGGCGCCGCCACACGTGCACGGCTCCTGCCGCGCACAGGGCGAACACCACTAAGTATATCACCGTGTAGTGATGCACGTCGTGATATGAGAACCCGTCCTCCAAATCTTCATCAATGTTCGGTTCGTCTTTCATCTGACTCAACTTATCATGGACTTCCTTTACCAGACCTTGAGTCTCGATGTGGGTACGGTCAGACTGTTCATCGATTGCACCGATAGGTATCGATAAGTTGATAATGTTGTTGATAGGTGGAATATCAATCCTCAGAACGCCTGCCGTAGTCTTCAGTATGTTGGACAGCTTCTTATGTGAGTAAACTGTGTAAGTATCGCCTTTGATGACGCATCCATCGCCGAGCATGATAACGCCGGGCTTTGGTTAATTGTTCGGCCGTAACTTGATACTCGCATATGATTCGTATGGAGCACGGTCCGCAACAAAAATATAAATATGTGTTTAATTTATTAAGCTCTGTCCAACGGTTTGTGCAGATTGTAAATGCTGTGCTGCACCGATTGGACCGTTGATCTCTGATGCAAAGGTTTTCATCCGATCTCATTTGATGAATCGGACCCTTCAAAGGGCAGATGTATGTTTCTGTCATAAAACATACAGGTTTGGACATCGATTTCCGTCATTGGAATGTAAGCGTCCTTTTGTATATTAATTGCGAGAAGATCTGCGATGGGAATTATGCTGATCATATTACTTCCAACCTGCTGCGGAACTGTTATAATTCTGTAGAGGTCGTAGCTGTCTCTACTCACTAATGGGATTTTAACTTCGAAGATAATAAACTGCTGCATGACTCTGGCTTTAGTCTTCAATAAATGATACAGTTTAGATAAATCCGATTGAATATTATTTGTTGGAAGAGTCAATTCTTTTGCTAACTGTCCTATTATGATATTAAGTTCATCCGTCAGCTGTTTAGGTGTTAGAAGGTGGAAATTAAACCCTGTGTGGTGTAGGTTCATAATAGTATCCATGATGGTTTCTTGGATGGTTTTCAAGTTCATTAAGATACTGTTGGCAATGATAGATGATACACTAAAGCTGTTAGACATTAGTGATTCTTGAGCTCCTGCCTGAATTGTGTTAAATCCCTTCTCTAAACTGATCAAGTGCTGATTAAACTCCTTGTGATGTCTATCCATCGCATTTTCTACTCTTTTGATGATGTTGTTCTCTGCTTCAACAATAGACGTGTTGTTTTTCCATAAGGAAGCCAAACGCTTTTGATTACGTCTGATTTGTTGGATATCCTTGGCATAGTTTTGGGCAAACTCGTCGTCTAAGACACCAAACAAACTTCGTGCTATGCTTCCTATAGGATTGATAAAACCGCGCTTTTGTCGCACTTTCCCCGCGAACTGCTGACCAAGCAACATGCTATTGTAATGGTCAAGTCCATTACAACCGTGACGTAACTGCAAGAGGATTGCGTCACACTGTGATATCTTTGTTGTATTAGAACATATGTTACCCAGATGATCGTGATCGATGTTTTTAAGCAGACCTAATCTCTGCTAATAGGGATCCATGTCATAATATACAATCATCTTCCACTCGTCTCGTTCGAGACGCATATTGGTGATCTTGTCGAAATAAATACTCTGATTGCTATTCAAAGGTGCTGTTTTGTAATCACAACTGGATGGTGTTATGATTAGCATCAAAAACATGAGAGCGATGTAAATAAGATTGCCGATTTTTCCCCTCCGATGACGTCTTGATCTGTTTTTCGATGTCTCATTCGATGCCGAAGGTTGATCAGTCTTTTCTGTTGTGATATTATTTTGCTCTGCATTGTTTTCAGGTTATTGATCTTCGTGGACTGGCAACAAGGAAAGTTTTGTGATTGGCCTCTTAATTACCCCATTTTTGGTTTTTACTGATACCACACGGACATAGCCGTCCTTGCCGGGGTGCAGCTCTATGATTCTGCCGAGAGCCCACTTCCCAGGTGGTAAGTTAGCGTCTTGGACGATAACTATGTCGTCGATCTTTAAGTTTGAACGCCGCTGCCGCCACTTGCTACGTGCTGATAACTGACACAGGTACTCAGTTTTCCACCGTTTCCAGATGTCCTCAAAAATCTTCTGGTTAAGCTGGCATCGTGTTCTTGCGTCTCTTTCCGTCTCAATGATGGTAAGTGTGGGACCACTCTCTAAAAAGTGCGACGGAGTTAGGTAATCCATGTCCTCCGGGTCTTCGCTGATGGCGCAAAGAGGTCTCGTATTAAGGCAGGCTTCCAACTGTGATAGTACTGTGGAATACTCCTCATACGTCAGTTTCTGCTCACCCACAACTCCCTTGATGTGGTGTTTGAGACTTTTGACAGCCGCTTCCCAGAGCCCCCCAGCACTCGGCCAGGAAGGTGCGTTAAAGTGCCATTGTATTTGCATATCTGTGATTGCTCTGTAGAACTCGTGGTTAAGAGTTGTTCGTAAGTTTATGTACTCTTCACGCAAGGCCTTGTTGGCTCCGACAAAATTTGTCCCATTATTACTATAGATATGAGTTGGAGCTCCTCTGCGTGCTGCCATCCTCCTTAATGCTGCTAGGAAGGCAGCTGAACTCAGGTCGTAAACGAGTTCTAGGTGCACGGCCTTGGTCGCCATGCTCACGAACACAACTATGTAGCCTTTGGTCGTCTTGATGCCACGACCCTTATTTGCTTTGACGTCCACATAGTCGGTGAAGTCGACCCCAGTATGATTGAACGGCCGCGACGGATTACTTCGCGACTCAGGTAAGTCTCCCATTATTTGTATATTTTTTACAGGATTATGCCTTCTGCATGTGACGCAGTTATGTATGCGTTTTTTGACAGCACGGTTACCGCCAATAATCCAGAGCTCCTGTCTTAACCACGCCAGTGTTAGGCGAGCTCCACCGTGGAAGGTCATCTGATGGCCTTGATCAATCAGTCGATCGGTAAGTAATCCACAGTGAGGAATGATAATAGGATGTTGCATGTTTTTGCTTATCTTTGCGTTGCTTATCCGTCCACCATCCCTTAGCAATCCGTTTTCGTCTAGATACGGATTTAAGTTATGTAGCTTGCTTTTAGAGTCTACATTGCTTGATGCTTTTGAAGGCTTTTGATCTCCTCCGTAAACTCATGTTGCTGTACATGCTTGATTAAAATGTGCTTCGCTTTTCTTAACTCCGCGATTGTGAGAAACGACGGCTTTGGTTGCGATTTTGACGATATACGTAATATCCTCGCAAGTATACGAGTCGATTTCGCAAAGCTGCTATATTATCTAAGTATTGTGTCGATGACGTCATATGATTGTTTTTGCGAGGAGGTGACTTGTATTGCTATCTCTCTCATTTCTTCGCATGTGTTGTAGTCAGAGATTTCCTTATGTCGTATCTGCTTTATAACGCTGTACGCACTGATGATCTTCTTCTGATAACTTATTTTGACTGTCGTCAGCAACATCTTCGATCGCCCAGAACCTCTGAATATCATCTATGTGGTTTAGGACAACACTACATTATTGGTATGATATTACGTTCTCACTTATAATCCAGCCAAGGCGTGTTTGCTGCGCCACTACCTGGGATTCGCCTTCCTTGATGAGGCCATTCATAATGATCGAGGAGTAAATATCTGCTCCAAGCAGTATATCGACTGGACGACTAAGGTTATATTCAGGATCCGCTAGATTCAGATGCTCTAGACAAGCCCATGATGGCTTTTGGAATGAGCGATTGGGCAAGTTATAAAGCAGAGTTTTTATGATAAGTACCTCAGTGGAAAAAGCAAAGTCTGCATACATTGCTGATGCTTCAATTTGTATAACACCCTTGCAGTTATTTTCCTTGGCATAAACTCCCATTATAACTCCCTTGCATGCTCGTCGAGGAAGTTCCAATCTCTGAGCAGCGTCCTCAGTGATCAATGATACTTGGGATCCCTGATCTATTAAGGCTCGCATTGGGTAATATACCCCATCAACCCTCATAACTTTGATTTGAGCTGTTGCCAACAGGGTTTCAGATATCTCTGGATTCAACACGTGTGTGACGTTTTTGCGTTCCTTTAAAGTCGAATCGCTAGCGTAAGACTTCGAGTTACTGGAACCCGAGAAAGTATCATGTAACAAGGTGTTATGATCGCCTTGACATTCTCGGCGTCTTTTGTCGGAAATACATGCTTTACCTTTATGATCATAAAGACAGTTTTTGCATAAGTTTAGTTTATTCACTGTCTTGCGTTTAGAATCTGATGTTGATTCTAAGAATGTTTTGCAATTGAATAAACGATGATTTTCGCTGCAAACCGGACATTTCCATTGTTTTTTAGTCGCAGAATTGTTAGAATATGATCTATTGTACTTATGGAAATGCTTCTTGCTGTTGGGCTCTTGCTGAGACTTGTTGTCTGATTTCTGACCATCTTGCTTGCGTCGTGAAGCTTCTAATGATGTAAACTTGTTCTCTAGAAATCTCATGAATTCACTCAATATTGGCAACCCTCGTGGGTTTTTCAGTGAGTCCGTGTAGTCAGAGTGGGTCTGCTGATCCAGTTTCAATGCTAGTACATGAACTATAAATGGATCCCACGATTTTATGTCAACTCCAAGGTTTTTAACCGCATTCAGACACTCGTTAGTGGTGTCATACATTTTCTTGATTTGTGAAGCTGCCTGCTGTTGCATAGTTGGCAATAATAAAAGAATATTGAGATGAGAACTGAATATCAACTTAGTGTTATTGTATCTGTGGTTCAATATGTCCCAACAGACTTTATAGTTCTCGGTGCTAATATGCAAGTGCTGAATAAGTCTCTCTGGTTCCCCCCTGAGCTTTGCTTTCAAAAACTGCATTTTCTGTGCGTAGGAGATAGAACGATTGTTATGTATTGATTCTGTGAATAAGTCTTTAAATGCTACCCATTGATGATAGTTTCCGTTAAATGTTGGGATGTCCATCGTTGGGGTGCTTTTTTCACGGTGCGAGACTGACCACATCTTACTGTTGATAGATTTCTTGATGTCAAGATAAAGTTTTTCGTATTTGCAGAACGACTCTTCGTATTCTTCATTTTCTTCAAACAACTCGCTATCAATCCCCCAATGTAACGAGTCTATTGTTGACCATCTCGATTGGACAGTCTGCAAATATCTTCGAACTCCCATTTCTCAGATATTTTATCTAAATCTATGATAGCAATGGCACGCGAGAATGCCTTAAAATTGCTTTTCTGTTTACGCAGCATCTCTTCCAGCTTACTGCTGTTACCTTGCGAAGTGTAAAAAACCGGAGACTTGGCCCTAACCTTGCTGGTTGATTGCTGTTGATTGTGTCTTGCATCTAGATCTGTAGATCCTGTCCCGTGCCCTTGACTCTTCTCCGCTTCTGCTGCTTGCAATGGTGGCTGTGGAGTGGTCGGTGCTTCGACAATCTTGGGATCGGTCATGGTGACCTTGTACTGCTGAATATACGCTCGTGTCTCGTTGTAAAACTACCTAGTTTTCTGATAATAATTTTCTGAAAAATAGCTGTAGCCACGCGCTTCTGATTCTCCTAACTTCATATGATTGAACTGGAACTCTTCCCAATATTTATCGAGAAGGTCTAAACGTTTTTTGACGAATGTAGAGGTTTTTCTTTCAGCTCCATCTTTTTTAAAATTGCACAAAAGCTGCTCTATGCCCTGCATAATCTGATTCTGATTTTCGAGTAGGTCCTCCATCTCGGAGATGCTGAATTAGCTTCAGTGATAATAAGCTTGATAAAATGATAATTGAAATCTATGATATTTCTATGAATCCTACTCGATTGTGTATTCCTTGCTTCGTCGACTAAGCTTGGAAAACGATATTAGATACAAAGATATGAGCGCCGCGCCGGCGCGCCGCCGTCGCCGTGAGTTCATGTCAGCGCGTCGCCGCCGTGTACAGCGTGCGGCGCGCCGTCGCGACGAGTCGCAACTTGCTTTCTCGCTCGCACCCGCGGCCCGACCGCATAAATGCTCATTTAAGATAGGCGTCCACCTATCCGCATCGGACGCATCGCATCAAACGGATCGTAGTATTATTGAACAGGTTCCGATGCGTACGATGCGGACAGGTGGACGCACTTGTGTGACTTTCTATACAAAGAATACTACGATCCGTTTGATGCGATGCGTCCGATGCGTCCGCTGCGGACAGGTGGACGCTTACCTAAGAGACGCGGCGCGTTATGCGGCGTGTTGCGCGTTTTCCCGTTTACGGAGAGGCGGTGTCATCTGCGATAATTTGTATTTGCGCGTGTGAAGCCAAAAAACAACGTTTGCACAACGGCGGGAAACGTTGTTTTTCAGCAAACGCGCCTACAATCGATTCTCCGTAAACGCTCTCATACATCGTCAATCGTCATATTATGTTTGAATTGAAAGCGAGCCGCGCCGCACAACGCACCGCGCGACGCGCCGCGTCTCCTTGATTAGTTAGATTTAGTCGCTTCGCCACACTCGTCGCTAACGCAGTCGAGTCGAATATTTTACCGAGTAAACGTGTATTGTTATGTGGTGTTAACAACAAACAAAATATAATTATGCTACTTTAAATACTTATATTTTCTGTTTTTTTTTTTAATAGTTTTTATGATATAGATAGATAGTGCTCTACTTAAAAAAACTCGGTTTCACTTAAACTCAAAATGCAGAAATGATTATTTTTCAGTAAACGTGATTTTCAATTATTATTTAGAACACTGTAAACTTTTTTTTTGTAACAACAATAGGGTTTTCTTTGTTATTTTTAAGAAATCTTTCCATGATAAAAATAAAAACTAAGGCCCACGGCTGGCCATGCCGCGCCGCCGGGACGCCGCCACCGCCGTGTAAATTTCCAGGCCACGCCGCCGCCGCGAAATTGGCTATCGGCGCTCATATCTAAACGATGTAGGTACCTTATGTTGATAAATGATTTTATGGAAGACTTGCTCGAGAATAGACACCCTTTTCATAAAACGCTTGATGATAGCTGATAGTAGTCTATTCGAAATGCTGATGATGCTGGATGCTGGTGTGGTCGTGTGAATGCTGATGCAACAACCACGTGACACGTGCTGCTAACCTCGCGGGCGAGTCCACTCGTAGAAATTAGACCAGCCGCTTCGCTGTTGCGATGATAATGAAAGCTCACTCACCGGTATCAGCTGCTTTGTTACCTGGTCGTTGCTACTGATAGTGGTAGGAATATCCACCCTCTGATTCGGCGGAATGTTCTCACGTACTTCGTAAAACACGTGGTGGGTCCCGCCAATACGGTGGCTCGAAGGACCATAAAGTTGTACGGGACAACTATAAATGATAAGTTGTGATGGATTTATAATGATTTTATTGATATAATAGCTAATTGATACAGTGATCACTTATGATAGAATGATTTTAGGATATCGAAATGCTACGATATTATGATAATGAGTACACGCGGCGAAGACCGAACGCGAACTAACGTAAATTGCGCACGCGGTACAAAACTGCTTATTTAACGTAAAAAGACATATGCATTGTACGGATGGACCGTACACTTTGGACCCCCGTTTCAACCCTTTAGGGGGTGAATTTTGAAAAATACTTTCTTAGTGCACCCCTACACTTCATAAGGAACCTATGTACCAAATTTGGAATCTCTAGACTCAGCGGTTTGGGCTGTGCATTGATTTTTAAACTTTGTCACCCCATTTTCCCCTCTTAAGGGTTAAGTTCTGAAAAAAGCTGAAACCCGTTTCTACTCATTTATTAATAAGAGCAATCCTGCGAAGTTTCGAATAAAATAGTCTAACTAATCTTGTTTCCCCATACAAACTTTGCAGCCCTGTTTAACCCCTTTAGGGGGCGAATTTTGAAAAATCCTTTCTTAGTGCACCCCTAGACCACATAAAGAACCTACTTGCCAAATTTGGAATCTGTAGACCCAGCGGTTTGGGCTGTGCGTTGATATGTCACCCAGTCAGTCAGTCAGTCAGTCAGTTTATCATTTTATAATTATATACTAGCTGTTGTCCGCGGCTTCGCCCGCGTAAAGTTCGGTTACTGTCCCACTGGATTAAAATAAAGGGATAAATAGTATCCTACATGTTAATCAATCATCACTGTCACAATCACTGTCACAATCACTGTCACAATCACTGTCACAATCACTGTCACAATCACTGTCACAATCATTACCATCGTAATCACAATCGTTATCACAATCATCACAATAAATCTTAAATAACCCTGTATAGAAGTCAAATACACCATCTTCTGGATCTCAAAATAAATGCCATATTCGTAATCAGCACCTCTGATAATCTCGGTGTCGACACCCATATTGAATTCAGAATTTGTTACCCCATTTCCCCCTTTAAGGGTTGAATTCTGAAAAAACCTTAAACACCAGTGTGCATCGCAGTGAACTGAACATTATTGCACGAGCCGGTTTAGGTGTTGTATGCTGTTTTTGAGTATTGGTGTCTATCTCAACGGACTAGTAGCGGTGGATTATTGAATTGATGAAAGTAACGTGTATCGGTTTCCAGATTACGCCAGTAATGTACTGCCAAAGTAATTCACAAAGTGTGAAATCAATTCACAATCCGTTCTGTGAACGACGCGTTTTATAAAACAGCTTCCGAAAAACATGGATTTTAGATAACGATTAAGATTAATTAAAAGTTTAGATTATTAATTCAGTTGTAAATTTAAGTTAGCAGATATAACGCACATTTTTGTATTTCATAGGCATTATTACTTAACCATTTGAACATTCCTTTGACATTTTGGTTACGGTTTGCATTGTGAACAAGTAACTTCCTCACGAGTTGGATGGAGTTCGCGTTGACCCTATAGCTACACACAACTGATTTATGTGACAGTATTGTTTTACGCTTAAGAATTCCAACCGGCGCGCTAGGGAGGCCCGTTATTTGAAATAATTGTTCACATGTAACGCTAATTTTAAGAATTTGGAATTTAATTAAAGTTCAAAGTTGACAAATAAGGTGATAGTTCATATTGACATAACTAACTTTTGTGTGCTATTTTTTTGTTTGTAATTCTATGGACAACTTTATTTTTCTTATATCCTGTTT
Source organism: Xestia rhomboidea (assembly GCA_963853795.1). Classification (NCBI taxonomy): domain Eukaryota; kingdom Metazoa; phylum Arthropoda; class Insecta; order Lepidoptera; family Noctuidae; genus Xestia; species Xestia rhomboidea. Next base: position 3,076,162 of record OY970756.1, read on the forward strand.
TTCTAATTTATTTTCTTATATTGTGATAGTAACAGACCTCGAATGTAAGATAACCCTTGTGGAAACGAATCTTCATTAATATTGTTGAGTAAGTTACACTTGTGTGTTCTTGCTATGGTATAATATTGTAATAAAGTTGTGACTAACTCTTTCAGATGATTGTATCTTACAATTTAAATAATAATATTTGATTCAAAGTACATTTAGTATTAGATTTTACACTTTACTTCTCTCAACCGTGGAGTGTGTTTGTAAAACATTTCTGGCAATAAAATAGTCCAATCAAAAAAAAAAAAAAAAAACACAAATGTTAACTCATTTATCGATAGAAGCACTCCTGTAAAGTTTCGAGTAAAACAGTCTAACTAATCTTGTTTCCCCATACAAACTTTCGACTCCCGTTTCAACCCCTTTAGGGGGTAAATTTTGAAAAATCCTTTCTTAGTACACCCTTAAACCTCATAAGAAACGCCTACGCGTGCTAAATTTAGAATCTCTAGACCCAGTGGTTTGGGCTACGAGTTGATTTTCAGACTTTTTCACACCATTTCTCCATATTAGGGTTTGAATTCTGAAAAAACCTGAAACACAAATGTTTACTCATTTATCGATATTAGTACTCCTGTGAAGTTTCGAATAAAACAGTCTAACTAATCTTATTTTCCCATACAAATTTTGGAACCCCGTTTAACCCTCTTAGGGGTGGAATTTTGAAAAATCCTTTCTTAGTGCACCCCTAGACCACATAAGGAACGTACTTGCCAAATTTGGAATCTGTAGACCCAGCGGTTTGGGCTGTGCGTTGATAGGTGAGTCAGTCAGTCAGTCAGTCAGTTTCTTCTTTTATATATTTAGATAGATATAGATAGACTAACTGACCCGCGCAACTTCGTCTGCGTTACGTAAGAGAGAGAGAGGCTTAGAGAGAGTGTGAGTCAACCTAAAAAAAATGCTGATAATATGCTTTAGCGGACTTTTTAAGAGGAACAATCCCGTCATACATGTATGATTGTTGAGTAACTTTAACCGTTTACGCAGCGCACGGAAAGGAAGCTCTCAAAAGCAATAATTTTTCGCTGTATTTGCAACAATTTTCATTGATGCTCCGCTCCTATTGATTGTAGCGTGATGTTATATAACGTATAGCCTTCCTCGATAAATGGGCTATCCAACACTAAAAGATGTTTTTAACTGGAATCAGTAGTTCCTAAAATTAGCGCGTTCAACCAACCAAACAAACAAACTTTTCTCCTTTATAATAAGTATAGATTCAAGTAGGTAACAATTTAATTTCTCGGAAATATATGCAATCATCGTTAAAATATTGTACTATGTTTTTCCAATTTGGGGCTTCCCTCGACAGCCTTAGGTTTTCATCCTTAGACACTCGATGACAGTCATACTCCAGCTAGGTCGAAAGTTCTCATCAAGGTGCATGAATTGAGCCCAAACACGATATAGCTTTTTTTTTTCGTATGGGAAATCATCAAATGACTCCTCCCGGAGCAGGAGGAAGTGTCAGACTTTTACTGACTAAAACCCATCCATGTTCCTTCATCGCCCTTTGTGTTTCGGGGCCACGGTATCTCTTTCGAATAGTCCCGCAGCCCCGGCAGGCATCGGCCTTTGCGGACCCCTTCTTTTTTGCTGACTCTCTTTGAGGCACGCGTAGAACACGAACGCGCCTTCGACACGGCCTGTCGTCATGAGACGGACGGACGGCGAGCTAGCCCATAGCTCCTCGTCCACAGGCCCGCGCCTACGGTGGCCGGGGGCCTATACGTGGCTCCCGACGCCCGGGCTGTCTCCCGCTGTGGCCGGGACGTAAGGATCTCTCCCTCTCTCGTTCCGCCACCTTCTTCGCTAGCATGACTGCTTCGCAGAAGGAGGTGACGGCATCCCATTCCGTCTCGCTCCGGACCATGTATTGAACCAGGGCTGGGAGAGAGGTCGCCGCCGCCGATCGCCGCTTCGAGGACACGGCGGTGCTCCGCCCAAGTGGGGCACACCTCCACAGTGTGCTCCACCGTGGCCTCCGGTCGATCCTCACAATGGAAGAACCCGGGCGTCTCCTCCCGCCCGAAAACACGATATGAGGCCAATAACAATTAAGCTGTAAATATAATCTACGTAAACTGCGTATGGATTATTGATTATTGCGAATAGCATAGCACAGTTCTTGCACGGCAAGAACACGTGGATTTATCAGGCTTTTGGTGTTCGCTATATTTCTTTTTGGAGAAATCATCCTCATCATCATACTCCTGCCCGTATCCCAATTTATTTGGGGGTAGCATGATTGTATTCTTCTTCCATAAGTACTACTCTATTACTTTTTGGAAAAATATTTCACGAAAAAAATAAGAAATGCACACAACTTAAATGCAAAAAGAAATATAGGAAATCTCACAGCATCAAAAAAATAAATTAAACAAATCACAAAAAGTGAAAATCATGTTGGAGGGTTTGAACCTGCAACCCCATATTGAAGAAGCCTATGCAGTAATTTTGACGTGATGCGCGCACAAACATTTCGTACCAACTACTTAAACCGAGGAAAGCTGATTTTCTTGAGTTCCGCTATTTTGTGCGTATTCACCTCAAAAATCAAATTTCAAGAAAGCTGAGAAATTATATTTACCTGTATTAGATATGTAGTATATGTAGCAACTTTAAAAGGTTACACTTCATTGGTTTTGATTGTATAGGTGTTTGAAGTTTATTAATTTTAAACACAAAACCCTATTTTTTGCGCCTCTGGATGAGATTTAAAAAAAATGCCAAGACAGGTATTTCTTTATTTTTATTAATAAATATTTATTCTGAGTTTCATGATTCTAGAACAATCTAAAATTTTTTTTTCTTACAAACTTTACCCCCCCCTTTTGACCCCTTTTTTCCAAAAAAATCCAAAATTTCTATAGCCTATATGTTATTCTGAATGTATTTAAACAGATTTGTGAACATTTCAACAAAATCGGTTCTTCGGGCAGTTTTTACGTGATGCGCGGTCAAACAAAAAACAAACAAAAATTTTTTTAATGGTTTTAATATGTTCAGTTACTTATTTCAAGTCACCCTGGCTGGTTTTTTTTTTTAATCTTCAATGTACAGATTTTTTGGTCTCAACGATTTTATTATATGTATAGATTAGCTTCGTTCACACACAGCCTGTATACGGAAAACGCAAACGCGCTTGAGCGCCAATTTCATGTTTATTATTTCAACGTCAAAACACAAACAGCAGTTTTTTTTACAGTAAATCATCTAATTAAATATAACACTAAATAATACTCTATTAAAATATATATATATATGTATAAACATAGTACCTACTAGCTAGACGCGCTGCTAGCGCAAGGTACCTAATATTTCAAGTTTTTTGTTTGTTTTTCAGTGCGCTCAACGCACAAAGGGCCATCACATGTCATGAACGGGCTGCTTCACCGCGTAACATAGCGTCCTACTACTATACTGCCAGGTGAGCAACTTTTCTGTGGTTCGTGAACGTTGCTGGATGTGTCTGGCCCAAATCGCCTAGCTGCGTAAGATGTGCTATATCGATGTTTTATAACTTGTTGTTTGTTCAGGGCCTCAGGCGTTACGCAACTTCGCGTCGCGACGCGAAGTTGCGCAGTGATCATTTTACTATAACATTTTCCGTCAGATATGTAGGTATCTTCCCTAACCCTTGCGGAACAAGAGCGTAAAATAAAGTTAAAAGGAAAGAAAAGTAAAACAATGTTTATACTATTTTAACAGAGAAAATACAAACAAATAACAGTAATATTATTACAATGTACAACCTCATAACCAACTGAGAAGTCAATAAAGACATATCTTGCCTTGTCTGATCGACCAGTAGGTACGTATACTGTCGAACAGTCGTTGATGTTGGCTATTTGTCTTTACTGTGTTGAACCCAAGAGAAAGGTATCTCGCAAAAAAAGAACTTAGCTGAACTGGATTGTCCAACGTCATAATACTATACCGTTCACACTGCTAGGACACCGACCTCCCCTCTCTGTAAGAGGGCCATAATCATCCATGCAGACCCAGTGCGTATTAGTAGGTATCACGTTGGTAGATTGGTTCTAGGCCATTTCGGTTTCCTCACGATGGTTTTAGCTCACAGTTTTGAGAGCAGTGGTGATAAAATAAATCACACAAAATAATGTGCCTGCCTCGGTTTGAATCTGTGACCTTCGGGGCCGTAAACACTAGCCACCACTGCCCTCATGTAAGTATGTCTAATTCGGTTGACTCTGAGCACTATCATCGTCTTTATTTTCAAATCCTGGCACTCCAGCAATCAACAAATTGTATAGTTCTTGTTCTTGTGTAACTCGCAAATTCTGCAGTACCACATCGGTTGAAATCCTTTCTTCTAGCTGTTCCTTAGCTGGCGGAGTCAGACCTACTGTGGTGAATGCTCTGCGGACTTGTCCAGCCGTCATCCATCCTCGTTGACCTGGATCAAAACTTTTCACAACTGCTTGTAAATGTCTAAGAAACAGAACAAATAATACTATTTAGAAAGTGGTACAATAAAGAATCTACTTAACTATAAAAAATACACAATTTCCGTATTAATTGATCTGTTTTTAATCACCACTTAAGGGCTTAACCACCCTCAAAAAAGATAATACTTATGTAGAAATAAATTCAACCTTGGAGTATAATATAAAAACGAAAAGAATAGTTTCATCTAAAGCTTTTTTTATAAATAAGTAGAAAAGGATAAAAACCCTAAACGATAGGCTGTAAAGAAACTATAATTGTATTTCCTTTTCATTTACTCCAAGGCTATTTTTGTGCATTTTTATAAAAGCTTGTTCTTTGTAGAAAGTAGATATCTGGATATCATATTTTACCTTTCTTCGAACAACACCGGAGCTACTCCGACACCTGCACGGAACATCATACAGTCATCCAAAAGTCTCGTTGTGTAAGCAACTACATTGCGCTTGGTGTCTCTTTGCAATATTTTAGTAAGAAGGAATCTGACAAGCTCGGGAATACGACGCTCGCGCAAATAGGTCTCCGTACGAGATACTGTTGAGAAAATGTGCTTTTTCCGTTCTGAAACTATTTCTCCTATTGAGGATTCAGCTGATGTAAGACATTTACACACTGGTATGGGTTCAGGTGTAACCAGAGATGGTAACCGAGATAGTGCTTGTGATGCAATCTCCTCCTCTTCCAAACCAGGTGGTGAGTTCAAATCAAAGCCGACAGTTTCATTCTTCGAACCCATTTTATTTAAATATATTTTATAAATGCACAAAATACTGTCAATAAATTGACGAATGTCACCCGTATTTAAATGATGCTCAATGATATGATGTCAGCAAATTGTCAGAATCTTGATTTGACAAGAATTCATTTTCACCTCAGCACCTCAAACAAGCAGGTTTTGCTGTTTACAGACAGTGAGCAAAATTCGATTTTGCTCACAAAATTAAAAAAAATTCAACTTCACATTGTTCTGTCACTTTCACTTCGATACGAAAAAAGCGAGAGATAGAAACAAGTCGATTAGAAATTCGATTTTCAAATTCCATATCTAGTAGGCACAAAAAAGAAACAAACAAAAACGTTCGGATACCGATATTGTAAATCGATAACCGTAATATTCTAAATCACGTGTTTAGGTTAATTGAGAAATTTTTATATTTCGAATAATTGAATTAAATTGTTTATATCAAAACTAGCTGTTTTAGTGCACCCCTAGAGTACATAAGGAACCTACTTGCCAAATTTGGAATCTGTAGACCCAGCGGTTTAGGCTGTGCATTGATTTTAGACTTTGTCACCCCATTACCCCCTCTTAGGGGTTGAATTCTGAAAAAACCTGAAACCCGTGTCTACTCATTTGTCAATAGCACTCCTGTGAAGTTTCGAATAAAATAGTCTAACTAATCTTGTTTCCCCATACAAACTTTAGAGCCCCGTTTAACCCCCTTAGGGGGTGAATTATGAAAATCATATTCTTTATTGCACACAAAATTAAAAAATATACACACAAAATTCAAATATATAGCTTATGTACAACGGCGAGCTTAACCCAGAATTGGGTTTTCTTACAGCAAACCTTATTTTTGTTGCGACATTTGCAGAAGAGGATATAACTATGTGCACAAACAATACAGTTAAAATCTTAAATTAACTTATTTTATACACTAAACTAATACATACAATATAATATAAGTAATACATACAATATATTTATGTATAGATACACTTACTTAAAAAACACTATTTACAAACTATTATCATGTTGACAGGAAATGTTCCTTTATTCTTTTCTTGAACACATCTAACGAAGGGCTATCCCGCAAGGAGTGTGGAAGCGAATTCCAAAGGCGCACAGCGCGAACAGTAAATGAACCATCATACCGACTTGAGGAGTGGGGAGTGGGGAGGCAAACGAAGGAGAAGAGATGATGATGAGCGACAAGGTTTACCTCTAGGAACAAGATACTCGAAGCGTTCCCGAAGATACAAAGGAGCTTTAGGATTATGAAGAATAGAAAAGAGAAAAGAGAGAGTGTGTGAATCTCGACGCTGCCGAATAGGTAGCCACTTCAGCTGCTTCCGAAATTCCGACACATGGTCGTACTTACGAAGCCCGAAAATGAAGCGTATACACAAATTCTGCAGACGTTCGAGCTTATCAAGAAGTTCCTCAGTCGCATCAAGAAAACAGACATCAGCATAGTCTAGAAGAGGAAGAAGAAGAGACTGAGCGAGAGTAATTTTAGTCTGAAATGGCAGGAACTTCTGAAGACGCTTAAGTGACCGATACGAACAAAACACCCTCCTGCTTACTTCAGCAATGTGAACATGCCAAGACAGGTTACAGTCCAAGAATACACCTAAGTCTCTAACTTTCTTGGAGTAGGCTATACCGACACCATCGTACGTAACAGGCGGGAGGGACTGATGATTTAATAAATTCACGAAGTATCTGCCACCAATAATAAGAGCTTGTGATTTAGTTGGGTTAACTAATAGTCCAAAGTTTTTAGCCCATAGACTGATGTTTTGAAGACCATTATTGATGGCGTCGATGGCTCCTGGAAGCTCTTCGAGTTTAAAATGGCGATAAAGCTGCAGGTCGTCTGCATAGAGATGATAATGGGCAGTTAATATCATAGTGATAGCGTTAATAAAAACAGAGAAAAGAAGAGGAGAAAGGACGCCACCCTGAGGCACACCCGCAGAAAGATCGCACCAATCTGAGCAAGCCTCATTCAGGTGTACCGACTGCGAGCGACCCCGAAGATACGAATCAAACCAAGCAGTCACAGAAGGAGATACGTTTAGGGAAGAAAGGATACCTAAGAGGATGTCAAAATCCACTGAATTAAAAGCACTGCTGAAGTCCAATAAAACCAACACCGTAAGGAGCCGGTTTTCCATGGCCAATCGGATGTCGTCTGTTATTTTAAGCAAGGCTGATACAGTGCTATGGCCAGGACGAAATCCAGACTGGTAAGGGCTAAGCAGGCTATTAGAGAAAAAGTAATGAGATAGCTGATTATTGACAACGCTCTCAAGGACTTTAGACAGGATTGGAAGTATGGAAATGGGACGAAACTGGGATACTGAAGAGGGATTTGAAACTTTGGGAAGAGGCAAAACATACGCCTTCTTCCAAGCAGAAGGAAAGGAGCCAATAAAGAGGGAATAATTTACAATGTGTAAAATGATAGGAACAAGGTCATCAAGGATAGGAAGAAGCATCTGAAGTTGGAGGCCATCTTCACCCACCGCCTTTGTGGAAATAGATGTAATAGCCCGCCTAATATCCCCTTCTGTAACTGGGTGAAAAGAGAATGAAGTACATGTTGGCCGAGGAAGATTAAAGAGATCGTTAAGAGTTTGAGATTTAACGTTATTATCCAGAGTCACTGGTGATTTGGAAAAATGTAAATTAATTTCGTTCAAGTCAATATTAGGCGAGCTGTCATCCGCATTTTTGCCGAGATTTCAGAAATTGCCATACTTGTGCTGTGTTGGAGTTTTGAATTGTGTTGTGTATGTGGCGCCTTTTAGCATCCCTACACATACGACCGCAGCGATTACGCAGTTTCTTATAGAGGGACCAGTTCTCATCAGTAGGGTCCTTTTTGTAAAGCCTCTTCGCCTTATCCCTTTTCGACATCGCGTTTTTAATTGCATCAGACAACCAGGGAGCTGGAAGGTGCTTCACTCTGACCTTTTTAAGTGGAGCATGCACATCAAAAAGCTTCAACACTATCTTGGTAAACTCAGTCACCTTAGTGTCCAAGTCATTGCTATCGTAAACAGGAGACCAGTCAATATTGCCCGCATCAGCTCCCAAACGCTCCAGATCAATGTTCTTGAAACTGCGAAGCAATAGGTATTTAGATTTGCGTTTGGGAGGGCGAATTTTATACGAGATAAACAAAAGGTCGTGGTAGGAGAAGGAAGCAGAAAGTTGCCCATACGTGGCTACTTTGTTTGGGTCAGAAACCAGAATAAGGTCTAGAAGTGAGGGGTTGCAGTGCGGGGCATGATGAGTAGCATTAAGGGGAAGGATGTGCATGTTGACAGAAGAGACAAGGGACCTGAGTTTACGGCTGCGCACATCATCTTTCACCAGACAGGTGTTGAAGTCTCCGAGTATTAGAGTGTGGTCATATAAGGAAGAAAAGTATTCAAGTTCTGTTTCGAAAGAAGCGAAATAATCAATATGACAGGACGGACTATAGTAGACACCTAAAAGTAGTTTTGTGTGATTAAACGTAATTTCAATAAAAAGGTGTTCAGCAGATTTAGAATAATTACTTGGAGACTGATCAATAACTTTGTAAACAATATCTCCACGCAGATACATGGCGACACCCCCTCCCCCTTGCCTGTTCTGTCATTACGCACAAGCTTGTAGCCGGGCAGTGAATACTGCGTTGATGGAAGACCTCCTCTTCTCTTCAGGAAAGTTTCAGAGACCAGCACAGCATGAATAAGATCTGAGTCAAATGAGGATAATAAATCGGCATGATGGGCTGGAATGCTTTGTGCATTAATATGAACTGCATTGAAAAATTTTTTGTAGCAAGAAAAAGTAGAAGAAAGTTGGTCGAGTAAGTGTACAGAATCTTCACTGAATGCACTAGCATAGCTTTCGTCAGATGAACAAGAAGAAGAACAGGAAATAAAAGACGTGGCCTGGGAAGTGCAATCTTCATCCTTCTGCTCAGGAAGACCGTGTAGGAGCAGAACTTGCCTGCGAGACGCCATTTCATGCCGGTCTAATCCCACAGTCAGCAACTCCATCTGAGTCTTCAGCGCGCTCATAGTTTTCCAAATAAAGCACTTGAAATCCATGAAGTCCTGAGAGAGGCTGGCTATTGTCTTGTGTGGCGCCTCATTACTGCTGACATTCTTCAAGTCCTCCTCATAGGTATCCATCCGTTTAGTAAATGTGGTTGATAGCTCCTCCATACAATTTGACAGCTTGGCATACAAGTCCATTTTTATAATTTGTGTTTGTTCAGGTTTGCTCAAAGGAATATGGTGGTTTATAAGTGCAGTGAGTGCATTCGAGGATAAACCAAAGTTTTAGTGCATAAGCAACATATTAAAATTATAATAAACTGTTTTTATTAATTAAATTAAATGAGAGCTCTTTTTAAGTTATGTACACTCAAGCTACCCTCACAACAAAAAAGAACCTACTTGCCAAATTTGGAATCTGGAGACTCAGCGGTTTGGGCTGTGCGTTGATATGTCACCCAGTCAGTCAGTCAGTTTATCATTTTATATATATAGATTAAACGGGTTCACCGGATTTCAGCTACGGCTCGGAATATACTGGTCGCTGCTCTACGCTCCCGATGGTATCTTGGGCGTAGGGTGTAGGGTGCTGATGTGCACAGAGTCCACACACATAACACCACACACTACACTTCAACACTGTATTTGGATATGTAAACGTTTTAACCCTAGTCTTACTAATTTTGCTTAAGTTCACGATATGCTACTCAAATTCATGGTTCACACTATTCACAAACACACCCGATCATAGATTTCAAAACGAATAGAATTAATAGCAGGCATGTATAATACCAGTACTACAGTGTCTACATAAAATCCTTAAGTAATGGCACACCGACCGAACAAAACAAAACACACCGACGCCCGTGTCGTAAAACAATAGAAGAAGACCAGATGGTCAGGCGCAGCTCGCAGTGCAACTGTTCCCGGCAACGGTCCGAACCGAACTAAATTGGCTACCTTGCAAGTGTTTTTAAAATTTTTCGAATAAGTAGCAACATATTTATTAAAAGATTCTGTGTTGATGTAAGGCTTAAGGCCGTACAGCTCAAACAATCGTTCCCTACTTTTCCTAATACCCGGTGTTGCCCAGTCACTAAAAATAAACTTTGGGCCAATAGTTTTAAATTTCTTTTTAAAGTATTATTGAACTCGGTGTGCACTACCGAAACGAATTCTTCATAAAATAAATTTACATTGTTTATAATATGGCCCGGTATACCTAGCTTGCTAGTTAAATTATTATTAAACTTGTCTAAATTGTTGGGTGTTATTTGTCTAGATTGAATCTGAATTCTTTGTAATTGTCTATTGGACGCGAAAGCAACGGTCTGACCGCTGTGATAAGAAGGAAGGTAATTTACGATGGATTTATCTAAGTACTCACAGCAACAAAAAACATTATCAATACATGTAGCAGTATTTGTAGTAATTCTTGTTGGTTCTGAAGACACATTTGACAAATTAAATGATTTAAAGAGACTTAAAAATCTACTGCTATTTACATTATTCTCTAAGATATTAACATTTAAAGTCACCACAGACAATTATTGGTTTATTACCAGTTACAAGCTTTTTTTTTTTTTTTTAATTCTTTATTTATTTACAGGGTTTTTTCTGTAAAGAATATGTCACCCCGATGATATACATACAATTAAATAACATATATGTAACTTATATACTAAACTAGCCTACCCGCAACCTTATAACCGTAATAATAATAGAATAAAGTGTTCTAGCCTCATCGGACAATGGTGAGGCCAGAACGCTATTATAGAAGCCAACATTGAAACTATCGACAAAAGCTTGACGCCTTTGGACCCCCACACGAGCACACTCCGTCAGGACATGATGCACATCTTCTATGACTCCACAGACAACACAATTTGGTGAATCAACCTTGCGCATCATGAATCCGAAGCTATTGAGCGGTATGTGACCGGATCGGAGTCTCAAAGCCGTCACGACTTCTTGCCTGCTTATCCTGCCCTCGCTGAACCAAAGCACTCGTGGAAGAGATGGCTGAATAGTTCTGTACCAGATACCTTTAGTCAAAGACCTTTCATCAAAGTATTCTGACCATGCTTGAGTACATTTGTCTCTGATCAAGGGTAAGAGCTCAGTATGCCAAGGAGAACAAGGATACATTTCTCCATCAGACCCTGCTTCGTTTGCCAAACGGTCAACCATCTCATTTCCCTCCAGTCCAACGTGAGATGGAATCCACTGCAATACAATTATTTTATGCTTGGCAACAAAATCAGTAATGGTTTTTAATATATCGTACGCCAGTGGAAGGCCCCTAAAAGATGAAGTACTCGTGCATCTCATCAGATGGAGAAGAGCACTTTTTGAGTCAGTGAAAATGACAAATCGATCAGCGTCCAAAGATTCGACATAAGCTAAAGCTTCAGCTATCGCAATTAGCTCTAAATGCATTATAGAAACTTTAGATACAATTTTGAATTTAAAAGAAGCACCTATTTGTGGATCGAAAAAAGCTGCGCCACAGTAATTCTCGCGTCTAGAACCGTCCGTATACATAAAGTAAAAGCCAGAGTACTGTGCATTCAGAGATGTACAACATATTGTTCTAAGGTTATATACATTATAACAATGCTTAGGTTTATCTACTGAATCTAAACAAGGCTTTACAATACCTGATAAGTCCATATTGATGACCCAAGTGTCCATGGAAAACATGCCAACTTTGTTGCTGCAGTACATATGTTCCTGCTTTAGAACATCGTGAGACAAAATTAACAGTGGCTTTTTCTTATTTCTCCAATAAGAATTATTGTAACAAAGACCATGTAGCTTATCCAGTAAATCGATTAACGGAAAACGGTAGCACCTAGATTTTAAATAAAATTTACCAGCTAAATATCGGCGGCGAATAAAAAGAGGGGGCAATATTAATTCGGATTCCATTACATGGATCGGAGTACTTTTGATAAACCCACCAATTAACCGCAAACAAATGTTCTGTAACCTGTCCAGTTTAATTAAATGTGTGTCGGCGCTATTGTCTAGTAAAAAGCTACCGAAGTCGATACGGCTACGAATAAGGAAGATATACAATCTTCTTATGTGGTTGGGATGAACACCCCACCCAGGACCCACTAAAACCCTAAAAATATTAATCAATTTAAGCACTCGCTCACGGACCTCACTAACATGTTTCTTCCATCGAAGGCTTCTATCCAGCCACAATCCTAGGTACTTGACGTGGTCTACTAACTCTAACAAAGTCCCGTTTAAACATATTTCTATAACTGGCCTTCTAAAACCTCTACTAAATAAACAGATTTTACTTTTAGCGGAGGAAATGTTTAATCCTACTTGTGTCAACATGCTGTTGATGATATCAAGTGCAGACTGGATCTTGTGTTCACCCTCACTCACAGAAGAACACTGCACGTATATAGCAAAGTCATCCGCGTACTGGGATATACAAATGTTGTTTTGCACACGTTTACAAATGTTGGACGTTACTATATTAAATAATATTGGGGATAATGGATCACCCTGAGCTAGACCAGTACTGGAATGTCTACTAATATAGCTATTACCAATTTTTATTTTGAGTACTCTTCTATGGAGAAAGTTCCATAGATATTTACAGATACTGGAACCAACTTTAAAGCTATCCAAAACATTAATTAAAACAGAATTATTTACATTATTGTATGCATTATCTATATCTAGAAAACAACCCATAGTGGAACAACCCTCGGAGAAACCAGTTTGAATTGTGGTGATTAAGCAGCTTAAGCCGTCTAAACACGACCTACCTCTACGGAAGCCAACTGTATTCACAGAAAATGTGTTATTTTTTTCAAAAAACCATTCCAATCTTCGGTATAAAATATAATGGAAAATTTTGCAAATACACGACAGTAACGATATGGGTCGTAGTGAAGAAGCGTTACTAGGGTCACGACTAGGTTTTGGGATAGGTACAATACAAATGTCGCGCCACTGATAGGGAACAAAACTGTGATTAAAAAAGTTATTAAATAAAGTAAGTAATACAGATTTACCTACATCAGGTAAATTCTTAATCATAGAATAAGAAATATCGTCGCATCCAGGAGATGTATCCTTAGATTTAATACATTTATCTAGCTCCTGAATAGAGATCTCACATTCTAATGTAGGGTTACTATGGTAAACGGTAGGGGTCGGAGGGGATACATAATCGGGTGTTAAGGAATTTAAAAGATTTGTTGCACTTTGAGCATCCACAAAATGTCTAGGCGAACGGTAACCTTTCAGCCATCTCATTTTACGCCACATTTCACTAGACGATGTAGTGTGATCAACTGAGGAACAAAACTTTTGAAAGTTCATTCCCCTAGCCTGTCGGATTAACCTTTGGGATGTATTTATCCTACCATTAAGAGTATCTAGGTTTTGGGGAGTGGGATTACGCCTGAATTTGGATAAAGCTAACCTACGATGAGCTACAGTTTGTGACAGTTCGGCAGTCCAGTATGGTTTCGGAGTGAAATTTGAAGTAGGGTTTTGATTAAATTTATACATCGGAATGAATTTATTAGCAGCCTCATTCAGAACATCTAAAAAGGAGTCATAAGCTTTTTGGGGGTCATTCGGTAAACATAAATTTAGACATTTTTCTTCTAGATATTTTTTATATGAAGTCCAGTCTGCTTTTCCAAAATTTCTTTTAATAACTGAAGGAATGAATGACGCACACAATGTTGAAAGTTTAATAATTAAATGGTCGCTGCCTAGATTTTCATTTAAAACGGTCCAATTAAAGTTTAACGCAATATCTATAGAAACTAGTGAAATATCTGGGGAAGATTGTTGTAGGTTGTTATCAACTAAACGAATTCGCGTATGTGTTCCATCGTTCAAAGAAATAAAGTTGTTATCCATTAGTGAGTCGTGAATAAGATTGCCTCTGTGGTCAGTTTTATAGGACCAACTGGCGTGATGGGCATTGAAGTCACCAAGAATTAACGTTTTGGATGGCCATAATGAAAACAGACTATCCCAGTCCTGCTGAGTGGTTACGATTTTCGATGGACAATAAACTGAAACAATATTCTCAAACGAGCCACAGTTATATACTTGCACGCACACTACCTCAATACCTTTGTTAGTGACGCGAACGCGTCGCAGCTGCGATTTAACAGATTTGTGTACTATAATAGCTACACCACCGTATGAGTCATCACGGTCTGCGCGATAAACATTAAAACCACTAACTTTGAAATTACTTTCTGGCTCAAGCCACGTCTCACTAAGGGCAGCAATATGTACTTTTTCCTGACACAAAAGTTCTTGAAATGATGCTAACTTTGGCTTAATACTTTGGGCATTCCACTGCAAGATATTTAACTTAAGTGATTTGTTAGCCATTGAAAGGAATAAAAAAGTTAAACAATGCTTTTATCCACGGCCATTCTGAAACAAGACTCACTGACACTAGGGTTAACCATTCAAGGCACAACTGTAAAACACACCTGATCTTGGAAATAAAACCTGTCTTTTTGAGGTAGATAACTTCCTTTATTCTGGCGCACAGCTCTTTGAAAGAAGGACATTCATCTTTAGCCTCGTCATCAACGGGCAATTGATGAACGTCTCCTTCGTCTGCATCTGCATTCCAGAACATCCAGTCTTCTTTAAGAGGGCTCTTTTTGTTTTTTGGAGGCTTTGGGATATCATTGTTCCTACTAGCCATGGAAGGGGTCTGTATCTTGTGGACTGTGGCCTTTGTTTGAACTACTTCGGCAAAGGTAGGATTTCGGGTTTGTAAAGAGCCGTCTTCGGGAGGTACGGAAGAAGAACGATTAACTTGTGCAACCGGAGCTTGATGAGGGATGATAATTTTGGGGGGAGTGGGTTTTTCGGGGGGCACATAACATTCTAGGGCTTTTCTATATGTACATCCAAACTCAGACATTATTTCTCTCAATCTTCTTTCTTTCTTGTAAACTGGACAAGACCTGCTGAGCGATATGTGGTTACCCTTGCAGTTAACACACGAAAACATTAAGGTATCACAATTCTCATGATGCCCACCACACTTCGGGCACACCACGTTTTTCGAGGGGCACATTTTCCGCACATGTCCTAACCTCCAACATTGGGAACATTGAGAAACTTGGTGTATGTAAGGCAATACTTTAATATTTATGTCACATACCCGAACTGATGCCGGTAAATGATCACCCTCAAAGCACAGTCGAAGGGTTTCGCTGGGGCACCAACCACCTTCATCCCTGTTGCGACGGTCTAGCCTCTTGAAAGATAAAAGCTTTGCGGGGGCCGGACATGAAATATTTTTCAGGATCTCGTCATCCGTGAAATCGACGTCTACATCCTTTATTAAGCCATAGCAGATAGACAATTCCATGGCCTTCTGGAACCTCCATCCTTTCTCCAAAAGCTTCTCGCACATAATAAAGTTCTGAGCAGCCGATTCACACTCAAATTGGAAGCGTATTTTAAAAGGGCTTAAATATTTAACTTCTCCAATCTTCGAAATTTTATTTTCTTTTAAAATAAATAATATTTTATTTATGCGAAACGTATATCTCATATTTTTCCTCTTTTACCGAATGTGAACTTCCGTGACAGATCTTTTTTTTAATCGTCTTAACTTCTTTCCAGCCTTCTTCGTCTTCAGTACTGTCCTCTCTTTCCCTCTTTTCCCCTTTTTCCTCTTTGTGTTTACCGTCATCATCAATAGTCTCCATGTCCGAAGAATCATTCAACAAGCTATGTATATCGTTACGGAATGCGGGTGTATCATAGCTCGTTGAAGCAATTACGTCATCATTCATGGCGCGATCGTGAAAGGCACACGCAGCCGGTAGGTCCGGCGCACACCTGTGGCACGTGTCACTGCAATGCGTAAACAACTCTTCGAGCACTGGGTATAGTAATTAGATACGCAACAAAAAACACAACCAGACCGCACGAGTGCCGGTACGGCTATGGAGTTACAAGCTTTGCTAAAGCATCTTCCATTACTGACTCAAAGATAGAGTAGTTAAGGTAATTAGGGGGTCTGTAAACGCACACTATTACATGCTTATCTAGCTCAACACAAGATAATTCAATGCTATGTTCAACCGATAGATCGACTATATCATTACGAGACTTAGATTTAATAAAATTTTTAACTAAGATTAATGTACCCCCACGCATCTTAGATTTCCGGTTATAGCAACAGCCCACGTTTTAATTCTCATAATTTATTTGCATTCATTCATAATCTTTCATCCAATGTTCAGTAAAGCAAATAATATCAAATTCCTTTTTTTGCAACAGTTTTCGTTGATGCTCTGCTCATATTGATTGTAGCGTGATTTTATATAAACGTTGTAACGTTGTTGTTCGTTGTTGCCTTCCCCGATTAATGGGCTATCCAACAGTAATAGATACTTTCAACTCGAACCAGTAGTTCCTGAAATTAGCGTGTTCAACCAACCAAACAAACACAGCTTTATAATATTAGGTATAGTATAGAATCAAGTAGGTAACAATTTAATTTCTTTGAAATATTTGCATTAATCGCTAAAATATCCAAATATCTATCTAAATAAGGGCTTCCCTCGCCAGCCTCCTCAGCCTTACGTTATCATCCTTAGACACTTGATGACAGTCATACTCCATCTACGTCGAAAGATCTCATCAAAGTGCATAAAATGAGCCCAAACACGATATAGATGCTGTAAACTCTTGATGACCTCTTGCAACTGCCTTCCGTCTCCATCGTCGAACTTCGATGAAAGTCATACTCTAGCTAAGTTTAAAGTTTTCATCAAGGTCCATGAAATGAGCCCAAACACGATTTAGCTGCTACAAACTGTTGCGAACCTCTTGCAACTGACTTTTGTCTCCACCGTCAGACCTTGGATGACAGTTCAGGCAGGTCTTAAATTCTCACCAAGATGCATGGAATGAGGCCAATAACAATATAGCTGTAAATATAATCTACGTAAACTGGGTCTGCACAGCATAGTTCTTGCACGTCAAGAACACGTGAATTTATCAGGCTTCCGTTCGCTATACTACTTTTTGGAGAAATCATCATCATACTCCTGCTCCTTATCCCAATTTATTTGGGGTCGGCGCAGCATGATTGTGTTCTTCTTCCATACTTCTCTATTACTTTTTGGAAAAAAAATCACGAAAAAGCAAGAAATGCAAACAATTTAAATACAAAAAGAAATATAGGCAATCTAACAGCATCAAAAAAAAAAAAATTAACAAATCACAAAAAGTGAAAATAATGTTGCGGGGTTTGAACCTGCAACCCCGTAGTTTGCAGAGCGGTCATGAAACCACTAGGCTATTTACTTCGTCGACATATGCTACAAATAGCCGTTCTCATGAACATACGTCATGACTGAAACGTCATACAATTGAAGTATACGGACATAATGTTAAATTACCTACCCCCTTAAGGAAGTAGCGTGATAATATATACCCTAAATATTTTAGAAGCCTATGCAGTAGTTTTGACGTGATGCGCGCACAAACATTTCGTAGCAACTACTTTTACCGAAGAAAGTTGATTTTCTTGAGTTCCACTTTTACCGAAGAAAGTTGATTTTCTTGAGATCCACTATTTTGTGCGTATTCACCTCAAAAATCAAATTTCAAGAAAACTGAGAAATTATATTTACCTGTATTAATATGAAGTATATGTAGTAACTTTACAAGGTTACACTTCATTGGTTTTGATTGTATAGGTGTTTGAAGTTTATTAATTTTAAACACAAAACCCTCTTTTTTGCGTCTCTGGATGAGATTTAAAAAAAATGCTAAAACAGGTATTTCTTTATTTTTATTAATAAGTATTTACTCTGAGTTTCATGATTCTAGAACAATCTAATTTTTTTTTTCATACAAACCTTATCCCCCTTTTCACCCCCTTTAAAAAAAAAAAAATTCTATAGCCTATATGTTATTCTGAATTTATTTAAATAGATTTCTGAAGATTTCAACAATATCAGTTCAGGAGTTTGTGTTAGTGCGCGGTCAAACAAACAAACAAAAATTTTTAAAATGGTTTTAATATGTTCTGTTACTTATTTTAAGTCACCCTGGCTGGTTTTTTTTTTTTAATCTTCAATGAACAGATTTTTTGGTCTCAACGATTTTATTATATGTATAGATATAGATGTATAGATGAGATTGATTATCCTGATCTCCTGCATAAATTACATTTCAATATCCCCCAGAGATCAGTCAGATTTAATCGACCTATCTCCATTCCTTTTTCCTCATCCAACTATAGGCAAAACTCATACATAGTGCGAGCGAGTAAGGACTTTAATAATATTCTTTGTAAATAGTTCTCTTTTGACCCATTTTCCGTCAAAGCCTATTCTGTACGCACTCGGCGGAATGCTAACTTTTTTAAAAGCGCGTAGTGCTTAATTTTTATCATATTTTTTCCCCATGTCAACAATGCCTAACCAGTGTCTGAGTGTATTTAGTGCTTATTTTTTTATTACTTTTATTTGTATTATTTTCGTGCTTGCTATTTTGTGATCCTAAGGTTTCTACTACCATCTCTGTGTCTTCGCGTGAGAACCTGTAATTGGCTCTGTGTCGCTTATACAATTGTTAGTCACTTATTTTAGCTGTTGGTTCTCCTTTTAATAAATAAATAAATAAACTGAAAGCTTTGAATTATAAGGGTGCCTACAAATATGCACAGGGTAGGCTAAGAAAGATGCCAGTGGGTCACGTACCAGTTGATGTTGATAAGGATTTTGATGATGATGAGCAAGCTAAGTGGCAGCAGCCTGTGTGGCAACCTGAGCCTATGTGGCACCTGTAGGCCTGTGTGGCACCTGTAGGGCGGGGAGCTCTAATGGTGTGCATACGTAGTGTATACGTAGTGCATACGTAGTGTAAACGTAGTGCATACGTAGTGCGTAAGTAGTGGATGCGTAGTGTGGACGTAGTGCGTACGTAGTTGATGCGTAGTGTATGAGATGCATACGTAGTCCATGCGTAGCTTGCGTAGTGTGTGCGTTGCATAAGTAGTCTGTGCGTAGCTTGCGTACTGTGTGCGTTACATGCGTAGTGTGTGCGTTGCATATGTTGTGTACCACTGTTTTAGTATCCTTTCGGTTTTAGTAGTGTGTTGTTTAATTAATTGAGACGTTAATTGCAATTGTAGCTACGATGCATTGAACAATCGCCAGTTCAGGCTTACGAAACTTGTACTGAGTAAATCACAGTGTTTGCTTTGTTAAACTAAACGTAATTCACCTGTATGTTGTTTTATTCATTGAGACGTTAATTTCAATTGTAGATACGGTGCATTGAACAATCGCCAGTTCAGGCTTACGAAGCTTGCACTTAGTAAATCACAGTGTTTGCATTGTTAAACTAAAAGCATTCGCCTATAGTGTTGTCTCATTAATTAAGACGCTAATTGTTGTAGCTACGCGGTGCATTGAACAATCGCCAGTTCAGGGTGTCGAGTCTGCTATTACAATAGGGTCACAATGATCTATCATTGATTTCATAATTGTTGATCAATGACAATGGTCATTTTGCAAAAAAATCGTAATCTGCTAAATTCATAATGGTCGATCATTGTTCGGTCAATGGTCTCGTAATAGAATTGTGATAAAATGACATTGTTGTATTGCCATTATTAAAAAACCTTAATAGAAATGATTATCGAAATACTAGAATTAAATTTGAACATCTAATCATGCCAGATTTCATTTATATATGTTTTTACATATTATTTATTAGTGTTCTATGCAATCTGAAGTAGTAAGAAGTTCGTAAATAGCAAAAAACATTAAGTTATGTGTAACGCGGATTAATGTGAAACTATTCAATTCAATAATATTTATCTGTTTAGCTGTCAAAGTCAAATGTGACATTACTGCCTACTGACGTTTTATCTTTTTATTTCTAGCGGTCGGTGTTTTGATTTATTTTCATTTAAGTGTTTTAAATTATCTTTAATATAGAAGCCTATTTAATTTTTGATTCACTACATTAACCACGAGATATAATTATATTTTTTCCTTGAAAACCACTATTCTATATGTTAAGAAAAGAAAGAAAGAAAAACCACATCTTTCCTGTGAGAATAAAAGGAAACATACTAAAAAATGCACGATATATAAGCTAAAATATGCATTTTATTCAAAAACCTTATTATATATAAATCTTATTACATATGAAAACATGCATTTGCATATAATCTGGTGTCTAGCCACGTCTATTTAGCTGACACATTTAGCATGCTGTGCGCTGTACCCAGTCATGTGTTGATTGAACCCTAACTTGACAACTAGTATAGAACGACATTCCTTAATTAAACTGGCAACGCTTAGGTATGGAATTAGTTACTAGTGTGTATGACAAGGCTAAGTGATATTTCAAACTTTTTGTAAAAAAACATACATACACGCCTTTAATTCCCGAAAGGTTAGGCAGAGATCTGCAGTCAACTGGGCATAAATTCATATTCCGTGGCTACTACTGAGAAATTCCTGATGTAAAACCCAATTACACTTGGACCGATATGGAAATCGAACCCACGACCTTATAAAGTTTTATCGATAGATACGTATCTAATTTTCAAGCAATTTCGATTTGTACGCGTTAAATTTTTACATTTGCATTTACTACTTTTACCTTCAAATCATTCCTCACACAATCCATCCATCTTTTCCTTGGTCTTCCTCTCCCTCGCCATTCATCAACATTTGTATTCATCACTCTTTAAGTCACATGTGTTCCATCCCTCCTCATCACATGTCCATACCAAGACAGACACTCCATTTCATCTTTTCTGTAACGGGCGTGTTAGAAAATAGATGTAAGATGATGTGTATGTCCACTAATTGTCAATCTTTGAGTGTCAGAATGGTTACTTGTTATTTAATGTGTCTAAAAGTATCTCTCAAAAAGGTGTCTAGGGAAAAAGTATTCATCAATTTCAATTAGGCTTGTCAGTTATTAATATCTCTTTTCTTAGCCGTTATCTTCATTGTTGAAGGCGTTTATAGTCTGAGTCGTGTTGTTAATATAGGTAACGTTAATTACCTATCAATCTACGTCCATTCGCAAAATTAGGTCTTTGTGGAGAAGAATGAACAAGAAACTCCACGATACCGTCTTTGAAAACTAACTTACATGCTTATTCACTCGCCGTACCATAAAATAAAAATAATTTGTTGACAGTGGGAGTGAAAGGTCATTCGTACGAATGTCTGCATAGCAACAAACTGCATTGTCAATGTTCATAATTATTTAGAAACAGTTACATCATACAAGTACCTAGGATTAGTCATAGATAACACATTCACTTTTAATCTGCATGTCAACAACGTTTGCTATAAGCTTTTTGCTTCAATAAAGATTATTTGATTTTATATGAAGCTATTTTGGGTAAATTAAAGACTCTTAACTAAACAAAAAAACACAAAAACATAAAACAAACATGCTGTCAACAGAAAAGTATTGTATACTTTATACTATGCACTGGCTGACTTAGTTATTGAGTATGGGTTGGGTGGATATGGCCTTACGTTCAACACACAAATAAAATCTAAATCTTGCATTTAGCTAACATTAATTGTAGATAAAAGAAACGAAAAGAAAAACTTAAATAAAAACTATGAAAAACTGTTCAAAATATGAAAAAACTTCCGGTCCATATCAAAAGTATACTAAATATCTTGACTGAACAATTTAATAATGAATATCACAAAGAGGAACGTAAGCATATGTACCCAACTAATTTATCTAAAAAGAAGACACTTGCTGTTCCTAAAGTCACAAACTACTTTGGTAAGCGCACAGGAAAATGTGTGGTACCGTCGTTAGTAAACGAGCTACCCCCCACACCTGATATCGCATGTTAAATCTAAAAACCAGCTTAAAAATGTTCTTAAAAACATTACCTCTCATTGTGTCCATAGCTAATTTTGTATCTATGGACAATAACACTATTTTTCATAGGTGTAAAATGTGATTCCTTCTGTAAACTCACTTCCCTTTTTTATATTATGTTACTTTATTGTGAATCCTTCTGTAAACTCACTTCCCTTTTTTAAATTATGTTACTTTATAATAAAAATCGAAATTTGTTATAATGATACTGTGAATCGAGTGCAACTGCCGACAAACTGTTTTGCAGTTTGGCAGACATTTTATATGTTATTGTTGGTGACTTTTTTTAAATTTATTTATTCAAAATCGGTAGATTTTGAATAAATAAATTTAAAAAAGTCACCGGCGCCACTTTCAGACTTCCTCTTATATACTTATTTTTTTCTGACACCACACATCCCTCTCAGCATTCTCATCTCAGCCACATGTAAATGTCTTTCATTCATCCCTTTTGTGGCCCAACATACTGATGAGTTTTTCTGATGACTACAAAAATATGAGACCTCATAATCCTCCATACTAATATAATGAACGCTGTTTTTTATCTTTTCAGCTCTTAACGTTTGAGAGGATTTCAATTTAAAAGGCTCACAGGTAGACCATGACCTGAGTTTAAAAAAACATACTTTATTTACCTATACTTTTAAAGATAATCGCTGATATTCAGACGGGTCTAGCAAGGCAATAAAACAACGATTTGGAATTTTCTAAAACGTATTTTTTTTGTACCCTAAGCTGTCCCACTTCTGGGCAAAAGGCAGTTTTCTCGATGTTGCGCCTCTTCTCGCCAATTAACTTGATTAAGAAGTATTTTGTGACAATAGTGAAAGATAATCCTCTCGAACACGACATGTGGAAAAATTATCAACAAAACTAAAACATACACGATCTTTATATACAAGTAAACGACCATTCATAGTTTCACATCGCAGATATAACAGCTTTTTGAGGAGTGGCTGGAGAGACGCCACGGCGTCCTCACCTTCCGCCTGACGCAGGTTCTTACCGGACACGGTTGTTTCGGTAAGTTCCTGCACCGAATCGGGCGGGAGGAAACGCCCGGGTGCTATCACTGCGAGGATCGACCGGAGGACACGGTGGAGCACACTGTGGAGGTGTGCCCCGCCTGGGCGGAGCACCGCCGTTTCCTCGAAGCGGCGATCGGCGGCGGCGACCTCTCGCTCCCGGCCCTGGTGCAATCCATGGTCTGTCTGACACTCCCTCCTGCTCCGCCCAGAGCGGGAGGAGTCATTTGATGATTTCCCATCCGAAAAAAAAAAAGATATAACAGCTTTTATGGCAGTATATAAAACATATATGTGCCATTAGAGTGGCTAATACTGGCAGCTGGCGTTGCCATACGGTTTGCACTCGGCTAAGATGTTTGGCGTAGAAACTTGGCCGCAACACTTTGAAACTAACTAGATGTATTTTAAGACTACTTTTCCATTACCTACATACTGAGATACTGAACATGGTCACGAGTGGTCACTAATGCATTTACCAAAATTCAAATGCGATCCTTGTGAAAGAACTTGACATGAACATGGTTCTAAAATATCAAGTTTGTTACAACTTAAAATTATAATCAAAGCAATAGAAAGAAAAAAGGACTTTTAATAGTTGCCTTGAGGCGAGTGTACAAAACTATGGTAATAAAATTGTGATGAGACGGAAAAAAGCTTTAAGCACTCAAAAGATCCGTTGTTATTATACAGAAGAAATAAACATAAAATGCGATGATAAATCCACATCCCAACTGAAAAAGTCAACCGCAAATCAAACGCGAAACGCGTAAACGACTTGTCGCGTCGCAGATCGGAGATGACGTACGCCGTAGCGGGCGTAGCGATGCAATCTCAACATCAGCTACGCCGTAGCAAGCGTAGGTCTTTGTTGCCGAAATCGCTCATGTGTTTGCACTTAGGTAATTAATCTTACATACAAAGCAATGAACATTGACAATACATACTCTATACGTCAAAATCATGTATGTACATAATAGATACCTATTACCGACGTTGTGTCCAACGTATCAATACAAGAGATACAAAGCCGATCTCTAATTAGACGTTAAGCTAAGTGCAGTGACGGATGCTGCGTAATCAGCCATTGAAGCGCTTTTAATCAAAGTGCTGTTAATTAAAGCAATCTGGATATTACGTAGTTATCGAACCTGTTAGTATTTGATCAAGTTATTAGCAAACTGGACATTAGTTTGCCGAAGCCTCGCTACAACTTCGCTAGTGATTTTAAAGCACAACCGATGTATGTATGATGTATAGTTCAACGAAATATATTTACGACGACATGAATCATCATCCTCATCATCTGCATAGCCTTTTATCAACTATGTTGGGGTCGACTTCCAGTCTAACCGGATGCAGCTAAATACCAGTATTTTACATGGAGCGACTGCCTATCTGACCTCCACAACCCTGTTAGTTAGGGATTAAATACGATATCCCTTGATAAAAGTTTTTGGGCCACTGACTACGTCGACATGAATAACAAAGCAAAATCGGGAACACAGCTAAAAACATCGAAACCATAGCATTTTGTGAGAAGTTGATGCAAACGCTGACAGCAAATCTATGATTGAAATCAGCTTCAGACTGTTTGAAAAGTTATGTTGTTTTGATCTTTCGAGTAGGTTTTACGTAACAACAACATCACGGCTGATATCCCCGAAGGGTAAGTCAGGTCTATCTAATAGCACACCCACGTTTCTTCAGTTATGTCAAGTCCCATGAAATATGGGGTGAGCCTATTGCCATCAATTGGGTATAAATGCAGACTCCGTGGTTGCTGGTGAGAAATTTCTGATGGAAAAACCCAACAACACTTTGCCCGATCTGGGAATCGAACCTAGGAACTTGTACTCGGCAATTACTACTAGCGACCACTAGACAGGTAGACAAGGTTTTTATCGAACTGGTAGATGACATAATCATAAAGTAGGTGTAATACCAAAAATCGGGCTAAATAGAGATAGTTTTGAAAGGGACTTAAACGTTGAATCAGTATGATATACACTAAATAAGTATTCTAGTATTCTATTACTAATAAGTATTCTAGTTTATTTCCGTAATAATTTAGAGGTTGGCAACATACTATATTTATTCAATGTTAAAATCCTTTTCTTTTAAAAGGATTTTAACATTGAATTAATACCCAAACCACACCCCAAACATTAGACCCAAACTTTTTTCTGTAAGAGGGAGTGGCCTTATTATTCACCCCGCAAAACCAACGCGGGTTGGTAGATTTTATTAGGGTTCCGTCGACCTCAGTCGGCAAAAACGGAACTCTTAAAGGATCTCTTTGTTGTTCGTCTGGCCGTCTGTCAAACTCAAAACCGCTTTTTTCAGGAACGCGTGGAGGTATCAAGCTGAAATTAGTATGAAATACTCAAGTCTGCCTACCCCTGTAGCAGAAAAATCAAACTTGTAAGTCAACACGATCAAAATATATATGACCGTTTATTTCGCAATTTCACAATGGAATCAAAACCATAAATATATATGGGGTACTTCCTGTTGACCTAGAATCATGAAATTTAGCAAGAAACATTTTTTACAGCACATGTAAAGGAAAAGTTTATACGGAACCCACGGTACGCGAGTCCAACTCGCACTTGGCCAGTTCTTTTCTAGGACATGTCATCATCATTCATCATCATTTCAGCCGAAAGACGTCCACTGCTTGACATAGGCCTCCCCCAAGTGTCGCCACATTGACCGGTCCCGTGCGCGTCGCATCCAGCGGACTCCCGCAACCTTCACCAGGTCATCGGTCCACCTAGTGGGAGGCCTTTCAACGCAACGTCTTCCGGTTCGCGGTCGCCACTCCAGAACTTTTCGGCCCCATCGGCCATCCGTTCTGCGAGCAAGGACATGTCGGTTTCTAATATTTACCTTTCCCACAAATGTTTACCCTGTGTGTTAGATTAAATAATTCCTGATCACCACATCAACGTTTGTGATGAGAAAATAAACATGTTATTTATTTATTATTTACCTTTGTCGTACAAAGCACTACCCAGGCAGCCAGTGCGTTATGCAAGTGCGTGCGTTAATCCCCTTACATGTGAAGTGGGGATGAATTTTTTTTTCGTCGTCTACCCCATCGTGTGAAGGTATCGTTGAAAAGTATACTACTTTCCGATTTAATGCTCCATTTACACTTTAAAGTTTAATATTTCGATATTAAACTTTAAAGTGCCAATTTTTATTCCAGTAGGGCGTCAAAAATCGAAATATCGTATCGATGAGGACTTTTTAGATTTCATTTATGATGGTGTTTTGAACAATCCTACCAACTATCAGCTGGGTGCGAATTGTTGTATCCTCGGATGTCTCAATTGTGGGTAAATTTAAAAAAAAACACTTGCATGTTGAACCTAATCGTAGTGCGATAGGAACAAATTTTCGAGGAAGTGTATTGTAAAAGTAATGACATTAGTGACTTTCTAATGTCACTAATGTGTTTCACATCAATTCATCGGTCTAAGTCTACTTATACAGATGAATTTCTTCAGGTCTGTGGTGTGACCGGCCAGTTCCCTGATCTCCTTGGATTTTCGATGATTTTTTCCACCAGGAACTGGGCTATCTACTCGCTACACCACTCCCCCGGTGAGACCGTGTCTACGGGCCGGTAGTAATCGGGAAATCTCACTGTCCTGCCACTTCTTGTCTTTCTGACTGCACTATTAAATGATTAATTGCACCACACAAAACGCAATCGCTTCCGACAGTTTAAGCAACAAATATACATATTGATCAGTCCAAAAAAGTAACAAAATCATATCCACCCTACAAAATTTTCTCCTACGAAAAATATAAAATCAATTTTCTCTTAAAGTATGGCATTTATAGGAACGAACAAAAATATAATGAAAAATTTGAAAAATGCCATCCTGTAAAAGCACTGTTTTAAGTTTTCACGGTTCATAACTATAACCCGAGCTATCCTGGCGCTATCCTGGTGGTGTTTTGCCGTGACTTGTGTGTGTCGAGTTCCAGTAGTGCGCGTAGCAAAAGACAAAGAAAGAGGGTAGACAGATTTGTCTGCTGCTAACAATTTTTAGCATCCACCCGCATTCTCCAGTTAACCCGCGATCATGGCGCTTGCAACAGCGTCGAAATATCTCGGGAGCTCAAAAACAATGAATAATCACGGAAGATATGTCGTAAGTGAAATTTTAAGTATAGTTTATGGTTTCTGTTCGACAGATTATAATCTGCCGAAAAATAATGCTTCTTATTGTAAGCAGTAATTTCAGTTGACCAATCTCGCTAGACAGATTACAATCTAACGGTTTTTGCACGTGACGCAGACATAATACAGGGTGGAATTTTTCAATGCCACCTGGAGGGAAAGTACTCAAAATACTGGAGATAGCAAATTTTACTCAAAGGAAACATTCCTTGCATTTTTAAAAAGAAACAAATCTGCATTCACAGATTTTAGAAAATTCGCTTGCCACATTCGGGCATCGAACGAACAATGATCGACTAAAGTTCGAAAAAATAACATTTTGTACCTTTTTAACATCAATCGATAGGGTCAATCATATGGATCAAATCTCTCTAACACACCTGACAAATTAAATGAAAGGAAAACCATGAATAAAAGTGCTTTAGCTTATTGAATTTATCCCATTGAATTTATCATGTTTGTTATATAGATTTGATCCATATGATGATTACCCCTATCGATTGATGTAAAAAAGTACAGAATGTTTTTTTTTTTTAACTTTACTGGCAGTCTCGACAGAGATAACGACAAAATCGCTAACTTTCGATCGCTGATTACTAACGAATAAATTTATTGCCATTTATTTATTTGCCAATTATTGCCCAATTACCAATTGGGTTGCAATAACGATGCTTGCGAGAATCGCATCTTGGATGTAGAGTCTTGCATTTCCCGCAAGCATCGTTATTGCAAACCGAATTTATTCGGTAGTAATTAGCAATCAAAAGTTAGTGATTTTGTCGTGATCTCTGTTGGGACTGCCGGCCCAGGACTCGGTGTTATGTAGTTGCGATTCGCTATTAT
This sequence comes from Xestia rhomboidea, assembly GCA_963853795.1. Taxonomy (NCBI): domain Eukaryota; kingdom Metazoa; phylum Arthropoda; class Insecta; order Lepidoptera; family Noctuidae; genus Xestia; species Xestia rhomboidea. The sequence goes on from OY970756.1 coordinate 3,104,458, forward strand.
AGCCCGGGTAACTTAGGCAACATTTTAACAGACTCGCAACAATAGCAGGAGTCGATGTAAGCGAGCGGCAAGCGGGATTTTTTAGTAGTCGGGTTTCTTAGTTGTGGTATACCACACAAATTCGTGTTCGTAGACAATCTTGTTTTACATTCACTTTTTTTTTTAAATAAAACCAGATGTTGTACAAAAGGTGTATTAGAGTATAATTAAAAAAAAATAGTTTAAATTTATTCAATACACTCTAGGTACAGGTGGAATCCATTTAACTTCCTTATCGTCCATGGTCTTATCAATCACTGGCCGGTACGAGATTGTTACTTCACCTGAGCAAAGATTTAGTGTAGTCATTGAATGTTTCCTCCACTGCTTTTCGTATGGGAGCCTTGTCTGTAAAAATTACAATTTATGTATGACTGCTTCATTGGTATAGTCGTCGCAAGCGCGACTGTTGAGCATATGATGTCCTGGATTCGATTCCCAGGTTGGGTTGAAAGAGATGGCGCTAGACGACCTCTATAGCTCAGTCTCTCCGGTACCCACACTGGAATATGATTCAAATAATACTGACGTCATGGTAATTGCTGATAAATTACCTGAACCAGCAGTCGGTGGAATATTAAGTGGAGTAGATGAATAATAAATTATTAAAACTGATTATAATGTGTGTAAAACATCATAGTAGGATGAAACCCATTGGAAACGGAAGAAAAATGAAAGGAAAAATAATTTACGGGCGATCTGTGATCGTGAAGTGGGGGAACCTATAAGAATTCTATCAATTGAAAATAAAGTGGGAAACTCCATATAATACGTGACTAACGGAAAATGGCATTGTACGGAACCCTCTCCAAGCGAGTTCAACTCGCACTTGGCCGGTTTTTTTTACACCATCAGAAAATAGATATTTCAACGAAAGTGAGAATGACAATTTTCGATTGAAAATTAGGGAGCTTTTTCGATATTAAGTCAAAATAAGGTGAAAATATAAATATTTTAAATCAAAAAAATCACAGTGTGTTCGGCACATAAAAAGGTAAGTTTTCACCAAATTTCGTGAAAAAAAAAGGTTATGTTAAAAATGAAAAAACAAAAAACTTGGTTATTTAAATTGGCTTGACACAGAATGTGCACTTAACGCAAAATGTGCACTTGTAAAAATACCACCTTTCAAAATGAGCACTTACCAAATTGAGCACTTCTCAAAATGAGCACAATTGTTCCTTACTTTCGTCATAGTATAGAGCTCAGTTTCGAAAATTACATTTTATTTGGAACAATATTATAAACCACCTCTGACAACGACATTTCAGACAGTTCTAACCAGTTTCAGACACCCATTTAAGAAAACTAATAATTCAGAAGGAATTACATAGATAGCTTCAATAACTTAGAAAATAAAACGAAAATTGTAAAATGCATAATAATCCTTCTTGCTCACTGTACATTTTTTTTTAAATCTGTGAATGGTGATCAAAATTTCTTGAAAAATTATGGATAGTCTCCGAAGACCATTTTCGTGTAGCTCTAACGGTTAAGGAAGTTCCCCTTACTCGCGATCGCACCTACGGTAGACTTAATGTGTCTGACTAGAACCTATAACTGATACCCGACTGATACCTGAACCTATGACTGACTGATAACTGAGAAAACATCTTTGATTATTAACATTGACATTGATAGTTCCTCAAGTAACATACAATTCAGGTTTTATACTACTTATGACGAAAGTATAACTATAATTCACCGGTGTCTGGAACCGGTTGGAACCGTCTGAAATATCTGACAATAGGCAAGACGATAAAAAACATCTAATTAGTCCGTCACTTACATTATCAAAAAATATTTGACCCGTGTTTTTTCTTTTGTTACGTAAACCAAAATTGACGAAGATACGACGCTTTTAAAATTCTTAACACGTTACGCCATGGTATAATTTTTAGCTAGTTTTGACGTCACGAGCCCCCAACTTCCGAGTTTTGATGCGTTTTATCTTTGTCAATATTCATTGATTTACAAAAACAAAAAATACGTGTCCATTAATTTCCAATACTCTAACTGACGGACTAAATAGAATTGCAATTCATTGATAATGGTGTCGATTCTTTTGTGCACAAACTAAACTTAATTTAGGCTATTGCTGTCTTTTTCTCTCCAATAAAACGTGAAAGAGACGGACGTAATTTAGAGCTGTCAAATTTAGTTGCAACTAATATTTCCATACAAATGAAGGGTGCACGTAAAAACATGTCGACTAAAAACACAGTGAAATGCAAGGCATTTCAAAGGAACTGTGATCCAAACTCGGGAAGCGTATTAGGGACACACACAGAGAAACTTTCAGGTTTCATAAAATAACGAAGTATGCGGGCTCTTGCTCTATTGCACACAACATGGGTAACTGAACGGCAACATGGTGTCCTGACTGTACGTTCTTCTTCTTCTTCTTCTTCGTCGTCACACTGTTGGCAGAGTGGTCGTGGTCGTCACATCAGGGGTGGTGGCAAGCTTTACAATCCGTCGCCATTCCTCCCGCACTGCGGCTCTTCTTGTGCATTCATGGATCGGACCGTTGAGTGAAGTTTTGACTTGGTCGGTCCAACGCATTGGTGACCTGCCGCGCGCTCTTGTGCCTTCAACCTTTCTCTGCACTGTACGTACCTATCAACCAAACTCGACGTAACGGTATTAGAAAGCGTATTTTGCATTTTTTTTTTTTTTTTTGGTAACAAAATGTTCTAACACATATTCCGTAAATATAATCTAAAAGAGCTTAAACATATTTAGCAGAATAGTTATTTGTGCAACAAGAGAGCAAAGTGGGTTTTTGCTGCGAGTGTTGATGTTGAATCCCGAGTAAGCAAAGGATTCTATAGTTGAATCACGAGCGTAGCGAGTGATTCTAGGTTAGAATCCTGAGCGTAGCGAGGGATTCAAAGACACGAGATGCAAATAACTTTGGTCTCGTGTAACACATACAACTTTTCACCTCAGCAGCGAGAACATTTAACTAAAGGTAAAAAAAATCAACATGGTAAAAATTAAATCAGCACACCACATTAAGAGACTAGACACATGAGAGCAGCGGTGGCCCAGTGGTGGCGGCCCCGACTTACGAATAGTAAGTCGTGGGTTCGAACCTAGGCAGACGCATGACTTTGTGTAATTTATTTCATCACCACTGCTCTCAAAACGGTAAATTAAAACATCGTGAGGAAACCGGCATGTCCTAGAACCAAAAATTCGAAGACATGTAACATCTACCAATCCGCACTGGGCCTGCGTGGTGGATTATAGCCCATTCCCTCTCATTGAGAGGACGCCGTGTCCCAGCAGTGGGAACGTTAATAGGCTGATGATGATGACCACATTTAAACAATATCAAAAAATCATAAAGTTAAAAGTAAAATGGTTGCAGTTTTGCAAATAAAAAACAACACTGGAGACTTCTATTGCTTAGAAATTTCATAAGTTTTTAGATATTTTGCGCGAGACTTTTCAGGCAGGAAACTTAATTCTGCATTTTTTACATTATGCTTCAATTCTTCGGGAGTTAAATAGCAGACTTCGTCACTGGACTCACTCATATTTATTTGTTATTATTACTTTATTATCCAAATTTTATTGTACTTTGTATTAGCTAGCGTACATTGACTTAATCATTGCTAGCGTACAAAACAATAAAAATTTAAACCCCGCTATTTTTTTTAAATGCGTTCTGAAACTACACTCGCGGTATTCTGTCTCAATATTAATGATTGTTATAACTAAAAATAAATAAGTAGATACATGATAAACTTCGTATTTTTTTCTTCAACATTCTTGTTCTTGATATAAAAAATATAATTCGATTATTCGAAATATATCATTTTTTCATTTACAACCTAAACACGCAATATTACGGTTATCGATTTACAATATCGGTATCCGAACGTTTTATTGTTTGTTTCTTTTTTGGGCCTACTAGATATGGAATTTGAAAATCGAATTTCGAATCGACTTGTATCTCTCGTTTTTTTCGTATCGAAATAAAAGTGACAGAACAAAGTGAAATTGAAATCTTTCGAATTTTGTGAGTAGACCTGCACAGTTAACGGTATTTAAAAAAAAAATTAAAAAGTTACTTTGTCTCACGCTCGCAGCAAAATCGAATTTTGCTCACTGTCTGTAAACAGCAAAACCTGCTTGTTTGAGGTGCTGAGGTGAAAAAAATTTTGTTTTGATTTACTGCAATCTAATAAATAACTTTAATGTCATTTTACATATAGGTACCAAATTATTACGATTGGTTCCTTTTATGTCGAATGTTTTTGCAAAATACGTTTTCTAATACCGTTACGTCGAGTTTGGTTAATAGGTACAGTCAGGACACCACGTTACCGTTCAGTTACACCATGTTGTGTGCAATAGAGCAAGAGCCCGCATACTTCATAAATATAGCCCATTTATCGGTGAAGGCAACAACGAACAACAACGTTACAACGTTATTTATAACATCACGCTACAATCAATAGGAGAAGAGCATCAATGAAAAATGTTGCATAAAAAGGAAAAAAAAAACCATTTGAGATCTTGCGTTGCGTGCGCTGCGTAAACAAAGTTACGCAACAATCGTGTATGACAGAATTGTTCCTCTTATAAAGTTCTATAAAAAGTCCGCGATAGCATTATTATGTCTATCTTTTAAGGGTGTCTCACACTCTCTCTAACCAACCATCTCTCTCTCTCTATGTGACGCAGACAACGTTGCGCGGGTCAGCTAGTTTTGTATAAAATACAAATATTGCAGGAGGAATGTATTCTGTAACATCTAGAGAATATCTCGGCATTAGTCGACAAGGGTCGATATTTAATTTTCAATGATTGGATAACTTTTACCTTCAGAGTAAATGTGACCTTTTGACAGAGTGTCCATACAAAAACTGTCAAAATGACAAACTTATTCGTCGGATAAAAGTAAACTGGCGATTGAAAAATCGGCCCATAAATTAGCCTACATTAAAGAAATCGAATCATGGAAGTTTAGTTACCTGTCCCTCCGTCGATTTGCTGTAGTCAAACTCATCAATTCTAGTAGGAAAATCATCCCTGAAATGTGCTCCCCTGCTCTCTACTCTGTTCTTAGCACAAGCGACCACCTGGACAGCAGCTTGGAGCATGTTTTGCAACTCCAAGGCCTCTAATAAATCTGTGTTCCAATTCGCACGTTTGTCCACAACTCGGATGTCCTCGAAAGCCCGAAACCATTTTTGGATTTCAACGTCAGCTATAAATAAAAAAAAAACATCGAACGTTTGTATTGCGCAAAGGATAGTCAAGCTTGCTGTATAGTGTACAACCGGTACGGAGTCCAGTCCAGTCACGTCAGCGGGCTGTTGAGGCGATACCGGTCCGGTCACGTGAGCGGGCTGTTGAGGCGATACCGGTCCGGTCACGTGAGCGGGCGGGCTGTTGAGGCGATACCAGTCCGGTTACGTGAGCGGGATGGTGAGGCGATACCGGTCCGGTCACGTGAGCGGGCTGTTGAGGCGATACCGGTCCGGTTACGTGAGCGGGCTGGTGAGGCGATACCGGTCCGGTCACGTGAGCGGGCTGTTGAGGCGATACCGGTCCGGTCACGTGAGCGGGCTGGTGAGGTGATACCGGTCCGGTCACGTGAGCGGGCTGGTAAGGCGATACCGGTCCAGGGTGAGGCGATACCGGTCCGGTTTTTGGTTTTGATGGCTGGGTGGTTTTTGATTGTTCTGTTTTTCTTTATTGTATTAACTCAAGAACTATTATACTAGCACCTACCTTCCCCTAATAGCTTGGCGTCTCTGAAGACTCCACATTTGTTTTGCATAGTGTGCCTCATTGCTAACCTTAGCTCGTGAGGTGGGGCGCAACCGGAGGCATTCTTTACCTTTGCATAATTGTCCAGGGATGCATCACATATGTTCTGAAAGAGTTAATATAACCAATTTTTTTTATTTTTCTTCCAGTGCAAATCGATTTAAGTGGTAAAATCAAAATCGTAAAAACTACTCACGTCTTTTAGTGTTTTTTGTTTTTCTCCTGGCTTACATTTTTGTGCAATGGTTACCGAAAGTGATTTACCAAAGACTACAACGTCTAATATAGAATTAGCTCCAAGCCTGTTCGCCCCGTGAGCGTTACTGACCACCTCGCCCGCCGCGTAAAAACCAGGGATGGTGGTGTCTTTACCATTTTGATATATCAGGCACTGTGGAGGATAAACATTAATTTAAAGCGCATTTGGTACACTGGGTTAATTGAATTAGTCAGAGAAACTAGACAGACGTGATGCCTCTCTACGCTGGATGTGTCACAAGCGAATGGAGCCTCTTCTTTATATAGCTATATAACAGGTTTCAACTTGATCACAATTTAAAATGCTTAGGTATTTTGACAATCAAGTAATAACAAATTAGGAGGAGCTAGTGGCTAAATAATAACAGCCGCTTAGGTCGATCTTTAAGTTAAGCCGTGCTTGCCTAATTTGGTCTGTGGATGTGTGACCACCCAGACATCTCCGTGCCTTGGAAAGCACTGTTCCGGCTGTTATTTGTAGATCTCTGCCAGTCCTTACAGGTAGTCAATGGCCCAAAAAGTCTGACAACCAGTCTTACCAAGGGGTATCGTATTGCCCAATACTAACTGGGGGTTGTGGAGGTCAGACAGGCAGTCACTCCATGTAAAATACTGGTATTCAGCTGCATCCGGTTAGACTGGAAGCCGACCCCAACATAGTTATATATATTATTATATTTATATTAAATTATATTTAAATTAATTAACTAATTGATTTTATGGATCGTTGTGTCTGATGCAAATAAATAAATAAAATTAAAGTAAAGATATAACATTAAAAAGTTTTATTTAAAAAAAAAACTTTTGAAAATGTTGGTATTGACTACCAATATCTCCTTAACTAGAAGGTTTCCTGGTATGGTCCAGAACAAAAACATGATCGCCGTCACGTGGAAAACAAGTGCCTTTCGGCTTCGTTAAGGAGTCTCGCTCATTCGATACGCTTTGTTTCGATGTGTTGTTCGAATCCGGGGAGTGCTAAAATTATCTTTTTGCTGGAAAAGAAATGAATTTAGATAGAAAGAATAGGCTTGTCGACTGAAAAAATCGAATTAGTCTTTCAGTTAGGTTATCAAAAAATGTTTGACCCGTATTTTTTTTTGTGTTACGTAAACCAAAATTGACGAATTTCGACGCGAGTCTATTTACACCCTTTATTACGCGTTCGCGAGGTACAGGGTCTTGACAGACAGACGGACGGACAACAAAGTGATCCTGTAAGGGTTCCATTTTTTCATTTTAGGTACGGAACCCTAAAAACAGGATTTCCATCTCTGATAGGGCGTCGATCGAAACCACCACACAGGCCCAGTGCTGACGCCACGTGTTCCTTGAATTTTTGGTTTGAGAGCCTGCCTGGGTTAGAACTTACGACCTACAACTCGGTAAGCGACCGTTTCCATTATGCCAATACTGCTCTGCGCACCAATCTAGCTGGCTTGCTTAAATAATTTTATCCGAATTATGAATCTACGCGCTTAGTTTTGACAGATTAAAAAAAAGCATTTATTTACCTCGCCCTTCCAGTTAATTGGTATGCCGCCCATAGTGTAATGAACGGTGGGTAAGACCGGTACGGGCTGGGTGTAAATATCAGCTCCAGTAAATGTGAAGGCCGTCTCTGAGATCCCTGGCAATCTTTCCTTGATAAGCTCTGCAGGAAGGTGGTGCAGTTGCAGGTATACGTGGTCTTTCCTCGGACCCACGCCGCGACCTAGGGAAAAATATACAAGTCGAAACGACAATATGTTTGAACTTTAAAGTATCAAACAAATCCTAACATCGTGTTTTAAGTATTTTAATAAAAATAAATAAAATGTACCAGCTTATTACTGTCCCACTGCTGGGCAAAGGCCTCTTCTCGTACAGAGTGCACGAGCATATGTTTGACAGAACTAAGATTAAATAAACAACTCGGTATATAAAAATTGAAAATTGTTGTTATTTTTATTTCAGTGGCAACTGAAATGTTACTAAGTACCACATTTGACCAGCACACTTCTTTCTCTAACTCAGTTTTTCTATCATATTTCGAAGGATTTTGAAGAAATTTACGTACATTGCTTTACATGTTTGAAATGGGTGCGCCAAAGGGGTCCATCATATTGGCTCATCTAAAGTTCTTTACCCGAAATTGTTCTTCTTATTGATTTGTAATCCGAATGATCACTCTTCCTAAAATTTTTCATCCTAAAGTTTTCAAATAAAAGTTTAATAGATGTTTATTGCTACTGACATTATGAAGTTGAATGCTGGAATTATAAACATTAGAGACAGAGTAGTTAAGAATTGTGATTGTTAGGATGAAAAATTTTAGGAAGAATTATCGGAGTTCAAAATTTTTGTGAACTTTGGCGCGCCCGCCAAAGTTTTATTTAGACAAAATTTTCAACTGTTGTTAAGATTTCTTTTTATTCATAATAATCAGTATTATATACATTAATTTTGCGTAACTTAACCGTTTGTCGTAAAAACGATGTGGAAGGGATCTATATGTTAGGTTAGGTTAGAACTGTGACCAACTACCTCGAAATTGGTCGCGAAATTTTTCCAAGTATTTTTTTCATAGTGCGGGGGGCACTAAGACGACACTCTGACCTGAATTTCATTAATTTAAGACAGAAATCAGTGAAACGACCTTTAATCATTCTAAACAGTTGATTTTTAGACTAAGATTAATAATAAGTATGTAAAAACAATAACCAAAAATAAAATGGCTAAATGTAAAAATGTGAACAGTTGTTTTGTAATCACAAGAATAATGATTATTTCTGAGTATGAGTGAAAATATGATGGTAATTATGTTTAGGGATAAAAGCGTTATGATAAAAAACAGTAGGTGTTTAAATATATTTACATTAATTATATTATTAATTACAATTTTTAATGAGTGTTATGAACATCGCCGGTAGCACTACAAATAGTATGAATGAAAACTTTAGGATGAAAAATTTTAGGAAGAGTGAGAAAGCTGTAATTTTGTAGAAGTGTGTATATCAATAACGCCGACAAAGTGGTAAAATAAAATATTGGAAAATATTTTTTTTTTAGGGTAGCTGACCTGTGAAGTGGGTATAATTTTTTTTTCGTCGTCTACCCCGTCGTGTGGGTATCGTTGAATAGATCTTTTAAAATGACTTCGGGGTTGCTACTACTACTTTTCGATTTAATGCTCCATTTACGAAATATTACACTTTAAAGTGCAAATAATTGATCCAGTAGGGCGCCCCCCCCTCCCTCTAAAAGCTAAACTGCTGGCTTGAAAAATCTGGCAAAATTCATGATGATAGTGCATTTCATGAACTTTAAAGGAAAACTATAGCGGTTAAGATAACTTTACAAGTTTAGCAGTAATACTCGTTGAACTAGGGTGTTGTATAATTTTGTACCAAACAAAAAATCCTTAGAATAAATCCTATAAAGTGACTATATGATGAAGCGGTTGCTTGTTTATAACGGGTGAAGACTTGCATTAAAAAACCTAATTTAAATATAACGGGCTACTACGGAACCCTACACCGCGCATGGCCCGACGCGCACTTGGCCGGTTTTTTATATTAAAATGTTTCCATTAGATTAATTCAATATTTAACCGCCTGCCACCTATGTTGATTGAATAGTCGCGTTGGCTACTGTAAGCGGTACCTAGTTCAACATCAGCCCGAAAGATAGCTCTGACTAGAATTACAGTTGTATTATTCAATTATTCTTTCGATATTCAATTCAATGTCCCATTAATGGGGACATGGTCAGTGGGACTTGAATATAACAATTTAAAATTGTTCCCGTTGTCCTTATTTTTCTATTCCCGTTAATGAGGACAGCGGGACTTAAACTAGCCTATTGCTGGAATGAAGTAGTTAATATAGAATAGTTGCTTACTCTCACGTTAGAAACGAGAAGTGTTGGTAACGCTACGCGCTTACCGTTTATCGTTGGCAGTGGGGCTAGTGAGGGCATCAGTCCCACCCTCAACGATTTAGCGGTGCAAACAGAGAAGAAGTATATGTACCTTGTCGTATCTCTGTCGCCATTGATCGGGATACAACGTCACGACTCGCCAAGTCCTTAGCCTTGGGAGCGTACTTCTCCATGAAGCGGACCCCTTCACTGTTGACCAGGTATCCACCCTCTCCACGGGAACCTTCGGTCATCAAGCAGCCTGAACCGTACATCCCTGGTAGAAAGAAACATTAATCGGAAGAACCTACGTAAAACTCAGGGGTGGGTGGTGCCCGAGGTTGCAGAGTTCGTATTTTATAATTAATTTGATTGAAAAAATAAATCGTAACTCTCTAAAAAGATCCTAACTTTAAAACTGACGGTCTTTCATACAAACTTTCATCCCCTATTTAACTCCTTTAGTGGTTGAATTTCGAAAAATCCTCCCTTATTCCTTCCTTATAAAGGGAACCACTGTGCAAAATTTCAGTTTTCTAGGTTCAAGGGTTTGGGCTGGGCGTTGATGAGTCAGGCGGAACGTGACTGGCGCGCGGAACGGTGAGATCGTTGTTGCAGCTGGTGTTTATCGATTTATAAGACGTTATCACTTCAAAAAAATAGTACATTTTGATACAAGTGGAGAAAGTTTGTTATTGCATTCGAGGCGGAATTAACTCCCGAGCCGTAGGCGAGGGTGTTTTTGAGCCGCGAACTGCAATAACAAATGTCCACGTGAATCAAACGACGTTTTTCAATACACTTTTGAAGAAATTAAGTAAAAGAAAGAAAAATATTGTTGTCATGAATTATTAGGAAACTATGATTTTCTTTTTTCCGCGCTTTGCTTTCGCCAGGTTGAAGGAGAAGCAAAGGTATGAAGCCGTTAAACAGCCTAATTTAAAAAATAGTTTTTTTTTTGTATTTTTGATTTGTTTAAAAAAGTTAATATTAGTTTCAAATAATCATGTTCATCTATGATATTCCATTTATGAACACAATTTGAATATTCAAAAAACATTTACGCCGTAAAGACGCATTATTACTTTTCCGAAATAAAAAAAAACATTCACCTCCGACTTTATGCAATAAACCAATTTGGACTACTTATAGGTATAGTTATCTGTGGCAATTTTCATTCCCGCACATGTGTTGGAAAATGAAAAAAATCGCACACGTGTGAAATACATTGCATGTTGAACCTAATCATAGTGCGTTATGAACCAGTTTTCGAGGAAGTGTATTGAATATTTTTATTCCTAAACCTTAAGACATTTATTTGTTTCTAATATTTTAATTATTTGTGTCATTGATTTAACTTTATTTCTTTATTATTCAATCTTGACTACTAGACTAGTTGACTGTAAAATTGACAAAAGTTTTGTTTAATGTTCTCTAATATGGGTCAATGACCTGAAATAAATGAATTTTATTTTATTTATTTTAAGAACCCTATTATTATTTTTTCAATTTTCACTAGCCTTTGTTACCCGGGTAAACGCAAAAGTTTGTAACGACACCGCATATATCGAAATCAGTTTGGGCGTTAAGTAGGTAGTTATGGTGGATTATAGAAAGACACAAACATTCATTCATACATGAACCGCAAAAACAAACAAACTTTTGGGCAGTTTTATAAAAAGCTGTGTTGGCATAAAATTCTAATGAAAACTAAACGTCAACACGAACTGCATAAAACATTGATACCTCGGTGTATCGAAAAAGAAAATCACACTTGTCAGCCAGCACCCACGGCACTTGTATTTGTTGTAGAAACCATGAAGCTAAAGCACTGCATATTTATGTTGAACAACTTTGTTAACGCAATCATAAGGAGGCTCGATTTGTTTGACGACCAGTGTATAATAGTACATTTTGATACAAGTGGAGAAAGTTTATTATTGTATTCGAGGCGGAATTAACACCCGAGCCGTAGGCGAGGTTGTTTTTGAGCCGAGAACTGCAATAACAAACGTCCACGTGTATCAAACGACGTTTTTCAATACACTTTTGAAGAAATAAAATAAAAGAACAAAAAATATTTTTGTCATGAATGCAAAGGTATGACGCTGCTATACAGCCTAATATAAAAAATGGTTTATTTTTTTTATTTTTGAATTTAGAACACAAATAAATGTTAATTTGTTAATAAAAGTAAATATTAGTTTTAAATAATCATGTTTATCTATGATATTCTATTTATAAACACAATTTGAATATTCAAAAAGGCGCTTAGTGCTTTGCCGAAATTAAAAAAAAACATTCACCTCCGACTATAGGCATTGAACCAATTTGGACTAAATATAGGTATAGATATCTGTGGCAATTTTCATTCCCGCACACGTGTTGGAAAATGAAGAAAATCGCACGTGTGTGAAATACATTGCATGTCGAACCTAATCGTAGTGCGACAAGAACCAGTTTTCGAAGAAGTGTATTGAAAAATTGATTTACTAACCAGTTGGATGAAACTGTATGAATTCCATGTCCTGTAGTGGAATACCACACCTTGAGGCCATAGCGACACCGTCACCAGTACATGTGTGAGCAGCTGTGCAGGAGAAGAACATCCTCGGGTAGCCTCCGGTTGTCATTATTACATTCTTGGCTTGAAACCTGATTAACACAACTAAAATGGTTGAGCTCGATGCTGATCCACCCGTCATATTCATGAAAGGGTGCCCCGTCATATTCGTGAAAGGGTGCCCCGTCATATTCGTGAAAGGGTGCCCCGTCATATTCTTTGTAAGATTGCCCCCGTCAGTTGAGACTGGTCATTTATTTACCATTCTTCTCACAAGGAAGCAAAAAGAATACCTAATGCAAGAAATGTTTTGTAAAATCAAAGATAGCTTCGTAAATATCGTGAGGAAATCACCATGCAGCACAGCCCCACCAATTCGCACTGGTGATCTAAGCCGGCCTGCGTCCCAGCAGTTGACGATACGGTTGGCGCAGTGGCCGAGTGATTGGCTACTGCGCTGCGTGTCGCGGGTTCGATTCTCACACGGAACCAGAAGTGAGAACGTTATGGAGCAAGGCGGTGGTGTGAATCTAAACACTATAGTGATCTATTTCATTACATGAACAGTGGCAATTTTGCCATGAGATACTCGTGCCTAAATTACCTGTGAAGACTACCGTCATCCATGTCTATAGCGAGACACCCCACCACTTCATCATCTTGGATCAGAATATCCATAACGAAGAACTCCGAGAAGTTTTTGATGTTTTTGTACCTCGTCGAGTATCCGTAAAGAGTGTGGAGCAGGGAATGACCAGTTCTGGAAATATTACCTATTTATAAGTTCTAGTACGTATAGAACGCTGGCGGTCAGATTTTGTCGGCGCTTTTAGTTTCGATCCGCATATCCCACGCTAGATTCGCTTTACTCTGGTCAGAGTTCTGACATGCGGTGTGAGACCCCACGACACTAAACCTAGTTAGAAAGAAAGAAAGAAAGAAAGAAAGAAAAAGCATTTATTAATCCGCACAGGACAAAACACATAAAAAAATTGTGAAATTATCAACAAATAAAAATTATACATGAAACAACTAAAAGAAATTAAAAATAAAAAGAAACGAAATTGGTCCTGTACAAGGCCAAAAGGCCCCTATCTCAGCATGGTGCTGTCACGTTAAAAAACGTTACAGCGCTGGTATTCTGATAGGGCCTAAAGTGAGAATGATGCCACGGTCAGCTACGGATAAGGTTAATAAATAAAAATAAATTGTAGACGAACAAACAGTACATACATGTGGAATATTATAAATACGAAGAAAATAATAATTACAACTACACCCCACGTAACCAAACTGTTCGCCAGTCTGTGCCATAACTTTCACTGACAACACTGACGTACATAGATAGACGCGGGCGCAGACATATTTGTTTTGTTTGGAACAGTAACAGCGAAGAGAAACAAAACAAAATAAATTAAAAACAACACAACAATAATAACACTGTAATCATAATCATAACAGTTAATGTGCAGTGATGGTGTATACATACCTACTCGTATTAAACTGGAGTTGTCAACAGAGTTAAAACAAGAAACAATCATTACATAGTGTACTTACGTGAGTTACCGAAGAAGGAAAAAAAGTGACAAATTAACGGCAAAAGTGCACCTCGGTGTCGAGGTGCCGGAAATTCACAACCAGACGCTAGAAAATTATGTATCATATAAAAAAAGGAGTGCAAGAAGCTCCGGCCACCATTGCAAACTGCGTGCAGAACCATTGGTAAGTTTATTCGGATGAAACTTTTTGCTGTTGGAGTAAGTATCGTTTGTATTTATTTCTAAAAGTACCAATTGTTTTTAGAGCACGAAAAGGTGGTGGGAGGTCATTCTAGCAGCGACTGGCGGCGAATTTGAAACTACCACGGAATGCAGCAGTTCTGTGGGAGGAAGCCAACATCAGGTACGAAGGTGCATATTTCATCCATTAAGGTTATAAACATCATCACAATTATAACCATCACAATCACCATCACAATCACCATCACAATCACCATCACAATCACCATCACAATCACCATCACAATCACCATCACAATCACCATCACAATCACCAACACAATCACCAACACAATCACCATCACAATCACCATCACAATCACCATCACAATCACCATCACAATCACCATCACAACCACCATCACAAACACCATCACAATCACCATCACAATCACCATCACAATCACCATTACAATCACCATCACAATCACCATCACAATCACCATCACAATCACCATCACAATCACCATCACAATCACCATCACAATCACCATCACAATCACCATCACAATCACCATCACCATCACAATCACCATCACAATCACAATCACAATCACAATCACCATCACAATCACCATCACAATCACCATCACAATCACAATCACAATCACCATCACAATCACCATCACAATCACCATCACCATCACAATCACCATCACAATCACCATCACAATCACCACCACCACCAAATGATATCCACCAAATATATAATTTCAATGGGCGACTTGAACGCTCAGATTGGAAAACCAAAGACTTATGAAAACAAGGTTGCAGGAAAATTTGGCTGCGGAAAAAGAAGCAAACACGGAGAGTCTGATATGCTATGAAATACGACATTTCAATTGAAAACCAAAAATAGATGGACTTTGATCTCTCCAACTATGAACACTAGGAATGAAATAGACTATATTATGACAACAACACCACACTTATTTTCGAATTATGAAGTGCTAACTTCCTTCAACTTTGGATCAGATCACAGACCAATCAGAGCAACTCTAAATCTAATAACAAAAAGAAGCCGAAGACACTTTAATACGCCACAAGCCGCTTTGAAAACGTTGGAAGAGAAAAATACTTACCTCACACATCTAAATGACCATCTGTAAAGTCTGCCAATAGCAAACGAAGAATTCACAATCAACCGGTATTGCCAAATGATCGAAAAATCTATAAAAGACTGTTTCAAAAATATTAAGGGAAAACCAAGACAAAATATTTTGAGCGAATAGGCTAAGGCACTCATTAAAAAAAGGAGTTCATTACAACATAAAACTAAACTGTGTAAAAAAGACAAAGAGGCGCTGAAGGAACTGTATAAAAAGACAAATAAAGTTACAAAAAAATGCTACGAGACGTACAGAACAAATACAATACGCAGACACCTGGAAACCACAAAAAGTGCCAAGAAAGCATTTAAAGAGCCCATATGTAACAGTTCAGATTATCCTCTCGACTTGGCGAGCTTAGTGGTCGTGAGCCCTAATGTAAAAGTTCAGATTCGAACATTAGATCAGTGAACTAGTGAGGAAAACCGAGCACTACAGGTGACAACTCGTCATGATACAATTTGTAACAACGACTTGTTAGTTACAGGGGAATGCTCCGGTGAGGGAGTGCCTTTAGGCGTATGTGCCAAAGCATATTCCTACCGGTCAGCAACTGCACATGTTCTCTTGGCTACACTCTTTCCAAAGTTGACGGTTCCTCCTCCAAAGGGTCGTTGGTATATTTTTCCTTCCTTTGTCCTTGAAAATGGCATACCCATATTCTCCAATTCCATTACACAGCCAGGAGCTTCTCGAGTTAAGTAGTGTATGGAGTCCTGTGGAAAAACGGACAAGCTCATTGGTAGACACCTGAGTTTATTTTGGAAATGGCTTTATTGTTGATCGATCACTTTAAATTATAGCATTAACTTTGCATAATTTAAATAGTTAATATTAAATGAACAATAGCTCTATACATGTGATTGGTAATTGGGTGCATTTCTTGAAATGTGTGATTACAAATTTACAATGTGTGGTCCAAACTAGATTCATCATCATCAGCCTATAATGTTCCCACTGCTGGGACACGGCCTCCTCTCAATGAGAAGGAAACTAGATTGTTTTAGAGATATTGAACTTTTGAAGTTTTATGGTAATTGCCGCAGCTTGGCAATGTGTGACTGATATTAAGGTATTTTATGATGGTTTCTGATCGGGACATTTTCCACTGGAAGTGTATTGCCATTTGGGAAAGTGCAATATACTGGGAATATTTACCAGTGTAAAGTAAAGTCAGATGGGGTGAGAGGGACGCTGAACATATAAGAATATAAGTTTAGGGAACTGTGTACAGCTACATTAAGGGACATTGATTTCCCGGTGGAACTTTGTCTGTGTGCTGATAATGTTTGTTCTGATAATTTTCATAAAGTAATTATTGATAAGTTGTGTTGTTGTGTTGTATTGTTAGTTGTTTGACGGAAGCTTCGCGAAGGAGTCATAGTGTAAGGAAAAGGTCAAAGCAAAAATATGTTATTGGGTGGAACAAGCATGTATGTAAGTTTCACGTAGACACACGAAGCAGCTTTCAGGCTTGGTTGCTTCATAGCAAACTAGAGTCTAGTGTATATATCTTTACGACATATTTATAATAAATCTGTAGACGTGGTGGTGGTGGTAGGTTTCTGTACATTGAAAATATTTGAAACAAAAAAATTGTAGGGCAGCACTATATAACAGACCCCATTTCTACCATTTTTGCCTGTGTGTCTGTATGTCTGTGCAGGATCTTTTGTTATAGCATCACGTATTTATTATAAAAACAATATGGTTAGATTCAATGCACAAATATTGTGCCTAACTAAGAGAAGGTTTTAGATGTTGTTTCATTGTAATTGGTGCTTTCTATCAAAAGTTATACGAGTGTCTCTGGGTACTTGTTTTGTTCCAGCATCTCGTGTAAATTATAGAACTAATGTGGTTACATTAAATGCACAAATATTATGTATAACTTAGAGAAGGTTTTAGTTTTTGTTTCATTGTAATCAGTGCTGGGATATCAAATGATATATGAATTTAAAGTGATCAAGAAGAATTTCTCATCAATATGTAAGATATATGGAGTGATTCAACTAAAATAGTAATAATGACTAAAAATGTGCTCACAAGATCTTTTAAATTTTCTGACCGGCTAGGCGGCTTTAAAAAAAGTTATGATAGCAAAAGGTACTCTAGATCATTTCACTCCGTTTTCTGAATCGCGGTGTTAAGATTTTCCGTGAAAGAATGACCGTCGCCCGTGTCAGTTGACTGATGACTGTCGGGTCAGCGCTAGTTTTTTTTTTTCTTTTTGTATTTATCACGTATAACCATTACGGAGAAGTCCGATTTGCATGATTATTATTTATTCTAGCTGGAGTATGATTGTAATCGCAGGTCTGACGATGGAGACGGAAGGTAGTTGTTTGAGGTCCGCATGAGTTTACAGCAGCTATGTTGTTATTGTACAATGAAAAATGTTGCAAAAACAGGGAAAATTTATTCCTTTTGAGGGCTTCTGTTACGTGCACTGCGCTGTTGAAGTTACGCAACAATCATGTATAAGGGAATTGTTCCTCTTAAAAAGTTCTAAAAAATGTCCGCAATAGCATAATTATGTCTTTCTTGTAAGGTTGACCACACTCTCTCTCTCTTATGTGACGTAGACGAAGTTGCGCGGGTCAGCTAGTATAATACTATGCGTGAAACCCGTAAGCGTTTTAAATCTAAGTTTAAATGGTGTCAACACAATGAGGATAAAATTAAAATGGATATCTTAGCAACACACTACAAAGAGAGGGATTTCAAAAACTTTTGGAAGCTCTCCAAGAAACTGGTTCGTGTTGGTAGGAGTGAGCCCCGTCAAATAGCTGAATTATTTAAGGATCATTTTAGGGTAGTGTCTCCCCTAGGATGTGCTCGATGCTGAGGTTTAAGGCGAAAGAAGTCCAACACCGCACGCAAGAAAGACCACCTCACGAACTTTCAACGGGTTTGACGGGTTTGAGATGTGCACCGAAGTGCACATCTCAACTTGTACACCTTGAGGATTCAAATGGTGAACTTAGCAACTGGTGCACTTCTCATATGGTGCACTTCGCAAAAGGAGCACTTTTTAAGATCAGTGGAGATTTGAAAAAATTGTCTAAAAATGAAAGAATCTTTGGTTTTGCGTAAGTAAGAAACAAAGGTTTATCTATATTATTTACAACCTGTTTTTCAACTTCAAGGCGGGTAATAAGAGTCCGAAAAACGTTCCACCGGTCAGGCTTGGAGGAATGTCGTTAAGTAGGGTCACCAAATTTAAGTACCTGGGGCACTGGGTCACCGAGGACCTCTCAGATAATTTAGATATTGAGCGGGAACGTAGGGGCATTAGCAGTGAGATGCAGAATGCGGGCGCGCAGGTTAGCACGGTGCACAAAAGAGGTTAATATTGCTCTTTTTAAAGCATACTGGCATTTTATACCTGCAGCCTGTGGGTCCGCTATACGCGTAGATCTTTCAATGTCCTACAGGTCCTGTACAATAATGGTTTCAGGATGGTGATAGGGTTGCCTCGCTTTTGCAGTGTATCAGGTATGTTTGCTAAGGCCAGCACTGACTGCTTTAGGCCTATAGTACGAAAAAGAGTGGCCTCCCTGATGCACCGCGTGGGCAGCACCAGCAGCCTTCTGAATACCATATTGGGAAGGGTTGATTGTCCGGTTGTGAGGCACTGGAATACCGTTCACGGATCTGGAGGGGTCCTTTTCAATGTAAAATAGTGTAAATGTAATAAATTAATAATTAGTAAAGTTGACATTGAATAGTAATATTGTTTTAGTATGATTTACTAACAATGTATGGAATAGTTTTTGATTCTGAAAATAAATGAATAATAATAATAATTTCCACTTCTTCGCCATAAAGAAAAGAAATCTGATTTGTAAGACAGTGAAGTTAAGAAAATCTCAGTGAACTTAAAAATGAAATGAAAAAATAAAAATGAACTCTACTGCGCGCAATGTCCCAAGGTATGAGTATTTATTTCTAATTTGGTTTTCAATGGATTCATTCGTTCATGAGCTATCAGAAAATTAGCTTAAAATCTGTTTAGTCTTGACCGTCGTAATTTCTTTTTTTTCTAATCAGCAGTTTACGGTGGAAAGGCGGAAAATTTCCAAAAAAAATCGATTTCTCCAAAACAATCCGATTTGAACCCTAAGTTATCGGGTAAAT
Organism: Xestia rhomboidea; assembly: GCA_963853795.1. Classification (NCBI taxonomy): domain Eukaryota; kingdom Metazoa; phylum Arthropoda; class Insecta; order Lepidoptera; family Noctuidae; genus Xestia; species Xestia rhomboidea. The sequence continues at coordinate 3,124,035 of OY970756.1, forward strand.
AATGATGCAAATTAGGTCTAGTTTTATCCATTTCAAGGAATGCACCCAATAATCATGTATTCTGTATAATCATCATCATCTGCCTAGCCTTTTCCAAACTATGTTGGAGTAGACTTCAGTCTGATCGGATGTATAGCTGAAACTAATCACTCTGTATAAACTATTATTCTTTGAATATTAACTATTTATATTATTTAAAGACAGTGGTGTGCCCCATGCACATGGATTGAAAAAAAAACCCCAAGGTACCCCACATTCGTGTCTCAAAACGTAGACGTAGGTAAGTTTTCCTATTTATCGCGTCTTCAAACAACACTATTCCTTTATTTTTCTACTAGTACCTGATCGCCAAGCCAATCCGATCCTTTGACTGTGTCATAAAAGTGAAACTTCCAGGTGTCTTCGTGCATGCTTCCTGTAAATAGAAGACGGAAATGTAACGCAAAAGAAACGTATTTTTCAGCACAGTTTCTACCACTCAATGATTTTAAATCGGTTGGCGGCTTTTCATTATTTGCCTTTCTGCTCGGCCACCCGAGATACAAGAATTCTTTTTTTTCTTGTTCTATCCTTGTTACTGAGAAATCACTGTGAAAAAGCGTTATGAACTATGTTGAGTTTTGACAAACCGAAAGGCGGGTGGACGTTACGACCAAGAGTAATATGAATTACGTTGTATATTGTGTAATTCATTATATTAACTGCGTCTTAAGAACTTTAACGTAATTCATAATTATTATCCTATTATGATTCTGCCAAACCGGCCATATTAGGCCCCCTGAACACTTGATACGCAATTTTACACTTACCCAGAGCAGCATTCATGCCACCCTGTGCAGCTGTGGTATGAGAACGAGTTGGGAACAGCTTAGATACCAAGGCTACCGAGAACTTTCCCTCGGCCAGGCCAATGGCGGCTCGTAGTCCCGCGCCTCCCCCACCGATGACCACACAGTCGTACTGATGCTGATGGATAGTGTATGAGTTCTCACGAAAACTAGCTAAAAGCAAAAAAATAAAATTGAAGACTGCAATTGAGCAACAAAAAATTTGTGTGTGAAAAGACATTGCTGCAGAAAGCACGTTAGGCGAGCATCTATAGAGCGACCTTAGACTTCGCTGAAGCTTAGCAAGTAATAGCAAGTCACGCGTTTGCATAGCTTCGCTCTCTAGATCTAAACTCCAGGCTTACCACCCAGTCAGAGTCAGTCTTGAAAATCTTACAACCCTTTTTTTTTTTTCAGGGTGGGAAATCATCATATGACTTCTCCCGCTCTGGGCGGAGCAGGAGGGAGTGTCAGACTTTTACTGACTAAAACCCATCCATGTTCCTTCATCGCCCTTTGTGTTCCGGGGCCACGGTATCTTTTTCGATTAGTCCCGCAGCCCCGACAGGCTTCGGCCCTTGCGGACCCCTTCCCTATTGCTGACTCTCTTTGAGGCGCGCGTGGAACACGAACGCGCCGTCGACACGGCCTGTCGTCATGAGACGGACGGACGGCGAGCTAGCCCATAGCTCCCCGTCCTCAGGCCCGCGCCTACGGTGGCCGGAAGCCACCACGTGCCTCTTACAACGAATCTTACAACCCTAACCCAAATAACCAACGTGTATAAATTACCCATTATCTGGGTAGTAGATTGTTCTGCTGCATCCGTTTAGATTTGCATGTTTATGGCTACATGAATGATAATTATGCGAAGATATTAGTCATACGGAAGCTGGGATTCATTTGATTTTGTGAGAGTTGTACAGGCTAGTTATAATTGGATTATAGTAATAATGCTTACTTTTTATAGGTAAATGAGACCGAAGAGCATTAGGTAAGCGACCGACTCTCTGAAATAGAACAATATTTAATGTAGAATGGTGTGATGTACCACTAATATGAGGCGGTGTATCGTATTGAAAATGTAATTCTATACGGTACCTAGGTGTTCTAGTTCACGACCGATTTTTTAACCGACTTCCAAAAAGAGGAGGTTAAATCAATTTGTCTGAATAAATCGTCGCCAGTTGTGAACCGATTTAGATTATTCTTTTTTTGTTTGGAAGAAAATAACTTCGCGGTGGTCCCGTTTATTATCCCGTAAATTCGTCCTGTATATTTATTTTAATTTGGTGAAGATCTGATGCTGATCTTCGGAGATATACAATAGAACTCTTCAATAATCGACGCCCTTCGGCCGATTGGCTCCACCCGGACCGGCACGACTGGTCATTGCGATCAAACTACCACTGATCTCGGGCGCGTAGTGCGCCAGATTCCTAATTCACCACGTGAGTTCAGTGTGGGTTGGATAATACGAAAAAAATATAGATGGAAAAGATGGGCTCCCCTATGTTGTTTCGAACGCAGCTGTTACGACACACGCTGTTGCGAATTATTAAAAAAAAAAAAAAAAATTCGCAACAGGTTCGAAAGTTCATTGACTCGAATGAAGTAGTCGCGAAAGAGGCTGTTTCGAAAAACATTTTCACTGCCTCATACGCTCGAATGCTTGTGATTTCGATTTATTTAGTCATAAAGTGTACAGAAAAATATTTAAGCAGTAATTAAATAAAATCAACAAATTCGGTGTCAACATCATCATTTAATATTATTATTAACATACTGTTTTACGTTTGTTAAGGGTCCGTGTACAGAATTAACTCATTTTCAACATTTCTGATCACTGTTTGTGGGAAAGGCAAGAAGAAAGAATTTGAACACATGTGCAATAGATTAATTTCTGAAAATACCACCAATAATTAATACCACTTAGGTACCTAGACAATTTTTTATAATGATCAGTCTTAGGTTTTGTGTTAAGTACTCATAGAAAAAAATTTACAGTTGAGGTAGGTACTAATATTTTTTATTGTTACTTTGTTAATAATAATATGCATTCGAGCGTATGAGGCAGTGAAAATGTTTTTCGAAACAGCGTCTTTCGCGACTACTTCATTCGAGTCCATGAGCTTTCGAACCTGTGAGGCAGTGGAAAAATAATTAGCAAAAGCGTGTGTCCCAACAGCGGCGTTCAAAACAACATAGGACCCGGAAAAGATGGTACTTAAATGGAAAACACCAACAATCTTACCCTTGTAACAAGAAACATGATTTAAAAACTAAATTACTTAATTTAAAAATGTTTAAAAATTATTATTTTGATTTTATTCAATGACAAATCAAAATTATTATAATTGTCAGAAAACGAAATACGCTGTGAGAAGTGTTTCATTTGTTAAATTAATATTATTTTCTTTGTTTTGTGCCAGGAATAACAAAAACATTTTAAGAAAAAGTCCGTATATAATAAAAATAGATCAAGATCCGTAAATATTGTTTGAAGTAGAAAAAACAACTGTTACACACACTAAAGTAAAGATTTTTGCCCGGTCATTTCAATATCTTCCCGGATTTTAAATTAGCGAAATCTTTTGAACCAATGATGTATAATAATCAAGTATCTTGAATTCTTGACTTGGCTCGCGAGCTTGTCGACATGTGGTATGTGGACTCAGCGATCATTGTGCCGATAGTCGTATCAGCCCATGGCTTATTCGCCAAGAGCCGAGAGCCTCGATCAATACCTGAGGAGGCTCTCGTTAGACAGCTGGATCAAGGGCTTGATTCAGAAAGAGACGGACACGGCTAGTATTGTTAGGAGGTTCCTCTCTCTGGAGCCCCGAACTGCCGCGCTGCTGCCGCCGCACCGGTAGCTTGGACCCTGTCCCCGAAGGGTGCGTACCGTTTAAAATAATAAAAAAGTTCTAATGCTCGCATGGCCTAATTTCATTTAATCTACTTTTTATATAATGAATTATTGATATAATTACAGTTAACCTAATTTTCTACGGTTTAATGTACATTTTCTATAAAGCACATAGCATACGCACCGAACGCCAGACCCCTGGGTTCATCGGGGTAAGGTTGGGCTAGAACCAGTGACCAATTTGCAAGCGAGCGTGCCGCGGTAGCGGTCGCAGAGCGTTAGAACCCCTCTATTGTTGGTGAATCATTTGGATTAGATGAGGTTATCTATACATATAATAAAATCTGTGAGACCATAAAATCTGTACATTGATGATTTAAAAAAAAACCGACTAGGGTGGCTCAAAATAAGTAACTGAACATATTAAAACCATTTTTAAAATTTTTGTTTGTTTGTTTGACCGCGCATCACGTAAAAACTACTGAACGGATATTGTTGAAATGTTCACAAATGTATTTAAATAAATTCAGAATAACATTGAGGCTATAGACATTTTGGAAAAAGGGGGTGAAAAGGGGGGGTAAAGTTAGTATGAAAAAAAAATTTAGATTGTTCTGGAATCATGAACCTCAGAATAAATACTTATTAATAAAAATAAAGAAATACCTGTTTTAGCATTTTTTTAAAAATCTCAATCAGATACGCAAAAAAGAGGGTTATGTGTTTAAAATTAATAAACTTCAAACACCTATACAATCAAAACCAATGAAGTGTAACTTTTTAAAGTTGCTATATATACTTCATATCTAATACAGGAAAATATAATTTCTTAATTATATACCTAACACAGAAGTCACAAAATAATCATCACATAAGTACTTCACAAAACAAATCAAAAGCCACATGGTCAATTATAAATAATTCTAAATTTAACTTTCCCAAAGAACCCATTACTCAAATATTAAACGACAAAAACAAAATTAGTGATCCTACATCAATTGCCAATCATTTTAATGACTATTTTATCGGCCAAGTATCAGTAAATACATGTAATTCTAAAAATAATCAACCATCCTCGAATCACAACATTGACACTAACATAAATTCAATCTTTCTTGCCCCCACAACCCCAATGGAGGTTGATAGGGAAATAATGCAATTAAAAAATACCCAAAGCGTGGGTTATGATGGTATTTGCACCAAAGTTATAAAGCATGTGTCAAAATCTATTGCTACTCATTTAAGCTACATAATAAATCTATGCATTTCTATTGGAATTTACCCAGAAAAACTAAAAACATCTGTTGTTATTCCACTCCATAAAAAAGATGACAAACAAAACATGGGAAATTATAGACCGATAGCTTTGATCCCCATCTTCTCAAAGTTATTTGAAAGAATCCTATATAGTCGACTATACAACTTTTTAGAAAAATATAATATTTTGGTAAGCGAACAAAAAGGATTTCGCAAGGGAAAATCAATTAACGTTGCTATTTATGACTTAATCAAAACTGTTTTGACTGGTATGGACAAAAAAAATCCAATATGTGCTATCTTCATGGACATGAGCAAAGCATTTGACTGTGTTGACCACAAAGTATTGCTCCAGAAATTAAATATGTACGGCATAAGAGGTAAAGCGCTCGACCTGATTTCGTCGTATATTACTAACAGAAAACAAGTCACAGAAATTACACGAATATGCCAGAAAACACGAAATGAGTTCAAATATAGATCCCACACTAGAACCATAGAATTTGGAGTCCCACAGGGTACTGTTTTGGGTCCCTTGTTCTTCCTAGTATACATTAATGATCTGCCTAGACACGTCAAGCAACCAATGGTACTTTTTGCAGACGATAGCACAGTAATAATAAAATGTGACAAACCAAATGACTATGAAAATGAAATCAATCAAACACTAAGTACAATAATTCAATGGTTAATAAACAATAACCTTAAAATAAATATGGACAAAACAAAAATAATGCACTTTTACCAAAGAATTCAACCTAAAAATATTAATGTTAATTACGATGGAGAGAGAGTACAGCCTGTAACAAATACCAGATTTCTGGGAATTGATATAGATTACAATTTGTCATGGAAAACACATTTAAATAATCTCTGTAAAAGAATTAATAAATCCTCATTCGCTCTTTACAAACTTTCCAAAATTGTCAACAAAGAAGCCGTCTTAACTGCATATCACGGACTTGTAGCACCTATATTAAGATATGGAGTAATATTCTGGGGCAACTCGGTAGACAAGGAATTTGTATTCAAAGCCCAAAAGAAATGCATCAGAGCAATGTGCCATCTAGATAGTACTACAAGCTGTCAATCTTCCTTTAAAGATTTAAAAATCCTTACATTACCTTCCTTGTACATATACGAATTAAATGTATTTGTGAAATCGAATCCAAGCTATTATAAGACTGTCTTTAAAAGCTACTATAGACAGTTACGAGACAAAAAAAGGTTAGATGTGGAAATACCGTATGGGGAAACAGCACTACTCAATAAAAGTATTATTTGTATGGCATCACTAATTTATAACAAATTGCCCGATGAGATTAAAAACTTACCTACTCCTCTATTTAAGAATAAATTATACACCTTCCTAATTAAAAAATGTTATTATAATGTAAAAGACTATCTAGAAGAAAAAAATATTGTATTTTAATTATAGAATTTATTTGTTGAATACTTATGATGGCTAATATAATTACTTTGACATATGACATTATTATTAATTTGCATGACATTATTATTACTTATTAACTACTAATACAAATTTAATTATGTGTTTAATTGTGTGACCATCTATATTCTAAATGACATTGTAACTTTGAATATGAATAAATTCTAATCTATTAATGTTCCTAACATAATAATATTTGCACACTTAGCATGGTTATAATACAGTGTACCATAAGAACTTTCTGTAACATCCTCTAAACCTGTGTTATGCAAATAAATGATTTGTATTTGTATTTGTATTTGTATTTAGTTTTCCTGAAATTTTATTTTTGACGTGAATACGCACATAATAGCGGAACTCAAGAATTAAGCTTTCTTCGGTATAAGAGTTGGTACGAAATGTTTGTGCGCGCATCACGTCAAAACTACTGCTTATGCTTCTTAAATATTTACAGCCTTACAAATAAAAATGTGTTATACCGCATCTATTCCATTCTTATACTAAGTATAGTTATAACAGTTATAACTTAAGAATATTTTTTTACAAATAAACCAGGTATATCTTTATTATAACAACTCTTTCGTTATGTCATAATGCACGATTTGGCAACAGCGCGACCAAAGAAAAACTTCTAAAAAAAAAAGCAGTTTGTCCGTAAAAACTGTATGGACCCTTTGTCAACTTGACGTTTCTCGACCTTTTTTTTGTTCTATTCTTTGCGCGCGAACTGAGTCAATACAGTTGTAATTGAATTTGATTATTTTTGTGGATAGAGAAATATAATTTTAAAAGTGAATATTAAAATGGCTAAGAGAGACCGATCGAACTATTAGAATAGAATAATCTTTATTTACGTCCCCAGTACCTCAAAACAGAAGATAATCCACCTCCGCGCGTGTCCATATTGAGAGATCTACCAACTAATTGGTCTAAAAACACCACCTTTAGAAAACTGATATTTTAACCGTAACTGCTCATTGCTATATACCTAAATCAAAAGGATTTCTCTTTTTTTAAATATTTTAACTTTTCTTTGAACCTGCATTAGATTTAGAATGTTATTTACTGGTTCTACTTCTTCTATTGCATCTAATTCCAAAATCAAAACGAACGTAAAATATTTAAATGCGCGTAAACAAACACAAACCGTGGTATTTTTAAGGTTATACTAGCTTTATACAAGGGTGGAGGCGCGAATAACTTCGGAATAGCAGTTGTATGAAAACTTATGTCAAAGCTATTCTTGGTATAAGCTATTCTTTGTTTATTTGTAGACATTTTGCTTATGCTTAGTTTATTCTCGAGTATAACTTTTATACCACGTTTATTTGTAAGGCTGTTAGGGTATATATTATCACGCTACTTCCTTAAGGGGGTAGGCTATTTTGCATTATGTCCGTATACTTCAATTGTTTGACGTTTCAGTCATGACGTAAGTACATGAGAACTTTGTAGCTTTTGTCAACAAAGTAAATAACCTAGTGGTTTCATGACTGCTCTGTAAACTACGGGGTTGCAGGTTCAAATCCCCCCAACATTATTTTCACTTTTTGTGATTTGTTTATTTTTTTTTTTGGTGCTGTGAGATTTCCTATATTTCTTTTTGTATTTAAATTGTTTGCATTTCTATATTTCTTATTTTTTTTCGTGAAATATTTTTCCAAAAAGTAATAGAGAAGTATGGAAGAATGAATACAATCATGCTGCGCCGACCCCAAATAAATTGTGATAAGGGCAGGAGTATGATGATGATGGTGATTTCTCCAAAAAGTAGTATAGCCTCTCATTAGCCGCGAGCGCGACTTTTCCGTACCAAAGCGCTGCAAGCGCGCGAAAGACTGACAGTTATTTGAACGTTTCCGAGCTTTGCGATAAAAACACCTATAGATCGCAAACTACAAGTGCTAGAGCAATTTAAAATATACTTTTGTAAACAAGCTCATATCAGAGGATAGCGAACATCAGAAGACTGATAATTTCACGTGTTTTTGCACTGCAAGAACTGTGCTGTGCTATTCGCAATAATCCATACGCTGTTTACGTACATTATATTTACAGTTATATCGTGTTTGGGCTCATTTCATGGACCTTGCTATGTACTTTATACTTAGCTAGAGTATGACTTACATCATAGAAGGTCTGACGATGGAGACGGAAGGCAATTGTAAGAGGTCATCAAGAATTTACTGCATCTAATCGTGTTTGGGCTCATTTTATGCACCTTGATGAGAACTTTCGACCTAGCTGGAGTATGACTGTCATCGAGTGTCTAAGGATGATAACGTAAGGCTGTCGAGGGAATTTCATGGGCCTCGGAACGCGCCACCTCCGGGATCCTCGGTTACGGCAGGACTTCAACGTCGACTCGACGCCGACGGATACCTCGCCCTTATTTGGAAAAAACAGAATATTTTAGCGATCAATGCAAAGATTTCAGAGAAATTAAATTGTTACCTACTTGAATCTATACTATAATATTATAAAGCTGAAGAGTTTGTTTAGTTGGTTGAACGCGCTAATTTCAGGAACTACTGGTTCGAGTTGAAAGAATCTATTAGTGTTGGATAGCCCATTTATCGGGGAAGGCAACAACGAACAACAACGTTACAACGTTAATATAACATCACAAAAATATAGCAAAAAATGGAAAAATAATATTCCTTTTGAGATCTTTCGTTGCGTGCGCTGCGTAAACGTTTAATGTTACGCAATAATCGTGTATGACGGAATTGTACCTCTTAAAAAGTTCTATAAAAATCCGCGATATCTTTTAAGGGTGTCTCACACTCTCTCTAACCATCTTCTCTCTCTCTTATGAGACGCAGACGAAGTTGCGCGGGTCAGCTAGTAACAGTATATTTCCTGATATTTACTTACTCATAATAGAATTTTGGCTGTAAATACGTAAATATGAAAATTAGGTCAACTGAACGAAAAAGAACATTAGACAAATTGAAATTTATATGAAATGAACGTTATACTAAATGTTATTAGAGCAAAAGGGGAGAGAGAAAAAGGTTATATGAAATGTAACATTAGATCACATGAAATTAGGTTACTTAACTATTTGTTTTTAGAGCATATGAAAGTCATATCATGTGAACGTTCGCGTTGTTTCAAGTGATATTATTCTATCTGTTATTATGCCACACACCCGTTTCCTATACCGGTAGGATACAAAAATATGGGATGTGAAGTACTACTCTGGGTAGGTAGGTGGGTAGGTAGGGTAGGAAAAGGTGCATTGCAACGGCAAAGCTAGTTATAAATATACAAAAGCCGTAATTTAGTATACGGTATAATATTACTCGAAAACATTGTATGGAATCGAGTAGTGTTAGAGTAACATTACGAACAGTACTAGGCTAGCATTAATCTAAGATGGTATTTATTACTAAAAGATAGTACCTACCCAGAATTATTTTGATCCACCACCACCTTGAGCTCATGCCAGCCTGGTACTTTTTAGGGAACATTTATGTGTATATTAAATGCCTCTCTGGCAACAAACGAAACTTTTTTCCCGTTCGTCTCCAGTGACAATAATTATACAAGATCGTGAAAAGTTTCTTTTCTTTGGGTTATGAAGAACTTAACACCCTGTCCTTCATACCCATAGGTATGAATAATTTTTGTGTCGAGAAGACGAAGAGATCCATGAGCAACATCAGATTTTTAAGTATAAATATAATTAAATATAAATTTATTTTGTAAGTATAACTTGTAAATAAGCATTATAGCAATAAGACCCATCTTCACTTAAAGTACTTACGGGATGATATCCGTGATTTTCCTTAGGTTCTATGAGCTCCCGATATTTTGACGCTGTTGCAAGCATCATGATTGCGGAAATACTGAAGAGGTATGCGGGTGGGACGAAAATTATTTATTATGAGCAGACAAATCTGTCTACACTCTTTCTTAGGAACTCGCACTACTGGAACTCGATTGTAACTCACGACAAAACGACGAACACGAACGACTTTAAGTGTAGTGAAAAACCGTGAAAGTCTAAAACAGTGCAAGACCCATCTTGTGGGGATGGCGCACAAAGTACCTAAACCATTTTAAAAGTTAGTCGGTTATCTGTTTTTTTGGGTTCCGTACCTCAAAAGTAAAAACGGGACCCTTATAAGATTACTTTCTTGTCCGTGTGTAATTTTAACTTAAAACCCCTAATTTTTAAGATTTTTTAAGATTTTTTTTATGCCTGGTTTCAATTTTGGTGGCTTAATTTCGGTGGCTTTGGTGGCGTTTTTACGTACTGTTTGTACATATATAGCCAGTTTTTACGTTGCAAGACAGTTTCATAAGCAACCAAATAAATGTTATGTAGTTGGCAGTAAGTAAGACCTATTATTATATGGGTAGCATGCTAAAGATGAAGTTCTTATTTTTATTTTGTTGCTTTTTAGAATGCCAAAACAGACCAATGAAAAGAGGCTGCTTAAAAAGAGAATGGATGAAAGAAGAAGAAAAGCAAGAATAATGTTTCATCATCAGCCTACAGCAGACCACTGCTGGACGTATGCCTCCTCAATGGCACGCCACTCAACTTGATTCTCAGCAACTCTCATTCAGTTGCTACCAGCCACCCTGCGAAGATCGTCACTAGAGTCACTCGAACCTGAGGGCATCCCACCTTAAGTTTGCCGATTCACGGTCTCTACTCAAGGACACGTCTACCCCAACGGTCATCGGTTCTACGGCTAAATGACCGGCCCATTGCCAGTTCAGCTTACTTATTCTGTGAGCTATGTTGACAACTCTGGTTCTCTGTCGTTCCGGAGACTCGAAGCACAGCCCGTTCCATAGCTCGCTGAGCGACCTTAAATTTATGGACCAGCCGTACCGTGAGGGTCCACATTTCGGCCCCGTAAGTCATAACAGGCAGGACGGGCTGGCTGAAGACCTTCCGTCTTTAGGCACTGTGGAAACGCGACGAGAAGACCGGACGAAGTTTCTCTCCGGGAAACTGTGAATTGCACACATTAATTGCAAAATTATTTCAATTTCTTCGGTAATGAAACTTTATTTTCAAAGTAATTTTGTGCATCGCCTAGTAATATAGGCGATCCTCATTTTCCCTTGCTATTTCGAAGGGTCTATTACAGTTATTAATCTGATCTAATTATTAAAGTTAATAATCTAATAGCATTCAATAGGTTGCGTACCAAGGTGCCGCCGCAATTGCAACCTGAATGGTGTAAAATTATAGACTCGTCTGACACACAATGTGAGTGCAAAGCAGTCCAGATGACTCACTTGGAATGTCCCGAGTGTCTGTACAATACAACTGCACATTTGCCGACCTCATGAAGGCTAATGACGCTGCAATGCCTGGGCCCAACTGATCTTAAAAGTAAGTACTTAAAAAGGAAAGGAGTAAATTTACCTATTCAAAATTAGCGACCCGGCCCGACTTCGCACGGGTGCAATGTATATACAAACCTGTAAAAGTATGTATATTAACTTTCCTCTTGAATCACTCTATCTATTGTTAAAAACTGCATTAAAATCCGTTGCGTGCTAACAGCGGGAGAGACTTTGTTTTATATAATGTAAAGATGACGAATATACAAAAGCCAAAAGCCGTAATTGAAACAAATCGTGTTATTAGCTGACCATCATTAGACGTAAGTGGTTAACTGCAAGCATTTAGCGAAAAAAGTGATCACTTTAAAAGACAAAGAAAGCTAGCTCTATTAACTGTACAATGCCTAAGTGGACTACCCACTTAGGCATTAGACGTTAATTGAGCTAGATTAAATAAATTGATCTATTACATTAGCATTTATTTGTTAAAAAATGATTTGATATTTCAAAGTATCGTGCAGCGCCTAATTATAGGCGATGTTCATTTTCCCTTGCCATTTCGAAGGGTCTATTACAGTTATTAATCTGATGTAATTATTAAAGTTAATAACCTAATCTAAGGGTGAGACTGTCCCGAGATGCACTGCCAGTGCCATGCCCGTCGACATTGATAGCCTTTACTCATAGTTGGCTAAGGCAGATCAATTTATCGGCTAGATGGCTTTTAGAATGGGCTTAGACAATTTACGTTAACTAGAGATTGGCTAACGATAGAACTGGTTAGGTTGCTTTATTAGATTATTATTTTGAAATGGAAACAAGAAGACCGATGGATATTTTGTGGATTTTAAACCAATAAAATATAATATAGTTGTAATAGAATAGAATAGAATATATTTAGTGTAAAAACATGAGTATACATCAAATAACATGTGCAAGGTCTTAAATAACAGGTAGATCTGCATGTTTTGCCATCTATGGCGTACAAAATAACATATTTTTGGTTTAGAATAAACCATAATAAAACTTGAGTCTACACAGCAAAATATGAAATTAATAAAATATTCCTAATGCTAATTAAAACATCTATGAATGTGTATTTGTTGTAAAGATGATTCGGACGCGTTTATGGAAGATTGACCGGGAAAACCACACTTATGGAAGAGTGTAAAGAGATGGGGGAGAGCTTTGCACAGCAGGGCGCAAATACAGGTTGCTAAATTAGAACCAGTTAGTTAGGTCAACATTTATTCATCCTTGTGCCAAATGCATACTGAGACGCTAGTTTGATTCGCAATTAGCTATTTATAAACCAGCGTGAACTTTGATCCTAGACCTGCACGTTATTCATGTACTAGTACGAAAGTCTGTACAGATAGCATCTGATAATATTATCTCGTTAAGGCGAGGTTACCCGGATAAACGTCATTTTGGATTGTGTTTTATTCGCAGATAGCACATGGTTGTCTTGTAAGTCAGTTTACGGACGATAATTTTACGTGATAACGTCTTATGAAAACATTGATGAAAAATTGCATACTTTTATGAATTGAAATCATAAAAGTATGATAATATTATAGTCATCTTATCACTGAATTATAATTACTGTGTATTAAAAATAAGGAGTTAATTGAAAATTACAATTATTTCGACAAATTAACATTTATTTGAAAAAACAAAATGTCATCCCCCTTTTCACCCCCTTAAGGATTGAAATTCTAACAACACCGTTGCGTTAGCTTCCAACCATACGCCTAGATAGTATTTTTTGTGATTTTTACTTTGAAAATTAAGGACTTAAAATATACTCCATTCGAAAGAGCTTTCAATGAGAACATTTGCTAAGTAGGTACTATACAACTTTTGCTAATTCGTTGTCTGTTCGGTTTTATTGATCTAACTAGGTAGTTGATTGGGCACCGACCTGTATAGCTCCTCTCTGACTCTGAATCGAGAAAAGTTGTCAAAGCAAGAAATATTCTTATTGATGAAATCAATCCATTACTACATAACTTAAAGCTATTGGGCGTTGGGGTAAAATTAACGATCTGTCCAACCTACTGTCACTGTAAAGATTTGATCCTGAAACGGCATTTAAGATGTCAATGTTTTGAAAAGGAAGTTTGTTAGACTTAAAATATGATGTTTTAAACGTAAACTGTAACGTACAATGAAAGTTAATAAATTGACGAAATAAAAGTATTTTAACTCAATTTCTCATATTTAGAGCTCTGTAGCTTTCTCTGACTCGGAATCGTGAGAAGTCTCTATAGTAAAAATATTCTGCTTAAAGAGATCTATTCATTGGTATATATCTTAACGCTATTGGAAGGGCAATTTAGCTCAATCTCCTTTGGCGGAACTGCATGGACAGTAGGTTCACCAAAGAAGTAAAATGAAAATGAAAGATTTGTAGAAAAAAGGACCTGCATTTTTTTGCTTTTTTGAATGTAATTCGTAACTAACATGCGTGTAATCCCTTAATGGTTTGCTGACGTCTATAGTCACGAGCAATGATAGAATGTACCTATACGTTTACATAATTATTAAATCATCATTTGTCTTATCTTTTAAACCGACTTCAAAGAGGAGGAGGTTCTCAATTCGTCGGAACCGTTTTTTATTTTTTTTAATGTATGTTCCCCGATTACTCGAAGATGGCTGGACCGATTTGGATTTTATTTGTTTTGTTTGAAAGGGTCATACTTCCCAGGTGGTCCCATGATCATCAAGTCAGGATCTGATGATAGGATTGTGGAGAAATAGAGAGAGAACTCTTCAAATTTTATGGGCACACTTGAAGCGATTTGGGTAGTTTTTGGAAGAATACTTTCTCGGAGTAGTCCCATTTCAATTTGGTGAAGATCTGATGAAGAACTTCGGAGATAGGCAATGGAACTCCTCAATAAATGATAGCAAATGGACTGGGATTTCTGAAATCTCATGTCTGTCTATTGTTTACACCAGTTCATAACATAACATCACGCCGGTACGCTGTGAAGGGATAAGCACATGCGAACCACTAAGAAGTGAAAAATAATCACTTTTTTGCAAAGAGTGAAAAATAATCACTTTGTTGGTTTTATTTTTGTAAAAATGTTTTTTTTCCGACTATGTTGAGGTCGGCTTCCAGTCTAACCGAATGCAGCATAAATATAACATATAATAATGAATTATTATATATCTATGAAGAGTTTGTTTCTATGAACGCTTTAATCTCCGAATTTTGTTTTGTCGACGGAAGAATCGACAAAATGACAGATTGTAGAAAGATTTATATCGTTGTAAGCATGGCGATGTTCAAAATGTAGAAAAGAAATTACACTTGGACCCCCAAGTGTCAAAACAAAAATAAAAAGTTGTAGATGATGATTAGAGTGTGCGTTACCCTGGCAAAATGTTGTGCAGAGAGGTGAGACCATCATAACATATAATTAGTGTGTCATGGGGAGCAATTTGTTTACTAATAGCAAAATTTGTGTGAATTGAAGTTTTAAAGTTATTTGAGAAAAACACATTTTGCTGGAGTAACGTTTGAAACGTTAACCTGGCCAAACTGATTTTCAAAAATTCGTTCAGCCCGGAACCAAATACATGAATAGACAGCTTTTGATGCGTAGTAAATGTTTGTAGATAGCAAAATTTGTGGCCGCTTTTTCGTGACCTATTCGATTTGGACGGCTTATTAGAGAATTGCTGACATATTCTTGTTTTTGATATAACTTTCATTACAGCCGTAATTGAAAGCTGAAATTAACAGAAATCAATAATTTTAATTTATTTAAAGTAGGCCACGTTTCTTAATGTTTTGGGAACTGCGTATTTCATTGCTAAAGTACGACCAGTCTAAAATTAATCAAATTTGTTTTTATCTTCATATCGTGTAAACTTATAAAATAAATAATATTCCTGACGTTATAAGCGTCTACCATGGGTATTTTATACAGCTATTTATTAGTTTAAAAGTGCTTGCAAATCCGTTTTTATCAGATTTTTGAAACCTTTAATTTTTTTTTATTCCATTGGTTTACGACAGCCAAATCAAAAACTAATGTTTAAAAAACAAATTTAAACAAATTAAGGTCTCTTATTGGTATTTTTTTCAATCTTCTGCGTTGAGCCGTTTTCAATTCTAAGCAGTTCTGTGTAAACTAACATCCTAATTAGAGTTAGCTAGTGAAACTGTTAATAGAAGAATTTAAATGATTGTGTTAGGTTGTTAGATATATATTCCAATAAAGAAGTTTTTTTAAATCTTATATCCAGAAAATTCTGTTACTAAGCATCTAATATGATTAGTCGTAGTTTGCACCATGACAGCAGGAAAACAATATTGATTAAACGCTGCTAACTCGTTGAAAAAAAAACCAAATGAATCACACAATGATCAGTTCCTCAATAAGAGCACACGGAGATAGTTCAACGCTTCTTAAGACGTAACTGACCAAAGTAGGTCCCTACACCCTCTCTCCCGTTCTCATGACGACCGCCAATCGATACTGCCCAAAGTAAGATACCAAAAATAATTTCAAGAAAACGAATATTCTTACTGCTTCAGTTCCAACTATGTAAAAGTATCAGTTAAGGTTCAATCAAGAAAAAATAAATTAAAGTATGGTTCAAAAACTTGAATTACAAGACAGTATGCAATTATTGGAGAGTTACCCCTAATAGTAAGATGACGTCACTCATTGAAGGGTCAACGACAGACAGGGCGCGGTGAGACTCGGGTTCGCGCTTGCGTATGTCGAACCTGGTGCTACTGACGCAACTAAAATGAGCCATTTTGTGAATTTTACCCACTGAGGTGAAACATATAAGTAAAATCCCTTTCGCGAATTATACTAAAATACACTAAATAAAATTTGTCATCCATTTAAAATTATATAAACAGTAAAAAGTGTTCGTAACGAGTGTATAATTTTGAAGTAGTAGAAGTGTAGCCGGTGGTGTTGTACCGCGACAGAACCTGCCGATACACTGTGCTACAATCAGTACGTTAGTACTATCGGGTCCACGCATCTAGTAACAAGTCTAAAATAAGCTCACTATAGTTTTATTTTTAGTAACTGCGCTGTAAAACGCGCTTTACTTTAAAATTTCAAAGAACTTTTCGAAAATTTTAAACGATCATTTAACTCAGTTTTAAAAATGTTTGACTGACATTACTTAAAAATGTTTCGGCGTTAGCTAAATATTAATTTGCTGTTTTGGTGTAACTCGTATAAGTGGGTGCTTGTGAGTGTGGTGAAAAGTCAGTACAGTGTAGCATTACAAGAGGTGTTAATCCAATTAAAGTTTAAGTGAAGTTCCATACAAGATTAATTCGGTGAGTTAAATTACATTGTTATTTGGTGAGTGGCTAGATTTATAGTCAGTAAATTATGGTTTAAAATAAAATTATTACGTTCTGTTATTTCAAGCCATACTTTAAATACGACTTAGAATGTAAGAATTCATTTGCATGGTAGGTTGAAACTATAGGCCTGTGTTTACTGTTGCAGTTTTTTTTTACACGTTGGAAACTTATTTCTTAAATAATTTCTTGGACGTGCATACATCCTGTTAAAGAGGCCAACAACCCAAATTTGTAAGAAACCAGTCGATATCACGGGCGTATTAAGGATATATTTTGCTAACACAGCGTCCGATTTATTAGAAAATTACCTACCTATATATACATTTTAATATGGAAATTATTTATAAAATGTTCAGAAATCCCATTGATTTCAGAAATCCAATTTGTCGTGTTTGGTTGTACGACGTGTGAGCTATTACGATTGAGTCGTCAAACGTTAATATTTGATGAGATCACCGAGCGGTAAGAACGATTGTTTTACCATTTGTTTGTTTTATTTGTTTTACGTTAGAACTATAATTTTAAAGGTTTAATGTTTGTTCGGCCTTCAGACTGAATTATTTTGGGACTTCAGACGACAGAACTGTTTTAGGTAGGAATCGTTTTCGTTACGTCTGGCTTTTGGGTCAGTTATTTTTTATTCGTTATCAATAGGTAGGGTTATTTTTGAACTAATAATTCATCTTTTTAATATAAAATACCTTGTCAGAAATTTTGCCTGCCACAAAAAATACTTAATTGTGGACGCATTTAAAAACTAAAAACACTTATTTTGTCGATGTTCATATTTATGAACTTTGAACATTATACGTTAATTGCTCTATCTCCTTTGTTCTACAATCCTAAGCTATAATCTCTAGGCAATAAATACGAGGAACGTTCACATCTTTTGGCAACCATATTGGTGAAGATAATTACGTAACTATACTGCGGATATTTTCGCGATAGTCGACTTTGGACGAGCAATGCGGATTGCGGTAAAAACGAACACTTGACCATATTCGAAAACTCTGTCAAAAATTTAAATGCTGTTGTTTCATGCCCTTTAAAGATTTGAACACCAGAGGGCTTAGATAAGAAGTGGCGGACGGTTCCAAAACGTTTCATATTTCTACGAAGACTCATCAGGATATTCACATGTTTTTTAGGGTTCCGTAACCGAAGGGTAACCAACGGGACTCTATTTAGTAATAGGGTCCCGATGGTTACCCTTCGGTCCGCAGCCCCGCTCCCCGTCCGTTCATCTGTCTGTCAGCGGGCTGTATCTGATGACCCGTAATAGGTAGACAGTTTAAATTTTCAAAGAATGTGTATTTCTGTTGCCGCTATAACAATAAAAACTAAAACAGCATAAAATTAATATTTAAGGGGGGCTCCCATACAACAAACGTGTTTTCTTTTTTGCCGTTTTTTTGCTCGTAATTAATAACGGCAACAGGTAGATGCTTGAAATATTTACAGAATATTTAATTGTATATTCACTTTAAAAAAATAATTAAATTAAAATGAAATAAAAATTTAAGTCCCATGCAACAAACGTAATTTTTTTGCCGATTTTTCTAATGTTGTATTAATAGATAATGGTACGGAACCCTTCGTGCGCGAGTCCGACTCGCACTTGGCCGGTTTTTTTTATTAGTAGTTTATGTCAATCCAATCAAGTTTTGACTTTTCCACCATTGGCATCGAAACCCATATATTAAGCTTTACCAGCATGAGTATTATTAACCCATTTCTACACACAATTCACCAATTCGCATTTTATAATTTAAAACAGGAGTTTTGATACGCTTTTACATCTAGGCCAATAAGTCCATCTAATAGTGGCACCTCTCTTCAAAACTGTACAGTTTTGAAGAGTGGTTGGGTTTTGTGGGTTCTTATACTAATCTTAGACGTACGTCTAAGATTAGTGTAAGAACCAGTAACTTCAGGCGCCCGAAAAGAACCATGATTACCAGTAATATAAGTACATATAGGAAAACTATCCTGACTAAACAATGGAACCACCCTTAAATCTGCAAAGTTCTTATTCACAATTTCAACTTCTTTACCCATATCATAATACCTATTCAGTTCTAAATGATAATTTTATTTATTTATTTAGTACATGGAGGACTTACAGATAATAAAAACTGAAACCATAATCACCAGAAAGCCAATTACAAATCCAATCTAATTACATATCTATGCATATAATATATAAAAGTTGTATACTTACTAAACTTTTATACTTATATTTTTATTTACCAGTTCCAAATTAGTAATTATATTTTCTAGTTGAAAATTAGTAATTATATTTTCTAGTTGAAAATTAGTAATTATATTTTCTAGTTGAAAATTAGTAATTATATTTTCTAGTTGAAAATTAGTAATTATATTTTCTAGTTGAAAATTAGTAATTATATTTTCTAGTTGAAAATTAGTAATTACATATTCAACCTTATTAATTATCATCATACCATACCTACTGATTTTGTAAATATACACCAGCATTATTATTTCCTTTCGCAAATAACATAAAGAAGGCATCTCCTGATACTAAATATCACGATGATTAACACCAAACACCCAAGTCAACTGCTGATTAGATGATCCAGCATAACACGTCCAGGTTGCGTCATAATACACCTATATTAGGTGGTAATATTTTTCAATAATCTAATTGACGGACTAAACAGAATCATATTTTTTTAAATCAGTCATCATACCTATTATAAACTTCAGCGGGCGTAGCCGCTGGCACAAGCTAGTAATACACAGGGTTACTGGTAACTCGACGTATTCCTTGCAGGACGTCAGTAGTAGGATTGAAATGGAAGAAATTAAGCTACCAAATGTTCTACCAAAATTTAGTAGTTTTTGAGTTAGTTATATTTTTAGTTTATTTTTAACCCCGATTAAATCATTTAAAGCCAATTGAAAAACGATATAAGGCACGAATGTACAGAAATTTTTTAATATTTCGTACAGGAAGGCTCCTGTACGAAATTAAATCGATTTTCATAATGTAATCCATGACTTTTCAGTTTAATTTTAGATAGCTGATAAGACAAAGATATTTTTCAAGTAATTTGTACATCTGGCGCAGTATTATTTTTTTTCACTGTAGGTACAACATTTTTATGAAGTAATGGCAAAAATTGCAAAAAAAATGTTTCATTAGTGATCTTTGCCAAAGTTTTAGGCATTTTTGAACTTTTAATTATTAACAAAAGTCTGCTGCGGTATCAGCTATATGATATAAATTTCTGTACATTCGTGCCTTATATCGTTTTTCAATTGGCTTTAAATGATTTAATCGGGGTTAAAAATAAACTAAAAATATAACTAACTCAAAAACTACTAAATTTTGGTAGAACATTTGGTAGCTTAATTTCTTCCATTTCAATCCTACTACTGACGTCCTGCAAGGAATACGTCGAGTTACCAGTAACCCTGTGTATTACTAGCTTGTGCCAGCGGCTACGCCCGCTGAAGTTTATAATAGGTATGATGACTGATTTAAAAAAATATGATTCTGTTTAGTCCGTCAATTAGATTATTGAAAAATATTACCACCTAATATAGGTGTATTATGACGCAACCTGGACGTGTTATGCTGGATCATCTAATCAGCAGTTGACTTGGGTGTTTGGTGTTAATCATCGTGATATTTAGTATCAGGAGATGCCTTCTTTATGTTATTTGCGAAAGGAAATAATAATGCTGGTGTATATTTACAAAATCAGTAGGTATGGTATGATGATAATTAATAAGGTTGAATATGTAATTACTAATTTTCAACTAGAAAATATAATTACTAATTTTCAACTAGAAAATATAATTACTAATTTTCAACTAGAAAATATAATTACTAATTTTCAACTAGAAAATATAATTACTAATTTTCAACTAGAAAATATAATTACTAATTTTCAACTAGAAAATATAATTACTAATTTTCAACTAGAAAATATAATTACTAATTTGGAACTGGTAAATAAAAATATAAGTATAAAAGTTTAGTAAGTATACAACTTTTATATATTATATGCATAGATATGTAATTAGATTGGATTTGTAATTGGCTTTCTGGTGATTATGGTTTCAGTTTTTATTATCTGTAAGTCCTCCATGTACTAAATAAATAAATAAAATTATCATTTAGAACTGAATAGGTATTATGATATGGGTAAAGAAGTTGAAATTGTGAATAAGAACTTTGCAGATTTAAGGGTGGTTCCATTGTTTAGTCAGGATAGTTTTCCTATATGTACTTATATTACTGGTAATCATGGTTCTTTTCGGGCGCCTGAAGTTACTGGTTCTTACACTAATCTTAGACGTACGTCTAAGATTAGTATAAGAACCCACAAAACCCAACCACTCTTCAAAACTGTACAGTTTTGAAGAGAGGTGCCACTATTAGATGGACTTATTGGCCTAGATGTAAAAGCGTATCAAAACTCCTGTTTTAAATTATAAAATGCGAATTGGTGAATTGTGTGTAGAAATGGGTTAATAATACTCATGCTGGTAAAGCTTAATATATGGGTTTCGATGCCAATGGTGGAAAAGTCAAAACTTGATTGGATTGACATAAACTACTAATAAAAAAAACCGGCCAAGTGCGAGTCGGACTCGCGCACGAAGGGTTCCGTACCATTATCTATTAATACAACATTAGAAAAATCGGCAAAAAAATTACGTTTGTTGCATGGGACTTAAATTTTTATTTCATTTTAATTTAATTATTTTTTTAAAGTGAATATACAATTAAATATTCTGTAAATATTTCAAGCATCTACCTGTTGCCGTTATTAATTACGAGCAAAAAAACGGCAAAAAAGAAAACACGTTTGTTGTATGGGAGCCCCCCTTAAATATTAATTTTATGCTGTTTTAGTTTTTATTGTTATAGCGGCAACAGAAATACACATTCTTTGAAAATTTAAACTGTCTACCTATTACGGGTCATCAGATACAGCCCGCTGACAGACAGATGAACGGACGGGGAGCGGGGCTGCGGACCGAAGGGTAACCATCGGGACCCTATTACTAAATAGAGTCCCGTTGGTTACCCTTCGGTTACGGAACCCTAAAAAACATGTGAATATCCTGATGAGTCTTCGTAGAAATATGAAACGTTTTGGAACCGTCCGCCACTTCTTATCTAAGCCCTCTGGTGTTCAAATCTTTAAAGGGCATGAAACAACAGCATTTAAATTTTTGACAGAGTTTTCGAATATGGTCAAGTGTTCGTTTTTACCGCAATCCGCATTGCTCGTCCAAAGTCGACTATCGCGAAAATATCCGCAGTATAGTTACGTAATTATCTTCACCAATATGGTTGCCAAAAGATGTGAACGTTCCTCGTATTTATTGCCTAGAGATTATAGCTTAGGATTGTAGAACAAAGGAGATAGAGCAATTAACGTATAATGTTCAAAGTTCATAAATATGAACATCGACAAAATAAGTGTTTTTAGTTTTTAAATGCGTCCACAATTAAGTATTTTTTGTGGCAGGCAAAATTTCTGACAAGGTATTTTATATTAAAAAGATGAATTATTAGTTCAAAAATAACCCTACCTATTGATAACGAATAAAAAATAACTGACCCAAAAGCCAGACGTAACGAAAACGATTCCTACCTAAAACAGTTCTGTCGTCTGAAGTCCCAAAATAATTCAGTCTGAAGGCCGAACAAACATTAAACCTTTAAAATTATAGTTCTAACGTAAAACAAATAAAACAAATACCTACAGTGAAAAAAAATAATACTGCGCCAGATGTACAAATTACTTGAAAAATATCTTTGTCTTATCAGCTATCTAAAATTAAACTGAAAAGTCATGGACTACATTATGAAAATCGATTTAATTTCGTACAGGAGCCTTCCTGTACGAAATTAAATCGATTTTCATAATGTAGTGCATCTCATAAAAGATATTCGGAAAATCAAATTAAACAATTTCGTGAACATTATTGTTATTTTTAATCAGTATGAGTCACACCGATAAAACTGTGTAACTTTGTGAGCGAACATGCTAGTACGAGAGCCCAAGTCCAAAATGTTAGCCTCACGTTTTACGATCAAAACCGTAAAAAATCGATAGATTTGGTTATTTTGATTTCAAAAATACTAACTTCAGTTATTTTGCACATCACGTCACGTCTGACCTGACCACATTTTCAAACATCTCTTTTTTATCGAATCCGTCTGATTTAATATGAATAATGTACAATCAGAATGTAGTGAGAGATTTTAAATACTGAAAACACAATTTTCGGACACTAGTAGCGTTGCACGTTCCCAGCAGACCTTGTGAGAAAATTGAACATGAGGCAAAAAAAACTTATTGCAAACAGTCTGAAAATATTACTTTCGACATTATTACATTTGGCAGTTTGTTTAGGAATCTTAGTACCTACATGAACAAGCATTTATTGCAAATGGGTTTAGGTGAAGATGTTATTAGGCTGCCTAAGTATGTAGTACAATATCGCGATATACTTTGGCAACCTAAGATGATATATCGTCTTGACGTAGCTTTATTCGACAACATGAACTAAGCTAACTAATTAATATTTTTCATTCGGTAAATAGATGAATGAAGGTCGGTCTCCTAGGCTACTAAATTGAGTGCGCGACCAGAGAATGCGTGTTCGCTGACTCGGGTCCACCGCTCCAACGTGTGCTACTACTGCATAGCTACGTATGCAGTGAAGTTGCTGGCACTGGGGCGCGGGTCCCGGTCTTCCACGAAATAAGGTGCGTCGGCCGGCCTCGCAGAGGCTGTGAGGGCATCGCTCCGAATCTATCGATCCAGGAGCACTGCCGTGTTACTCTGAAACTAAGCTATTTTAACTATGTATTGCTATAACTAAATACTAACTTGCAATAAGAGCAGGGGTGGCTCAAGTGGCCCAGGTAGCCCAGACTTACGAGTTGCAGGTCATTTAAAACAGAGTTATTTGCATGGGCTGCCTAAACAGTTGTTATTATATTATATTATTGAAAACAATACATGGTAACCTGGTCCGCCTTAAATATGAGAGACTATGACCTCTGAGTTTGTTTCGGCAGTTTCTTCTCAGAGTAGTCAGGTACGAAACACCGGCCCAACAGGTTTTAAAAAAAATACGTGTAAAAGTGTTTGTATAAGCCTAGATACTTGCAAAATAAACATCATTTATCAATAGTTCTACAAAAAAGTCCGTGACACTATATTTCTAACTTTTATATTTTAGCAGATATAGTAGCTTTTATGTATTAAAAAAAATATTTTTCGACATACTTTGGACGATTTTAAAACAACAAATAATTAAACTTTATCAAACATATTTACATATATATAAGGATCACAGGGACATTATTTGCTCTTTACAGTAAGTCAATTGGTTAAATAGTTTCGAAGATAACATAAAATTTCTAAATCGCAAAATGCCGTCCAACTTTCACGAACCGAATTAGAACATGCTTTATGCGGACGTTTTAAAAGAATGGGCCTCTTGGTCAGTAGTGACTAGATACGACACTGATAATGTGGGACGAATATACCACGAGTCAAGCTCACGTTGAAGCAGTGGGTCGAACACTTAAGGACTTGAGAAACTTAGTCGTTGTCATGGGTGGTGTAACTTTTGTGTTTGCCGGTTACTTTCAGCAAACACTTCCCGTCGTCACAAAAGGGACACGTGCGGACATCATCAAGGCAAACCTATCTAAAATCATCGCCCATTATGGAGTATAACTCAAACTTTTTACCTACTAACAAATTAGCCCGCACCTTAACGGAAATATGGATAACGATTTTCCACAACAGCTGCTCAAAGTTGGAAAGGGGTCTTTTTCTTCTCCAACCTTGGGCGCAAACGTTGCGGAAATCGTTATAAATGAGAGTGTGGGTCGTACAGCTTACAGTTTGCAGCAACTTATAGGTGCAGTATATCCTGACCTTGAATATTTACTAGATAAAGACATTATTACTAATTTTTTTTTTAATTCTCTTATTCCATCTGGTCTGCCAGCTTACAAACTGCTATTGAAAATCGTAACGCCTATAATGTGCCTGTGCAATGGCACAAGGATAATAAAAAAATTGTGAGCGGTCACGGGACGCCTGACAGATGTGAAACATCGAAATAATTTTGTACAAGTTATATGCATAAAAGAACAGATTACGACAGAAACTAAATAAAATCTTACTAATTTTTCCCTGAAAATGAAAATTTTATAAAATTATTTCACCTATGGGCTGTTTTTTCGAAATCCACGCAGACGAAGTCGCGGGCGAAGTGCTAGTTAATTATAAAGGCAAACACATAACGTCATTTTTATCACAAATTACACGCGCATTTTCGATCAAAACCCCGTCTCTTGCCACCAGACGAAATAAAATACAATCTTGTATACCTATCCTATAAATACGAAAACCGACAACCGTCATTTTGAAAAGTAGTCCTCACAAAGGACGTTGGCTTGACTGAAAACCAATACCATGTGGCGGGGGAACAATATAAAAGGAAGGATCAGTTATGAAAGGGAAGCCATGGTGGCTTCCCTTTCATAACTGAGCCTTCCTTTTATAAAATTCAATTTGCTAATTAGTCCTCTGTCCTGTAGGAGAACTTCGTGCGCACATTAAAGAAACGCTTGATAAAAAAAATTAGGGGAAACGATGCCGTGGAAGAAATAAATAAAAAATAGTACTGTGAGAGCCTTCGTTATCTATATATATAAAAGGCAAAAGTGATTTACTGATGTATCAACGCACAGGCCAAACCCTTAAGGCTATATAATCTTAAAATTTCGCACACGTACACGTCTTATGACGTAGGCATCCACTAAGGGAGGATTTTTCGAAATTCAACCCCTAAGGGAGTTAAATAGGGGATGAAAGTTTGTATGAAACTTTTTATTCCTTGGACATATTTGCATGAAATTTCGTATGAATTGAGTGTGGCAAAAACTAAAAAAAGAAAAAAAAAGATTGAATAAAATTTTGCGCACAGGTAGTTTATAACCTCGATTAACACATACGAGTAGAATACTTTCATCCCAGTAGTTCATACTACTGGGAGTACTACGGGATCATTCCCGTGAGACAATTATACAACTCCACGCGGGCGATGCCGTGGGCAACAGCTAGTTAATAAATAAAGTGCTTATAATTTAATCACAGCACAAGTTGTTTCGGCTGTGGGTATAAATGGCACAGCAGATATTGTCTTTGCTACGGCCAACTTGGGTTCAATCAATTAAGACAATCTCTGCAGGTGGGGTTTTATGGACGGTTCAGATCTCAAGTATATGCGTCGTCTCCCCACAGACAATGGCCCACCTTCCATCTTCCACTGCATGCCCTATCACTTGCGCACCTTAGGCTCAACTCACTTGAACGTTTTTCCCTTGATACGCTAAGTAGAAGAATGGCACAGCATCGTACTGAGTGGAAGCCCTTTTTTTTTTTTTTTTGGGATGGGCAATCATCAAATGACTTCTCCCGCTCTGGGCAGGAGGGAGTGTCAGACTTTTACTGACTAAAACCCATCCATGTTCCTTCCTCGCCCTTTGTGTTCCGGGGCCACGGTATCTCTTTCGAATAGTCCCGCAGCCCCGGCAGGCTTCGGTCCTTGCGGACCCCTTCACTGTTGCTGACTCTCTTTGAGGCGCGCGTGGAACACGAACGCGCCGTCGACACGGCCTGTCGTCATGAGACGTACGGACGGCGAGCTAGCCCATAGCTCCCCGTCCACAGGCCCGCGCCTACGGTGGCCGGAATCCACCACGTGGCCCCCGACGCCCGGGGCGTCTCCCGCGGCGGCCGGGACGTGAGGATCTCTCCCTGTCCTGTTCCGCCACCTCCTTCGCTAGCATGACTGCTTCGCAGAAGGAGGTGACGGCGTCCCATTCCGTCTCGCTCCGGACCATGGCACGAACCAGGGCCGGGAGCGAGAGGTCGCCGCCGCCGATCGCCACCTCCGATCGCCACCTCGAGGACACGGCGGTGCTCCGCCCAAGCGGGGCACACCTCCACCGTGTGCTCCACCGTGTCCTCCGGTCGATCCTCACAATGGTGACACCCGGGCGTTTCCTCCCGCCCGATTCGGTGCAAGAACTTACCGAAGCATCCGTGTCCGGTAAGAACCTGCGTCAGGCGGAAGGTGAGGACGCCGTGGCGTCTCTCCAGCCACTCCTCAAAGAGGGGACTTATCGCCACTATTGTGGCGTGCCCTTGAGTGGAAGCCCTCACGTCACAATCACCACCTGTAGCCGAAGACTGTAATTACGTGCTTGTATCTATGTATTCCTTTTGATTGACTAACCCCCGAATACTGAAACGTCACGTTGTTCACTTGGTTCGCAATAAACTTAAAAACTAAACTTTGACTTTGATAAAAAATATCCCTAACGTTAAAAAATAAACGACGCCAATCGGCGCTCGCCGGATTGAACTTGTAAAGGCCTTAAAGTGACACATGAATGAATAATGAGACAAAACGATATCTTGTTTAACTTTGGATGTACAGTGTCAAACAGCGGAGTACCCGCCTCCCGAAATTTCTTTGAAAAAAATGTCGACTAATGTCACCTTAATCAAGCAATTTCCCCAAGTTAAGTGGTGGCTCATAAAACATAAGAATATTATCCGTTTATTGAATTCTAATGTGGCACTCGACGGCTTCAAATGCCAACCTCGCTGAAACACCTCGCCCCGTCGAGTCTAATTGAATTAGAGTTAAGCGTTTGACATGACATAACAACATGACTTAAAGCTAATGTTTTTTTTGCGAATTTCGTTTCCATTGATCTTGATTTTAATGTCTCATACTGATACGAAAATCTCCGGATTGTCAAAAAAAAACCGGCCAAGTGTGAGTTGGGCTCGCGCACCGGGGGTTCCGTATAAACTTGT
The DNA here is from genome assembly GCA_963853795.1 of Xestia rhomboidea. Taxonomy (NCBI): domain Eukaryota; kingdom Metazoa; phylum Arthropoda; class Insecta; order Lepidoptera; family Noctuidae; genus Xestia; species Xestia rhomboidea. Next base: position 3,152,017 of record OY970756.1, read on the forward strand.
AGGTATTGGTTATTAATAATAATAATCAACAAAGTGATCCTATACGGGTTCCGTTTTTTAACCGACTTCCAAAAGGAGGAGGTTATCGATTCGTTTGATTTTTTTGTTCAGCGATATCTTCGCCATTTGTGAACCGATTTTGCTGATTCTTTTTTTGTTTGGAAGAATATTATTTCGTGGTGATTTTCGGAGATATACAAGAGAACTCTTAAATAATAGACGGCAAATTGGTCGTCATTGCAGCAATCACGACAGCTTTGCTGTCTGTTATATTGAAGAGTTCCCTTGTATATGTGTGTGACCTTTTAGGAAAAGAAAGAAAATGGAAAAGGTAAAAAACTTTTTCGCAAAAAATAAAAGCGACTTCAAAAACAAAAAAAAAAAACGTGAAAAAATAACTTTAGCTTCAGAAGTCGGTGGCAAAAAAACTTAATCGAACAAACAAAAGTCAGTTTTATTTTTCTTTTTTAGGTAAGTACAGGACCCTAAAAACCAATTGCTGTTTCTCAAAAAACTTACATTCACCATATAACTTTCTTAGGTTATTCGTAGGGAGCGTAAATAAATCGACTACATAATATAGTAGTCAATCTCTGGCATACCGACATACACATTTACACAATTTAAAATAAAGTCGCTTTTCACGTACCTTGCACAACATCACGTTGTGCATTCAGTGTGTATCAATTTCTCATTTCTTCGAATTGAACCTAAGATTAACATAACAAGGGTAACAAATGATTCTGGAGCGCACTGAGCGAGACCTGGCAGCTCCGGGCCTTAAAGGGTTATTCCAAGCCCTGATTAGTTCATTCACGCATGATTCAGTGTTCGGGTATGTTGTTAGCTGGCTACCTAACCTCTTGGCCACAAGCTTCACGTTCATGCGACCATCGCGACATGACGCCGCGCTGGCGCTCACGCGAAGCAATCAAATGCGCGTGTCACTTGACACAAGTTGCATCGCATGTTGCATCATTCGAAGCTATGAACAGGGTGTACATGTAGCTACATGTATAGAGATTGTGTACCATGTGCGTATTGGTATTGAAACCTGATTCGTCCTTTGAATAGTCCGTGACTGTATCAGGATAATTCTGTGTTATTAAGCCACGTCACGAGCGCTCGACAGCAACTGCGAGGATCGGCCGTGTGCGTGTGGGGAATAATTTCGGCTATTTGCAATATATGTACTTGTTATTCAAATTACTGATCAGACAAACGCCCTGTGAAAGTCAAACTTTTCGGGAAGCTTTCTTGCCCTAAAATCTTATTTCAGACGTTACGAACATTTAAAAAAAAACAAATAACTAGAACACACACATTCAATAACAGTCCACAATGGTTTAGTTGCTGTGGCTCAATGGGATCCGCCAGATAAATACGTCCATTAATAAAGATACAGGACGAGCACACATATAAGGGCTCTGTTTTTTCCTTTTAAGGTACGGACCGAACCCTAAAAAAGACAAAATATAGAGGAAAAATTTAATTATCGCTGTATTGACGCCATGTTGTAGCCTCCACCTTATAGATACCTAGAAGTTTCAGCCTCATTAGTTGCCCTTTCGAGTGGAAGGAACAGGCGAGACAAGGCTGTGTCGCTTCTCACAACAGCGCACACTACTAATATCTTGAATAATATTATTATATATTATTATTACCATATACTCACGCCTGTAATTTCCGAAGGTTACAGCAGGTGCAGCAAAATTTCGTCAGTTATGTTTATGCTTCATGTAATAGAGGCTACCCTATTACCATCAATTGGCACAAGTCCTGACTCCGGGGGCCTTTTGAGAAATCCCTAACATAAGAAAAACCCAATAAGACTTTGCCTTACCTGGGAATCCGACCCAAGGTCTCAGTGGTATCACCTCTGGCACATTTTTGTTTTTTTCTAGTTAAATTGTACTATTTTATTAAACGACTACCTGTACCCGGCATGCGTTGCAATGCACTTTTTCCTACCTAAATATCTACTACCTACCCTACCTTCAGAAACAAATTCAAAATAGTAACAAAAAATTAAAACCGTTGTCTTGCATTTTTTTTTATTTCAAAATTTTCTTTCCTATGAACCTTCTCCTGACAATTACGAACACAAAAAAAAAGAATTAGCGAAATCGGTCCAGCCGTTCACGCGTGATGAAATAGGGATTCATTTTAATATTTATGCATAGATTGAATGATATTTATTTTGAAAACTGATTTTTATAAACATTTTACACAAAGTAAAATGTGGCACAATGTACTCCTATCTGTTTCAGATCATTCCTCACACAATCTATCCTTCTTTTCTTTGGCCTTCCTCCCCCTCTCCATCTATCTACATTCACATCCATCACTCTGTTTTTCATATGCGTTTCACCCACAGACCTAGATAAAGCAAGTATCACGGTCTGTATGAAAACCAAGCGTGCCATTTTTTTACTACCTACTACGACGTCACAAGTGCGTCACAAGCACTATTTAGTGATGGAAAAATCAGATCGATTCAAAGACGCCCGCCGCGTGTAGCACCCGTCTCGCCCCACTCCCCGCATACCGCCAACGTTTGCTGGGAGAAAACTCATCTATACATATAATAAAATCGTTGAGACCAAAAAATCTGTACATTGAAGATTAAAAAAAAAAACCGACCAGGGTGACTTAAAATAAGTAACTGAACATATTAAAACCATTTTTAATTTTTTTTTGTTTGTTTGTTTGACCGCGCATCACGTAAAAACTACTGAACCGATATTGAAGAAATGTTCACAAATCTATTTAAATACATTCAGAATAACATTTAGGCTATAGAAATTTTGGAAATTTATGGAAAAAGGGGGTGAAAAGGGGGGGTAAAGTTTGTATGAAAAAAAAAATTGATTGTTTTAGAATCATGAAACTCAACATAAATACTTATTAATTAAAATAAAGAAATACCTGTTTTAGCATTTTTTTTTAAATCTCTACCAGAGACGCAAAAAAGAGGGTTTTGTGTTTAAAATTAATAAACTTCAAATACCTGTACAATCAAAACCAATGAAGTGTAACCTTTTAAAGTTGCTACATATACTTCATATCTAATACAGGTAAATACAATTTCTCCGTTTTCTTGAAATTTTATTTTTGACGTGAATACGCACAAAATAGCGGAACTCAAAAAAATCAGCTTTCCTCGGTATAAGTAGTTGGTACGAAATGTTTGTGCGCGCATCACGTCAAAACTACTGCATAGATTTCTTTAAAGGCTTCTTCAATATTTAGGCTATCACGCTACTTCCTCATGGGGGTAGGCAATTTTACATTATGTCGTATACTTTAGATGTTTGACGTTTCAGTCATGACGTAAGTACATGAGAACGGCTATTTGTAGCTCATGTCAACGAAGTAAATAGTCTAGTGGTTTCATGACCGTTCTGTGAAACTACGGGGTTGCAGGTTCAAACCCCCACACATTATTTTCACTTTTTGTGATTTGTTTTATTTTTTATTTTGATGCTGGGATTTCCTATATTTCTTTGTGTATTTGAATTCTTTGCATTTCTATATTTCTTATTTTGTTTTGAGAAATATTTTTGCAAAAAGTAATAAAGAAGTATGGAAGAATGAATACAATCATGCTGCGCCGACCCCAAATAAATTGGGATAAGGGCAGGAGTATGATGATGATGATGATTTCTCCAAAAAGTAGTATGGCGAACATCAGAAGCGTGATAAATTCACGTGTTCTTGCCGTGCAAGAACTGTGCTGTGCTATTCGCAATAATCAATAATCCATACGCAGTTTACGTAGATTATATTTACAGCTATATTGTTATTGGTCTCATTTCATGCACCTTGGTGAGAATTTAATACCTGCCTGGACTGTCATCAAAGGTCTGACGGTGGAGACAAAAGTCAGTTGCAAGAGGTCCGCAACAGTTTGCAGCAGCTATATCGTGTTTGGGCTCATTTCATGGACCTTGATGAGAACTTTAAACTTAGCTAGAGTTCAAGTAAGTCATCTTACATCGAAGGTCTGGCGATGGAGACGGAAGGCAGTTGCAACAGGTCATCAAGAGTTTACAGCATCTATATCGAGTTTTATGCATCTTGATGAGAACTTTCGACTTAGCTGGAGGATGACGGTCATCAAGTGTCTAAAGATGATAACGTAAGGCTGAGGAGGCTGGCGAGGGAAGCCCATATTTATAAAAACTACTGGTTCGAGTTGAAAGTATCTATTAGTGTTGGATAGCCCATTCATCGGAGAAGGCAACAACGATCAACATCGTTACAACGTTTATATAACATCACGCTACAATCAATAGGAGCAGAGCATCAATGAAAAATGTTGCAAAAAAAGGAAAAAAATATTCCTTTTATAGATGTTTCGTTGCGTGCGCTGCGTAAACGGTTAAAGTTACGCAAAAATCGTGTATGACGGAATTGTTCCTCATAAAAGGTTCTATAAAAGTCCGCGATAGCATTATTATGTCTATCTTTTAAGGGTGTCTCACACTCTCTCTAACCATCTCTCTGTTTCTCTTATGTGACGCAGACGAAGTTGCGCGGGTCAGCTAGTTTTTTAATAAAGTTCGCCTTTTTACATTTCTCAATTACTGTACGTATACTATTTATTAAGTATCTGTGTATAGTAAAGAATTAAGTATTAAGAATCGTTTAAATCGATTTAATAATCGATTTTGTCACAGACAGAGTAATGAGAATGACAGAGTAATGAGATAGACAGAGGTATGAGATAAATAGAGGAAAATAAAATTCCAAATCTACTTATTAGGCAAATAGGGATTTATAATTTTAACAAAATTGTTGGTACTCATGACCCTAACTATTTATTGAAAATCACGAATTATTAAGATTATTTATAAAAATTGTCTACACAATAAATATAATAATTATAATTCCTCTGTACTGTGGGGATTAGATTAAAAATAATTGATTTTAAAATGAATTACGCATAATAAGAATCATAAAATTACTTAACGATGGAAGGAAACATTAGCTTTTTTTTCTGCTCACATTTGTGCAGTTTTTACAATTAATCACAGCGCAAACTCCCATACATTTGCACAATCATCCTTTTGTTCCGACTTCCTTTGTAATTCCATATTCCATTGTGATAACTAGTTTAGTCTTGGAACTTCACGCTTCAGCATTATTAGTCTAATAATAAATAATATCAGCCAGGCAGTAGTCTCACTCTCACTGAACTGGCATTGCGGTATTGCATTGCGTCATGTCAATAAACTGTGTTTCGTTTTCGGATAAGTACTTATTTATTTAGCAGGTTTCTTCGTGTCTATTATTATTAATATAATTATGTTATCCTCTGTGACAAAAATATTCATTGTATATTATTTATTTATTACACACTTAGAAACGCCCATATAATAGAATAACATCTACCTCATCACCTACTACCCTCATCCGTGTGTCACTGCGGGGGGCCTACTGAAAACCAGCGCTGAGTGTTTTACACCCAGCATATGCTGAGTTGGTTACCCTTTCGTTATGGGCATGCTCAGCGCAGTTGAGCTGTTTAATTCAATGTTCTGTTTGTTCTTCTATGTATATGTATGTGTTGCTCTATTGTGTTGATGCTGTCCAGAAACGAATAAATGATTATTCTATTCTATTCTACTCTATTCAATTAGACATTTTCGATTTTTTGACTGACGTCTAACTAGCGCGGCGCACCAATGCAGACTCAGCGCGACAGTGGCCACGTTAAGCATTTTATACTTATGTCCGGCACGCACTTCGCGTGCCGGTGCTTTTGCGTTATCTAGGTCTATCTATATCTGTGGTTTCACCCCTCCTCATTACATAAAGATTAAGAAAAGAATAAATAATAAACAAAAATATATTTTAAAGAAATGTGCCAAAATAATTCGAGAATCGCCGATTTTGACTCAAACATGCAATTGCATAAAATTCGGTCTCTACTAACAACCAATGAGCGCAGAGTTCAATCAATGCATAATGTTCACACGAGCTACAGCGTTCATAGTCATCGTCCTCGTCTTTTGTGACTTAATATTCTCACGAAAATCTTAGTTTCCAATAATCGAGTCGTATGTAAGGCCGGATTATTTGAAAATAAAAAAAACTGGGACTTTTGCTACAAAGAATTTTCTAATTTTATCAACAAATCTCCAAAGGGATTAAGGACAAAGATAAACGATCAATATCAGACAGACAGACAAGACTAGACGGTACAATCAATGGTTAAAATCTTTTCATTAAGGTATAATTTGGGACAATCCGTATTTTTTTAATAATATTCATGCAAAAACAATATTCTCAATTGTATCTTTTAGTTTTATTCCCAGCAAACACATTTTCATAGCTATATATTTTCACGAAATAGTCTTATTCCCAGTAAATATACAGGGTGTAAGCAACCTCATCACGAAGCCGTCAACAAAGCATTCTGTACATCAAACTAAGTAACTTAAGGTGAATGCGCCAGGGTAGCCCGCGAAATTCAAATTTTGTTACGTTTTTTTGCAATTTGCAGATCAGTGTCAGGTTGTATGTTGATTAAACTATGAATCGCGGCTGTAAGACGTATGTAGTTACAGAATTATAATCATCAAAATCATCAATACAACCCTCCAAGCTCATAAAGGTGTATTAATTTATTTTTTCATGGTCAAAGTCATTCCTACACCTTTATGCGCTTGAAAGGTTGTATTGATGATTTTTGAAAACTTAATAAAATTTAAATTTCGCGGGTTACCCTGGAGCATCCACCTTAACGCAAAAATTATTCTGGGAAACGATTTTATTTTTTGGGGTGAAAAACCATGTTAAATTTGTTGTAGTACTCAATGTAACGCACTCAAAACATTGTGCTGATGGATGGATTGAATAGTACGGTGGTCGCGGAGGTGTTTAAAGTAAAATACATACAATAAAAACTCACATTAAAATAAAACTTTGACCACCCAATACCTCCGTAACTAGAAGGTACCCAGGTGTGGTGTAGAACAAAAACATGATCGCAATGATGGGGAGAACGAGTGTCTTTAGGCTTCGTTGAGAGGTTTTTAAGCCCTTATTTTCAAAAGCTATGTAAATGTCTGATTTTGCAGAATAACGTTAAAACAATCATTTTGAATTTCCCGGGATTGATAGACCTATCTTATTTCATTCCAACAATTTTTTTTACGATCGACGCGCTGAATAAAGTCAGAAGAATGATGAGAAGCGCTGTGATTTCAGTGAAATTTAAAATTTAAATAAACTACAAGGGAATAATAGAAAAACTTCGAAAAAGGAATTGTATTACCCAATGTTTTTATTTATTCATATAACAAAAAAATATGCACATGTAACACTGTAAAAAGATAGACTTAATGATAATAACCCATTTATTTTTGGTTACAAAGACCCATAGATAAAATACCTTAACCTAAGTACCTACACAAACTATAAACATTTGTGTTAGTTTAAAAAACTTCAAACTATGTTAGTAACACTCCACTGGAACTGACTAATGCCGTGAGGATGTTCTACCATTACCAAGGTGACGTAGAGACATGGTCGGTGCAATAACAGAAAAAAATACCACAACGATATATTTTTTCGCTCCAAAGTCTATTTTAAACCTTTTGTTAATGTTAAATTATAATACAATAATTCTTATTCCCCTCAAAATTAAGAAACTCGATATTTCTTAACTTAGTGTAACTAACAAAGGAAAACAGAGACCATGACATGAATTTTCGCACATACCAGCAGCGTTATTATTAGAGATGCCTTCATATTTGTATAAAATACTAATATTCGCATTGCCCCCAAAATTAATATACCCGGTAGTTTTACTAGGATAAAATTTTAAACTAACAAAAAACAATTAATTCGTATCGTTAAGTGCTGTTATAACAACTATACTTTATTACTCTTTTTGTTATGTTAAATAATATTCACAATTTCCCCAAAAATAAGTAATCCAATATGGAAAAAAACGTATCGGTTGATATTCCTACATCACTACTACTTAATAAATCACAGACCACTAGTTTTATTAATGCAAAAGGCCACCCTTAATGTATCTAATAACGATCAAAGCCCACTGCAAAATGGTTTGACTTTTCTAAAATATTCATGGATAATTTGGCTCGACTACTGCCCTGATTTTCTTATTAGAAGTCGGGCTGCGCGAATGGGCGGACGTCGCCGTCGTTGTTCGAAATATTGGAGTGCGGGCCCGAAGTGTGTGCTGACTAGCAGCAGGGTGTGAAGCAATTCAAGTCTTCAGCAAATTGTAAGTGTGTAATTTGTGTCTATTATATAAAAGTATTTTTATAAAAATAGTGGTTCCTGATTTTTGCGGTTTAATTTTTTTTTAAGGTTTTTCGAAAAACATTTAGCAAACATCGAATATTTTTATAATTTTATTTTGGTGGTGGTACCATTGTTATAGGGTTTTTTAGTCAAGATGCATATAAGTGTGGAAGGCGCTCTCTTTTTTTTTCGTAAGGTTTAAAATTTAACGGGGTTAATATTTTAAATAAAACTTCAGCGTTATACGAAAATGTACTACACAAATATTTTTAAGAAAACTCTGACGTCTTTTTCTTTTTTTAATTTGGTTTAAAATAAAACTTCAGCGTTATGTAAAAATACACTACAAAAATATTTTAAATAGAAACTTTGGACGTTTTCCTTTGTTCAAAAGGCACTTATTGAACGTTAGTTTGACTCAGATAGGGTATTTACTAATAACTCTACAATAAATATTAATTATCAAAAAATAAAATGACCTAACACAACATAATGCCTGTATTTCCCGAAGGGTAGAACTGTATGCACCTCATTGCGTTAGTTTATGAATAAGTCCACTTTAATAGGGAGATATTTCACGACGGCATGTTAAGCCAAGTTAGAGGCCCATGGGTGGCAATCTGACACCAGGGTTAGGCACCAACCACTCGATAAAAGAAGACACACAAAACCTGATCTTAAAAAAATCTGGTCGTTCGTTCCTGAGAAAATTTGTAATGAAAAAAAACGAAAAAAAACCTATCAAATCTTTCAAGTTAGAAGCAACAATTATAATTATTAAAATTCATTGAAATCAGTTGAGTTGTTTCGAATATTAGCGTGTACGAACATAGTGACACGTGAGTTTAGTAACTAAAGAAAAGCATTCAGATGATATTATAACTTACTTACGAGCTACTACAGATGTATATGGACACAGACCTGACCACGTCAATACGTTTTCCGCGGCCCGGCCGCATCCTGATTTTGTGCGCAATGACCCTAAGCTATGTGCCAATGTACTGCTGACCGACCCCGGAAGGTCAACGACCCCCAGAGAGATTACAGCCTCCCTCCGAAGAAAACAGCGCCATCTGTGGAAATCTCGCAGCAGACTCTATTTGAAACTTCATGATACTACTACGAACAAATGTAGTCTAGTATCTTGCACAGGTGGCGCTTTTAGACCTGCAACGCCCACGTTTAAATAGTTTACAGTGAAAAACTGCTTTCATAAAGTTAACTATGAAAATGCATAGATGACGTTGTTTACAAAAACATTTAAGTGCATAGTTGCGGTGGATAGATGTCATAACGTGCAATCATATTAGATGCGAGGACGTAACCTAATTTAAGCGCTCATTGCATTAAAGACGATGTTCGCGTGATTGTCGTCGCGTTCATTTTGTTACACGAACACAATATATCTAGCTTTTTTTAAGTACTGTTTGTGTTTGTTTGTACCGGCTTTAAAAATAATAGTTTAGTAATGTGAAAAATTTCGCAGATGATTTAACTTATCTCATAACACGATTTTTTTATTTTTTGTACGATTTGCCATTTCAACTTACCTTTAGAATCACCTTTGAAAAGACCTTGATTTAAAAAAAATCACACGAGTTTGGAAAACAAAAATTCGAACTCCACAATAAGTATATCTATTCCATTAAAAAATCGTTCCGATTATACAAGATAACGCCAACAACTGTTAATTTTGTGACTTCGTGGCCAAATTACCTAATCAAACAGACAGATTAGTATTACTAAAATAAAAACTCTCTTAAAATCTCCTTAAAGCTGATATTTTATTCTTCTTCTTCCTGTCCTTGTTAATTAGGGTTTTTAGGGTTCATACTCAAGTCTACAGTCCCTTGTAGCTGTGGAAAAACAAACTTCGAAGTTAACGTAAAAAAACAATACGGCCGTTTATGCCGCAAATATAGGGTACTTCCGGTTGATCTAGAATGGTGAAATTTGACAAAAAGCAATGTCTTAAAGCACATGTAAAGAAACCTGAAAACCGTAAATATGTAGTAAGGTTTATACGGAACCCTCGGTGCGCAAGTCCAACTAACACTTAGCCGGTTGTTTTTAATGGAAACTCCTCATGGATACCCTCCGTCTGGGTCAAGTGAAGGGTTGTCGGACTCTAACCGACTAAAATCCCACTGTTCTTACTACTACTATGTGTCGGGGGCCGGGAGATACAAGTACATTCGCACGTGGACCCCCACTGATATCAGCCCGCTATTCCCGGTGGACCCCATTACCAAGTTCGGCCAGCGACTGCACGTTCCCCATAAAGACGCGCAGGTATCACCGAGCCACCTCTTTGCGTCTGGCTGGTCGGGCAAAGAATTTTTCCTATCAATAGGCATGACGACAGTATCACAAAATTGCAAATCTATTTAGTCCGTCAGTTAGAGTATTGGAAATTAATGGACACGTATATTTTGGTTTTGTAAATCAATGAATATTGACAAAAGATAAAACGCGTCAAAACTCGGGAGTGGGGGCTCGTGACGTCAGAACTAGCTAAAAATTATACCTAGGCGTGACGTATTGAGAATTTTAAAAGGGTCAATTCTTCGTCAATTTTGGTTTACGTAACAAAAGAAAAAACACGGGTCAAATATTTTTTGATAATCTAACTGACGGACTTATTCGTTTTTTTTTGTCGTCTCGCCTATTGTCACGCTATCATATTAGTCCATTTGCCTTCATATCATTCCTCACACAATTAATCATTATTTCTTTGAAGCTTAAGTTTAGGAAATAATACGCTTATCGAAAATATTTTTTATTGTAGGTACTCAGTTTAGCTTCACAAAATACTTTCAGATCTTAGGACACAATGCAAAGCAGACTGCGTAGCCGCGTAGTCACGTAGCCGCGTAGTCGCATAACCGCGTAGCAAACCCGTAGCAAAGCGTATCATAATATTTTGTGGATATTAACAACATGACGGTACCTTGGCAATACACACTACAATACTATGATAACATAGTGAACGTGTGATCTGCATCCTTTTAGTAAAAGAGGTAACATTTACAATTATAAAAGTAGATTCGTCTCAAAAACTCCTGAGAGTCCTTAGATAGGTGTTTAAAAAAAAATGATGGCGGAGTTTTTTCAACCAAACCTATCGAGTAGGGTATCAAAATGAAGGAAATTAAAAGGAGATTACAAATATATATAAGTACCTACAGGAAGAATTTTATCACGTTCCAAATTTTATTTCAGAGAATAGGGCTTCATCCCTACCCTTACCTTACCCCTGCCCTTTCGCAGTGCCGCACCACCCGCTCGTTTTATTTAGGCGTTACTAGGTCACCCTGCAAAATTGAAATTCCGTATAGAATAATATTTTATTTTGAAAATTTACATACCTACTTTTTTACAAAATAATGTCTTTGAAAGATACCTAATTCCTAGAAAAAAATTGGAACATGATGAAAAATTAATTCTTGTATATAGGTACTTATTACAATTTGTAGTTGGGTTTTTTGACACTTTTAATCAAATGTTTCTTGTTTATGATTTTACTATGGACCCTTTAAACGTGCACGTCTTGCTACATCGTGTGAGTCTATCTGGCAGGCCCCAACGAGATTTATTTTATCAACAGGTAGATATATATATAATAGTAGGATAGCTTTTCATAAAGACATTATTTTGTGCCTAAAGAAATTAAATAAGATATATGTTGTGCCTCGACAGTTTTTGACTAAATGACGTTTGTATGAAGTGTCTAGCTAGCGGGCCCCTTAAGATTATTTTTATTTTTATTATACTTTCAGATCGTTCACTACTGCTTGGAGTTAGATAGTATTTTGTGCCTTACAAATACAAAATTTCGACCTTCTGTGAACTATATTTCAGAAGATATTCGTTATTTAAACAAACGTCCAGCCAGCAGGCCCCTTTTTAATTATTACTCTTTTATAAATATTACTCTTTTATAAATATTATTCTTAATAGCATTAGGGGTTTGATACTATTTTGTGCCTTACAAATCCAAAATTTCGAGTTTCTGTGATCTTTACTTTAGAAGATACACTACTATACTACTAGCTAAACTACTAAATGTACTTGTACAATCTCAAGGATTTATGTATATTTCGATTTAAAAGTGTCCATGGATTTTCTTGCCTGTTTTTCCATAGATATCTTTGGAATAGACCACTTACGGTACTTCAGTTATAATGCCGTACTACTACACCGTAGATTACCTAATTAAATAAATAAAAAATCACACTCGTGAAGGAGTTGTGAATAGAAAATGAATGTCATTTGAATAACGGATTAAGGTTAGCAAATTAAAGTATGGGCCGGCTGTATATTACCAAAATGTACCGGAGTTTCACAGTAATCACTGTGGACTTGCCGGGTTTTGAACATGCTTAACACCTTCGTGGACATGATCGAGTTTGATAAACAGTTCTCATTGGACATATTACCAGTATATGAAAGATTTCATCGACTTTTACCCTTACTTTGATAGTGTTTTTAGTTTACGAACTTTAGTTTCAAGTTAGGGCGTGACTTCCCGAATTTTGATATTTAACTACACAACTTGAAATTATATTAATTAGCCAAATACTCGGGGTAATTAATAAATTAACTAGTTAAGACACTTTCGCTATTGCATACGCCCTAGGCGTTCATGCAGACACAAGATGAAACTAAGAGCACTCAACACACTTCATGGCAAAGTGCTTAGTCACGTATTATTATTAGTCATTATTTTCAAAATTCTTTCAAAATGAAATTATTGATTAAAAAAACACAGTAGTTCCATCATGGCACTGTTAATGGTACTAGTGACAATGAAGCCCGTAAAACGGGGTTAATAGAAACGCAGTGGTGAATCGAGACAAAACTTTTAACGGGATTTTAACGTTGAATTAATATGATACGATGCCACTGCGCCTCCCGGTATCTAACTTGCAGTGGCATAGCAAAGCTCGTAGCAGCGTAGCCTCGTAGCAGCGTAGCCTCGTAGCAGCGTAGCCTCGTAGCAAAGCGCGTAGCTTTGTAGCAAAGCACGTAACTGAGGTCTTTGTCACTTGGTTTGTTTTGAAACGTCTTTGATTGGTTGATTCAATAAAACAAATGAGTCAAATCAATTTTATAATTGATTTATTGATGTTTCCAACGCTCACGTGCTGTTTGGGTACTTACAACTAATTAATAATAAATAAATAAATAAATATCGCTGGACAACAACAACAAGTTATGTGGACCAAAAAGTGATTTTCTTAGAAATCGGTTGTTGTTTTCTTGGAAACACGTTTTCTATTTTTCCTTTTTTGCTAAATGTCGTCTTTTCTCTCGCTTCCGGCCCTGGTTCGTGCCATGGTCCGGAGCGAGACGGAATGGGACGCCGTCACCTCCTTCTGCGAAGCAGTCATGCTAGCGAAGGAGGTGGCGGAACGTGAGAGGGAGATATCCTCACGTCCCGGCCGCCGCGGGAGACGCCCCGGGCGTCGGGGGCCACATGGTGGCTACCGGCCACCGTAGGCGCGGGCCTGTGGACGGTGAGCTATGGGCTAGCTCGCCGCCCGTCCGTCTCATGACGACAAGCCGTGTCGACGGCGCGTTCGTGTTCCACGCGCGCCTCAAAGAGTCAGCAACAATGAAGGGGTCCGCAAGGGCCGAAGCCTGCCGGGGCTGCGGGACTATTCGAAAGAGATACCGTGGCCCCGGAACACAAAGGGCGATGAAGGAACATGGATGGGTTTTAGTCAGTAAAAGTCTGACACTCCCTCCTGCTCCGCCCAGAGCGGGAGAAGTCATTTGAAGATTTCCCATCCGAAAAAAAAAAAAAAAAAAATTGGGAGCTAAACAAACGCATTTTCCGGAGCCTGCATGGGCTCGATGTAGACCTATCAGCGTCCGTAGTCTTAGCTACATTCCGGGGACCTATTCAGAGTAAACCGAAGATTTTGTCTGTGCATTTTTTCGTGGTCCTACTATTTTGTTCTACTAGTAGGACCACGAGGGAGACCAGTTTCTGTTCATCCTACTATAACATATAAGAGCTGTAATAATTTATTTATACCACCTGTACCGTGAATTAATTGTAGCTCCGCTCTGGGCGGAGCAGGAGGGAGTGTCAGACTTTTACTGACTAAAACCCACCCATGTTCCTTCATCGCCCTTTGTGTTCCGGGGCCACGGTATCTCTTTCGAATAGTCCCGCAGCCCCGGCAGGCTTCGGCCCTTGCGGACCCCTACATTGTTGCTGACTCTTTGAGGCGCGCGTGGAACACGAACGCGCCGTCGACACGGCTTGTCGTCATGAGACGGACGGGCGGCGAGCTAGCCCATAGCTCACCGTCCACAGGCCCGCGCCTACGGTGGCCGGAAACCACCACGTGGCCCCCGACGCCCGGGGCGTCTCCCGCGGCGGCCGGGACGTGAGGATATCTCCCTCTCACGTTCCGCCACCTCCTTCGCTAGCATGACTGCTTCCCAGAAGGAGGTGACGGCGTCCCATTCCGTCTCGCACCGGACCATGGCACGAACCAGGGCCGGAAGCGAGAGGTCGCCGCCGCCGATCGCCACCTCGAGGACACGGCGGTGCTCCACCCAAGCAGGGCACACCTCCACCGTGTGCTCCACCGTGTCCTCCGGTCGATCCTCACAATGGAAACACCCGGGCGTCTCCTCCCGCCCGATTCGGTGCAGGAACTTACCAAAACATCCGTGTCCGGTAAGAACCTGCTTCAGGCGGAAGGTGAGGACGCCGTGGCGTCTCTCCAGCCACTCCTCAAAGAGGGGACTTATCGCCACTATTGTGGCGTGCCCTGCACGGGGTTGCGACAGTCGCCCTCTCCATGTCGCCATGAGATCCCGCCGGAAGTCCGTCCGCTGAGCGACAATTTGCCGCGGCAGCGGAGTTTCCCCCCGGCGTAGCGCCTCCGCGCGCCACTCGTGTAGGCGCGCGAGGACTATCGCCTCCAGATCCCATGGCGGCAATCCGGCAAGGACGCTCGCCGCCTCGCGGGAGGGAGATCGTGCGGTACCCCCGGATAAGCCTTACGGCCACCACCTTTTGGGGCGCGTTCAAATGGTTGGCAGCTCGCTGCCTCAATGAACGCGCCCACACCGGGGCCCCGTAAAGGGCCATGGACCGCACGACTCCCGCGTAGAGCCTCCGGCAGGAGGCGTTTGGCCCCCCCAGGTTGGGCAGGAGCCGCCTGAAGGCAGCCCCTGTCCGCTCCAGTTTGAGGGCCAAACGTCGGAAATGCTCCGCGAAGTTCCACCGGCTGTCGAGGACGAGACCTAGGTACTTCAACGTCGACTCGACGCCGATGGATAACCCTCCCGCCGTCACTCTGATCCCGGAGGTGGCACATTCCGAGGCCCATGAATTGTTTAGCTCCCTCAAGGCATAATTATTACATAGTGCGACCTCAAATAAAATCAGAAGTTAGGAAATTTTGTCGAGTGCTGTGTCTATGTTGGGTTGATATAGTATTTGCTACTTGAAATCAATTTATTTACCACAAGAAATAAAAGAAATAACTAAATATAGGTCAGTTTATTGTAGGTTTGTCGTTTTTAACATTAAAAATAAAAATACCAGCACAAGTACTAACAGGTAATTACAAAAAGGACCACTTACGTTTTTTTTTTGTTACAATACAAAGTTCCAATGAAATGGAAGTTCGACGAAAAAAAACCTTTACGAAAAATCATTTTTCAATACACTTCCTCTAAAACTGGCTCTTATTGCAGTATTCTAGTGTGGAAATAAAAATCTCCAACTCCAACAAGTCCAAATGGTCCAATTGCTTGAGTCGGCGGTGATTAATTTCTTTTAATCTCCGCATGAAAATATTTACGTCGTAAAGGCAGGCTATACGCTATATGCGCCTATATGCCTGCCTTTACGGCGTAATTTTAATGAAAATATATAAATATCAAAATTATGTTTATAATTAATAGGATATTTATACATATTAAATTGTTTTATATACAGAATATCATAAATAAACATGATTAATAGAATATTTTTGACCGGTCCCTTGCGTCTCGCATCCAGCGGATCACCGGGCCCTTCACCAGGTCATCTGGTGAAGGTTGCGAGGCCTATGTCTACCAGTGGACATCTTTCGGTTGAAATAATGATGATGATGTACAAATTAATATTTATTTGTGTTCTAAATTCAAATTGATTTATAACTTCGAATTTTCAATTTTATTTGAGGCGTTAAGCGGCTTCACACCTTTGCTTTTCCTTAAATATTTGAAGGCAGAGCGCGGGAAAAAAGCAATCATAGTTTACTAAAAATTCATGTCAAAAATACTTTCGTTCTATTATGTCTTCGAAAGTGTATTGAAAAACGTAGTTTGATACGTGACTCGTGGGGACATACGTTACTGCAGATCTCGGCTTCATAACTGAATTCCATCTCGGATGCAATAACAAAAGTTTCCCCACTTGTATCAAAATGTACTATTTAAGGACGAATTCTTGAACACAACTCAATTTCAAGTGATTGTAAAGCCTTGTTCAGATTACGTTAGCAACATAGTCGAGTAACAAGTGAGTGTCTGCTAAATTGGCCGGAAATTTAACTGGAAAGTCTTAAAATATTAAACTGTCAAAACGGATTGGTCTCAGGGTCTTAACTAAGAATCATTTTCTGGCAATTTACAAAACCGGTCTTGAGTTTATTAGTATCAGTGAGCAAACCGGTTTGAAGCTAGTAGAAGTTAATTGTGCAGTAACATATAGTATTGATAGAATATTGAGTATCAGAAGTAACGAACGAGGTTTCAATTCGTTCAGGAAATCGCACACACCATAAACATTTTGATGTAAAATGTTGCCAAGATGAGACCATATGACTCGCTCTGTCAAAAAGTTATCAGATCTCATGTAGAGCCAAGCTTGTAACTGTACACGCCCTAACTCTACAAGGTACTTTACAAACTCTAGACCTTATTTGTGGCTTGGCCATTACGCTACATTCACATGGGCGTAAGGTGAAAAAAATATAGTATATTGAGCATCAGAAGAAACAAACGAGCTTTCAATTCGTTCAGGAAATCGCATTAGATCTTAAACAATACTTTGTTGCGATGACAATAAGGAGAGCTCGATTTGTCAGTATTGAAAAATAGCACACGGTTAGCGGTAGTATAGACATTCAGCTTTAATTCAACTCATGCCGACCGGCACACTGCGTTCGGCATTTTATATAGCTGAATCATGTTCGTTTCAGCTCAGTACAATTCGAATTCGAGATTAGCTGAGCGGTTTTTTTCCTAAATATTGAGATTCGAATTTACCCGGCTGCGCCCCATCTCTCGGACTCGAATATTTGTGTAGCATCCTTAATGAACTGTCCAGTCAAAATCGTCAAAGAAATTGTGACGTCGGAATAACTCGCATAGTCCTAAATACATATCATAAGTGATTACAAATGTCCCCACAATTACAGTAGGAACAAATTTGATTAAAATGTCTAATTATGTATTTTTACCGGACTGGAAAGTCTTAAAAAAATTGTCAACATGTGATAACAATTTTAAGACAAGCAATCCCATTTCCAGCAAATTTTATGCCAGTATACCACTGGTTTCTAGTTATTTTGGTACGAATATAGGGTTCACAAAATAACAGCCAGTAGAAATACGTTTTTTACAAGCACCTTGTTTTATGCGGGAATCGCACATCTTGAGTTATCTTTATATTGAATTTGTGTGACTTTTAATTGACATACACATTACTGTCAATTAAAATTCACACAAATTCATGTGTGAATTTTAATTGACAGTAAATTAAATCAGCTTTTATCCGTTCACAAAGCAAAGTATTCTATTAGATTAACACGCGGTGGGCCTGTTTCTAACGATGTTGAGGTCGGTTACTTATTAATAGCTCAATGTGTACCTACATATGGTACAGGCTATGATTAGCTTCTACCTATAAGTACCGTCTGTCTCTGTACTCGCCAACTGAATGTTAACCGGTATTTTATACAGATACTGCCTATCTGACTGTCTGACTAACTTGATTTAGTCAGTTGACAGTTAGTTTGGTAACACTAAGTTTAGTTAGTAATTAGTTGAGTTTAACTAATTACATGCAAACATTTTTATGCAATAAACAAGAATTGAAATGAAGTCTGAACTTTTGACAGTTCTGTCTTCAAGCAATTACTAAACTACAGAATAAAAATCATTTCTTAAATAATGACTTTCCCTCAGATAATAACTTTGACTTGGCTTGTTTATAGATTCGGGTGTAAGAGAGGTTGTCTGAGCTAAACGTAACGAATATCAAAGATCTCTAAATGATCTGCAGCGAGTAGTTTAATAAGTATTGTTTAGTATAACAGGATGGTTTTCGCAACTCCACGTCATTATACGTACTATCGAGGACACTCCCGCCTGATCACCACTAAGCTAATTTTTGCTTGCACTTAAAACATAGAAACGCTCTCTATCCCCGCCCCATTGATTTTATAATATATAATTAATGAAAAAAATACCGATCGGCGACACATGCCAAACGAGATTTATTGTTATTTTGCGCGCCAAAGTTGACGCTTTCCTAATAGGCCTAAAGTTTAAGGTGGAGTGGCTCGGCGCCTCCGCATGATTTAAGCGAAAAAAAATTTAACTGATCAGGCGGAAAAGACCACGACTGTACGGAGTTTAGTAAGTAACTCACTCATTACTCGACTAAAATACCAAGATCGAACGAAATACGGTTTTTAGAAAGTAGTATAGAAGTCATTTGAAAATGGAGGGTCAAACAAACATAAAATTAGTCCTTCTATGACGATTCTCGTTACATCGTCTGCTTAACATGCTGCAAACTTGACTTATCCGTCTTATTACAAATCAAGGTTTTATTTTTACATGGTCAAAATCGTCATGGTTTAAACCTAAGTCTAAAGAAAACTCCTGTTTTGTGAGAAGACTATGTTTAAAGAAAGATAGTGTCTTGTTGGAGCTCAATTAATGAATCTAACACAAAAATCTTGGTGATTTAATAAAACTAACTTACGGACTACCAAAATTTTCTTAAACAGTACCTACAATATTATGGTGTGTTTTCTCATATGAACCGGAAAACAAAGCTTTTTTAATGATGTTAAAAATGGATATTTTAACAGTTTTTCAAAAAAGGTCATTTCAACAAGTGATTTCTCTTCAAGTCGGTTTAGACTAAATGATCGCTCATTAGATTCCCAAATAATTAACTCGAAACTAATGAACTTCTAGATCATATAATCGTGTATTCATATAAAAATAATATCAAGAAAGAAATGCTGTTCTACTTTTGGTTATATGTCCCTTTGGTCAAAAGCAACCTTTACAAAAGCACAACGTCAACAATCTATACAGAAACATTATTTTTGTAATGGCTCCAAAGGTCTATAATAAATTACCAAAATGTATAAGGAGTGAAGCTAATGTCCGCAAATTCAAAAGTAAATTGTATTCATTTCTAATAGATAAGACGTATTACTCCATCGAAGAATTTTTAAATGATAAAATATGACATTACCAGTCCTTTATTATAATTTAATTTTAATTTATTTATTAGTAATAGGTACATTTAATTGATATTATTTACAATATATGCCATTTAAATAATTTACCGTTGACATGCATGAAAAATAAATTATAATGGATTCATTAATGATTAATAATACATTGAATTCGCATTATTTACTCAAACCTGACTTCGTATTGTATAAATCTAGACTTATTATTAAAAAAAAAAAAACAAATATTTGTACACCAATTTCACTGGTAGGACATAGAGCTCAACTAAAATGTATGAATAAGACCTTTATTTCAATACCTGTGTTCACAAATAAAGATGATTTGATTTGATTTGATTTGAATCTAATAGAAAATAAGTAACTTTACGACATTAAAAACGTTTTTGAACGATTGATAAACCGGAGAACTATATTTATTTTGAGCATTTATCTAAATACAGGCTGTCTCCTCCTTATTCAAACAGTAAGCGGCGAACTAAAGTTAATTGGCCGCTAACCAGTAATGTGTTTTTAAGAACACTCAAAAAAAATTTCATTCAAAGAATTTTAAGTTATTTCACAAAATCTAATTTATTGTTGTAGTTATCAAAGCAAGAAACTTATTAGTCCAGACCAAAGCACACAATCTTGACATGCATACGTCACCCAATTACTTTTCGGAAGCCCGATACTGCCGACTTACTGCACATTTCATTATTACTCGTAGATTCGGAAGCGAGGAAGCAGTCAATATCTAGCCTTCCCTCAAATTTACCTCTCCACCAGTCGAACGAGCGTTGATAGAATCGCTAAACGGTCGTTAAAACACAATTTGTCGCCGATCGCAATGCAAACGATCAGGCTGTAAAATCTGTGTGTGCTTTGGACCATAGGTGTCTAAATTATTTTAAATTATGGCAAAAAATGCTGCCGCGGCACCTGCCGCCATCATGGATTTGTAGCTAGAGTCATATACACTCTTCATATCAAACATTTTGCCGGCATTCCACGCGATGTATCGCATCGCGTTGAAGTAGTGGAAGGTGAACGGTGCTCCGAGCAACAGCTTAATTATGATTATCGTCAGTGTACCCAGGTTCAGGCCCTGTATTATTGAGACGTATGTCTCGGCCCCATTGGGAAGGAACAGCGCGCCCCAGGCTAACAGCAATGCGTAGGAGGTTATGATGCCACCTGAAAAAGAAAAAAAAACGGGCCAATTAAATAATAAAACCACCTCTTTTATTGGCTGACTCGCGTTAGACTTTTGGGTAAACCTTCAGCCTAACATGACATGCGTGAGGAAATTGTCGCGCGAGATGGCCAGATGTTGCTGCCAATTCGTAAGTTAAAATTGCTCACGTGACTTCAGGTTGAAAACCATGTCAAAAACAAAATGGTCTTATATTTATGGACCAAGAGCCCGCGACCTTCAGACCTTCGTTATTTTATGGTACAGGTATGAACACTCCCCGACTACGACGTTTGGATTACGGTTCCATTGAAAGTTATCAGGTGGCAAAGGTGCATAAAATTGGTCCTCACTTTCGTTAAAGTTTGAAGCTCATTTTATTAGGAACGATATTATAAACCACCTCGTCCATTGTCAGACACTTGGTACGGTTCCAACCGGTGTCAGACACCCATTAAAGTATGATAAATTATAGTTATACTTTCGTCATAGTACAAAACCTGAATTCTATGTATGTTACTTGAGGAACTATCAAAAGATGTTTTCTCAGTTATCAGACCGTTTCGATGGTTCTAGTCAGACACATTAAAGTAAGGGGAACTTCCTTAACCGTTAGAGCTACACAAAAATGTTTTTCGGAGACTATCCATAATTTTTCAAGAAATTTTGATCACCATTCACAAATTAAAAAAATAAATGTACAGTTAACAAGAAAATGGCCAATTTAAACAGCTGCAGTCATCATTAATCAGGAATGTGGCATTCCTGTGCAATCGTTCCAATCGTGAATATTAGTAAAATACGTGATAAAACCGTACTATATATATATACTATGACATGTAACATTTCTGAAGATTTCTGACATTTCTCTACAAGAATTTTCAAGCCAGCAGTTTAGCTTTTAGAGAGGGGGGGGAGGGACGCCCCACTGGAACAAAAATTTGCACTTTAAAGTTTAATATTTCGTAAATGGAGCATTATATCGAAAAATAGTATTAATAAACCCTAAGTAATTTAATAAAAATTTCAAATATCATAAAAGACTTATTCAACGATCACACGATGGGGTAAACGACGAAAAAAAAAACATCCCAAACAACATATCAAAATATAGGAAAATATTTTCCAAAATATTTCCACACCTCTACAAAATTACAGCTTTCTAGTACTAACGATCTCTTAGCAAACCCTCGGACAGACGGACATGACAAGCTTTTATTTAACTTGCAATGTATGTTTGTTCGGGTTCCTTCTCTATTACTCGTCATACCATCAGACAACTCCTTTTGTGCCATATCATCCTTCACACAGTCACATGCACCGTTTCTTTGGTCTTCCTCTACTCCTATACCCATCCACATTCATACTTAAAACGTTCCTCACTACATTTTTCTCATTCCTCCGCATCATATCCACGACAACCAACAAGTACCTCCAACATCAAGTATCGCCATTTAACATGTAAAGTAATTCATTCGCAAAATATAAATGTTTGCTGATTCTATGCGATCAGTATCACTACATACTTTATAAAATATATTTATTAAAATTCAACATTAGTTCTTTGAAAATGGAACCAGTGATTAAAAAAAATAACAGTAGTTCCATCATGGAACTGTTAATGGTACTAGTGCGACCATGTCCGTTCAAAGAAGTATTAAAAATTTTGTTTTAAGTACCGCATATACTTTCATATTATGCATTCAGTAAAGAGTTGTTAATTTGAAATTACAAACAGACAATTAATTTTCATTTATTTGTATTATAGATGATAGGAACACCGACGAGTTCCATCCCACGCTTGTACCTCGTATTCAAATTAATAAAAACAAAGCAAAATATTAAAATCCTGCAAATTTTATCGATATTTATGCTCGTGGATATTTTCAGAATTAAAACGAGCGGGGTCTTACCTCATACCATCAATTTGTCGGCCTATTAAAACGAATGGTATAAATGATGAAAGGGTTAAATCTCCTCACACCATGCTCATTCCCCTTGTAACACGAGCTCAGGGTGCATTCGCGAAATAAAGTTATCTCAATTTATTTTGCAACGGACACACGCTGGTTTTTTCTTTCACCCCTCTGAATTCAGATTAGTTTTGAAATTTGATTCTGCTCGTGCAGGTTTATAGAGCTTCGAAAGAGATAATGAACACTAAAAATTGATAATCAAATGTTAAACTAAGCCAAATGATTTGGTTGGGTTTTCTATAGACCGTAGTACTCGTGTAACCTAACCTAACCCACAAAATTTGCCGATCAATCTCTCATTTAAAAACTCATAACTAAGATAAAAGTTCATTTTCTGTTAATAATGTGCTTTTCAGTTTTGCAGGATGTTTCTCGGTGCCGTTGTTAGGGGGGACGCGAAAGGGCGACGGCCCGGGGCGCCGAGTTCTGGAGCTGACACGGCAAACGTTACGTTATAGTTTCACATTGGTTCAGCAAAAAATTAAACCTTGATTATGATTTCCTTATGTGGGCGCCACAATATTCTTGGCCGAGGCGTCAATGACCCTAACCGGTAGAAACAGTCGGTACTGTTTCTAAAATGATTCTGTGAATAAACGGTAATTAAAAAAATTGTATGAGCAGCACGAAAAGGTGTGGGTGCGGGTTTTCTAAGGACATTTTGACAGCACCGACACCCGCTCAGTGCACCCGCGCGAGTTTGAGCGGCAGCGAGTCAAATAACTATATCTTACCAGTAATTCTTTGAGCGATCGAAGTCATGGCGGGGAGAGTAGGCGCATAGTGCGTCATGTGGGGAGACATGGGCCGCTTCAGCGTCATGTTCTTGTGGTCATGGTCGGGATCATAATGAGAAACATATGGCACATATTTGACGCTATTCCCTTTGGACTTATTGCACTGAGCGGTTCGCCAGACAGGGGCCACTTGAAGCAGTTTTCTGAAAAGAAAATCAACGATATGTTAACCGGCTTCATAATAACAATGTGTATTACCTATTACTAGGCCACACAAAAAGATAGGCTAGTGGCAGTGATAGGCAAGTAGCAAGCTGTCGTTAACTAGTCCGCATATATCGTAGCCATCAAAAACATAACTTGTAAAAAAATAAAGTCTCGCAACTCAGTTGTTCTACCGTAAAAATTTGTGAGATCCATGTAAATACCGAGTAATAAATAGATTGACTTAACACCGAGCAAAAAAAAAGGGCTTTTTTTGCTCGACTTGGCGGGGGCGCTGCCGTGCCCCCCGATTAATAGATGTTTTCACACAGCCCAGCATTTTAATGGCCGAGATGGTCAGATTGAGAGAAGATGGTTGGCAATGAATACCGACAATCCAGATCTATAAGAGTGATGAAAGAGTTTCTTTCCCGTTTTTCAAGCTTGTCAATGTCGCAATCTACGCTTTAGGAGCCATGTTATCGTCAGCGACCTGAATGGCAGTATTTTACAAGAAACGCCCATGACCTTTACGTCTCATTTACGGAGTAAGAAAATTTTTGCACACAACAAACGGAGCTTAAGCTGATGCCGACACTTAGTAGTATTTTGAATTAATCGTATTAAAATTTCATGTATGTAATCAGTAGGTACATTCAATCATTGAATGGAGAAAGTAGCTTTTGCAACTACTACGAAGATAACAGATTTCATTCCGTTTTAACTATTGGAACAATGTCCATAACACCAACCTACATCGGTTGATATCTGCAAAACACAAACAAGGCCTTTACATGGAAAATATAATTTCACACTACCACTCATTAAAATTCGAACCGTTCTTTCAGGAACTGGTTTTATTATTAATTGGTTGACTCGTTAAAATTATCCAATGGACCAGTCCATCGAGTAATTTTAGTTCAAAGGATAATTTATGTTTTGTGTAACTTTTGATAATACAGTGTTTTAAACTTCATTTAAATGCCTGTGTTATTGTTAATGATGCGGTGAGGCTGCAATGAAATGATATTTGGTTAAGTTGGATATTTCAAACATTATCAAAATTCAATGATTGATTTCTAAAGTTTTTTTTTTTAAAGTTGAGCAACAATCTTTGCTCAACTTCAAAATAAAACACACTGAAAGTAACCCCACAGTTATTTTACAGACTGACGACCGACAAAATCACAGTTTTATAAGTTTAAAAAAGATTTCAATCAGTTCCGAGTTAGATATTGAAAAGCAGCTCGAATCGCGCGAGGATTACGAGCGGGAATATTACAATGTTCTAGCACTTGTTGAATGTATGACAAGTAATGATGAGAAGTCGACCAGTATGTCTTACCTGCCAAACACAAGTTCAAATTCAATTAAGTTACCTTAAATTACAATTCCCAACTTTGACGGTTCTTATGAACATTGGTTAGTTCCGTGATAGATTTATGTCATTTGTACACAACAGTAAAACAATAACGCAGATTCAAAAGTTTCATTACTTAAATCTTTTAAAAAGGTAATGCAAAGTCTGTCATAGATTTTCTCGAGTTCTCTGTGGACAATTTTGAAGTTGCATGGGAGTTGATGATCAATCGGTTTGACAATACCAAGTTATTGGTTCACAAAGTCTATGTTTATTATTCAAGCGTTAACCAAGGAATCTCCAAGGCAAGCGTTAACCAAGGAATCTCCAAGACTACTGCGCAAGCTAACTGATAATATTCTAAATAATTTACGTGCATTAAAATTACTAGGAGAACCAACAGAACACTGAGATACACTGATAATGTATATATATTGTAACTTCAAAATTGGATCCAGTTACAGAACGGGATTGGAAAGAGCACAGAAGTACCATATTAAAATCTAATGGGAAGTCAAAGTACTGTGTAAATTAGATGATTCATTGGAGTTTCTTGGGAACATGGCTGATATATTGGAGAGCCTTATAGCATCACATAGCAAACCAAATGTTTACAGCGGGAGTGAAAATAAGAAACAGACTAATAATAATGTTTCAACGCCTAAGTTTCAATGTAATGTAGTTATTAATAAATCTAGTACTAAATCACAAACTATAGCCGTACGGCTGTACAAAGCTTCCTGATGTGTAATGAAAAAACCCCTTATATTCTTGTCAAAATTTCCTGGACTTGGGCGCTTGAGATTCAAGATAATTTAATTGTGCATTAATTGCATGCGTTCTCGTCACTCTGCAGGTACTTGTGTGTTTGGTCCATGCCGGAAATGTTATAAAAAACACAATTCATTGATTTGTATAGTCATTAGCAACATTCAGGATAGTAATTCCGGGGTGGTTACACTTACAACTACCGAGCAACCAGCTGTTACTAGTACTGGGCTTGCCAATAGTAACATGCACACACACAGTCATTCTTTGCAGGTACATAATGTTCACTCAAATAATTATAACAAAGACAATAATATGTCTTCGGTACAAATTCAAATTGTTTCAAATTCATTTATTGGTGTGATTTTTTTACAACATGTGTTTTTGTCAACTGCCATCGGTAGATATATTTGTGGCCAGTCGGGTGTTTATCATAAAGCGCGCGTGATTCTCGACAGCGGCAGTGAACGTTCATTTATTACGCAAGCATTTTGTGAAAGACTAAATACGCGAATTATACAGCCCCACTCAACAGATTCACGGCGTAGGAAACTCAATAATACAATGTTCGCAATCCTATAATATTTAGTTAAAATCGTGCAACGGTAGCTTCACTGCACGCGTTCAGTGCTTAATTCTGCCACAAATATCATCAAAGTTACCTACAACAACCTTGAGTAGTTGTTTCAATATACCTGATAATATAACTTTAGCCGATCCGAAGTTTTATGACAACAAATTTATTTGTTGACACAAATAAATTTGTTGATAGGCGCAGATTTGTTTTGGGAATTAATTCATGAAGGTAAGATGCGCCTGAAAAATGGCCCTTACCTACAAAACACGAAATTGGGTTGGATAGTGTCGAGTTTGATTCAATCATTTACACAAAACCCGGTGAAACATGTTTCATGTACCCTTAGACACTCAATATTTGAAAGTGATACGTGTTCACTAGATCAATTATTACGCAATTTGTTTTTGGGAAATAGTAGAGTTACCCATGAGTAGGTACTAATAAGCTCTGCACTGACGAGGAGCTCGTTTACGAGGAGCATTTTATTAAAACAACAAATCGGCTTGCCGACGGGTGGTTCAGCGTTCGAATCCCGTTGAAGCATTTACCGGAGAAGTTACGTGACACTCGTAACCAAGCAGAACGTCGGTTTTATGCCTAAAAAAAAACTGCAACGCAACCCTACCCCTCACCCCGTGCGCGGGGACCCTCCCCGCGCACACGATATGTTTTAGTTTTTGCTGTGTATTTAGTAGTGTAGTTTTGAACGAGGAAACTATCGCCTTAATTATTTCAACCGACAAGTAGCTTTTCGCTAAATATTTTATTACATTTGTCGCATCTGCTGACATCTTCCATTTTCTCATCTGAAATATCTAAATACATTTTGTGGCGCGGTGTTGAAAATAACTTGGTTTCAATCTGGAAAAACCTTCGTTGATTGCAAAGGAAGAAAGAAAATAAGTTTATTTGATACATGCCACACGTGTACACACGTGCACACAATGTGAATAAAATAGTAAAGGGCTTTGGAATGTCTGGAGCGAGTGGATACGAGTTTTGGAACAAAAGGATGCTGGGATGTTACGTCCGATTATTAACTTGACAGGACTCATTAATCCAAGGTGTGCCTACACATTGGAATACATAATCCACGACGCTACACTGCTTTTAGCGATAAGACCGCCGCCCATTGTGTCATCCTAATCTTTACTATTTTATACCTGTAATTTGTATGCGATTATAGAAATCTATCTCTATCAATCTGCAATGCAGTTTTGGCTGAAAAATACAACCTGCTATGAATAAGTTGTCATTTATTTGCTTAACCAATGTTAGCGTTATAAGTTCTCCGAAAGTCTAAACCGTGTATTCCATCCGATTCACATGGAATATTATCGAACAAATAAAAAATGTGACGAAATTGTTTCCACCCGTTTCTAATTTCAAAGATATGTACGCGAAGTTATATGCCTGTACTTTTCCACCGATTCCTTTTATGCTTGTTTGATCGCTATATAATTTTGTTTTGCGTGTTACCGACTGTCTGTTGATTAATGAATAGTTGCACAGTATCGATTAAAAATTTTAGTTTTTGTTTGCCAGCGTATAAATAGATAAAATCGAGACTTTTACATATTATACCATAGTTAGTTGCTCCGAAAAAACTGAGCTAAATTTTCCTCTTTATCCTTTTCCTCTTTTGGCACTGTGACAACATTTACGTTATCCTGCCTGGCACCTCTGTAATGACCTCTGTTACTTCTATAGTAACTTTTATTCGGCGGTCTAGAGCAGACTTAGTAAATATAGACCAACAAAGCATGCGAGGGTGAAGAAAATCTCTTACGGAAATATAGCAAGATAGAAAAGGATAGTGATTCCAATTTCACTGTGACCGGTTTAATGACCGGTTTAGTGACCGGTTTAGTGACAGGTCGGCACAAGTCGGCACGCGGGGAATCAAATCCTCAGTATTTTGGATTTTTAGCGTACATCGTGGTTTATTTTCAGTAAATACAATTGTATTCAACAATGGTTACTTGTTTTGTGAGTGAATGTGGTGTTAATCATAGAAATAATCCTGAAAATTGCCATTTCCCAGGCAAATATTCAGGAAGTCATCACTGCTATAACGCGTTTATTTTTTTTAATAACGGGCAGATGATGGTTTTACAGCTGAAAAATGGTTATTTTAATTTTAAAATCCTCCCATAAGAGTTTAGCATGGAAACGCCCTCATTTTTTCAGTTCTATTTTTTTTATTTCGAAAACTAAAAGTTTTATCGCTAAACTGTTAATTTAATAATTGTAGAGTAAACAATTTGCTTTAAAAAAAAACATATTTGTGACGGTGAAAATGTTTCCCGTTTCGGAGATATGATTTTTTTCCCCAAGTAAAGAGTTGCATAAAAGTTTAAATTTAAAAGTTTTCCGTATTCTTCCACGGAATGATAAAAAAGCACTACATGTTATTTTTACTTGTACCACATTTACCGCAAACAAATAATGTTGACTTTGACTTTGATCTGTTTTAACGACACTCATTTGCATAGCCTTTTCCTAACTATGTTGTGGTCGGCTTCCATGCTAACCGGATGCAGCTGAATACCAGTATTTTACATGGAGCGGCTGCCTATCTGACCTCCACAACCCAGTTAGTTCTGTGTAATACGATACCCCTTGGTAAGACTGGTTGTCAAACTTTTGGGACACTCGTCGTATATCATGTAATCGTATTCCCCAGTACTGAATGAGTTGTGTATGTCAAATAGGCAGTCGCTCAACAACAACCTTACTTTATAAAATTCACTTTGCAAACCCAAATACCATTTTGTGGTAGTATAGGTGCTGCTGCTACCAATCTGCTACCATCACAAGGTGTCTTCCGATTTATCTTGTAATACTTTTGTAAAAAACTCAAGAGTGATTTTCTTAAGTAGCATGGACTTATGGCGAAAGCCCTAAGTGACCCGAAAACGTTCCGGGCGTTAAATAAATAAATTAATAAATTATTGTTTCAAATAAAATACAATGTTTCAATACTAATACGATTAGTTAATATAAAACTTTTTACAAAGAAAAACATTTAATCGAGTGACAGTTTCTAAATAAACCTGCTACGACTCCATGCGGTCGCATATTAAATAACACTCTTTGACTTCTGTCCCCGAAGTGCCGGGCCTCCGCCGGCCTCCTTCGTCGGCCTACGGCCCGGTGCCCATGCCGCCCATAAACTTTCTATTTATGTGTACTATCTACAAAATAAAATTAACTTCGAAATCCTTGTCCACTAATGGATATTTTATCCCTATTTCTGTTTGCAAGGTTAACCTGACACGAAGGGCATTTTTTTTGGCTTTTTCGTTAAAATAAGATACCATGGAAAAATACACCGAACAAACAATATTCGTTAAAAATAATTCTACTGAATCATAAGTTTGTTTAATAAGAAAATGGGATTTTAAAATTCTTTGAACTATGTTTCTGTGAAACATAGGATTATTGAAGTAAATAGTCGTTAAAACAATAATATTGGAAATAAAAGGAACAAACATTATTGAAACATTTTAAGCGAAACAAAAATCTATGAAATTTCTTTCTGCGAAGTAATCTGGTGTCACCCGACACCAGATTATACTACATTATATTACTTTTTATTATATTGTGATTATATACTAGAGTAGCATTGTGCTTATTCTGTTACACACGTTTTGCTAAGTTGTCGCTTCGTTACAGATGGCATTCGCGTCTTTGGTGTGTGAAACCGCTACGTAAAATAAATGTGCATGAATTATACATTCATGCACATTTATCCGTTCTGAACAACTGCTCAATAAGCATCACCACACAAAAAGTGTTACAATATTTATGAAATTCATTTGTTAAATTTCGGACATCATCAAAGTAAAAATTAATTGAAACATTCGTTAAATAAATTCGCTTGCGTGAGCAAACGGTACGGGGCACGTTTATATTGTTTGTCGAAACGCAACGCAGCGTGCGGACATGCCTTGATGTTTCATAACCGTTGGCATTGGTAGCCCTTCGATTCGCTCTCTTATATAGAGCTTGCATAGAGATACACATAGGGGTGTACAAACATTAAAAAAAAAAGACAGGTTCTACTGATTGGGTCATGAAACCGTGTATTTTATATTTCTACGCCTTCACCCCTGCTTGGCACGGCGCTGCCCATCGGGTCTAAACTTATCCTATCCTTCAAGCTGGAACGAATCGTACACATTCACAGATTTCATTAGGCACACGCGTAAGAAAGTTATTTACAGTTAATCCTTGGTTGTTGGAAAAATGGTTGAATGAGATTTGATGATTGATGCTTTTGAGACTGGGAGTTTCTGTTTCAGCAGTAACTTTGTTATTCATTAACATGCTAGGAAAAACAATTTTAGTTTAGCTGTTGAGTGTAAATAAACGTATTGTTATTATATTGTTTGATGCTACAGAAACCTTTGTGTACGAGTCCGACTCGCACTTGGCCGATTTTCATTATAGTAGTAGTTTTAATATAGTTGCCCGACAGTTGATTTGTCCTAATAACAAAATTGGTTTCAGTTTTGAAATTTTATTTCCGATTTTTCTGCCACTCCTAATCTCAAAATGACGCGCACATAAGCCGACGTATTCACTGAGTTAGGGCCGGCTCACATATGGCGGAGCGCAGCGCAGAGCTTGCCCCCGAAGTTTTCTAAACGCGTGACACATTCGGGGATTTTCTAACCGAGAAAACGCGTATCCGCGCGGAGTCTACGCGCGGATGCACGAGTCTGCGTTAGACTGCGTATAATCGACACACTGTCGTCATTCGTTTTGCAATTTTACGGGAGTCCAAACGTGTTCATTCTTGAATAAAATGATGGATTGGGACGTGCTGTTGATTACAAGAGGAATTAAAAAGAGAAGAATTATAAAAAGATGTACGGTACGAGTGTTGACAACAGTAGGTCGGCACTCGCCCGTGCCGCGCGGGCGTCACTTCGGCGAGCAGGAGTGGATGCGCGCGCAGTAGCCCGCAGTTGCGTTCCTGCGCGCTATCTTTCGCATGTAGACACTTCGATGCTCTTCAGGAATTAATAGTCGTGTATTTTGATTTTAGATAGTATTTCAATGAGGACCATGTCGAAAATAGTTTGACAGTGAAAATTGCTCTGCGTTGCGCTCCGCCAGTTGTGCGCCGGCCCTTATAAGCTAAAACGGGGTGAATAGGCGATGAAGGTTTGTTATGAAGATTGAACGACATTTTTAAAGGTAGACAAGTGCGGGTGTCTGTGCTAAGTTGTTTACTTTGCTCTGGAGAAGTTGGCTGGCTCACGGTTTGTCTCAACATTTATTATGTTCATAAGAAAATGATACCTACATAAATACTAACTTGCAAGATCAATTATTTAGCAATTTCCCAGTTTCAATTTCCTTGAAATCATCTACGATTATCGGATCGTTTCATGATTACCTCCCGAAGCTGAAGATCTTAGTGGCGGACAAACGGATATCGGATATCGTGAAGGCGAGCAGAGTAACAGGAGCAATTCGGAGCTACAATTATTTGCAATTATTTGATCCATGCGTACCTCAATTTGAATCCAGATATAGTATCAGCAATATTCGAAGTGGATTCAAATTGAAGTAGTCGAATTAACTGTTTCGAATTAATTCATTATTTCACCAAAAGTCAGATAACAATATCCATTAAGTCCAAAAACATAAAAATACTCTGACCCAAAACTATATATGTAGGTTGTGACTTAAGAAAAAATGTTTTAGAAAAACAATCATTAAAATTACATTTTTGTACTTTGATTGATTGTATTTCTAAAATATTTTGTAAATGTGCGTCCATATAGACACGCTAGAAAATACTGGGTTAAGTGCACACAACCTTAAACATAGTCGATTCAACAGCTGCCTTTTATTATTACCGTTACCCTTTGAGCAGGTCTACACACGTAGGCCTGAGGCTACGTAACACGGCTACGCCGTAGCGCGCTTGCCGCACGACGGATTACAAATGCAACGATTTAATTCTACAAGTAATGAGTGGAAAACGAACACAGGGTATGTTCGCTTTAAATATATAAAATACTAAGAAAGAAAAACGTTCATTACACTACCAGGAAGCTACTACGTATTTTTAATAATATGTTATTTATGTGATTAACAGAAGTATTTAAAATTAAATGTTCTCTAAGATCACGAGGAGTCACGGGAAAAGAGCAAATGGAATGAATTGGGGGAGGCCTTTGCCCAGCAGTGGGACAGTACAGGCTAACAAAAAAAAAAGAAATCTCTTTTGAAATAAGTTGTGCCTTTATACTTTAAGTTATGTTGTTTTCTTATGTACGTATTCTGTAGTGTGTACATAAATGATAAAATAAATAAATACGTATTAATAGACAGCTAAATTTTTTTTGTAATAAAACTGCGAATCAATCACATGGAAATTGAGATAACTTTTATTGGACGCAATAAATCCTTTGAAAACTATATTGAAAAGTATATTAAGCTCTACCGTCGCATCTGACTGACATGCGACTCAGTGAAGCATTGCAGCTTGAGTTCCTTCAATATTACCTGGATAAAGAACTTTTATTGAAAAAATCATGTTCTCCGAGATATTTACCAGGTATTTACCATATGTACCAGCTTTTGATCGCGGCTTCCATGTAATAGAAATTCTCGGCGGGAACGATGGCACACTCGGGAATGATGTAGCTTCTAAATTATTTATTTATTTTATAAAAAGGTAGCTTCACAGCTGACAGTACAGTTACATAAAAAAAAAATCGAACATTACGCCAATTATGAAGTATACAGAAAAAACATTTGATAATCCGAGAGTGACTCGAATTAATTGGCATTTTAATTTGTGGTGTGCCTGTGTGCGTGTGGGTAACTGTACGGTGTTTATGAATGTGTGTGATGATGTGTGTATGTCTATGTACTTATGACTAACTGGCACTAGTGGCGGCACTGAGTATCCCGCGTTTGATCCAGGATTATAATTATCTCTTTTTTAAGACGGTTCCGCGTAGTATTAAAGGGGTCGAGTGTTGGGAACTTGTCGTTGTATAATGCGGGTAGACGTAATAATGGCGACATCTTCATATAATTAGTAGAGGCCGAAGGAACTGATAGCAGACACGTATGTCTGGTACGTCTGAGTGGGACGTTAAAGTGTATTTTGCCGAGCAATAATTGTGGACAGTCAAATTTATTATTAAGTAGGTCGTACAATAACACCATGTCATTCATCAGCCGTCTCTCTTTCAGAGTATTTAAGTTATGGTATCGACAGGAGTCCGGATAATTTACGATGTCAGCTATTTTTTATAGTTTAGGTACTTAATAAATTTACGTTGGATGGTTTCGATTAAATCAATAAATTTCTTATAAAAGGGGCACTATACTACACTTGCAGATTCTAGTATGCTCCTTACATAACAGTAGTATAATGTTTTTAAGCATAGAGAGCTGTTAAACTGCTGGCTGTTACATATAACGAATCCTAGGGACTTGTATGCTTTACTGGTGATGTGATCAATGTGTGCGTTAATTTTTCGTCCAGAATCACAACCAAATCCCTGACCTGTGATATTCGCGGTATAATATCGTCACTGATGCTGTAATTGTAAATAATATTGTTGCGTTTTCTAGAAAAGGTTATTATTTGGCATTTCTTAGTATTTACCTTTATATTGTTTAAAGCATAGTAGTCACTAAGTCTATCTAAGTCAGATTGGATCAATTGACAGTCATTGGTGTTATGTATTTTCATGAATATTTTTTTGTCGTTAAAGAAAAAATAAAAGAAGATGTTTAGAGAAACGGAAACATTGCGTTATGTCAAATAAATAAATATAATAAAGTGAGGGGGATACAAGCGAGCCCTGTGGCACCCCGGAAGTAACTTCCACATAATAGATCGCTAACTACCGATAACAACAGCTTGCCGCCGATTTCTCAGGTAAGAGTCTATCCATCTTAGCAAGTTCCCCTTAATACCTAAGGCTTTTAGTTTTTCGGTCAGAATGCAAGAAATCTACCCGGTCAAACGCTTCTCCAAATCTGTGTATATTACATCCACTTGGGCACCGTCGTTCATACCAGCAACAACATAGTCGATAAGCTCAAGAAGGTTGGTATTGACTGTACGAGATTTTACGAAGCCGTGTTGGGAAGTGGGTATACATTTAGTTTGGTCGCAGCGTAGATGTGGTCGTATACAATTTTCTCCAGCATCTTCCCAAAGTTGTTCAATAGCGATACACCTCGGTAATTAGTTACATCCCGTTTGGAACCTTTTTTGTGGATTGGTACAATTTGAGCCTCTCGCTATTGTCGCGGAAATGTGGCCTCGTCGAGAGATCACTGGAAGATGATCTTGAGGGGTAGTTAAGCTAAGCTAATTCACATTTTTTTTATAAATATTGTAGGAAGCCCATCAGTACCAGTTCCTAATAGCGAAAGAATTTTCGGAATCGGATCAGAAGTTCCGAAACTTATAAACTTTACCTCATTACGTATATATAATGGTACTAGTTTGCTTGGGTGCGCGAGCTGCGCGCAGCTCGCGGGTTTCGTGTTTTTGAGGAGCATTCCCTCCCTATCCTTATAAAATTTTGAGAATCCATAGGAATCCTTATATGAATTGGAAAATCCGTTAGAATTACCCCTAAATCAGTATGAGAACCCTTAAGAACCCCTAAAACATTTGAGAAGTATAAAAAAAACATTACCCTAAGGTTTGCTTGTCGTCGTCCCTGAGTTACGCTTCACCCACTCAACCTTTGTTACTCTACGGAGGACAGCGGCTCGCTTCGCTCGCCACCTCCCCCCTTCACTCCACTCGGTCTCGCAGGTTCGCTCCGCTCAGGACCTACCTACCACCGGACAGGTTTCGACGCCTACTATAATATTTGTTCAAACACCTGATAGCTATCTGTAACCGTTATGAAGTTACAGCCCTTTCAATTATAGGGGAGATTCGGGATACTCTACTCAGTCTCGCAGGTTCGCTCCACTTAGGACCTACCTACCCCCGGAAAGCTACTACCTTTCAATTTTAGGGGAGGTTGGGGAGGGGAGCTTCACCCACTCAACCTTCGTTACGCTACGGGGGTCGCCGGCTCGCTTCACTCGCCACCTCCCCCCTTCGCTCCACTTAGGACCTACCTACCCCCGGAAAGCTACAACCTCTCAATTTTAGGGGAGGTTGGGGAGGGGAGGGTTTGAAAATTTCAACGCCTCTCAATAATAAATTATAATAAAAATCAAAATGCCGCTACGTGTCCTAGTTTCCGAGATACGATGGGGGAGGGGTGAAGGGGGGGAGAGGGGGGAGTTTTGAAAAAAGATTTTGACTAACAATCAGCCCCTTTAAAAAACAAAACTTCAAACATTACCCTGAGGTTTGCTTGTCGTCGTCCCTGAGTTACTCGCCACCTCCCCCCTTCGCTCCTCTCGGTCTTGCAGGTTCGCTCCGCTCAGGACCTACCTGCCACCGGAAAGGGGAGGTTGGGGAGTGGAGGGTATAAAAATTTTAACGCCTCGCTTTTTTTATTTTTGTCTGAAAATTGTGCCTAAGATAGAATGGTCAGTCACTGACAGTCGACGTAATGTTGATTTTGAAATTTTGGTAATCTTCTAATTGGACTTCATTGGTTTTTTGATGACGTGGCACTGACAACTTATTGGTACCTACATGATTGTTCAATATTTTCCTATTATAATATATCATTGGGTTTGGTGTAAGGATGATATTGTCCATTATTTTGTCATTTCTATTCACCAATGATACGCCACCACCACCACCACCATTGTGAATGCTATGGTTGGGTTAACAGACGCCGCAGACGCGTAAATCCCAATACAGGCAGTATTGGGATTAATTCGCGTCTGTTACCCTTCAAAGGCGGCGCCCGCCCACACAATATCCTTTCTCAGATTACAATGTCTGGACCGGCTCGGTACATTCAAGAGCACTATGTACCTAGCATTTGGACAATTAGGTGAAATATACTGGTCTATGACTTTAATGTAGCTCTTTTAGAGATGGGATACAAGACTGATCGGTCGATAGTTATTTTAAGGCAGGCTCTTTTGTTTTTAATGTCAAATGTAATGTCAAAACAACAAGGTATATTTTAATTTAAAAAATGAAACCATCGAAACAACCACTATTGTCGTGGTCGATTACAGCCCACTCCCTCTCATAGATGCTTATATGCACAATAACCGATCCTTCATAAAGAGGCAGACACTGATTAACAAAAACGGGTGATTTTTATTCCCAAAATTCAATTTGTCACATTTCTATAGGACTCATTGAGTTTTGTGGAAAAACACCAAATTTTCGTTTTGGCTTTGTATCCTTTCCTCGTACTGCTGAATAAGTTTTTACTCATCAAGCAGTACGCAGAAAGTACATAAAGCGGGACAGTTGCCCGAATTGCCTTAATTTTGAATTTGAAGTTTATTTAAATTAATATTGCATTGAAGAGTTCTATAATATATCCGATACTTTCCGTGTTATATACCTGCGGTGTTTGCAATGCCGATGTGAAATGATTTTATTGCTTTTTGCTATGACAACCAAATCTCAGGGTGATATTATTGAGCTGTTGAGTAGATATGACTCCACAATAAGTTAAAGTAATAATTTAGTAGATTAGTGCACTACTTTTTGGAAATTTTTAAGCTATTATTTAAAATTCTTGTCGAAAAAACCGGCCAAGTGCGAGTTGAACTCGCGTGGAGAGGGTTCCGTACAATTTCAAAGTCTTATATTGAGTTTACCACTTTATTTTCAATTGATAGAATTCTTATACGTTTTCCTGCAATCTACAAGCAATAAACTATATTTTGTATTTTTTGTTTTAAATATTAGGCTCGGTGGTTTCGGAGATCAGAGGGGAGATGGTAAATTTTTGTCTTTTTTCATGAATTTTGTTTTTTTTTTGCTATTTATTTTACAATAATAACAAAAATATATTTGAGATCCTCATCCCCTATCTGTGGAGGCTTGTTATTAGCAATTTAGTTACATATTTTTGCTACTATAATGTTATTAGTCTGTAAGCCTTCCTAAAATAAAACAAATAAAATAAATAAATAACGAAACCCTTTCATTTTAAATATATTATGAACACGTCGACACGTGTTAGAGATAATCAGGCTCCCATAGATAATTATGACATGTTTATTAATCCATTTATTCATTTCCAAACAAATTAATTTCATTTTTAATTTAAAAAAAATACATTTAAAAAAACATTTAATTTTTTTAATTAATTAAAATGTTTAATTAACAGATTAACGACAGCGATTTATTTGCACATACGACACAAAGTTACATTTAAAAAAATTAGACAAACGGTCCATAGGAAGGCAAGGTTGTTAGTAACAAGAATTTTGCTTATTTATCTAATGTTAGTAATTAAAAAGTAACATTAACAAACTAGACACACCGTCTACCCCTGCACAGCAGGCTCATTGGTCCCGCAACACATGAGAGTTCAGTGAACGTACTGAGCAGGACAGTCGCCCCCGCAAATTATATACAAAAACCTTCCTCTTGAATCACTCTATCTTCATATTAGGCTGTTGAGCGGTTTCATACCTTTGGTCCTTCTCCAACCAGGTGAAAGCACAGCGCGGAAAAACGCAAATTAAATCATAGCTTCCTCACCCTTTCCACCTGAGTTAAACTGATCGTGAGTTTCGGCCTTACAAAATTCTTGACAGAACAGGTTCTATTGAATTCATGACAAAAAATACTTTGCTTTCTGGTATTTTATTTCTTAGAAAGTGTATTGAAAAACGTCGTTTGATAGACGCGGGCATTTGTTACAGCAGTTTTCGGCTCCATAACAACCTCGCCTACGGCTGGGGAATGAACTCCGTCTCGAGTGCTATTCAACAAGGTTACCACCAACCCACATATCAAAATATTATTCTTAGTATTTACAATTTCTGAGTTTTCATTGCTGTCTTACCCACACTTCCTTAAGTCTTTACACGAGCTCGCTCTTGTTTCGCGCTACCCCGAACTACCGTTTGACCTCGAGTTTCCATGTAAAACGTATCTTTACAAAAAGAAAATGAGATCTCCAGGAAAATAATTTCTTCGAATAAATCTTAACTATATAATAACTTTCAATTCCACTTTAAATAAATGAAACATTTTCAATTTGAATTCCGACATGACATTATGACAATAAGATACTTCTGCCCATAGGTAGCTGCTCTAGGTAAACTAGAATCGTAGGTTGCAGGGTAGCCAAGCGCCAAGCAATCATTCCTGGTAGCCCAGGAATATTTTTTAATATATTTCATAATGTCAATATGAAAAAGCCCACTCAAGCCATTGGAAGGCCTCCCACTAGGTGGACCGATGACCTTGTGAAGGTTGCGGGGACCCGCTGGATGCACGGGACCGGTCAATGTGGTGACACTTGGGGGAGGCCTATGTCCAGCAGTGGACGTCTTGCGGCTGAAATAATGATGATGATGATGAACTACTGCAAAAAGGAGAGATCCACTTTCTCCGTTTAGGTACAAACAAAGAAGAAGCGCATCCCTTAAATGGGAACATCTAAAATGGTGAGATCGTATAACAGAGCATTACTAGGAACCAATGTAAATGTAATGATGCACCCACACTGCATGTTGGGGTAGCATTCTCTAACAATGTTATCAATTGTTACCACGTGTTGACTGTTTTCAAAAGCAACATTACTTAACATAATTACTATCACGGCAACAAATAATAACAAAAAATAACACTTGAAAACGTTGGTCTACAAAAAGTAACTGCGGTGTGGATGCACCTTATCAAAAGAAAAAAAAACATGTTTAATACATCAATTTCCAATAGAAAACGTTTACAATCGAAAAAATAAAATGAATACAAATCATTATGTTAAGACGTCCTTGCGATCGGTGATCCGTGCAACATGATTTTTACTTCCATTATCCTCTGTCGCCCGTCACGCTATCGCTGACTCTCTCTTGACTCCTTATACCTTATTACATAAATATATAACTTTCCTTCTTTAATCTTTGATAATAACATCCCTTACACAATCTATCAGACTAAAAGATTATTATAGTTATACCCCCTGTGCTGACCCCGCAAACGTTGTTCTGCCATATAAATTATGGTGTGAAATATACTTTACGAGCTATTCTCAAACCTACCAAATATACATTAAAAAAAACCGGCCAAGAGCGAGTCGGACGTACAAACTTTTTAAAGGACAAACTTAACTTTGCTGTTCGACCCCATGAAACGACTATTGCACCAACCTCAAATAATAAGTTTGTAATAGTAATTTTTTTTTTTTTGTTATTTAACTACATATTTTCGGTTTTCAGATTTTTTCCTTTACGTGTGCTGTAAGACATTGCTTCTCGCCAAATTTCGTGATTCTAGATCAACGGGAACTACCATATGACCTAGAATTGTCAATTTTGGTTAAAAAGCAAGGCCTTATAGCAAAAGTAAAGGGAAAACTCCAAGGTCTTACAGCACAAGTAAAGGAAAAAGTCCGAAAAATAAAAATAGTTGAAAATTAAGGTAAATGTTGGTACTTACAAGTTTTCGCGAAAATCTAAATTCGTCCTATCTTTTTATGATGTTGACTCAGGACCTTGATTTTTATACACCTAATAGGGACAGACCTCAGTATCTGGTACAATTTTATTTTAACTTGCTAGGTCTACCCGTTCCTGAAAAAAATGGTGGTGACAGACGGACAGACGTACAAGAAAGTGATCTTATAAGGGTTCCTTTTTTACCTTTTGAGGTACGGAATCCTAAAAATCATATATCGGTCGATCCGTTTTGGAGGAGTGCGACCACAAACACCGTGACACGTTTTTTATGTATATAATAAATAGATGTGGGATTGTACGGAATAATAAACGCATAAAATACTTTTAATTTCTAGCACACAAGAAAATCAACGTACTTACGTCCATCGTAGATCAAGTCATCACGTCGCCATTGTTCTGCCTCTCACCCCCATACACACTTCTCTTTCTTTCATCAGATGTATTCGGTTTTAACAATAGGTATTATAAGCTGCGGTCATACGTTGACATTTAAAAAAATATTTGTATCCCACAAAGTTTAATATAATTCGGCGTCACATTATTATGAAAGCGACCCGTATTGTTGCCACATTTTATACAGTTGAACTTGTCGCTTAGTCGAGAACACAAAAGTCCTTGAACCGACGCTGAACTCTGTGAACTCGGGACGATAGGGCAGAGGCCAAGTTACTCAGCCTTTGTTTTGAACACAGTTCCAGTCAACATGAGAATTTATTCAGTTGGGGTGTTAGGAGCGGCACAGTCCATTCAAGTAATTGTTTCTTGCACTTATTCGGCCGATGGATGAACTCAGTTTGGCATCTACCGTCGGCCCATTTTGTGCTACGCTGAGCGGCATGTTTTAACATCCACATGAACCACGGTGGAATTGACAAACTTTGCCGATACTGTGGCCAAACTGGTGTCACACGTGAAAAACGGCACAATGTAAATCCAATAAATCATTCCTATGTATGAATAAACATTTTGATAAACGGCTAAATCGATTTTGTGTGTGGTAATAATCTTGGCCACAAGAAGAGACGGTTTTAAGGGAAAGAAAAAAATACGAATTGCCCGGAAAATTTCACAAAAATGAAGGAGCCTTTTTTATGGGATTTTCGAATGTACTCATACGAGTTAGTTTTAAATACTATGTAATTACTCGACGTTGCTATATCTTTGATGGTACACCCAAATGACTGCACCACATTTCGTTCCTTTATCGGAAGGTCGTTCTATTAAAATGTCAACTTCAAGTTAAACGTATTTAGTGGCTTGATTTGAAAGCCGGCTTTTTCAGCAATGCAGTAGCAATGGAAATGCAAAACGGCCGCGATGCTGTCGCTAGCTTGCTTCGCTCAGTAAACTACCATTATAATCTCAATTAAGTTAATACCATGCACGCTACTATCATTGGAGCTAATGAGTTAATATTAACAATGGACTGCCGTAATGAGATTAATTAAACTGCAGTCAAGCTCATAACAGAGGTTTGATAGAAATATAGCAACAAAATATGATCAGTATAACGTGTGCTGTCATTGGAGGCTATCTATTCAGTGGCCAATTTTTAAGCTGGGTTAAGGATAAAGGAACTCTATTATAATATGCAACATTCCATTATAACAGGGCGTTGTCTGTCAGTGAATGAAGAAATTAAGTAATTAGGTCAGCAGAAGATTGTAATGGAATACCGATCTTCAAAGATGAACTGAACCAATAAAAGTGCTTTCTCATCTAAAACAGACCTGTACAAGAAATTCAATATTTGCAACGATCTAGTTCCCAATGCCGTATTGTTTACAGAACTTTGGTTGAATGCAAAAGTTTAGTTTCATCAATTCTAGATTCAATCCTAAGTTTTGCAGGAAAAAGTTTTTTCCTGACACTACTTAGTCTTCATACTCGAGTTTCAATTAATGAACATCATTTTACAGTTATTTTCATCATCATATTCAGCACTAATGCTCTCAAAACTGTGGAGGAAAATATCGCGAGGAACCCGTCATGACCAACCACCCGCGTGATGGAGCATACTCCACAGAACCACAGACCTCTTTTCTATGAGATGCTGTGAACAATCGCGGACAACACGCCATAGCTTGTAGTCTATGTCCGAGTGGTGATTTGGCCTATAATGGACTAACTAGGGTTAAGAACAAGCTTTGCCTGCGACCCGTGACCTCTTTCGGATGAATTTCGTAAATTATTTATATGAAAAAAACCAGGATAGCTCAATAAAATCAGCAATTTAGGATGTCATCAAGTCATTCTTAGAAGTTCAAGCAGTCTATGTTATTATTATATTCACAATAAAATTATTATTTAAAAATAAGCTTTTATTAAATGCACGGAAAAGAAGAAAATAAACCTTTTTAGTAAATGAAAACGAAAAGCATTCATAAAAGCTTATTTTTAAGTAATAATTTTATTGTGAATTATATACCATAGACTTTAATTTAATTTTGATTTTAAATTTTTGTCGTAATCATTGAACCCGTATAAAAAATTTCATGTCCGCGGCATTAACCGTTGAGAAGTTCCCCCTCGTGAGAAGACAATCCTGACTGCAGGATATAAATCACGATTATCCATCAAATATGAACGCTTCTACTAATTTTCGTATCCGTGCCGTTAACTGTTAAGAAGTTCCATTTTGCGGAGACAATCCTGGCTGCAGGATGAGGTCGCGTATACAAAGTTTCACGACCGCGCAATAGCGCGTCTCCTCACGAAAGACCTCTTCAATCTTTAATAAAAGATTGAAGAGTTCTTTCATGAGGAGTTATAGATAATTGATGTCAGTCTTTTGGGTTCCGAAAAATATAGCTATGAAAAGTATTTAGAACGCACCTACATTGTACTGAAGGGCCAATAACTTTCTACGCAGAACTGAAATTCGAATCTGCACTAGCTAGAAAGTAATAAAAAACGTATGCTTCCAAATAGACACATTTCTGTGAAAGTTCGCCGCCTGTCTGACAAAATTCTTTGTGTATCACTCCGTGCGCAGAGCTTTCACATTCAACATTCTTTTTATCTTTTGACATTTTGAACAAGGTCATACTACACGATAAACCTACCTCTCCCTTAAAAACTAATTCCATGGGACGAACTGCGAGTGGGATGAACTGCGATTGGGACCAACTGCGAATGGGACCAACTGCGAATGGGAACAACTGCGAATGGGACCAACTGCAAATGGGACTAACTGGGAATAGGACCAACTGCGAATAGGATGATTTGTGAACGTGGGACGAACTGCGCATAACCCGACAGAACATGAGCACAAACACAGGAGCAAAATGTGCTCACGCAATTAAGTAGTATTATGTGTAACTTTGCGATCTCAATACCAAAATTTTGTTACGCACAGGTGGCTATAGGACTGCTTTGTTAAGGAAAAGAAAAGTTTGTTTTTGGTATGGTAGCGGCTATTTTTAACCACATTCCTAATTATATAAAAGAGAAACCCATAGCAACGTTCATAAAGAAACTAACTGAACTTTTATTAAATAAATGTTACTACTCCGTACCGGATTTTCTAGCTGATACATTTTAGTTGTGTGTCAATGTTTGCATGCCAAAATGGTAGAGAATCCTTGTACATTACAAGGATTCTCTAACATTATTGTAACCACCTTATTGTAAATACCTACATTCTGATCAAATAAATGACTATTCTATTCTATGTAAAAATGATATTATATGATGTTAGTAAACGTATCAACTTAATAATACGCATATTCAATCAATGTTTGGACAGCGGCAAGTTACCTAATCTAATAAAAAAATAAAAACATGGTAGAGTCGAAAATAGTACCAATTTTCAAATCGGGTTGTAAGAGTGATTCTTTTAATTATACATAGACAGACCTATGTGTATGTGTGTACCTGTGCTTCTAGCATTGAGTCA
This sequence comes from Xestia rhomboidea, assembly GCA_963853795.1. Classification (NCBI taxonomy): domain Eukaryota; kingdom Metazoa; phylum Arthropoda; class Insecta; order Lepidoptera; family Noctuidae; genus Xestia; species Xestia rhomboidea. The sequence continues at coordinate 3,196,079 of OY970756.1, forward strand.
AATCTATAAAAAAATCATGCTGGACCAGATGTTATCTCACTTACTCAAACGGGATTCAACACTTTGGTTTCACGAAGGGTAGGTAGGTGGACAACAGACGCGGGTGTAAAACTCATCGCTCACATTTTGGAATCCTGGGAGAAGTCCCCGGATGCCATTGCCATTTTCTGTGATCACTCAAAAGCGTTCGACTGCGTCGACCACAACACGCTGACGACTGACGCTTTGTGAAACGTAATATTGTAGTACTTGAAAGTTGCCGAAACGTTACACGTGTGTAAGGTTGTGCGAAAAATTCATACCTACTCTGAAATGAATGCAGGAAAACATTTTGAAGGAACCGAATGTCCTAGAACCAAAAAATCGAAGGCGACATCTACCGACCCGCACTAGGCCCGCGTGGCGGGTTTATATATAACCTATTCCCTTTCATAGAGAAGAGGCTTGTGTCCCAGCAGTGGGAACAATATAGACTGATCTATGCATATTATTATAGTTATACTGAAATTAGTGAAATGCAAATTTTAAGTATGAGTGAGCTGTCAACGAAAGAGAGAAACGAACCTATGTGACGCGGTATGTTGTTTCTAAAAATAAAAATTTCGTTCAAATCCGTTGTTATGCAAGATAATTTTAAGTGAAATTTCAATAATTTTTAATTTATGACATACTCGTATACGTACTGTGGGCGTAAATTAATAAAGAAAAAATACGTATGGATTTAAACGAAAATCACGTTAACAAAAGAATTTCAAAGATTTTTGGAAACAAATTAATAAATTAAATCCTAGAGCGGCCTTTGCTATGAGAGTGGATGGAGATGCAACACGAATAGCAAACATATTCAAGGAGTATTTTAGAGATTTCCACTTTCCATTCCACTGTGCCTCAAGGGCCGCTGTCGTTCGATGCTGGTAAGTCTGTACCGGACTCTCCTCTCGGTTCTATAGCTAAAAATGTTAGGAAAATAGTTAAAAGCTTATCGACAGGGAAATCCCCTGGACACGGACGCCACACCTATTTACCAATGGAGCTTATGGATAGTTTAATGGTACCTGTACTTGTCGTGAAAAATAAAACGGGTGATGTTGCTGACAAAACTAAATAAAGACCCATTTCTCTAGCCGCTTTCATAGGGAAGGTTCTAAACGGTCTGCTTAACCGTGTTAAGAGCGGCCAACCCGCCATACTTTTCGCGAGAATTTTGACAACGCTCGTGCGTGATTATGCCGTTGTTAGACATATATCTAGGCTTCTATCAAAGTAAAAAATAAAAATATGTAGAAATAAATTCAGTACAAGCCTGCAAAAATTGCTGTTTTGCACAAATTTTACTTCAACTTTGGCCGTTCATAATGTACTCATAATTTGTAAAAGTAAAGAAAGCATCCTGATAGAAGCCTTGCAAATGTAGTGGAGATTCTAAATGACAAATATTTATTCCACAAACTTGTAAGACTTATTCAAAAACACGTATTTCCTGGAACAAGTTTTATAAATTTTCGAACACTATTTTTCGTTCAATGTTATCGCATTAGGCGGTATGAGGTGCGCGGGAGACGTTTAGTGCGGGATTGGGTCTAGGTAAGACAGAAGAGTTGAAAGAATTTCGCCGCGATGGCTCTGGATGAAACAACAAGCTTTTCGACCATGCTCGCGTTGACGGTAGACGCGCCGGGAAGGGCCCTCTTAAGTTAAACTATGACCAATTTGGATTCAGGAGTCAACTTTCCATTGACAGTGCTATACTAGCGCGCTCAAGCAGACTGTAAAGATGCAGCTTCATTCGATATTTCTAAGGCTCTTACCATGTACATTATGAAACGCTATGGTCAAATCTAAATAGCCTGAGAGTGCCATAAGAACTTGTTAATACGTTGAAGTTTTGGTATGGCTCGCAGATTAATTGTGTCAAGTGGCCTAGTATGATGTATATCAAATGGAGTGCAGTGTTAGGCAGGGTGGATTACCATCACTTGCCTTGTTTAATATAATTATTTAAATATGAATCAGTTAATTTTGATGAGCTCAGTTAAACTGATTTCGGCTGTTCGATAGATGGTGCAGGCACGGTATGGTTTTACTGCCCATCAATTAGTGCTCTCAGGAAATTAATAGCGATTTGTTACACATGTTAACCCGTTGCCTAAAAACCAACAATATATCCTAAATAAAATGTATATGTTACGGTAAGTATGATTAATTGAAAATTATTAAAATTATCTATTACTATTAATAATTACCTCAAGATTTGGTAAATGTGAATATATAAAGAGTTGTTCTAAACCATACCTTCTAGTTACGGAGATATTGGGGGTCCAAGTTCCAACTTTATCACAAGTTTTTTTTAAAATACATGCTTTTAATGTTAGATTTTTTTTTCTTTAAACACCTCCGTAGTCGCCGTAGTATTCAATCCATTTATCAGCCCCATGTTTTGAGTGCTATTGAGTCCTACTGTAAAACGTGATATTTCACCCCAAAAAATAGTCGTTTACCAGCAATAAGTTTTGCTTAAAGTGAATTTGTTTGAAGTACATAATACTTGCTGGACGGTTTCGTGAAGGGTCCGTTTACACCCTGTATAAAAACATGATTTTTAAGATTTTTATTCCTAACACTATGGTTTGTGGGTCGAAATAAAAATAGTGCTCGTCGTTTTTGTTAAGGATTCATTGCGTTAAAACACAGATTAATAAATTCACTCCATTGTTCCATGGGGGGAGGGAGCCCCCTGATGCCTGCTACGAATTTCGCCTCGTCCACGTTCATTTCAACGCGCGTGCCGCCGGCAGCGAGAACTACGTACTTGACCGTAAGCGCGTCGGCGCCCTCCGAGCGTCTCTCACACTGCTTTGTTTTCTTTTGCTTTACTGTCACTCATCCTCTCAACACATTATTGGGTAAAATTAGGCTAAATAAGGCTAAGGGTAGGTCATCAACCAGCTGGCAGAATGTGGTCAGTAAATTCTTGAACTTTGAAAAGAAACAAAGGTCATACCACCACCAGAGATCGGAATAGGTAGCGTATTTGCCTGAAATTCAAGGAAGAAGTAAAAATAGGTCCCTCTAATTAAACAACTATATTTTGAAACTTCAACATCAGTCCGGGACTTTAAAGGGATCTACGCGTTACATACTACTTTCAAGTTAAACTCTACCTACTCCGAACTAAGGTTATAACACGCACGAGGAAACTGCGACTCGTCAAAGGCATGCATCAGTAGTTATAGCACTTTACCCCGAGTTTATTTCAAAAGCGGTCCAAGACAATAATATGATATATGAATGATTCCAGTGCTCCATTTCACGTCTTATCATTAAATTTGGCACACAGATAGTTTGTAACTTTAATAAGATATTTTTTATCCTGGTGCTTCGCTCCCGCGGCATTAGCTCTTATTTACACTAGAGCAAAGCCACGGGCACAAGCTAGTATAGAAATATATTAAATATCAACTTACCGGCCTTGTCTGAGTTCACCAACAGCGGTCCTTAAATTTGTTACGAGAAAAAAATTACAATACATGATCACAAAACAACAAAATCAACAATTTGTAAAACAGCAAATTCCCAAATGATTCAATGATTCTCTCAAAACTTGTAATGACATTTGAAGAAACAAAATTGTAGTACAGTGCGAGTTGTCAAGAAAGTGTAAGAAGGTTTTATTAGGCTGAAAAAACAAAATAAAAATAATAGGAATAAAGCTGACCATAATTATCTGATAAATAATAAATATCGCTGGACATTAACACACAGCACACAGGAGCAGCGGTGGCCCAGTGGTGGCGGCCCCGACTTACGAACAGTAAGTCGTGAGATGGTGTTGTGGGTTCGAACCCAGGCAGGCGCATTACTTTGTGTAATTTATTTCATCACCGCTGCTCTCAAAACGGTGAACAAAAACATCGTGAAGAAACCGGCATGATCTAGAACCAAAAAATTCGAAGACATGTGACATCTACCAATCCGCACTGGGCCCGCGTGGTGGATTATAGCCCATTCCCTCTCATAGAGGCCTGTGTCCCAGCAATGGGAACATTAATAGGCTGATGATGATGATTAACACACAGCGCCATCTAGTGCCACACTAAGCAACGAGGCTTGTGTCGTGGACACCAGATAGTTGATATACTACATAGATACTTTTTGTTTGTAAATACATACGTATTATACATATAAACATCCATGACTCGGAAACAAACGTCCATGCTCATCACACAAACAGTTGTTGAACCCGGGACCCTAAGAACGTAAGGCAGCCTCACTACCGCTGCGCCATTCGGGTCGTCAGTCGGTTCGGGTTGTCTGATAGACTACGTTATGTAACTATGAATACGCCACGCCACGAAAACGTCCTACCTTTCAAGCTGGGTTCAACCATACACACTCACAAAATTTCATTGGAATCCGTTTGATGGTTTTTCAGATTAGTCAAGACAAATCAGACTATCTGTCTTTAACGAGCATTAAAAAATATGAGACTCTTTATCGTACACTAAATTCAAGATAGAGATAGATAGAGGAAAGGCATAATATGAATTTGTCGCAGAGACTTGACGTGAATACAAAATTACAAAAAAATAAACAATAAACAAGCTACAGTTTGGTCGCTGTGAGGAGACGTTCCTGACAGGTCGTGAGCGAAAGGACGATGTAACTTTGAAGTGGCGAAGAAGTTACGATAAACATATAACTATCGTTTTTTTTTTTGCCCTAATAACAAATAATATTATTAAAAACGACACCATTAAATCAAGTAACAGTTATAATTTCGCGCTTTTATGTACCAACTGACAGACGTCAGAAACGCATTCTCTTCGTTCAGATAATATTATTTTTCATAATATTTTTATTTATAAATTTAATAGTTTGTGTGCGTTCGTCTTTTTTCGTTCGATTTGTGTTTTTGTTGTACAAATACGAATTTTAAATCAAGGAGAATATAATACTCTACTTGCTGATACTGACAAGCAAGCAAGAAAAGAACAATTATAGCACTCACACACTTATACCTAATACTAGCCACCATTTTATTTTTGAAAGGCACTAAACGCCAGCTCCATGTAGCCAATAGCAAGTTTTTACACCGAGTCTTGAAAAAATAATGGTTGTCTGTAATAGTATATTTCATTACAAGTGCGGAAAGGCTGTCATTGCAAAGAGTTCCGACAAATGTCTACCCGAGCCGAGGCGCAGCCGAAGGCGAGGGTTGACAGTTGGAACAAGTTGCAATGACGGTTCCGCAGGTGTACTGAACGACTATTTTTAATACAGTTGCGAAAAAATGAAGAAATTATTAAATTGCGTTAGAGTTATTGAGTTAGTTGAGTTTATTGTGTTTTTATTATTTTATTAAAAATAATAAAAACACAATAAACTCAACTAACTAATCATTTATTTCTTATAAAAGTTATAGTACACATGTATATATATATGTATGTAGCATCCGGCAGACCAAGAAACGTAGCTATTTCTTTTGGCATATTAACAAATTTGTTTATCCCGATTGCTTGAGCTGTACACTTCCCTTTTTGGTAATTTTGAAAAAAACGGTCGGTTTTTCCTTTTTGGGACATATTGATTTATAACACACATTTGATTCATATATTTTTGCACTATTCTAAGAAAATCTCCTTCAACAACAAAGCTTCTCAGTATCTTATTTTTTGTGTTCGGAATCTTGATTAGTAGCATTTTTCCATGGGCTTCAATATCTTTTAAATTAATATTGGCTAACTCCTCTCTGCGGCAAGCTCCAACAACGCCAAAAACCAGAGCAACCTACAAAAAAAGGGATTTGATTAATATTTTTTTAAATAATGTATTGACTGTATTTTGCGATTTCGTAAACTGAATACTAAAGACAAATATAAGTACTTATTTATAAATTACCTTTGTGGCTAAATAACGATCATCGGGAGCTTCGTTCAAAAACCTTTCCACTTCATTGGATGTTATATTTTCGACTTTTTACTTGTAAAACCGTCTGATTGTCGTTTTAAGAAAGCATTTAATTTTGGGTATTCACTAATATCCACGTTGTTCCTTATTTTCAGCATACTTTTTATCATCGAAAACCTCGACCATAACGTAGACGGTTTTAATTTTGCTGAGAGTTCGGAGAAGTATGCCAACATATCATTTTCTGAAAAACTATTTGCTTTTTTCTCTTCTCTCCACGCAATAAATTCGTCGCATGTAGATATGTAACGACTTTTTGACTTTTCCGGTAAAATGTTCTCCGAAGCATTTTGTGCAATTATACTGAGTTCCGGTGGTGTTAATTTAAAAAAAAAATAGGGTTGAAATTACTCATTTTGTGCAAACAACTAAACTCGCAAAGAAAATTTCTGGAAAATGGGGCCAACCGTAGAATATAAGCAGCTTTTTTTTTCTTCACCCATTTTGGTAGGCAAAGGGCCATCCATACAGCTTAGTCTTCAGTATATTTTTTTTTTGATATGAAATGAAACTGAAATTTAATGAGATGAAATGAAATGAAACCTAACCTAACTCATTCAATTAAATCATTAAATCTGATATTGAAATAAATTAGTAGCTTCTTTTTAGAAATATACGTATTTGTATGAATCACAGTAAACTCTTTAGTAAAAACTTCATGGGTGGTTTTTCTTTTTAATAGACATTATTTTGACAGTTGTGAAAGAGAACGCACGAGTTCGGGAAAGGTAAAAAAAAAGCACTAGTATGTAATAGCCCACATCCCGAACGCTATACGTCCCTGCAATACACCACTTTTTGAGCAACTGTATTAAAAAGTCGGTTTACGGACGATAATTTTACGTGATACCGTCATAAAAAAAAACATTGATGAAAAATTGCATACCTACTTTTATGAAAGAATTTAATGATTATCACTGAATCATCATTATTTTGTATGATACAAAGGAGTTGATTGAAAATTACAAGTTTTTCGATAAATCAACATTTATTTGAAAGAAAGAAAATTTCATCCTCCTTTTTACCCCCTTAAGAATGGGAATTCTAACAACACCGTTGCGTTAGCTTCCAACCATACGCTTATATAAATTAAAATTATAAATTTTGTGATTTTTACTTCAAAAATTAAGGAATTTCCATACACAACTTCATCCCCTTTTTTAACCCTTGGGGGGTGGAATTATCAAAAACGCTGAGACACGTATAAATTAATTTCAATCGTCAGCCTCAACACAAAAAGATGAATTAAGATCCTAACTTTAAAACTGACGGACTTTCATTCAAACTTTCATCCCCTATTTAACTCCCTTAAGGATTGAATTTCGAAAAATCCTTCCGAAAAATTTTGCACAGTCGTTCCCTTTAAAAGGAAGGAATAATCCTTATAAAGGGAACGACTGTGCAAAATTTCAGTTTTCTAGGTCCAAGGGTTTGGGCTGGGCGTTGATGAGCCAGGCGAAACGTGACTGGCGCGCGAAACGGTGTGACACATTTTCGTGCTTGCAGCCGGTGTTCATCGATTTATAAGACGTTATCACGTCAAAAAATCCTGGGCTGGTAGCTGGATAAGTCCATGAATTTACCTAGGTATATATAACTCCAACCTCATCAAATGACCGCCCCCATCCACCAGAAGTCATCCGGCTATACATAATTACTGCTACCCGCGCGAAGCCGGGGCGGGGTGAAATAATAATTATAAAAAATATTAAAAATATGAGTAGGTATTACAGTGAGATATTAAGTTTCCCGTACAGCGAACATGTATTTTAAAATACTACTATGTTAATTAACATGATTACAGCAAAGAAAATATAAATCTTTTTAGGAAATGTATTTCCAGCGTTGGTTTCTCCGAAGTTTACCAATCGGATAATGTAAATGAAAGCTTGGACTCTTTTTATGATATGTTTAAACTACATATTCTACGATCTCTGTTGTCCAATCATCAAACGTACAATATCAATAGTTATGAGGCCAATAAAACCATGTAGTAAGAGAAGATGAAACTTATTGCGGCATTATAGACTAACACGAGAGAGAGAGAGATAGATTCAAAAATAGCTTTTGAAACATTCTCAAAAAGATACCAAAAAATAATCAAGTGAACACAACGAGCTCAAAATAGCAATTTTATTGGAACAAGTACCAACAAATCCAAGGCAACTTGGAAGGTCAAAAATAGTATGAAACTCAACATTCCTAAAGCTATATATATACATATAATACGTGTAATTAATGTAAATGATAAAAAACAGAACCAAAAATGACAGCGGAGCGGATATTTAATGATTATTTTGTGGACTCAGTTCAACCGAATACCAATAATTTTATTATTAAATAAAATAATTTTATTATTTCCTATAATCATTATTATTTTTAACATTTTTAAACATTGCAATACAAAACACTATAAAAAAGCATTTGAAAATATTAAAAAATATGGCCCACCAGCGCTGGAAACAGGGTCTGAGCTGCCGGTGGTCAGGGCTCTTGGGAGAGGAACCTCCTAACAATACGTGCCGTGTCTAGAAGTACTGCGCACTGAATCAAGCCCTTGATCTAGCTGCCAAGCGATATCCTCCTAAGATGTTGGTCGAGGCTCTTGGCTATTAAGCCATTGGCCGACACGACTATCGGCACAATGACAGCTGTGCTCACGTCCCACATGTCAACAATTTAATATTTATTATTATTACTTATCTGTATTTACTAATAATAATAGAGGAAATGTAAAACAAACTACTCAAGTTTGCTTTGTTGAGGAATTTTCACAGAATTGCCAACTAGAAGGTTGAAGTTTACTTCATCATGATAAATTCGTTGAATTCTCAAATACTCAAGAAAATTATATTCTACAATACCTGAGTAGGAAGGCAGCTAGACGGAAACAATGAATTTGAAAACAATTGAGCTATTAATAACTATTCTGAGAAAGTACATAAATGAAGTATCTTAGTATTGTGCTTTCAAGGTATTGGAATCTTGTTGAGAGAATTCCAGTAACAACTCAGCTGGTTTATAGGATGTTTGCGGAGTACTGAACATGCACTTATAAGTAACGCGAGCGCGAATGCGTTTGACGGCGTGAGATACCGTGGCCCCGGAACACAAAGGGCGAAGAAGGAATATGGATGGGTTTTACTCAGTAGAAGTCTGACACTCCCTCTTGCTCCGCCCAGAGCGGGAGGAGACATTTGATGATTTCCCATCCGAAAACAAAAAGGCGTCAAACTCTTTTTATTCATATCATTGTAAAATGTAATCTCACAAATCTTCACAAGCGAAAATTGTCACTTAACCGATATTTCCCGTAATTGACATTTCATAAAGCGAAAAAAATAAATAAAATAAGGACATTCAATCTCAAAAAATAATTCAGCTTTTTGTTTCCCTAATTTTGCTGATGTTTGTAATTATTTCCAGTGCATGGTATTGTACTACCACTGATTTTTTTTCATAAATCTAAATCTATTTCAATTACTGAAAACTTAAATTCAGACACCGTGTAGAAAAACCAAGTTTTCTAACGCAAATTAAAAACAAAGTTAAGAAAACTTCCGGAAACAATTACCGTCCATGAATTACAATTTCGTTCGGTTCGCCGCTTCCTCCCGTAACAAAATTACTCCCCTGCTGCCATCTAAGGGTCTACTTTTTGTATGTATACCATCCGTCTGGCATAACACGCGATCCGCACTCCTGTTGGAACCGGCAGTCAAATCTGTCTAGGCGTCCATCGATTTACCAAGACAAGTGCTTGATGTCTTTCGACGGAGTTAAAAACTTCTATTATTAGGAAAATGCAACGGTCCATTGACTTAATTGTCATCACGGTCACTTTTAAAATTGAAAATACTGTTCATTTTGCACGTTATTTTCACATTTATTTATTTATTAATATAGGTTCACCAACAGCTTCTGTGTACAGCATTTAGTTATACATAGGTTTTACAGTCTTGGACTTACACAGTCGCCAATGACATTACATCACATTGTTTTAAGACAAGGACATTACATAAGCAGTGGTTCTTAAACTGTATCTTGGGGGCCGGAGGTCCGTTATCATCAAATGAAAATGTAATTTGTAGATGATGAGTTATGGAACAGCCGACCCCACACAGTTGGGAAAAGGCTAGGCAGATGATGATGGTGAAGAGATGATTATGTGTGAAGGGACAAGTATAGTGTGCAACATTGTAACAGCTAGATATGTATCAACTAGATAAATAATATCTAGCTGATACAATTTCTTTGGAAAACATTTTGGTAATACCTACATAGTTGGGGTGTGCCTTCTCTGTTCCAATCCTAGGCAAAGGCCGGGACACACGGGTCCGCGGGAAATATAAAGAGAGGGACGGATCCCACTCCTTCTATTTCCCACAGACCCGTGCGTCCTGTTTCCTGTAGTCCTTCTTATTACGCTCGGATTTTTTAATGAATATAGTTGTTTAAACGGAAAGGAAGAGAAACATTTATAAAAACAATAAAATACAAAAGCGACAAAATTCACGGAAACACGTCCCGTGTTCCGATATCATTAAAAAATTACAAGGAATATTTATTAAGTCAACCGTAAAAATAATAATTGGTAGACACAAATAAACCATCACACTCACGGCAAACACACCGGACGTTTGTATCGGATGGCTGCCGCTACAGGGCAAATTAATATTAGAAGAAAGTTTTCATGTTTTTAACGTCTGCCGCGCGGATGTTCATCGGTGGTATTTATGATCGGCGAAGGTTGCAATTTTTAATAGATTTAAGACACTGGGAAGAGGGTTTCAGTAGGCATTTCAAAGAGAAATTGAAATACCTGAGCTAGTTAGCCGGATACCTTGAGCTAGTTATTATATTTATTTGACAATGCAGGCCCAGTGCGGGTTGGTGAAAGTCAAATATCTTCGCTTTTTTAGAACATGGTTTTTAGGTTCATGTTGTTTTCCTTCACTTTTTTAGAACACACTGTAATTTATACCAAGACGGAGTGTATTTCTCGGTTATTGACATTAAAATCTGCCCGTGGATACATTTTGACCATGTTAGAACCTATAGCAATTTTAGTTGCTGTTCTGTTAAGCTTCTTCCCACTGCTGGCTCTCCCCACGACTTCCAGGGCTATTATGAAACAGATGTTTTTCTGTAATAACTGACCAAAACTTTCTGTTCCAGCATCTACAATTTTCGTCTAGAATCATGTGCAGAATAACAATTCATGCCAATGATTCTTCACTAGACCATGAATAGTTTTGCAATTTAGCGCGATACATACACAATGTGAACCGAGGCCATGTTCTATCAGTGATGGAACGTCATGTCCGGTGTATCCACATATACATACATATCTCGTAATGAACTATTCAGCTTCGTATCCCTAAAATAACACAATCCGTAACTCGAAACTAACTCAATTTGCTTTCATTTTATTTGTAAAACAACTGTATTGGTCAACCAATAACACAATGGTTGCATGATTGTGTGATGTATTCCAAAAATGGCGCTTTGCTTCCATGTTTACTGTGGGAACCGCCAGAAACAAAAAAAATGTGGTTTCATAGTGAACGTACAAACAAGTCTAACTGTTTTTGTGTAAACTATTCATACGTTCAGTATGAGAACTTAATAGGCATATATTAGGAATATATATAGGCATATAGACGACTAGGTACTTTAATTTTAATTAGTTGTTTATCTAGTCACTGGAACAGTAACCAGTTATTACACCAATGGTGCAATCTGCTACTTTCCATTTCGTTCATCTTGTGCGCGGTGGACATCACGGTGTGGACCACGTTCGCCCCCGCAGCGTATTTTTTTTATTTAAGTATCAAACTAACTACTATTTTGCGGGTAGTTTCTACATTTTTTGATACTCAGATTATTTTCAGGTGATCTGTGTTATGTCTCGCCCATAACCACCTGCAAAATACAGGATGTAAACGCTTTATGAAGGGTTTCACAAAGCCGTCAAACAAGCATTAAGTGCGTCAAACTAAGTAACCATACGCAAAAATGATTGCTAGGAAATATTAATACGCTTTGAATAGTAAACGGGTCATGGAGATGATTAAAGTAAAAACCTTAACAACCAGTATAAAAAAAAATCTTGTAAAAATTTGAAACTTTTAAGTTAATAATGAGAAATCTGTTTTAAAAACAACGAGTATTCTATTTCTGCGTTGAAAATGAAAAACTTTCGACAATAGCAGGCTATGATTTTTAATTTAGTTCTGATTAAAAAAAAAACCGGCCACGAGCGAGTCGGACTCGAGCACCGAGGGTTCCGTACAAACTTAACTTTGCTGTTTGATCCCTAGAAACGGCTATTGCACCAACCGCAAATAATAAGTTTGTAATATTAAAATCGCTAATTTTTGTTATTAAACTACATAAATTTACGGTTTTCAGACTTTTGCCTTGACATGTGCTGTAAGACCTTGCTTTGTGCCAAATTTCGTGATTCTAGGTCAACGGGAACTACCATATAGGTTTTCGCCCCAAAACCTATCGGGTACTTCCGGGTGATAAATTTGTCAATTTTGGTTATAAGCAAGGACTTACAGCACAAGGGAATAAAGGGAAAGTCCGAAAAATAAAAAATAAATGAAAATTAAGGTAATCTTTGATATTTACCATTCATTCCCTCTTCAATTTCTTCTATATATATATATTTCTTTAATTCTTCCTCATCAATCATTCCCTCTGCGTCGATTCCCTTTACGTCGACTCGTGAAACAAATGACATCTGTTTTAAAAAGTTTACGCTTGACCTCGAGGTTGCAAAAGTACACTTAAAACAAAAAATTAAACACTTTTACAAATAAAATATATTTACTTAAACTCTAAATTTGCTTATATCTTTTTATCGTTTTACCTTGATTTTTATACACCTAATAGGGACTATAGACCTCAGTATCTGGTATACATTTCAACTTGCTAGGTCCACCCGTTCCTGCGAAAATCGGTGGTGACAGACGGACAGACGGACACATGGACAGACGGATAGACAAACAGACGGGCAGACGGACAAGAAAGTGATCTTATAAGGGTTCCGTTTTCCTTTTGAGGTGCAGAACTGGGTGCACGTACTAGAGTGGCTCTTAAAATAAAAGGATTTTGTAACAGTTTACTTTGAAGTGAATCAGTAGTACTATCGAGGATACTCCCGCCTGATCACTACTAAGCAAACTTTTGCTTGCACTTACAACATAGAAACACTGTCTAGCCCCGCCCCGTTGACTTTGTATAGAAATAATGAATGAAAAGATTCCGATCGGTCGAGCGCACTGACGACGCACGCCAAACGAGAGTTATTGTTATTTTGCGCGCCAAAGTTGACGTTTTCCTAATGGGTCTAAACTTTAAGGGGGCGTGGCTCGGCGCATCTGCATGATTTAAGCGATTTTTTTTTTGATCAAGCGGAAAACACCACGACTGTACCAATTGTATTATTTTACTAAAATGTATGAGATTGTTACGTTTGCGTTTGGAAAAACATTTCGTACTACTCAACAATTTTCTGATAATATATTTTTATGTCTTTTGGAGTTTGGTGTAAAATTGTGTCATTAGTAAAAACAGAGTACATATAAATATTTAGTAGTCCATGGAAATCGTACCATATAAGGGGGGTTCCCTTGCATCAAATAAGGTAGTTCTGAGTTTTTTTTTATAATAATATGTTGTATGTGATGAAGTAGTTCCAGAAGTCAAATCCAATTTTTCGACCTCCGAAACCCTCCGGATCATTGTTTAATTTTTCGTACTTTTTTTAGTTTTTGACACTTTTTTTCACCAAGGACCTTAGCTACGGTAAAAGTTACAAAAATGTTTTTAAGAAGACTAAATTTGCAACAAAATGAAAGTAATTCCGCTATGTTAGACCAAATAGATTCTAAGATACAGTTGTTCAAAGTTATCATATCATGTCAAGTTGTCAAATCATTTAAATCACAATTAAATAGAAAAATATCATAATATTACATCAAATGTCACACAAGGTTACGATATGGATACAATACAAATAGGCCAATTTAAATTATTATAGCAAAGTGCATGCCAGGAATAATAAACTGAAAACAAGATGAGTACCAAGAAATCGATCTTATAGTCATATAAATGTGTTACAACATGGATATTTAGATCCCACAGATTTTTTTCGATAGGAACTCCGAGATATTATAATAAGATTTACGAGAAAGTTTTTTAAATGTCTTTAAACAAATTAACATTTAAGATTTTAATCGATTCTGGTATTTGATCATATAAAGTATGTAAGCATATTCAAACCCGCAATAGTGCATGCTTACATGATACCAATAAAAATATGAACAAAAAAAACACTAACAAATAACAGATAGAACCATACCATTCCATTTTGTGTATAACTTTTTTTTAATTTTGTGTGCAATAAAGTATATGAATATGAATATATACCAAAACTTTCGCAAAAATCTCGGAACGGGGAGTATGCCATATCGAATGCCAAATAATCGAATATCAATTGATCGACCACTATAAATCGAACGTCTAAATACTCGAACGTTCATAATTACACCCTTGCTACCCTTGCTTGCTTGCCTAAATATGCGCGGGACCATAAGTTTTAGGTATGTACAATCCAGTTTCCCTTTAATACTTTAAACCTGGCTTTAAATATCTAGCTACTACTAGGTACTGACCGAATGTTCTCAGTCGTTGGTTGATGACACCTAGCATACGACGGGCATTGGAATCTGGCGGTTGGGAAACATCTCTCGGTACAAATTAATGGCTCCTCGCACACTTTCATTAGATAACAAGTAGGCACGAACCATATCCCAATATTCTTCACTGGAATATTGATAAGACGTAATTTTTGGTCATTCAAGAAAACGCACATTTATCGTGAAATAAGCGGGGTTGTTTATGCGATACCCGGAAGCGTACATGCGGAATTAGCGGCGCGATCGCCTAGACTGGCTGGCCTGGGCATAAGCTGGGATCAGCGCGTGGCGGCGCGGCATGTGCCCTGACGGTACATCGGGGACAACACAAAGGAAAGGGGAGGAGTTTGCGCAAGAGCTTTTCGGCAGGATCGGCATGTGTTTTGCCGCGTGGTTACTTCACTGTTTTCAAGTTCACTTCTTGCGCGCGCTCAGTGTCCATGAATAGTGTATTTTATTGGACAATTACGTCACAAAT
The DNA here is from genome assembly GCA_963853795.1 of Xestia rhomboidea. Taxonomy (NCBI): domain Eukaryota; kingdom Metazoa; phylum Arthropoda; class Insecta; order Lepidoptera; family Noctuidae; genus Xestia; species Xestia rhomboidea. The sequence continues at coordinate 3,211,235 of OY970756.1, forward strand.
GAAGGTTAGAGTTTTTTTACATATTTTAGACGAGAGTCGAATACTGAATACTTTCCCTCAATATGTCCCTCGTTTAACCTAACATACTGTATAATTGGTGCCATGCAGAAAACACATATATGCATCATAGCTGTCTTAAACTGTCTTGCACATAGCATATTGGCGTGTCGTCGACTCCGGTTATTGGAGTCAGATAGCTTGGGGAATAAATTTGGGTTGGTTTTCAGAAATACCGCCACCTCAAATAATATATGTACAGAGACGGCAGTTGTCAATATTTTATACTGAATAAAAATGGTTACCTAGTGTCTGTGGATTTCAAACCGAACATTGCTCTAATAAACTTTTTTGGCATTAAAATATTAATTCCTTTTTAGCTGAAGTTCTAGAATAGGCCATGTATGAAAATTTTAAATTGTCTCGATTTTTTTTCTGCACATTGGAATAACCTAATACTATCTACAAAAAAAGTATCAGATTTATCTGATAAGTATTTCCAGAGAAATAAATTAAATTCTGTTAGGGCGGCCACCGTGCACCGTCGGTACGCTACGGATTTTTGTTCAATTTCCTTAGCCTAATCAATGAAAAATTAAAAATCTGTCTTACATCTATCATAACTTGTCATATTATAAATTATAACCTAATTTTCACGCCTTGCTTCGTGTGTTTGTTTGCGATTTTATGTATATATCTTTACGACGACCCATAGGCTTTGAATACTGGATTAGATTTCGACTGCCTTCACGCCTTGGACATTGGATTACATTTCCACTGCTATCACGGAGACCCTACGTTTTAGAAATTGGATAATATCTCGAACGTTTTTAACGACAACCTCACCGTTTTGGGAATAGTGATCAGGAGATCGCCGCTGTTAACAGAATACACAATAGTACTACTACTACATACTATAATTATGGATACTGCCTGTTATGTTCGTGCGAACTCGACAAATTTACTAAAGATCTACATGCCTAAGATATTAGAATGTATTGAAAAGCAGTGACAAGCACAACATCGCTGAAATTAAAGGAGTGAAAGCTTCAATGTAGAAAAAATAATATATAATTTATAATAACGAAGATATTTTTTTAAGTAATAAAGGTATTTTTTAATAAAGGTAAATTTAATTCCTGGGCATCACACGCATTTTCGGGTTGAAACGCGGTCAAATATTGTATTGACTTGAAATCTTCAAGTCAATATAACATCACACTGAAAAATATTACGCAAAAATACTAACACTACTTGATGATGATGATAAGCTTGATGGGCTGATAGGGGCTAGTTGTCTTCCTCAGACAGTAAAACAGTCAAATACTAGGGGCACAGTTTATTGCACAAACACACACAGTACAAAGTCGTATGTAAATCACAACTATTTAACTTTTTCAGTTATATTTTTCAGGACAGCATCCAATTTCAGTTTTAGTTTTCTAACACCCGAAAACCATTGCATTTAATTTTCTATAAATCTTCTTCGGCCTGAAAAGGAAAATATAATATAAAAGCAGTAGCAGTTATATTTAGCTCGAGCCAGTCTGGACTGGATAGTAAATAAATTTTATTTCAACTTACTTAAATGGGCCTTGCAGCAATAAAGATTTGGTTTTGGACGTTTCTGTTTACCAAATGACACCAGTTGGACATCGCAGTTGTACCACGGGTCGGGAGTGCATTTTTCTTTCAAATCTAATGCCTGGATTCTTTTTATCGTCGTTAGGGCACGTCGGTATGAAACATTTTTTAGGCTCACGCCATTCCTGGTGTTTAGAATCCATGGTAAACAACGGAATGAATCTGTGCTAAAGCGCACTACGTATAATTAACCAATATCAAAAGCGTAGGGTCTTCGTGAAGGCAGTCGAAATGTAATCCAATATCCAAGGCGTGGGGTCGTTGTGAAAGCAGCCAAAATCTATCGTCGTAAAGATATATCCATAAAATCGCAAACAAACACACGAAGCGAGACGTGAAAAGTGAGGTTATAGTTATATTATGACAAGTCATGATAGATGTCAGACAGTTTTTTTAATTTTTAATTGAGTAGGCTAAGGAAATTGAATAAAAATCCGTAGCGTACCGACGATGGCCGCGTCTAACAGAATTTAATTTATTTCTCTGGAAATACTTATCAGATAAATCTGATACTTTTTTTGTAGATAGTATTAGCTTATTCCTATGTGCAGAAAAAAAATCGAGACAATTTAAAATTTTCATACATGGCCCATTCCTAACATAACGCCATATCTTAATATTGAACCCTGGCGGGTTCCATGGTATGCTGTAACAATAGCATCCGTTCCTATGACTGGAGCGAGCTTATATAAGGGATACGTCGATTTGCTATGTCGCTTAGTCAATTCTACTGTGTGTGCTTTCCAATCCAGGCGTTGGTCACATCCTTATTCTTAGGTTTAACGCATATAGAGTTAAGCCTAAGAATTGAGAGGTGCTTACTTGATTTATTTTATTAATGTCGAAGTGAATATTCATATTTATATTTTTGCGTTGTTTGAAGGCCATTTTTCATTTATTATTGTTTCGTTTCATAAATATTTATTTTCAGATTGTTATTGTTGAGCCATATTATTATTGAGTTCATAGTATTAGTTACTTAATTATTATAAATGTTTGTTTGTACAGTCAATGGTTAATGTACTGTCATCAGCAAAAAGAGTCATGTGATGTTTCGTCACTTTGGGCAAGTCATTTATACAATTTTATTATAGTATAAATAGAGGGGGGCCAAGCACGCTCCTCTGTGGTACACCATATAAGATTGATCTATCACGTGACCCATAGACCCTTTCGTATTTAGTTTTCGGATCTAACTGTGAAATTTCTAGTTAATGCTTTCGGGTTTTTAGATACCATTCGATTAGCATTAGGACGTTTCCTCTTATTCCGTAAGCTTCTCATTTATCAAGCAAGATATTGTGATCGACGTAGTCGAAAGCTTGAGTCATATTACAATATATTGAATAAACAGGTACTTTATGGCCAACATTTGCAATTATTTTATTCAAGAAGTCTTAAAAGGCCGTGTTAATAAATTTGTCTTTTCTAAAGCCTTTTAGTTCTTCAGCCAAGATGTCATGTTTTACTAAATATTTATGAATTTGTTCATTAGATTTATTTTTCAAATAGCTTTGAGAATATTGGCACAAGTGCAATAGGTCTATAAGACTCCGTGTTTCCTTTGTATATTTTTTTCGTATAGAGGTTTTACTACAGCTATCTTACGATCTGCTGGATATGTGCCTCGTATTATGTATAAATTTAGAATGTGACTCAAATGGCCACACATGCTGTCTGATACATATTTAATCGCTTTTGTGGATATACTATCATGTCCTATACTATTGGTGTTTTTAGGGATTTTATTATGTTTTTTTGTCATTATCATTACTTGGGGCCATAAACATGGAGTGGCTAGGTTTGGGTATATTTGAGGTTTTTTGTATACCCATATTACAGACGGGTTTCATTTTTTCATTGACAAAATTAAACCTGTCTGTGTTGTCGTTCATTTTACAAACTCTTGTAATATTTTAATAATAATAATTTATTCATCAAAAACATTGTAGTACATATCACAATTTACAGAATCGCTTATATAATAGTGTACAAAGACTACAATAAAATGGTGGGTGAGGTGCTGTATTCCTAGCTAGATTAATTAGGTAACCTATGTTAAGGAGTACAGTGTCGGTCCCTAAGGAAAGAAACAATAAAATCGTACACATTATGCATTAAAGATAAGATAAGTAAGATATTTTTTTTCTCCTGCTATGGCTACAACAAAAAAAAGGTAATTTAAGGCATAGAAAATAGAATGATAGGGTAAGTAGGTATATAAACTAAAAGTAAATTATGTAAAAAGTGGATAGGTGAGTATTTAGACCAAATGTGTACGCTGTGCGAATAAGTTGTATTTCCGCTACAGGTTACGAGTCATAAACTTTAGCGGATTAAATTGTATGACCGAAACGTATGTTAGTGAGATTTCGATGTGCATCTTTATAATAATCTTAATTTATTTTATAGTATCTGTAGTAAATTATCAGAAAAAAATAAACAAGTGAATCAAATTAAATCAGTTCTGAATTTGTCCGTTTCGTCGTAATTTTTACCTTGTAGGAATGAGTAAACAGCCTTTTTACATTTGTAATATGATAGAGCACATATTGGACAGTGCTTATCTATCTTATTATAGAGAGCCGGGCCTTGGTAGTAAAATATCTTCTAAAGAAGGCTGATTGCGTTAGTGGTAGTGTGCAATTGTGCATATTTTGTCTTTTCGACGTTGTTATTTTTTTCTGGTTTAAGAACTTTATTATTCCTCATTAAGAATTAACAATAATTCACTTACTGAGAAACTAAATTTAAATACAATATCTACGAGCGTACAGAATCTAAGTTCATTGTAAAAATAACAAACATGAGGGTAAGCGATCACAACAACAACACAAGAAAAAACAAATGTACCTATTTAGTAGCTAATCACCAACCAAGCAAACACGGATGTAAACTAAAAGTAAGTTGCTTTTTTGTATGGGGTTTTCCTGTGTTGTAATAATATTACTTGTAAAATAAAATGTTGCCGTATGTTCAGAATTCCCCATTGACTGTACAATTCATTGGTAGGGAACATAAAATGTCGACCTTCGAAATGGGCCTGTGAGCGACTTCTTGGGGCTATTTTGTTTACTCACCTCAAGAACTTTGAACAGCCTGTATCTATGGAACTATCAAATCCACATAAACCAATTGATATTAGATATAATTTCAATGAGGACAATGTCGATAGTAGTTTGACAGTGAAAAATGCTATGCGCTGCGCTCCAAGAATCCCTCCGCGTCGCTGTCATCCGGAAACGTGCCTAGAAGACTGGCAGCAATAAATAATTTCAAAATAAAATAAATTTGTCGTTATTTAAAAATGCTACGGGTAGACTACTTTCGCGTAGCACTTATGTAAATCTAAAGCGAGTGCCAGACTGTTGTAAACAAACCCTCCACACACCTGTTGACGCACTGTTGTAAACCGTCGGTGGAGACCGATGTGGAGATGTGTGGAGGGCTTGTTTACAACAATCTGGCACGGGAGAGAAATGTGGAAAAGGTCAAAGTGAAATCATAAAGAATAACGTATTAACCTAACATATAAAAAAGAGACCTAATATGCTCCAATGTAAACAAAACCTCGCGAAGTATGTATCTACTAATTTAAAATGCTCTCGAAAACAGCTCTTACGCAGCAGACGAATGATTTTCTAAGTCTACATAAAATTAAAAAATATTATATAATATGCCATGTTCTTGAAAATTCATCCTAATGCTTGTAACTGGTAGGACCACGGGACATCACCATATAGCTGTGGGAAACCAGTAGGATAAATCGGTAAAACCAGTGAAGGCCGGAAAATAAGTGAAGGTCGGAAAACAATTTTCTTGTGATCGCTAGTTAAAAAACAGTTTAACGCGATTATTGACCGTCCTACAAGGAAATCATAGTGAACTGGTCAATAAATTCTCACACAGCCCAAACCTCATTTTAAAAACCAAACTTCACTCCTAAAACACTATTATAGCAATCGACACATTCGCAATACGCTGGTCAAATACAGACATAAACAAAAACTACAATGCACTCTTAAAACATCACTTACCAAACACAGAAAACACCAACCAAAATCGAGGATACAGCGACTTACTCTACCGCGCTTACAAGGAGGAAGAGGTCTGATAGACTGGATCGACTTACACAACCAACTGGTTTGTATAACAGATCCGAAAATTCATCACTACACGAGCCTGCCACACGTCGACAAAGGTAAGACTAACGAATAGCTCAAACGAGGAGAACTGTTTGCCAAGACGAAAGGATTAATGCTGGCGATCCAAGACCATAATATAATTAAAGTTTATCTTAACTATTTTCAATATAACTACGGTTGATTCACATAATTATATGTTCAACACATATTGGTCGACTACTGTTTAATCTAATTATGATTTATAATAAATGTAATGGTTTTTTTTTAAGATATTGGCTATGACATTGATTGGATGTCGAGTCGAGTTAAAGTGGCGCACGCCAGCTAACAAGACCCAATGCAGAAAAGCACTAAGCAATACTGAGTTCTACTTTATTTCCTTCGATTTGTATGTTTTATTATTTGTATCAGAAAGGAAATGCATCTAACAAGCGCGCATGTTTAAACCATAGGTGAGTCAACCGTAGATGAATGGTCCTCTATAGATGGATTTCGTTCATTAGTTATTACAAAAAATCTGTGAAACAATCTTTAGGTATTTTAAACAGTAGGTCTTTGGACCGTTGTTGTATCTAAAATGGTTAGGATAAACTTAGGTATTATGATACGTACCCCCTCTGAGACTATACAACATATTACAGGAGCTTGTAAATTGCACAGACCGACTATAGCCACCGACATGACGAAGTTGCCGCAATTATACACCAACAATTAGCTTTCAAATATAAACTCATAAGTGAGAAACCATATTATAAATATGAACCTAGAGGAAATACCTAATAGTAGAAAATAAGAACCTGAAAATCTTTTGGGACAGAACGATAATAATAGACCTGATATAACCACACACGACAAAGCCAATAAAATAGTTTACTTGGGGTCGGCGCAGCACGTCTTCTTAATTCGGTACAATACATACTTTCTTGATTTTGAATATACATTTAATTGAAAAAATATGCTATTCCAGAAATAGTGCATTTCATTAAAATATTCTGTTCAACTCAAGGCAACCCACCTGAAGCCCCATCGGAAATACGATCCAAGTAAAAAAGTCTCAAAAGCGGCGATCAACCATTTCCTTTGTCCCTGTTTTTTGAAAATACCTACTGGCGTCGCGTCGTTGTCAGGAATTCACTCAATAGGTACTGGCGACTAGCTATTAGTCGCGTAGCACGTCGTCATCAAACAGAACACACCGAAAACTTAATAAAACAGCAATGTCACTTCCGCAACAGTTGAATAAAACAGTAGAATTTGGACTTTCCTGTAATGCAAAGGATTGCCAGCTGTATTCCCAATACGAAATTATTTTGAATACATAAACTATCCAATTGGTTAAACACAACTTATTATTTACGCTTGACACAAATTTAAAATAAACTAACTAAATATCATGTAGATAACCAAGAGGCCACGTACGTAGCCCACAAATGTGTCTATAGTAAAGGATAATGCAGATAGGTACACATCTTCTGTAGTTCCCAAAGGTCACTAGACTGGTTGGCTTTCAGAAGTTACAAACATGCATAGTTACCATTATTTACATGAACGCAATAAAGAGTTTGAGTTTTTTTCTTTTTCGGATGGGAAATCATTAAATGACTCCTCCCGCTCTGGGCGGAGCAGGAGGGAGTGTCAGACTTTTACTGACTAAAACCCATCCATGTTCCTTCATCGCCCTTTGTGTTCCGGGGCCACGGTATCTCTTTCGAATAGTCCCGCAGCCCCGGCAGGATGCATAGTTACCATTGAATTCTAATAATTCAAATTCTGCAAGAGAAAACATTTTTAGGGTTCCGTACCTCAAAAGGAAAAAACGGAACCCTTATAGGATCACTTTGTAGTGACGCGTGACAAACAAAGTGAAGTGAAGAGTGTACAGTACAAACAGATCGAGTTGAAATATAAACCATATACTCAAGTCTACAGTGCCTTGAAGCTGTCAAAAAATCAAACTTCTTAGTTAACGTAAAAAAAAGATACGGCCGTTTATGCCGCAAAAAACCTACTCGTATCCATATTTCGACACTCTCAAGGGAATCAAAGTTTATAAAGTACTTCCCGTTGACCTAGAATTATGAAATTTGGCAAGAAGCTATGTCTTACAGCACATGTAAAGGAAAAAAAAAACCGTAAATATGTAGTTTAATAACAAAATACCAACAAGTTTATACGGAACCCTCGGTGCGCGAGTCCAACTCCCACTTTACCAGTTTTTTGTAAGCGTATTCAAAACTGCGTCTTCTTTAAGGCTGGGGTATCTGCTAAATTAGCAACTCTATTTTTGCGGTGGTTCAAACTTCGTTTGAAATCCTGTTAGAATAAAGTTCTAATGAGCTTGCACTACAAAGTGGTTGTTACGTCTGTCACTGCGGGCCGAATAGTGCGAAATGAGTGGTTTTTATTTAATTGTAGCCTAATAAATCATTAGATCAAAATGCCAATTGTACACTTTGTGAAGAACAAAGTGACAAATACTTTATTGTACCAATTAAAGTTTAGAGTCTAATAAGCCACATATATGTTTTTTGCACATTTATATTCACTCATCAAAGAAGTGTTACATGGAGAAAACCTTTTGTTAGCAGATACCACGCCCTTAAACCGATGATTACAAAGATGTTTATTCCAAAGACGTAACCTCTTAAATCGTATTAATTTAGAACAAGCGGACTTGTGAAAATCGCTTGAAGCTATTTTTTTTAATCGCGATCGTTAGGCAAATGTTTTCCGACCTCACTTGTTTTCCGACCTTCTCTTGTTTTCCGACCTTCTCTTGTTTTCCGACTTTCACTTGTTTTACCGATTTGTCTTACTGGGACATGAGAGATTGGAATCTATTTAATTATGTAGGATATTAACTATATAAAGTGTTTTTTTTTTATAAAATTAAACTATACTCACCAATTTCAATGCTGTTTTGTAAGTCATACAGCATTTATTAATTAAAAGCGTATACGTAGATAATGATTGGTAATTTAATAAAACCGTTTTAGTTAATATATTAAATATTAGTATTACGAAGATAATACTACGTAAACAAGAATTTGTGTGGTATACTACCACCCGACAACGGAAAAATCACGCTCTAATTAAATTCGGGTTTACAAGGTAAAATCGACTCCTATTGTTGAAGTCGGTTCAAATGTAGCCTATGTTACCCGGGTCACATTATACACACCCACCAAAATCGGATGAATAGTTTAGGCGCTACGGCGGAACATATATAAATACACAGACTGCTAAAATCCAAACCCTTCCTTTTGGGCACTCCGTAGTCGGGTAAAACATGGAGTCGGAAATCCGAAATTTCAGAACGGCGCAAAATATCTGAAAGGACCAAGGTAAGTAATCATTTCTTTTTTTAACTTTATTTACAGGAGAGGTACATGCCCGGACTTAATTGCAAGTAAGCATTTATTTATTTAAACTTTGTGTCGTTTCAGTAGTAGTAGATACGAAATTATTTTTCATGGAATAGTCAGTCACACTGACCTGCAAATTGCAAAAAAACGTATTAAATTTTAATTTAGCGGGCTTCCCTTGCGCTTCCTCCTTAAAACTTTTCCACCAAACCATCAGAACGTCTTTCTCCGTCTGGGTGTTTCTTGAATTCAAAAAGTTTTTACGCGCGAAATAATAATGAATTTATTTATTATTATTTAAAAAAAAAGTTTTTTTTTATATTATTAAAATAATTATTTTATTTAATTTATTGATTGAAATATTTATAAATGGAATTAATGTATATAGATATGAATAAAGGAATGTTTTAATAAAATCAAACATTTAAATATATGAATAAATAAGAAAAATGAGTACATCAATCATTCATTGTAGTAGAACTGTGGCTTGGAACTTAATTCGATATTTGAAAATGTAGATTAATACGTTTTTTTCTACAATTTATCTACAACTACTTAAAAGAAAGAAAATAATGTTTAATTGGGTAGTTTTCTTGGATATCGATGCAACTTATAGGTGTCTAGGTCAGGTTGGAGATAGGTAATAATTTTTTTTTTTTTCGGATCGTAAATCATCAAATGACTCCTCCCGCTCTGGGCGGAGCAGGAGGGAGTGTCAGACTTTTACTGACCCATCCATGTTCCTTCATCGCCCTTTGTGTTCCGGGGCCACGGTATCTCTTTCGAATAGTCCCGCAGCCCCGGCAGGCTTCGGCCCTTGCGGACCCCTTCCCTATTGCTGACTCTCTTTGAGGCGCGCGTGGAACACGACCGCGCCGTCGACACGGCCTGTCGTCATAAGACTGACGGACGGCGAGCTAGCCCATAGCTCCCCGTCCACAGGCCCGCGCTTACGGTGGCCGGAAGCCACCACGTGGCCCCCGACGCCCGGGGCGTCTCCCGCGGCGGCCGGGACGTGTGGATCTTTCCCTATCACGTTCCGCCACCTCCTTCGCTAGCATGACTGCTTCGCAGAAGGAGTTGACGGCGTCCCATTCCATCTCGCTCCGGACCATGGATTGAACCCAGGGCCGATCGCCGCTACGAGGACACGGCGGTGCTCCGCCCAAGCGGGGCACACCTCCACAGTGATGCGCCACCGTGTCCGCCGGTCGATCCTCCCAATGGAAACACCCGGACGTCTCCTCCCGCCCGATTCGGTGCAGGAACTTACCGAAACAGAGATAGGTATCAAGTTTATTTATATTTTACTCGTCTTTCCCAAAGATTCCACGGTTGGGGAACCATAAGTAAGAGTGGGGAAATAATGCAAATTCTATCTGAAAAAAAAAAAAGGCTACTATTTATTGCAAGAAAGAGTAAGTAGTAAATAATTCTAAGAACCTCCGTCCTCTACAGAATCTTAGAAATATTTGATAATTATAACCGTTTCACAGTAACTCAATTGAAATCATAAATCCAGATATCATTACACATTGCAGCCCTAATTTTCATAGTTTAATAAAATAATCTAGAATGGGCAGTAGGAAATAACCGACGTAAATAACTAACCAATCAGACAACAGTGTCAAATAGGCGCCCACACAATTTGCAGTGATGCATATGTGTGAGGCACACACACATGCGATAATTGTAATCGTAACGAACATTATAGATAGGTTTGTTGTTTTAGGGTTGTCAACTTCACAAACTAAAATAATTTTTCCTCCAAAAAAGGTGTTCTTGATCTTTCAGAATATTCCCATGAAAAGATGTTTTTTTTTTTAATGGAACAAAACTTGAAACTATGTTTGAGTATAATTAATTTAATTGGAAATGTGTAATAGGTACACTTCAATTAGAACTGTTTAAAATAATTGTAGGTAATTAAAACGATAGAAGATGTTTTATAGGCCTTTTTTTAACCGGAAAAATTTAATACCTACTGGACAAAAATGTTAAAGAGATTTTTTTTCAATTTTTCCATAATAAAATCTTAATCCAAGGTTTGGCATGCATCAAAACCCTAGAATGAAGGCGGGTCCAACCAAACAGGCGTAAACAATTGAACCTTGTAATATTTGCATATGCGCGATGAAATGAAGGTTGTGTGGAGGAGTCCTGAGGTCTCGAAAGCTCAGTTGCCGCTTAGGACGCAACAGTGTCCGGTGTGCCTCCGACTTGTGAGTTACAGCCCGCCTACTGACCGCGCTTTAGTGCACCTCGACGCTCTGATCCCGACGGACGCTTAACCTGCAATTAAAAAATATAATAAAAATAATTTCAAATAAATATCTTAAGTAATTTCAACTAAAGTGATCAATAAAAACAAGCTTAAAAACTTTTTGAAACTGTAAAAAAAAACTTTTCCAAAAAAAAATTAAAAATTCATTTTCTTGATTATGAAACACTTTGACTTTTTTTATAGTGATCATGTAATAGAACTTTCAGTGGACTTTATTGAGAACACCTTTGACGAAGAAATAAAAGTCTAGTAAATAAACATTTTAAGGTTTTGTTTGTAAACTTTTGGTGAACTTACGTAGTTACTTTATTTCGAGTTTTTGTGAGTGAGGAAAGTGTGATAAGTAGGCATGAGTTTCGGAGACAAAATACCACCGCCAGGCTGCGGCTGTTGCATTAATATTGATTACTGGTAAGTAGTGAAAGAAGACGGAAAACTGAGTGCTACAATGTAATAAGTTGAGATATTGTCTAAAAAATTAGTCATATTTTTAATCTTAGTGGGTATATAAATAAACTATACCTCAATGCTCAATCTGGAAGCGGAGAAATATAATAAATATTGTTTTCGTGAGATTATCGATTCTGAGTAATCGATTACACAATTACAAAAATAAAACCTTTTCACTAGGTAACTCTAAGTAACTAAATGAACTACAAATACTTTTATGCATTATAGTACATTTAATTACAGACATGTTGATAACTAGAGCTACTAAGAGGAGCTCGTGGCTAAATAATAACAGCCGCTCGGGTCGATCGTCGCTTGCCTGGGTTGGTCCGGGGATGGGTGACCACATACATACCGAGTTTCCTCCGTGCCTCGGAAAGCACGGTCCCGGCTGTCAATTGTAGATCTTTGACAGTCGTTACAGGTACTCAGTGGCCCGAAAGTCTGACAACCAGTCTTACCAAGGGGTATCGCATTACCCAGTACTAACTGGGTTGTGGAGGTCAGATAGGCAGTCGCTCCATGTAAAATACTGGTATTCAGCTGCATCCGGTTAGACTGGAAGCAGACCCCAACATAGTTGGGAAAAGGGTGATGATTGATAGCTGAAATATCATTTTATTACTGAAAAAATAAAATATGATTGATTTAGATTATCAGCCTTATATTTTTAGTCTATGTCACTGGTAAGACAGCTGACTGACATTAACACTATCACACTAGTCAGTTGCCGACTTTTCGTGTTTTACGATGCGCATTGAGTGCTTTCCTAATTAATTTTCATATTCAATGACCTGGTAAAAGCTGCGGGAATCTGCTGGATTCGAGTCGCACGGGACCGGTCAATGTGGTGACACTAGGGGGAGGCCTATGTCCAGCAGTGGACGTTTAGCGGCTGAAATGATAATGATGATGATGATTCAATGACGACTTCTTTGTCTTTACGGATAATGACCCTGCCGACGACTTTGTACGACCCTTGCTTTCACTATGGGCACTGAAGATCGCTCCCACGTTTATCTTGGAATTTGTTATTTTGCTAAGTACCTACCAAGATCATATTGAAAATATATAAAGAAAATTAAGCCGTCCTCTAAATTGTGCAGGTAGAGGACATTTTAATTTTAATAGAAGATGAATAAAATGTTTTGTCTTTCTTGTAGACATCCTTTTCATAACTCCATACCTATGGCTTCAAGTCGTTGACTTTCATTCATAGCACTTCAAACATTTTCCACTAAATATTAATAAACATAAGTGCTTAAAGAGCATCTTTTCCACTACTGGAATCAGCCGTTAGTTAACGCTTGTAACATAACCTAACTTTTGCTAAACCTCTAATAACTCTGATCTCAACGTTTTTTATGGGACAAACCCGCCACACTATTCCCAAACCACTGTAACTCCTGTAAACCAGAATCAACAGTGGCGACCACCAGAAAACCGCCGAGACAATGAAGCTCGACGAAGTCCCAGAGAATGAATTTAACTGTCTTGGATCCCGCAATAAAATGAATCCGAAAAGTATAGCGGAGGAGTAGGTAAATCCGCAGGCGACAGAACGAAACGAGGCCAATAGGCACAAAGGGACGTTTACAAGTGGGATAGGCCCAGTTACCTGGCACCACGGTTAAACATTAGCATTAATGGGTCCTAAGTTGTGAGCTGTTATATTTGATTCCAATAATAGGTATGGCAAAAACGCTTGAACGCACGGAAAGGACCTTGGGCACAAATGTATGGACTCTGTTCCTGGATCCAATAGATATAAATAATATATCGTTAGAAAGGTATATTCTCATAGAGCACGAATAGGTATGGCGCTTGTCCTGATATGTTTTATTGATTTTTGAAGTTCTATCCGAGATACTGAAAACACATATTTTATGAGCCGATATCTCGAGTCGGACCACAAATTCAAATTTAACCCAATAATAACTTTTTATCCTCTTGAAAAGACCTATCCAACGATGTACGATTCAAGTCCATTGGCCATAAGGATCAAAACGCCCGAACCCCTTTGTTCTAGTTTCTACAAGGTGCGTATAGTAATTGGCTCCGGATGTAACCTGTACACTATCCAACATAATATTGCTTTCATTCTGCCAAAGACTGCACTCCCATAAAATATGATGGGCGAATGTCCATATTCGCAGTCAGATGTCCCGAACATTGACAAAAAGGCGAGTCAACAAGCTTGAAGGAAAATAATTTACTCTTATAGTTATGACCTGACCATGACCCATGACCTGTGAGAAATTGGGCAACACAGTGATCAACCTCCAGCCATGTCCTGGCCAGCCGTTCACGAACGGATGAAAAGAACTTAGTGGAGGTGTCGGCCCTTGATGGAATTATCTCACCTATATTGCCATTCAGACATAAGTTCCTCCCAGACCTCGGTCTGTGGTTTGAATAATCTAGAAATCTTAGCACGGTCACGTAGGGTTAAAAAATCTGCGTCCGTGGTCTCACGCACGTCATCTGATCTCAGGTTGTCAAAACTTACAGAATTATCAGCGAAGGACTGATAACTCTGAATCTATTAATTCACAACATTTTCATCTCGTTACATCGAGGCCTAAGAATTTATGTAATCGTTTCCGTCTCCTTTCTTTAATTACCTAAAAATAGATATTTGTTGAATTCACCGTAATTGTTACTAGAAATTAATATATTTTCTTCCAGGTACCTTCAATTTACAGACAACCTCAAAGGACGCTTTGGTTGCGATAAAAAAGGTAAGTGAGGTTAGGTGGTTTTTCAAACCATCAGCTTTATTGCGTTGAATTATCTGTTTAGTAGCGTGATAGTAAAGCGTGCACATGCGAGTCGCGGTGTCGAACTACAACTAGCACTTCGTCTTCGTAGTTCGGCTAATATGCATGATATAAATATAAAGTACACCCACGAATAATGTAGGTGACTACTAGTAAAAGATTTTTGTATTTAAATCATTAGTTATGGAGTTTACTCTATAGATTAAAACTTACAAGCAAATGTTATCTCTTTTTAATATTAATATAGACAAAGTCCCTAAAAATGTTATTTATTTTTGTCGTTTAAAGTACTTAGAATAACTTATTCAGGATCGCGCTTTTTCTTGTGACCAACAAAAGAAATACGCGATTCTAAAAAAACTCTATGTTAGAATACCGCTAACTCCCTGTACCAATAGCGCAGTGATTAAAACTCTCACTACTAAACCTAGCTTTGCTTACCCACACGGTTTTAGACTATTTCTACAAATCAAACATATTATTGTAAATCTAATTTCAATACATTTAGCGCTCACTTTCGCTCACAAGCTTCGAGCATTATAGCGGTAAGCTTCGTCCTTTTATACGGTAAGTGAATACGAGCCTACAATACAATTATGTATTGAAATGAAATTCAAGTTACCGTTGGAGTTTATAGCTGTGTCATTACAATGCGAACATGTTTAGTTAGCTTAATTATCACGCTATCGTGATAATTAAGCTAACTAAACATGTTGTCATAATAATAGATGGTGATGTGTAGATAATAAACCCCCCGAAACAAAAAGAAAAGTGTTTTTTAAATGATTAGTTTGGAAATTAACATAATTTATCCAAAATTATATTTAGCAACTATCTACCATCTTTCATTTTATCTTGAATGTTATTTGTAGGTGCCCATGCGAGACCATAGGGCTTATGTTAGAAAATAAAGGTTAGTCCACGAATCGCTAAACGCGTTTAACTCTAAACTTCTTTTTTAACTTTGACATGGTTCTGTCTGTAGAACTATGTTTAAAATGCGTTTCGCACTAATTATACTTATTTACCTAGTGATTTGTGGTGCAAGCGGGCCTTAAACTTTTCATGTTGATTTGTACAAAATATGTTACTACTTTCAATAACAATTATTGCAAGTAGTAACATATTTTGTAGAAAACAAAACGGAAACGGAACGGGAAAAAACGTTAGCAAAGCGTAAAAAACGCATATTATGTTTGGCCAGGTGTGATGTAGTCAGTTTCGTCAGAGTTGTAATACTTGATCATATAATTAAAAATTACTTCGTTTGTTAAGCCGCAGGATACTAACTTACAAATAATGAGATAAAAAAATCTACAATCACTCCAAATCACTGAACTAATTAATCGATAACTCAATCTAAGAGGCTAATAACTGACAAATGAAGCATATAATACCTTTGTTCCGAAGTTATAGGTACATCGAGAAATGTATGGTTAATATGAAGTTTGTGCCGATCGTCACTCCGCGTTCAAAGGAACAGTCAAACTGGTACGATCAAATTGCGCACTGGCTGTGCATGTGGAACAGGTGAACCTAGCCTAGACGTTAGTTTGACCTGCGAGGACGCTAGGTTGACCCTAGTCTACGGAACACACGCCTAACCAGCACGTGACTCAGAAACTTATCAGAATTTAATACATAAATAACCGCCTTAGGACAGCCGCGCACAGGGCAGCCTGGTTGTGGCAGCCACTCCAAGGATTTCTTTTCTGAGGCAGTCTTTTCATCACCAATTTTGTATTATATACATCATAAGCTCACGCCTTTTCCCCTCGAGGGTAGGCAGAAACCACAGAACGCCACCTACGATCCTTACATACTTATTTTTACCTCGTCCACGTTCATACATCTGGACATTATCGCAAGCCGGTTGCGAGTACTACGCACCTACTACCATACACTACCATAACTTACCGATAAGGTTAGCGTTGTCCTTCTAGGGTGGCCTGGTCCCTTCGCGTTGCCACATCTGCCTTTTGTTAGTCACCTTTCACTCATCCGCTCCACATGACCAAACCATCTAAGCATACTCTTTTCAATTTAAGTTACTACATCTTTTTTAAACCACAACGTTCTCGTGTAACCTCTTTCCTAAAAATATCAATTATGTGTTTAGGTCTATGTTATTAGAGTTTAAGTTAATCAAAATTTTGTCACGTAATGTTAAATATTAAACAAAAAAAATAACAACTGTCCTACATATAGCATATTGTTAGAGCTCATGCAGCCTGCGATACAGGATTATCCTAGTACAGGCATCATACATTATTATACCTACATTATTAGTTTTTAGATTCATATTGTATTTTTATCTTCTGAAATTCTGAATAAAGATTTATTATTATTATTATTATTATTATTATTATCATTCCGCATGCTTCACAAGGAACGCATTTCCACAGCATTAATTCTACTTGAATGCCACTTATGGCACACCCAACATTCACTTCCAAAGGCACCAGCACACCATTGTGGAAAGCCGGACAAGCCTTATTTGACACCGTCTGGTTGGTCACAACCGCATGTGCAGTACCATTCACTTTATTTCACGAATTTACTCCCCTTTCCACATCTGCGTCAATTTTTCCGTCTCTTGTAAACATACTGCCCAATTATGCAAACTCATTTTGACTTTTAGTGTACCTAAATTTATTTATGAAATTACGTATTTTCCATTTTGTGTGATACTCCACCATACGTATATATAATGTATGTAGTTAAAAACTATAATCCGAACGCAAACAAGCTACACAAAAACAAAACCTATTTTGTTTCACCTTCACAATAGTTCACAATAAACGCGGAGTAAATACGTAAGATGAAAGAAAACATCGTGAGCATGCCTGAGAGATATTTCTCGACGGCATGTTAAGCCAAGTCAGAGGCCCATGGGCGCCGGGCGGCATAAAAACTTAGACACCAGGTTAGGCATTAACCACACGATAAAGAAAGAAAAAACACTCCAACCGTGATGGAATTTACTGAGAAGCAGAATTTATTTATTTCTCTTGTTTTAATATTACATATCACTTAAAAAACTCATTTTACAATTGCGAGTTTCATTTTATCCGTAGAGTAGGAGCTTTTGAAACCTACCCTGGTCGTTTCCTCTATTACTAGTGCTTATAATTTCGATAAAGCATTAGCCCCAGCGGTGAGCCGCTTATTACTTTATTGAGTAACAGTCTACAGTCAGAGCCTACGCTGCCGAAAGGGGGTCCGTCGTTTGAAGAGCGGCTTATCCGTATCTTTTTTATAATAATACAATTTACTGAGAACCTTCCAATAAAATAAATATTTCATAATTAAAGTAAATACCAATTAAACTCAGTTAACTGCACTGATACGAATCAAAGCTGTAGTTCGAAGAAACTTTTGAGGCAGTATTTACAAGAACATTTCTCTGAAACCAGATATAGGTCATTCAGTTTTGAATGTTGCGCACGTGTAACAAATTGTATCTCTTATAACTAAATAAAACATCATCACGCCTGTAATACCAGAAGGATTAGGCAGACGTGTACATAATAAAATACACCCACATTTCGCCAGTTATGTTTCAAATTAAATCCATAAATGTTGGTTTCATTACAATACAATGTTATAATAAAATTGTTAGTTCGGTACATTTTAGTCGAGAGCATCCATATACCTAATAACAAAGTTATTCGTGTAAATGTGTCGAAACCACAGACACACATTTAAAATAAAATAACTAATTTCTTACGTTATCTACGTAAGAAATTAGTAATAATCTAAATGTAAATGTAAATGTCTTAAATCTACATTGAAAACAAAAGATCGTGTTTAAGTCCCATGTAACAAGAGCCGACCCTATTGCCATCAATTTTGTTTTAAAAACCTTGGCTTTCAATTTCGATTTGTAACATACACAAATATCGGTATCAATAAAGTTGGGATATAAGATTAGGTTGTCCCTGTTCGTTGGATAGTTCGCCGGATAGCTCGTCGGATAGTTTGCGAACAGGGCAACGCAATCCTAAATTAGTCCAACAGGTATTTACAGCGAACAGTGTACCTGTAAATACCGCTTATGTACAGTGCGGGAGATTGGAAAGTTACGCTGGACTTTCTCGATCTCATCTACCTATACATACGGGGTGTAAACCACTTCATCACGAAGCCGTCAGCCAAGCATTCTGTACATCAAACTAAGTAACTTTACGCAAAAAATATTGCTGGGAAACGCCTTTTTTTTTGGGTGTAAAATCATGTTTTGTGGTAGAACTCAATGTAACACACTCAAAACATTGTACTGGTGGATGGATTGAATAGTACAGGGGTCGTGGAGGTGTTTAAAGTAAAAATCTTACATTAAGAACTTGTATTTAAAAAAAAGTTGTCAAGAACTTGGAACTTTGACCCCCAATATCTCCGTAACTAGAAGGTTCCCAGGTATGGTGTAGAACAAAAAAATGATCGCAATGATGAGGAGAACAAGTATCTTTCGGCTTCGTTAAGAGGTGTTTTACACCCTTTATACAGGGTTATTTGCAAAACACCGACAACCTCTCAGGACTGTATTACTAACATCATAATCAACAACTTTTGTTCTATGACTTTTAAAAATTCATCATATTATTTTAGTTCATCAAATTTTCGTACAAAAATAAAAATATTTAAATTGAACGCTCTAAATGTTAAGAAATCTATGCGAAGCAAAAGAAGGCGACAGTACAATAGAGAGGGGAGCGGGGTCAGGGCGGCGAGGGCCCGTAAAAGCGTTCAATTTTTTTTTTTTTTTTTTTTTATGAAAATTTGATGAACTAAAATATGATGAATTTTTAAAAGTCATAGAACAAAAGTTGTTGATTATGATGTTAGTAACACAGTCCTGAGAGGTTGTCGGTGTTTTACAAATAACCCTGTATAAAAAAGAAAAATCGTTTTATCTTTGTTAACTAAAGGTATTTTGACAGCTCAGATAGTTTACACTGTTCAGGGCACAACAAACTATAGACTCGTGACCATCAACAACGTCTAATATCCATTTAAACGAATTTAGAAACTATCACAAGAAATCTCCCGACTGAAATCGGTCAGATAAATCGTCAGTCAGAATAATTGTATCTTATTTATCTACATACGAGAAGGAAAACTGTGTAAAAAATAACTAAAAAGAAAAAAACAAGTTCAGTCCAGAATAGTCGGGACCCATATTGGATGGAATGATTTTAGTCTAGAATTCTAGATTATTTAATGGGTCCCGACTATTCTGGACTGAACTTGTTTTTTTTTCCTTTCAGTTTATTTATTACACAAATACACAGTCGGGTTTTTTATTTTTTAAACTTATTTTTTAATTTTACACTTTTTAAAGCGTAGATCTCTATGGAGATAGAGATCAACGCTTTGGAATGTGCAACTACAGTACTATCTCAAGTTCTGTGACTGCAGCTTCGCTTTTTTTTTGTTTTTTTTTTGACATTCAAAACTGCCGCCATGGTTTAATTGAAATAAATGCTTTGAGTTTAATATAATCAATTAAGCTCTCAATTATGGTGATTTTTTTCCAGACTTCGATGGTTTGATTTGATAAAACTTAGTAAATTATTTCGTCGTATATCACGGTGACATAGTACGTAGACGCTTAATAATTTCCTCAATAATTGTCTTGCCCGTGTTCTTTAGTATTTTTGTAACCGTAGTGGGCCTAACAAGATGCAAAGTGACCTCTAAATTTAAAAACCACTTTTCGCCCGACTGTACTGCGTTGGTGCGGTGTGCATTCACGGGTAGGTAATGTGGGGCGTTTGGGTAAATATGGCGCGAGACTAACTGACTTCGGGACATTTTAAAAGAATGTTCTCGCAATATTATTGATGGTTTTAAATGGTTCGTGGGCCGAATGAAAGACTTGTGCGGGCCGCTAAGTGGCCCGGGGGCCGTACGTTGGACGGGCCTAAAGGCTTTAAAATCCAGCAATCAGCATTCATAAGGGTTTTTAATGTAAAAAAATAACGTGGGATTTAATAACTAAAGATCAATGGTGGCTCACATACAATTCAATATAGTCGTTACGTATAATCCCAATAGAAGCTAAACTTTTACATTTAATTTAATTAATAAAAATAAATCAAGACGTTCAGCAGTAACGCCCACTGTGAATTCATTCAAGCGCTAAAAGATTGGCACTAGCAGAAGTGACATCATTTGCTAGGTGGCTCGTGAATAAAACGTTGCCAATAGATGCGGTTAGACCGAGCGAACCGGACTGCGCACTGGCAACGGACACCGGACTGGCTGAAGACATCGGACTTCGATAGATATTTTAATATTTTAATTTGGTCAAACCGAGGGGTCGGTTTGACCAAACTAACTAAAGGTTTAGTCAGTGTCCGGTGTCCGCAGCAGGTCTGCAATCTGTACTCTATGGAACGGTTTGACAGATCATATATATATTTAGGTCTGCTAAAACTGGCAGCTCTAATATAATAGCCAATTTTGATTTTCATATCTATTTGGAACAGACAGAGTTTTTTTAACATATTGTATTTAGGACTAAGTGTTTGTCTTGACCTTCATTCGCGTCAAATTATTATGAAAAATGTTATTTCCCTTTTTTAATCGGAAGTTGTTACCAATCCCAAGGGTTTTTTTTGCACGGAACCCTAGTTCTTATTCTAAAATTAGCCGGAACAGACAGATAGTTAGACATACATTGTATTATTTTCAAATGAATTCAGTAAAAAGCTGTTATTTTGATATTATTATCAGACATTTCAATTTAATTTATTGGTATCGAAATACATACATTGGAATACTCTTTCACAATTATCAGAAAATAATTATGAAACGTTACTGATAAATTGAAATATCCTCTTCCCTTACATAATCCATGACACTCAATTAAATATATGAGAACTATTATGGAGTCGCCGAACCGACCGGACCAGAGTTCGACACATTTTGTCGGTGCATTCCAGTCTGTTTAAACACCGCACCTTTTATAATTGGGAACTAATTATGCGGTAAACCTACAGGTGGATACCGATCCGAACCCGTTTTCCCAGAGACAGTGGGATGAGCCGCTCTGCAGATTGGTACGGAAAAAAGTTATTAATACGTCAACCAATACTGCTGAGCGTGCCCGCCTGCTGGCTGCAGGTGAGTGGGAGCCGAGCCTCTGGCTTCAGGCACAACCGTCACCTTACGTGACAACCTGGGCTCCACATCGCTGTCAATGTGGTGAAGCAGTCGACTGCCTTGGACACCATGGCCTTTCTTGTAGCAAGAGTGCAGGTCGCATTGCGCGGCACGCTTAGTATTAATGTTTTCATCCGTCGTGCTCTTGCCACAGGTGAAGCCGGAGCCGGTATTAGAACCCACTGGCTTGGCACGCGTCGATGGGAAGAGACCAGATGGTATGACCATAATGCCATGGAAGTTGGGTAGGCCTTTGGTGTGGGAGGTAACTTGGGTCGACACCCTTGCACCATTCCATCTTTCTAGCACAGTGGGCTGCGCTGGTGCGGCTGCTGCAGGTGTTGAAAACCTTAAACGACACAAATACAATAATTTAATTGGTAGTTATGTGTTTGAGCCGTTTGGTGTTAAAACACTAGGGCCATGCGGTCCGAGTGCCCACCTAGTATTTCGGTAAATCGCCAAGAGGGCCTATTTTTTGGCCAAAGAATCAGCATTGCCATGAAACATGACAATGCTGCCAGCCTTCTGGGCACTTTTCCTGTTGACAGCGATGTAGACAACATGTTTGACGCCCTGTAACCGTTTTGATACTTGCACATATTTTTATTATTATTTAGAGTTGTAGATTGTATATAGTGTAAATACAGTAAAATCTAGACATGTAAAAAAATCGTAGTTTGTTTTTAAATTATCTGTTTGTCGGTTTGTTTGTTCGTTTGAACGCGCTTCACGAAAAACCTCCTCAATGTATTAAAAATCGAAATATTGTATGATAAAAGGCCTTGTTGTGAGTAACATTTGGGGTTTATTTAATCAAAATCAACCAACAGACGAAAAATATATTAATATTTTAAATGTAGTCAATAACCTCATACGCGATTTCTATCAAAAATGTACATAAATAGGTTTTAGTCGTAGTGTGTCTAGTCGGAATAGCTGAAAATTAATTTTGTTAATTTTTCCTTTGGCTTTACTCTTTGCATGGAACTAATAAGTACTACTTACAACAGCAGCTCTTACTTGCACCGAAAGAGAGGACCTGCGAATTTAGTCCCATTCTAATAAGGTCACAATTAATTTTATGCAAAAAGTGGGACAGTGGAAATGCTGCGATAATAACATTAATAAAATTAAATTCAAAAAAGATTTGGATTTTTCGTGTCCGAGGCAATTATATAAAAAAATAAACAATGTAGTAATAAGAAAAAGATATTAGGCGTCGGCAGATAGCTCTTAGGAAGATCAATCTTACTAATTCAATATTAGATGATGGCAGATATGTATTTAAAAATACAACCTGAAGCTTATCTAAATAACCAAAAATACTGTTAATTGGATTTATTATATTCAATGGTGATCTGTTAAATGATACAGTATTAGATTTGATTCGTTCTTAAATAGGTAGATAAACAATATCCCACAAAATAAAATCATTATGGGGACACTACCAAAATAAGACAATGACGTTGTCAAATTGAAATAAAAAAAACCACGACCACCTTTTTTAAGTGAAACTAAAGCAAAAACTTTCGTTTAAATATGAAAACAGGCAAATTAGTTTTTAAAAAAGGTATCGTTCTTTTCGTTTTTGAATATCAAAATATCCAAAAAATCGAACAAATTATTATTTGTGTTTTGATTACTTTGACAGGGCAGTGGGAAGACGATTTCCATTTCGTATTTTTATACCGAGCGCCGCCGCGAGGAGTCGGTAGTTTAATGAACACGGAAAGGGCGGAAAAGGCTACCACCCGGAAAGTCCCCTTTAGTGCCAAGTTTTACATAAATCTATTGGTAATGTTACAAAATCTATTAGTAAAATAGGAGTAGACAGGTATGAAAGAAGAACACATGCTGCGCCGATCCCTAATACATTGGGATAGGGGCAGGACAATGATGATCATTATTATTTCTCCAAAAAGTAGTATATCGAACAGAGGTCGGATAAGTTCACATGCTCTTATTGTACTATAATTCTTTTTCCTTCTCTCTTTGCAAACTACCAATGATCCATACGCAGTTTGGATTGATTTAGATATGTCATGGGAAACTCATATCAACAATAAACGATAACACTGGTAATACTAGTTCATATGAATATTTATAAACTATCAAATAAACACTAACTTTCATCTCATCAAAAGTACTAATTCGCATCAGGATATGAATTTAAAGAAATGTTGGACTGTTTGGGGCTGCGGGACTGTTTGGGGCTGCGGGACTATCCGGGGCTGCGGGAATCAAAATCAAAGCAATTATTTCAATTAGGGCAGTTACAAGCACTTTTGAATTGTCGAAACAAAGATGAAAATTATGTGTATGTAGCTACAGTCCCAGTCACAAGGCATAAAAACTGTGAAAGTACTGTAGTTGCCCATTCCTTAGCGTAGATCTCTATGGAGAAGAACAGGCAAAACACTCCATGGACACTCTTTTAAATCAGAATATGTTTACAAAACCTTAGTTACATCATTCATGTTGAGATGTTACATTATGTGAGAACAATGTAGCAAGATGTGCACGTTAAAAGTGTCCATAGTAAAAAACAACAAAAAAGAACAATTCAAAAATAAAATAATTAATTCAAATAAGCCGCGGCAA
The DNA here is from genome assembly GCA_963853795.1 of Xestia rhomboidea. Taxonomy (NCBI): domain Eukaryota; kingdom Metazoa; phylum Arthropoda; class Insecta; order Lepidoptera; family Noctuidae; genus Xestia; species Xestia rhomboidea. The sequence continues at coordinate 3,235,674 of OY970756.1, forward strand.
CCAAGAGCTGACCAGTACCAACTGACAGCGCCCGTTCACGAACATGAAGCATGTATCAACACCATTCAACTCACCCATTTTGAAGGGAACTAAATGATCCGACACACGCGCCACCATCAGCGAGACATTTGAGTGAGCATGACATACTCTTAACCGCCAGGGCACCTTCAAGTCAAGAAAAGACGTAGGTTTCCAGCAACTGATAGCATTTTAGTACATAGCACTCACACAATATCGGATATGCGGTCATCTAATACTAAAGATATTGAATTTATACAAAACAAAGACAGTTGTTCAATCTTCAGCATACCCCAAGCATGGGATCATATCATTCCTCCCACAATCCATCCATTGTTTCCTTGGTATTGTATATATTAATAGAATCAATTACTTACGTTTATTTATTTTTATCATCCATTCGTCCTACGAAATGTATAAAATACGAAATGGCTAAATGTTCGATGACAAGGGAATTTTTGATTTTCACTTACCGAATAACCATGCATACAATATCAACCTCTAACTGACAGAATTGTCGAGTAATAAATGCGGCCTTTTGTGATTGACTGTTTTGCCATTTAATTACATTATGTCAAAAAATTGCTAAGAGATTCCACTAAACTATCTACATCTCGAGACGTTTAATATGCAGCATTAGAATAAAATGGTAAATTACGTCTGAAATCGTAGCGCGATAACAACCCGTTTTCGAGAAAGTGTATTGAAACAACATTTTGATATAAGTTAGTGTTATAATATTTACTTTAATAAACAAATTAACATTTATTTGTGTTCTAAATTAAAAATACAAAAAAAAGTTTTTTTATTAAATATTACTAGGCTGTATAACGCCTTCATACTTTTGCTTTTTCTTCAACCTGGCGAAAGCAAAGCGCGGAAAAATAGAAAATTAAAATTATAGTTTCCCAATAATTCATGATAAAAATGCTTTTCGTTCTAGTAAGTTAAAGAAAAGTTTCAATGTATTATTTTCATTCAGACATGATTGAAGTAGGTAGGTACTGCAACTACCGTAGGGCATGAAAAGAATATAAATTATGATTATAGTTTTTCATTTTGGAAAATTATGTTTTTTTCATATTCTATTAAATCTGGCATGAAATAAGATAATCCCTGAACCAAGTCACTCTGAGAGTTTCAGCGCGAATGGGACGGCCCATTTACGCTGAAATTCTCAGAGTGATACAGGCAAAAAAGTGTAATATCACGCAAATAACCACTTGATTTTTCAGAGGAAGAGATAATCTTTCGGGCAGTGTCAAAAGCTTTAGAGGAGAACGAGAAAAGAAAAGCAGAAATTGTTGTAGTCGAGCAGCCAACGGCCAGCGCACCTCGACTTCCAAAAAAGGAAGGAAGGGAAGAAAAACAAAAAGTAGTAAGACCAAAACCTATAGTTAAACAGCCCGTATCGAATACTCATAGGAAGAGAATAGAAGACGAGGTTAGACATAAAGACGAAGACAGAACCAGAAATATTAAGAAAAAAATACCTAAGGAAATAGGGTCCCTACAGTAAGAGGTACATTCAGAAATATATTATATTGTTCACTCACAACGAAACTCTGCCCCCAGCAGTTTATCGGCACAAGTGCCCAATGTTTTCTACCTCTCACCGGAAGTCTTTAAAGAATTAAATCAGTCGAAGCTGCTTTAAATCATTAACACATATACGAGTAGGTTATTATATTACACATCACATAATTATGTAATGAATAACTTTAAACGTTTTTATTCAAAAAACTAAGGTATCGTAAGTTTGTACTTTATGGAATTCGGCTAAATAAATATAGTTGCTCGACTGCTGATGTGAGAATGAGTGCCCACTGTGCCCAGGTTCGAGTCCTGATTCAGTCAGACTGTTTAGATGAACACTATTTTTCTTGACTTTTACATTATTCTGATTATGAAATAAATGAATCGTTTTCTCTAATCTTAATGAGTGATTCATGTAGTAGTATGGACGATATCACACAGAGCGAACGCGGCTCGTGCGCGGGACGGTCGCGAGACGGTCGCGGGTCGGGTACGGGACTTCAAACATTACCATAATAGGTATAATTAAGAAAATAATTTCTAATAAGTAGAAATAATAATTCTTTGTCCGTGTCCGACTCTACCGATTATATCTCACAGCGTTTTGATAACAACCGCTGTCGCTGTACAGTCGAGTACGCCCGAACCGCGCCCGACACGCGCCCGACACGCGCCCGACCCGCAACCGCGTTGTGTGTGAAGTCCATGAACAGCTTACAGCGCGTATCACGCGACGGGCACGACTCGACACGCGCCCGACCCGCGCCCGCTTTCTGTGTGATTTCGTCCATATACAAAAACACTTTTGGCTTAAGACAAATGGTTTTGGTTAGGCCTACAACAAAGGACTCAGAACGCCGCCGCCGAAGCGACGCGAAGATGGGTCGCATGAACGCCCTAGACGATCACGAGCGGAAGATAATCATTGAATTCTGCCATCTACTCGAGAAATCAAAACAACTTTTCAACGGATTACGGTAAGTGCGTATAAGGCGAATATTTAAATAGTTTTTTTTGTCTGTTTCCGATGTTAGAATTATTATTTATAAGATTTTCTTTAGCGAATATTATTCATTAATATTACATACAGTAAAACGGGGCTATTTGGGTTTTTGGGGGCTATTTGGTCCCATATATACCAAAATGTTATTGAGTTTTTCCATCAGGAATTTCTCAGTAGCAGCCAATCAAAGTGTTGCTAGAGTTTGTTAAATAACTTCTACCATACACGAACCGCAGTTATCGATATTTTTGTTCGAAATTCTGGGTCGCCCAAATAGCCCTCAAAACCCAAACAGCCCCGTTTTACGGTAGCTACAAAAACAGTTCAATCCATTTTTTTGTAATTATCACTTAATACTCAACAATCTAAACAGCATTGTGTTACATGAAAACCGTGTTACAGTTTAAGAAAATTTATTATTATTATTATAACAGAATAAAACGAGTAGTAGGTAGTGGAGCGCCCAAACGGGACGAGGGCGCCACTCGAAGGTGCTGCCACTTGTTACGCCGACGCAGCGGCGGCGTCGCCAAGTGCCGCGCTCTGAGCGTACCGACTTATTCATGTTTTCGTTAACTTAAAACTACTTTCAACTTAATTCACTTTTGCAGTTAAACTGTTCTGACTGGTTTACAGTTTTCAGCCTAGTTGGTGTTGTTGTTGATGATGACGAAAATCCGTTCTGTTTGTCACTTTTGTTTTCAATCTTTCAAATCAAAATGATAAAAGGCAGTCGTCTTTCGTCATCACTGTTGAATTACTATTAGGTCGCTGTCACCAGAAGAATGATCGTATCGTCACTATGTTAGGAGACGACAAAAGTCAGCAAAGTACAGCAAACAACAGGCGCGTCACTTTCTACAGTGCAGCGAGTCGCACAACGTTTCCGAGAAACTGGGTAGTACAACATCTTGGTCGGTCGGTTCCAAGTCAAGAAGACTAGGAACGACGAGGTACGACGTACAATGGCTCGAAAAGACCGATTTATTATTAAGTTTGTTTTGTGTTGTAGGTATGTGGGGTATCAATAATTACTTTTTCAATATAAATTATGATATATTGTTTTTTTAACAATTAAACTAATAACGTTTGCAACATAAGGTGTTATTTTATCAACTGGTATCTGCAACATAAAGTTCATTCATGCCGCTAGCTCTATTATTTTAAGACTAATTTTTAGTTTTTGTACTGAACCGTATTCTTCTTCCGCGAGTGTTAGAATTGAAATAATGGATTACTGTGTTAAGGATTTTGCGTTTAGTTACACTATAATTACGGTAAATGTTATTCACTGAAAACGAACTTAGACGACTCTGCGATTGCTTTTAAAATGTAGACAACTGCAAATGCGACTTAAGGCGAGGTTACCCGGATAAACGTCATTTTGTATTGTGTTTTATTCGTAAATAGCACGGATTTAAATTTTGAAAAAAAAAACACACATATTTCACACTTTAATCTAGAAATTTCGGGCGTGCGATACACGATTACTTGCACTTTACTGCATCCAATTAAATCGCAAAGATAAGTCTAAATTAATATTGCCAAGTTAAAATTAATTAATTAGACAAGTAAAAATTATTATCCTTTGAACAACAAAACTTATACTATAAAAAGGCCGTAAAAAATATAATTAAAATCGGCCACTATGATACAAATGTGAAATATGAAAATACCTATACCTTTCATTCCAAAATCAAGTATTTTCAGCTTTTCAGGACACGGTGCGAACCGCGTCCTTAAGTCCCGAGCGGAACGCGAAAAAGGTCAAACGTGTGCCAAATTTTTCGACCGCGCCACCCCCACTAAGCTTTGTTAGAAGCTGAGCGTATCGTATTTCCTTGCGGGGGCTGGGGTAACCGATAAATGCCGAAAGCGTTCGGATTAACCTCGCCTTAAAAAAAATACTTTGTTTAGTTTACGAAAAGTACTTTTTAGCTATGAAATTACATAATATTATGAAATTAAAAGTACATTTCGTGAAAAAAGTTTAATTTCGTCTCACCATTCTCCTTTCACCCTCTTGTTAAAATACAGCTTAATTGTTGGTTTGAATAATGTACTTAGGTGTAAAAATTGCAAGTCCCTAACGTCACAGCAACGAGAGTAAATAATTATTTTGTTAATAAAAGAAGCAAAAAACTATTTACTGGTCGCATTTTTTTTATTTGCTTAGTAAACTTATAATAAATAATAATAATAAATAATAATTTAATTCAGGTAACAATAGCCCCATATCATGTATACCTTACAGACACCTTAATAGAACCTTCAACTTGAGAAAATTCTAAATATGTATCGTATGTATGATCTCGGAAATATTGCGTTTCTAATTTTTTTTCTCCTATGGAAATAGGAATAAGTAGTCAGTTTTCCATTTAAACTTAAACTATGTTAACGATGCACGTCATAAATAATTAATCACAATGAGTATTGTTTGTATGAAGTAAGTATTGTATGTTGCACACAGGGCTGGCATCCTGGGTTTGTTGCATATGATTTTTTGTGTGGCGATAGTTATTATGGTAATCAACCATTGGACATTTAAAGAAAATGCGACCATAATATAGACTTTTTTTTTCAAAATCTTAAAAAAACAAAAAAAAAACCCACATGGGTGAGCAAGATTATTAAAGTTTCCATAAAAAATGGTTCCTTTAGTGAATTGCTATCATAACATAGAGTGTAAAAATCAAATCTCAAAACGAAATATTGTGTTTCTATGGTTTTTAAGGATGTTTCTCGATTTTCTCTTAAACTATAGTAGTTAGAGCCGGCGGAGTTATCATAGGTGTTTGTTTAATTGTTAGCTTTCCAAAAAAACACATAAAATTGGCATATCCGCAACTAAGGCAAAATAACACACTGTGCGGCGGTTTATATACTCGCATAAGTTAGTAGGTACCTACAATTCAGAACCTTCTCTTGCAGTGAGCTCCCTCAGTATGGCCACAAACAGTGGCATGCCTATTTTGGCAAAACCTTCGACGTCTATACCAAGCTGTGGAAGTTTCAACAGCAACACCGCGCCATCCTGGACAGCAAATACGGGTTAAAACGGTGGCAGATTGGGGAAATTGCCTCTAAGATTGGACAGCTGTATTATCACTTCTAGTGAGTACAACACAAATATATTGCAATTCTATTGTTCTCAGGAACATTTAATCACACCGTTTTACTTTTTAGCTTAAGAACAAGTGATACGGCATACTTAAATGAGGCATTCTCCTTTTATTATGCCATAAGAGGCAGGAGCTACTACACGCAGGCGTGTAAGGAAGACAAATGTGAACTTATGGTTAAAAAACTACGTTATTATGCGAGGTTTATAGTGGCAAGCTTGCTACTGAAGAAAGTACACCTAGTCAATGAGTTACTTCGAGAACTTGATAAACAAATCATTGAATATGGCAATGCTTACGAGCCTGAAGACCAGAATGAATGGCGAATCGTCGCCGATGAAGTACGAACCTTTATTGAAGTAGAGGCGGTGGTGGATGTCGTCCACCCTAGAGATTACACGTGTTTCTTATCGCATCGGTGAGTTAGTGTTCCATCGTCACATTGCTGCAATGTCTTAAGGCACATGTCCCTTGCCGACCATTAGCGATGACAGGCGATTATAGCGAGACTACTTTCTACAGTAAGTTCAGCTATAGAATAGTAGATCGCTAGTCGTTTCCTCGTCCGCGGTGAGACATACAAGTATGTATATCCAAATAAATGTTCAAATGTAACATCGACTCGGAATACTAACATCGCGTCCTTTTCAGGCTAAGTGCGCCGTTGGGACCCCCTAGTGCATCGGCGCTCGATAGGGCATCACCTATGACCCTGACTCTCCGTGAAGCACTGATCATCGGCAGTAACTCCACTCAGCTCAAGTTCTCGGAGTTGACGATGGACATGTATAGGATAATGCAGACACTGGAGCGCGAGCCCCATACGGATATAAATCACTTGTATGACGAGTCACCACGCCAGCGAAACCCACTAACCCCCAGCGCGATCAACAGCAAAGGTATTTATTGTAATGTTTTTTTTTACAATTTCCTACTAATTTAACTTGTTTAGTTTAAATTGTTTCAATGTCATATTGCGAACTCTTAACACTGCTACTCGCGAATGTAACTATCTTCGCAGAAAGCAAAGTCAAGCCATACTAGAATCTTTTGACGCGTGTTTATAAGCGGATCAGTCTTTGGATTTTGTTTTTCAGTACTTTTCTCAAAATTAATTCGGTAAATGTTGACCAACAGTGTCCTTCTGATAAAGTCATCCAAACGCCAACAGATCCTTGTTGTTGTGTTAACGGACCCTCCACGAAGCCGTCAACCAAGTATAATGTACATCAAACTAAGTAACCCCAAAATTTATTTATTGCTGAGAAAGGGCTTTTTTTTGGGGTGATAAAGCATGCTTTACATTTACGTTTTACTGTAAAACTCAATGTAACGCACTCGAAACATTGTAAACAGGTCATGGAGGTATTTTATAACGTAAAAGTAAAAGTAAAAGTAAAAGTTATAGGTAAAGTAAAAGTTATAACCTTAAAAGATAGTATTTAACAAAACAAAATTTGTGAAAAAGTTGGATCTTTGACCTCCAATAACTCCGTAACTAGAGGGTACTCTGTATCACCTGATACAGAGTACGCTATGTTATACAGGATAGCAAAAACCCCGAACATCCGTTAGGTAAAATAGCTTCTTTAGTTTGAAACAATGTTCACAATTTACAAGACACACATATACAGGTCATACAGGTTCTTTAGATACGCTAGCGGTATTCGGTGAACAAGCGAAAGTAAAGCGTTTTTTGGTGTTTTCATGATTTTATTTCAAGGATAAGAAAAGAAGGTGATAAAGGGGTAAAGAAGCATACAGGAGTCTGCCCACTATACCGTACCATACCATGACCGTGCGTATCAGCCACGGAAAGAAACACGACACAGACTAGAACTACCATAGCTACTACACCGTATCAACAGCGTATCATACCCGTTTCTAACAGGTTAAGACCGATCATCATATGCGGTTATTACGTGTTGTAGCGAAATAAAAATTTCGATCAACGCTTGCAAAAAACTATAATTTCAAATTTTAATGTATAATATGCTACATTTTTCTTGATGACCCAGAAGTGGCCTTGCCTCCCATGCAAAAGGTTGTGGGTTCAAATCCGGGCAAGTACAAATGTGACTATTTCAATTCATTTATGTACTTTCTAAGTTTTCTTTTTTTTTTGTCTTTCGATGTTTTCCTTCACCGATGTCTGTGATGTCCAAACATCACAGACATCGGTGAAGGAAAACATCGGCATCGTGAGGAAACCTGGACTTAATGCAAGTCAATCGTCAATCAATCAAATCAATGCTCGTGCCTTCTCTGTATGAGAAGAGGCCTTTGTCCAGCAGTGGGACAGCAACAGGCCGGTGTTATTATTATATATTTATGCTACATTTCAAAACATTAAAATAATCATTCGCGAATTTTAAGTTTTTGTTCCGTAGAACGAAATTTTATTCAGGTATAAAATTTAAAGCTTCTGGTAAAAAAAATAACCTTCTGTTTTTGATTATTAAGAGTCCAATAAAAAATATAAGATGAAGGTTTATTGTGTAATTTAGCTGTTGGTATTAGCCTTGTTCTTAGAATACTAACGAAACGAATTAAAATAAAGAGGTTATTCTATGAAGTTGAAGTTGTTTGTGTGGCTGTTGGACCGATTGCCTTGGTCTCCGACGAAGATTTTACTTTATGCTTTTGATCATAAAAAGCGACTTTATGTCGCCTACGCACGACATAAAGATGAACTTTTAGAGCATGAGAAGTGAAAAGATATTTAATGACTTAAACTAAACATAATTTGATCAGATGATCTAAAAAATACTATTCCAATAAATAACTAAATTAAATTCGTTAATTTACAGCTTCGGTGCTTAAGAACACCTTCTTGGTTGAACTATACTTGTGTGCAATCATGGAAATGTGACCACTGTTTCGGTTATGAACCTTATTTCAATGTAAGGTCACAATACTGCTAAATCAGACGGAACGTCAAACGCTTCAATATTGCTGTAGGTGTCTTCTTCCAAAATTAAAAAGCATCTACTAAGTGAATCAGATAGCAAACCTCGCTGTCGGTGTCCTGAATTACTTTTGTGTCCCATAGTTCTTGTCGGTTAGAAATTGGTAGGAATCAAAGAGTAAATCAGAGAGTAATCCAAAATTTAATTCCAAAGGGTTTCAAACCAGAAAAAAACGAACAAATACGTCAGGAAAAACGCTTAACAAGCGACCTGCATAATAGTAAACAGCAATGAAGCACGCACGTACTAAATTCACTATAACAAGTTAAATACTTTTTTAGATAATTTTTATTTATTTTGTCTTAAGAGAATTTTCATCTTTTCTTTTCAGTAATAAAAACGGGAATCCAATCTGAATGACACAAAAATTCTCATTTTCTTCAATACGCCTGTAATTTCAAATTTGACAATTGAAAATAAAAATAAGGCTTTAAGTTAATATTTTGCCGGTGCCGGTACGCTACTGCATGGCACGAGACGGTGTTGTTCGGTGACGGAACGGTCTAGTGGGATGTTCTCATACATAGAATATGTTATTGTCTGATACGTTCATAGCACGGTCGTCGTATGGTACGGTGTGGTGGGCAGAATCCTTAAAGTGGTTAAAAGTTAAAGGGGTTATGGGATAAAGAGTCAACCGATAAAGGGGTGCGGGGAGCAGAAGAAGGGTAAAGTGTGAATGTTCAGGTGGAAAACGGTCCCGGGACCAAGCAAGGGGTAGACGTTCAGAGGATAAGGCCCCCCACCCCTTACCTTCTTAGCTGTAGGAGATACGGCCACATTTCAGCGTCGGTATATCGGTATTGAGGAAAAACGATTTTTATACAGAAATATTTATAAAAAATTAATTGTTCGTCGACCAAAAAATCTAAAAATGTGTAATGCTTGATTGTTCTAGGTTATAACTTAGACGGCACTTTTAACACAGGCGAGGCACCTCACAAACAGATGCTGTTCAAGCCTTCGCCGAATCAAATCTTCCTGTACCTTTCATCAGCAGTGGACGACCTGCCTCCTAATGGAGTTATCCTGCTGTACTTATCAGCTGAAGGATTGATCGTACCAAACTCCAAACACCCGGAAGACGGTATGTGAAAATTCTTACTTGAAAAGTGGTACTAATAAAAAGCTGTTTACATAGTATATAAACTAACGTCACTGCGTAAATTTTAATAAACCAGTAAGTTTAATTTAAAAATATAATGATATTTAACCAAAAGTAACCGTTGTATGTTGTCCACAGCTGGAGGGTACGACATTGGAGGTCTGATCACGACGTCCAAGACGGACGTCCTACAACGAGAAACGTCCTCTTCTGGCAAAGGCCTAGCGCCAAAATTGAAGGAGGCCCCCGTCCTACACCCAGGGGATTTGTACCCCTTCACCCGACGCCCCCTCTTCATCATTGTCGATAGCGACAACTCTAATATATTCTGCAATATCCCCAGATTTTTCGGAATGCCAATAATCATCCTTATGTCTCCGATGGATCTACCAGCTACATTATACCGTAAGTAGGCTTTGCAGTCGGTTCATAAACCTTTTAATTTTTTGGACTGAAAAGAAAAACAGTCGAATATCCTAAATTTGTACAAATTTACTGGTTTTAAGTATTTTTAGACTGCGGGGTGAATAGGTTTTTTTTTAATGAATCTCCATTCATTGTCACACTTTTTATAAATTAGAGTTGAGATTGTTGTTGAATTAGAGTGAATTAAACATTCAACATTCTTCTTTGTGTAATTATTTATAATATACTTTCGGTACATTTATTACTGTAAATAATAAAAAATATAGGGATTTTTCAAAATTTTAAAGGGTTACCAATTTTCTAAAAGCCTAAATGGGGTGACAAAATATTTTTCATTCACTAATACTTTTTTATTGATATAGAAACTCATTTACTTTTATACAGGTTGGTAAAAGTTACTTTTTTATAGTTTGCTTAAACTGTGGAATAGCAGGGAAAACTAGAAGGCGGATCTGTAAGACTTTAGGAACGACAAATGATTCTTCAACTTTTTAATTATAGATAGGTATTTTAGTCTATTTTTGTAAACTGGGGAATAGCAGCGGAAAGAAGAATGTTGGGTCTAGAAAATTATTAGTTCAACTTCTTTGGAATTACTTTAGACACGTGTCAGTAGAAAATGCTCCTGGTTGAGTGACAGAAACATCACTGGTGGACATCTCGTGGAGCTAGAACTCGGAGGTAAGTTAGTTTATAAATACGAAAAAAAAAACGGAAACAGAATTCACTGTGAATGCAGTTCTAGAACAAGTCTGATACAGCAATGATAGAAACTTTTTACACACCCAGATATAAAAACTGCACGACGAGACCGTTCTTCAAATTGTTCCCCTGCAGGTGTGTAGTTTTAACAATATTAATATTTCGATCAAAGGATATTGAGCAGATAACTATATTTTCTTACTAGCTGTTGCCCGTTACCTTTGTCCGCGTGAAAATATTATTTCCCTTAATATCGTTTAAAATAAAAGTAGCCTTAGTTACTCCGTATAAAATCAGCTATCTGCCAGTTAAAATCCCGTAAAAATCGGTCCAGCCGTTTCGGAAATAAGCCGATAATAAAATGTTTTATTGTTATAAGAACCACAATTATAGAACTTTAATTTATTTATTTGGATAGATTACATGCTTGAGAATAACATTTTAACTGTCGTAGTGTTTTGATTCCCGCTTTTACAATCTGGCAAGTACTTATGAGTACACTAAATGTTTCGAGCATTTAAAATTAAGCACACGCCTGCCCCTTTTATGTAAACTATAAAATGTATACTATTTCACTCATTATTCACTCTGTAATCTCCACTCTAATAGTTTGTAAATAATAATAAAAAATTACATGTGAAAATCTTTACATAAATGCGTTTTTATAACTTTATTATTACTTATAAACTGTATAATATGTATACATCAATAATTAAAAAAACACCAGTTTAAATTATTAATAAACATTTAATATTCTTATTTTTTAAATAGTATAATTATTTATTACATTCGAGACTCTTAACACACTCGGGGACTTTAAAAAAAAAAAACAATTAATATGATAATTACGAAAATAAAACTTTTACTAAATATAACCATTTGTTAAATATTCAAATTAAAAACTTAATCTCAATAACCATAGCAAAATCATCTACTCCTTTAAATGAAAATAAATAATCAACTTTCATTGTAACATTTAAAAAAAAACCGGTCAAGTGCGACTTGGACTCGCGCACGAAGGATTCCGTACCATTATCTATAGAACACAAAACAAAACGGTAAAAAAACAAGTTTGTTGTATGGCTCCCATACAACAAACCCTTAAATATTTATTTTATTCTGTTTTTAGTATTTTTTGTTAAAGCGGCAACAAAAATACATCATCTGTGAAAATTTCAACTGTGTTAGACAGTTGAAATTTTCACGGTTCATGAGATACAGCCTGGTGACAGACAGACGGACGGATAGCGAAGTCTTATTAATAGGGTCCCGTTTTTACCCTTTGGGTACGGAACCCTAAAAAAGTTCATTCGACTAACAAATATCATAATGATAAAATTCTGGTCAGCTACTTAATATTTTGCTGCGCTTCATTGTTCTTTGGCAGACTCCAGAGCGGGACTTTTGCGATTCGGTCAGCGACCATGTCAGCACACCGTAGGTTAGGACGGGCAGGATACACATATATATGAGTTTGCGCTTCAAGGAGATCGGCAGATCTTCCTTAATGAAGGGCGCCTCCATGGACCGTAGGAGTGGAGAAGATTTTCCAAACGTTGTGGATTAAACATACCTATACATAATGTAAATGGGCTTTTCACATACATCCAAATAAATAATCGAATAGTATAGAGGCTCGTGAAAAAAGCATTAACTAACAAAATAAAACATAGTAATTAAATAAATAAATAATGAGATAAAATATGGCACTGAGATGTCTCCAACCCAGAGAGTGAGAGTTTTACAGAGTTTCCCCTGATCCCCTGACTAGTTGTCTGTCATATGTGTGTTGTAGTAGTTATGTTTCACTATATTTCCTATTGCAGTAATATCTTCCACATTGAGCTCTGACGAAAGTTATCAAAATTTAGAAGGCTTTAAGTGTATATTTTCATTTTTATATCTAGATGTTATCGACTTTTCAGCTAAACCAGACATAGACGTGGGCTGGCTTATTTAATTATTGGAATTCTTATTACCCATCTACCCATAATAATCCCTTCTTTTAATAAGGTTATTACCCCCACTTCTCGTAGAATAACACCTAGATTCTTGCTAGCTAGATTGCCACAACATCGTCTTGGTCTATCAAATAAAAAGGTACAAGTATTCGTTTTCGGATTAAATTGGTACAACTTCAATTTGTGACATATCACATTTAGACAGATGGGTTGCAGATGTGTTAGTTACGCCACCTCTCCTCCGCAATGCCCCGCGAAATTCGAAAAGGCGAACGGCGCCTGAACAAACAGTGTGTTTAGAGCTGCAAAGGATGGGTAACTGCCATTAGTTCCCAGTGCCCTCTATCATTTAAAGCCACACCTCCCCTTACAAGCTTATACTGCACCTACATAAAGAGTGTAAAAGTATCCTTAACGAAGCCGAAAGGCACTTGTTCTCTCCGTCATTGCGAACATTTATTTTTCTAGACCATGCCTAGGAACTTTTTATAGTTAAGTAGGGTCAAAGATCCTACTACTTCACAAGTATTTTTTTTTTAAAACCCGTTTTATGGTTATATATAACTTTACTTTAAATACCTCCACGACTCCCGTACTATTCAATGCATCTCATGGTTATAACTTTACTAAACCATAAAATACTTCCATGACCTGTTTTCTAATCAATGAATACTTCAACATAATGTTTTGAGTGTCACTGAGTCCTCTCGTAGCACGTGATTTTTCACCCCAAATTCAATGTTTCCCAGCAGTAATTATTGCGTAGAGTTACTTAGTTTGATGTACATAATGCTTGGTTGACGGCTTCGTGTAAGGTCCGTTTACACCCTGTATATGGAATACTAGAAGTTGAAAAAATGCTTTTCTATCATTGCTGAGTCGAGGTCAACAAACTGATGAGTTAGTTATCTGTCACTTAACCTCCAGATTCTTTCGTATAAGGCTTCGAATACAATAAGCCATGAGATGTTTCAATGAATGGAGTTCATTTGACACAATCTTTCACAGATGTGTCGCATTCTATGCCAACAGTGCCTTATTATGTATGTACTCACAAGTTTATGTAATACGCATAAACTTGTAAGTGTTGATATTTGGAACTCACTGGATGGAGAGTGGAAATAAGAATGTCTAAATGATTTAGAGTAGAACCTGATTACAAATACACAATTGTTGTTCAAGTACTAATACAGGATTTGTAAGCAATGTAAATACCATTGCGGACTGCGGAGTTGTTTCTTTTTTTCAAACAGAAGTCAACAGATATGATTTTCCTAAATCGAACCCGATTTTATCTTTTTGACCGTCAATAATCATTTACCAAGCTTTTCATAATGTTCGAAAAAAAACACTGTCCGAACATAAACCAATATTATTGGTGATTTAGTTTTGTAACAAATTCAATTTAAATTTACAATATAACGAAATAAGAAAAAAAAATATGTTAAAGGCCTGTATAAAAAATGAGAGCTACGCTTATTTCATTTTTCTTTATATTCTACGTGAAAGGAAATTTTCGTTTTCTTCTTTACCTTGGAAATCATCATTTAGTGCATAAATGTTATTGTCATCCCAAAGTCAAAGTGAGACATTATCTCAATATGTAATCAAAGAATTGAGAGCAGCCGTGCGTTGTGTCGCTTGGCACTCGATCGTATGCGACTGATGTACTTCACAATCGACAGGGCGAAGGGTCATTGTCGCAAATTTCACACATTTACTGTTCGACTAACAACTTTATACCTATCTTCTAGAGATTTTCCATATCTTACACCTCCAAGTCACACTTCGCAGCATTATGCAAAGTATGCAAAGGGTGGATCGGCCTAGGTGACAAAATGTTGGGAAGTAGGACTAAATTGCATTTGTGCATATGTACTGTACAGTATAACCTCTGGACCAAGATGACAGGTCGATGAATGGATTGTGTGAAAGATGATTTATACAATGGGTTGTACTAAACTGTGATTAGGTAGTTGTCGAGCGGTCGAGTTTTATGATTAAGAAAATTAATGAAAGGCGCTTGAAAGTAAACTTGTAAGTAAAGTTTTCATAATGCAGGCTGGTATTTTTGTGAAAGAGTTAGTTTGTAGAAAAGTTTCCAAATACATACACTATTCGCCCCGTATCAATATCGTAGTTGAAAGTTTACGTTTAAGATATTTTTTAGATTAAACAACCCACTGTACATAGGGTTTAGTTATAATGTTCGTTTCTGTAGAGCGGTCTGACGCTGAGTTTGTTTCGGTGTTTCTTCTCAGAATGTCAGTTATCTAGGAAACACCGACCTCAACATGAGAACAGGGACAGCAGTATAGCTGCATAGTTTTGCGCTTACGTTTTTGCAATAACAAAAAGTATTAAAAGCATTCCGAAATTATTATAACATTAGGTACAATACAAAAAAATCTTAGATCAAAATTCAAAATCAAGTTAAAAGAAAGACATACTTGAAATGTAAAGGTCAATAAACTATAGCTACTGAGAATATTTTTTGTTAATTATTTATTTGTTTTTTTAAATTACACGTTCAAACACTTTAAAATTCAAAAGTAACTTGAATTTTTGAACTTGGGTGAGCTGCATTAAAGTAAAAAAAAAAACAATATATTTGGCATTCAAAATTGTTAAATCATAATCAGAAAAAACTAAAAAAATACCTCATTTGGCAATAACATTACCAAAAAAAAAATACGAACCTTACCCAACGTAAGCCCGTGAGGACGGAGAGGGGTAGACTTAAGTTGCAAAAGCAACTTAAGTCTACCCGCCACTTAAAAAAATTACAGCGGGGTCCGATGACCAGCGCCTGGAAGGTAGCCTCTTCACCCTGTTCCTGCACGACCCGCTGGCGGCCGTGTGCCTCTGCTGCGATATCAAGAGGATGGCCTTGGAGGAGTGGGAGCGGGCCAGGCTTTGCGTCGACTCTTACTTAAAGGAAGCAGCGATACTACTATCTAGGGTTCGAGGTACGTTTTATCAAATTCATTATTTTTGATCAAATCTCATATTTTAATATCACCTAATAAAAAAAATGTCCAAAATATTCTAATGTAACAAATCCTAGAATATCAAAAAAGGTGACGTATTTATAAGAAAATATTTGTAGCTGCTTTTCAATAAAACAGTTAGAGCTCTCCCTTCAAGGCACTAACGACGGCGGCTCTACATCGGCTTGATGTACCGAATATGAGGTTAACAATGATCACTTATGAAATAAGTCTCCATACTCTGGAAAAATGTGTGGAAAGGTTTTCTGGTGCAGGGTTAAAATTAGGGATTAATTAAATCTCTTCTCCCAGGAAAATTCGGATCATTCCCACTAGTTCTACTCACAGTTCTTCGGTAGAACTAGTAGGATTTTTTCCCACTAGTCCTACGATTTAAGGTGGTACAGAATCGTAGAACTAATGTGAACAAAAAAAGGCCCATTAGTTATACTGCCCACGATTACTTATTGGGATTGAAGTGAGCGGATTGACACTTTGATATGTTGTTCGCTAAACACATTTGTCACTGGTCTTGCGATGTGTGCAGGCGCATTATTTCGCATGCTTGTACACAATATCCTAGCCAATTTGCTCTCGGTGTAGGATGAGTACAGGTTCATATCTAGAAAACTTTTCGACTTGACTATACTAATCACAAAATTGGTGTGACCAATTTTGTGATTTGTATAGTCAAGTCGAAAAGGGTTGGACCCGTTGACCAATTCAAAAATTCGTTTGCATTGCGCATTGCATTGCAATTGTCTCGTTTCAAAACCAGACCTGATCTTCCACCCTGGCAAATTTTAGCTCCACCACGATCGTACACCATAATAGTACCTTCTTAATAAGGATGATCTTCCTGAGGTCTCCGTAATGGCCAAGAAGTCACCAAACACACTCAGCGAAACTCACCGAAAAACAGAACATTCAGTAACTTAAAATTCTAATGTTCAATTCCAGACTGCATATACGTGGCGTTCCTGAGCGACGATTTCATGCGCCTCATCATTTTGCGCTTCATCTTCTGCGAGACAATCATGCGCATGCACCGCATGTTCCGCGGCAGGACGCAGCGCACACGCTGCTCGCCGTCCATCCCCGAAGACCTGTACGAACACCCCGTTCTCACCCGTATTGTGATGGAGCTGGCAGCAAAATTGCAGGTAATTGAGCTTGTCAATCATTCCATGTAACATCCATCATCAGCAAAATGGCTCAACGCCCGGCAGTGAGAAGCTACATTATGCCTTAGTGTCATAAGCTATAATTAAAACATTCCTGTGCGATAATTTGCGATCACATGCTAAAGCTAGGTATTTCATAAAACACTTTCATAGCTCTCCTATTAACAATATAAAGGCTGTAGTTGCCATAATATACATAGATGTACGTCCACATTTCTCCAGTTATGTCGATATCCTCAATTCCATGAGGGAGGAGCAAGCCTATTGACAACAACCAGGAGCAAATATAAACTCCGAGCTATTGGCAGAATAATAAGCAAGTGTAGTTACACTTTTACACACTAATTACTGTAACGTCAAATATTAATGTTGTTGTTGTAATTACTGTAACGTCAAATATTAATGTTGTTGTTGTAATTTTCAGGTCCGTGGACACTTTCACGACCCCGCTACTGTTCAGCGGGAATGATATACCAGACCTTCGACTGTGTCGTTTGCTGAACCGTAAGGCGCCGACCAGGCTGTAGACGAGGCGATTAGTGTTAAAAACATAACAACAACGCCTCTTCCGAAAACGAATAAAGACTATAAAATAACATATATACAGTGACAATTAAAATTCATAAAGTATAAGAGTGAGTGTTAGCAAAGTGACTCTCGGCGAGACGCTTGGCGTCACAGTGCCTCTCTAGAGATCGAATAAAGACAATTAATTAATGATGTTGCACTCTAGAATTCTAGATGAGGCATTTCGTGACAAAAAGGTGACAATTCTGTATAAGAGACGCTCAGCATGAACATTGCGGCATTTATTAGTTACAGAAATAGTGCGGATTTAACTTCATATATTTAGAGTGAGTGTAAGTAAAGTGAGTCTCGGCGAGACGCTTGGCATCCATACCGTCACAGTGCCTCTCTAGAGATCGAATAAAGACAATTAAATGACATTACACTCTAGATGAGGCATTTCGTGACAAAAAGGTGACAATGAGAAATACATTCTAGATTTTAAATGAAACTTGGTAAAATCTTAGTAATAGATTGTAATTGCACCAAAGTGGAGACGAGCGGAGAGTGCGAAGCGGAGAGCTAGGGTGTATTCACTGAAGCTGTGCGGAGATGAGTAAAGCTAGGAGAGGAGAGGTTCCGCTCACGGCACGCCGTTCACAACACACACAGTCCACCGCACGATGAACGCAGCACGCCGCTCACGTCTCTCCTCGTCTTTGCTGTGCGCTTGGCCGCCGACTGCGAAGGCTGGCCTAACAATACGAGAAATGTCTCTCTGCTCAAACGTTTTCATTAAATCTAAGCGGAAACGAGAAGTGTAAATTACAAAATTCTATTGGTAGTTTTCAACACATCTCTTCTCTCGACTCTCCGCTTCGGTGGAGTACGGCCCATAAGGATTAAAAAAAAACTATTTATTTATCTAATTTCTAGGTTAACTGTATACATACTTTTATTTCATATCACAATGTTGTTATTGTGATATGCGTTAATTATAATTAAATATTCCATTTAATTCATATAATTCATTATGTAGGTATTCAGCTGCATCCAGTTAGACTTTGAACTCCAACATAGAATTGGAAAAAGGCTAAGCAGATGCAACTGATGCTCATAGTCATAAAATAAATTATATTTCTCAATAAAATGAATGTTTAGATATTATAAAGTAATTGAAGTTGCTTCGATTAAGTCTTCTACTAAACTTAATTTATTACCTAATGATAAAAATATTGTACAACCAAGGAATTTATTTAACTAATTGACATCACGTGGCAATTTGTCATTAGATACTGCTGTCAAAAAGTGACAGTTGTGATCTGAATGTACGGATATTTTTAGTCAGTTTGTTATACAATTATTTTTAATTAAGGATTTATTTTTCATACAGATGTTTGCTCCATGGCGATGTTCCTACGACACCTGTCATAGTTAGAGATTAAGGCTGAAAATATATTATTATAGCGTAACGCTTAACATTGATTAAATACATAATAAGTATACTTAAAATGTCACTTACGGGATATCTTCCGTGATAACATAATAAGTATATATATTTTCAGTCCTTTACTCATTGAAAAGAGAATATAAAACAAATTTTATAAAAAATTGATGATTATGACAATTAGTACTTGAATCATTTCAAATGATAAAACACGTGACATGTTCGAAGTGTTCTAGATGACTGACGTCCTACACGATGCATAGACAATGTCGATAAGGCCTGTATTATCATCTAGCCTAGACATGACACCCAATAGAAAACAGGCCTGTAATCTTCACCCGTACTAGAATTTAATTATTAATAATTTTCGAAAGTAGACGCTTAACGTAGAAAATGTTCATTAGGCAGATAAACAATAAAGATACAATTTTAAATTTATGTTAACTAACAATACAGATATACTTGATACGGTCAGAGAGTCAGATATGCATTATATTTGTACGGTGCAACCGCACATTCTGCAATTCAGCAGTTTACGCCACATTCATTTCAACTTATAATAATTAGTTCAGTTCGCGTTGAGCTATCAAGTCAGCCAGGCGTTCTCGTTACAGCCAACAAGGGCCGCGTCACTCGCTTCATTTCCACACCATCAGTTCATTAAGCTCATTTTACTTTAAGTACCTTTGGGACAATACAGTAGTGTTTCAGTACTTTACTTTCTTTTATTCCATTCACCTATCATCTAAAAGTAATGTCTGGTCTAGCAAGGGATCATACAATATTCATGTAAAGCTGAATGATTAACATTCAGCTTTACAAGTAGAGGTAACCAGCGAGATATATTTATCACTGAGAAGAAATATAACATTATAACCCACGCTTC
Source organism: Xestia rhomboidea (assembly GCA_963853795.1). NCBI lineage: Eukaryota > Metazoa > Arthropoda > Insecta > Lepidoptera > Noctuidae > Xestia > Xestia rhomboidea. Next base: position 3,255,530 of record OY970756.1, read on the forward strand.
CGCAATAAACTGAAGATTTATAAGTATGTGACAAACTGAAACGATTCTATTTATCTAAATTGTGATTCAAAAGGTTCAGGTTTTCGAGCTTGCAAATTAAACAAGACAGCTTTATTTCGTGCAAACATTGCCGCATGTGTTTATTTAGTCCTTGAATTATTACATATTAGGGGGTTCTTAGTATTTATTTATTGACTATTTATTTATGTACACACAAAATACGACTTTTATGATATTGTACTGCAGAAATTGTATTGAAAAATCAAAATGGCGGCATAAATTCTAATTACGGCCACGCGCCGACGGACCCTTGTTCACCTATAGATATTTGGTTGGGTCTACGTTTCTTTACTTTTGACTCTTTCCTTCTAACTGCCACCTGTTTCCAGTACCTGATGCACGGTATAAGTCAGGCTGTTTTCCTGCAGATGACAATTTTGACCAGCACACAATTGTCAAATGCGCTTTTTATTTTTTTTCTCCCAATAGGGAACTTTCTTCTCTATCTAATAATCACGCACAACAACTTTGAGAGGTTGAGTGAGAGGCAACGCCGGGAGGGGACGCTCTAGAAGAACATACACTGACGTGACGTTCCTTTGTCAGTTCAGGCGAATCACTCGCAGCCGGCGTGCTTGTATGATCAGATGTATGAACTCTTGTTTCCAGTGCCTGATTCACAGTAAAAGTCAGGTTGTTTTATTTTCCTGCAGATCACAATTTGAACACCATTAATTGTTAGATGCGTTTTTTCTTTCGTTTATACCAAAATGGCCTCTTCTGAACAATGCGCAGAGAACGCTATAACTTCAGATGCGCAGCACTCGCAACCGGCGTGCTTGTATGATCAGATGTATGAACGTAGTGAGATTGATTTGTAGTACTGTCTGTTTCCTCCAATGTCACCGGTTTCCAGTACCTGATCCACGGTTAAAGTCAGGCTGTTTTCCTGCAGATAACAATTTGCCCAACACACAATTGTCGGATGCCCTTTTTGTTTTTTTTTGCTCCCAAACTGGGAGCTTTAAGACTCTTCTGTACGACGCGCAACGCGTTAGTCACTCTCAATAGTTTGAGAGGATGCATGAAAGGCAACGCCGGGAGTCACGCCCTAGAAGAAAATACATTGACTTTCTTCAACCGACGTGCGTGTATGATGTTTCCAGTGCCTGATGCACGGTAATAGTCAGGTTGTCTTCCTGCAGATAACAAATTTACCATCAGATAATTGTTAGATGCACTAGCTGTTAGTACTTTTCCTCGTATTTTTATTTTTGATAATCTTTATGAATCGTCTTATTCTTATATACATATAAGCTTATTAACAACGGCGAGCTTAACCCAGAATTGGATTTTCTGACAGCAAACCTTACTTCTGTTGCAAGATTTGCAAAAGTAAAGATACATCTTTCATATGTATTCCAATAAAAAAATGCTCAAAAATGTTGACATTCTATTTTAACTATGCTGGTGCTGCCAAAAGCATAATGTTGCTACACAGCAAAACAAAAGGAATGTCCCAGTATATCTGTAATGTTAGGAAAATAGCTTATATTCCCGAAAATAATTGAGTACTAGACTGTAAGTTCTTGCTTACATATTTACCTACATTATAAGTACGTATTTTTATTTCATCATCTTCCTTCTTCATCATATAAGCAAATTAAGTCAATCACATGACATATTGTGTCCCGATAGCTTATCCCTCTGTCTGTCAGTCTATCAATGTCCATCTAAACCTGTTCATTTCGCCAAACTCCTTACAATACGACACCATTCTCGGTGCCCTAACTGTGTTCTATTTAAGTTGTTATGTGAAGCTCGCCGCGTGGTCCGGCAACAGTCCGGCCACCCCCCATATCTTCCCTTGGGGGTCGCATCGACTTGGGGACTGTAAATGATAAGGCAAGCATCGCTTACTGCTATCAAGCCTATCAAATTAACCGCTATTCGAAATAAGGATTCAGATGCGTAAGGATGAACTGTCGCAAGACAGTTGATTTGGATCTGATCCAGAGAAAGCGGTGAAAGGATATCAGTAATATTATGACAAGATAAGTCAGAAACGGCTGTATTCCTTGAAATACGTTCCGATTTCCAAACAGGCTAATCAAACCCATGGAATGCTTTAAGTAGCGGACCGTTTGGGTAGGCCTTTGTTCTGAATACGCGAATCGATGGTTCGCGCAGACTTGGATCCAAAACTCCCAGGAATGGAGCACCAGATAATTGAGTACAAAGCATGCAACATCTGCAGTAGACATTGTTTTGGCGTAGTCCTTTTCCTCACTCTGTGTCTAACCATAAATATCTCTTCACTACGCTTGCGCACTCGACTTTGCCCTTTATCTCTAACTCCCTCTCACACGTCGAAAATTATGCAATTCTCGTCAGTTCTTTATCAGAAAATTGGGAGTTTAGCACGGCTAAAGATGAAGTTCGTTTTTGTATTTATTTGTTCTCATCTGCCTAGCCTGTTGGGGTCGGCTTCCAGTCTCACCGGATGCGGCTGAATATCAGTATTTTACTTGGAGCTTGCTATCTGACCTCCACAACCCAGTTAGTACTGGGTAATACGATATCCCTTGGTAAGACTGGTTGTCAGATTTTTTGGGCCACTGACTACCTGTAACGACTGTCAAAGATCTGCAAATGATCTGCAAACGAGCCGGTATGTAATGGGTGGTCACCCATCCACAGACCAACTAGGAAAGCTCGGCTAAACCTAAAGATCGACCCGAGCGGCTGTTATTATTTTGCTTTTTTCTGGATAAGGCCTCTCAATTCGCTTTGTATATTTGTACAAACATCCCTTGAAGGGGCATCACGTAAAATCTCCAAAAATACAATATTTTGAGATATTGATATTAGAAAATGGCTACGAACATCATTTGGACCGTTCAAAGTGACAAAATCTGGTTTTAATAAGTAATAGAGCTCAGTTCAGGCCTTGGGTACCTACTTAACTTTTGTGTTTTATTAGAAGATTAGGAAACCAACTTTGGTTTTAATAAATGACATCCCTTTCATGTTTCCTGCCACGCCAAATGCACTAGATATCATGCTTTTTAGACATTCCAAAAACATTCTCATACCTAGATAAGTAAATAATTTTAAGTACCAACATTTATGTCTTTAAAAAATGTATTTAATTTTCAAATGTTTATTGATGTTATAATACGTACATAAGATTATCAAACAGCGTCCAACAGAATAATTGCAAGTCCCCGGATATCCCAATACTGAAAAATTAAGTTTTGGCACAAAATAATATCGATACAACATAATAATTTTGAAAATAATACACTTGATTGATAAGGCTGCAGGCTGCATCCGGTTAGACTGAAAGCCGTCTCCAACTTAGTTGAGATAAGGCTATAGGATATGTGAAACCGATGCAGTAGTACTTAGATTATGAAGAAAAAGCTTCCAGGACTTGTATTTAACCTGTTCCATAGTTAATGAGTGTTTAAAATATAAAATAATTACTGTTTTTTCTAAATAATAAACCAGTGCTTACTGTACCTATCAAAGCAATTATATGATGATGTTTTTATTCGACATCAAGTATTAATGTACATCAATGTTTTTATTTTAAAGTACATGCTTACATTGTTTCTATGAAATGTTAAAATAAATGTTAAATGTAATAGTTATTAACTAAATGTCATTAGATTAGAGATAAAGTATATGGATGTATTATAATTTTTGTGTTAATAAAAAACCAATAAAATGCAAATGCAGGTTTTATTAAAATGAGCCTTTCATCCCGGTCCACGCCAGTTCGTTTCCACCTCTTCACTATCCAGCTCCCTTCTTGTTCCTTCCTCTGGATCTTCGCTTGCCCCATAACTTCCCCACGCCCTAGATACTTGCTGTAGGTATACTACTCCACATGCTTTCCATACACTCTACTTTGTGAAGCTGTTGAAACTGGTGTTCATGGTCAGAGTTATAGAAATGGCAGACGTAATATTGTGCTACCTCGTTGGTCTGGTGGCAGCAAGCGAGACTTCGATTCCCAGGTCGGGCAAAGTGTTATTGGGTTTTCCCACCAGGAATTTCTCAGTAGCAGCCACGGAGTCTGGATTTGAGCACAGTTGATGGCAATAGTTTCACCCTCTATAATATGGGACTTACACATACCCAACTAGCGATCCGATCACCATGTTTGACAAGCCGATCCCTTGGGAGAAGCTAGCCAAATACCAGGGAGTCATCCTCGACCGGCGCCTATAGTTCGCAGCCTCAACATCACCGCCCGACCCTTGCTCGACGAGCCAGCCCGCCACGCTGAGCAAGTAACTATAAATTCCCCAAATAATGATCCGACCCTTGCTGCCCTCCCCTCAATGACGCACTAAGCCGAGGCCCGAACCCCACAGGGGGTGCCCTTAGTGACTGTTCATTTAATTTAAATCCTTAGTTTGTGAGCCCTGGCTAGTCCGGTTAAGCAGTCAAGCAACCTTAGAGCGTTGCAACTGCGAGTGGTCATATCTAAAAAAAAAAAAAAAACAATTAGCGAAATGTGTGTTTGATTAGGTTTACTTGTGCCTAACCCTTCGGGAATTACAGGCGTGATGTTATGTTATGTCATGATTGTGCTATTTTAACCGCTGCAATACCAGCTGAAAAAGATTTAAATAGACTGTACATATGAAATCTTTTATTATGCATAATCTTTTGTTATTAATCCACATATAACTTAATAAAATAATTTTACACAGTTATTTTGATAAACATAGATTAACATAAATATAACACATTCAAAAACACGCACGCACATAATTATGCACTGCATGATAGGGGCAAGAGATGAAATGGTCACGCTACTATCATAACTGATTAGGCTACTTGTGCCGATATCTTCGTTTCATCTTTTCGTAAGCATCGGTCAACCCGGTATGGACAAATTGCAGACGCAGTTCCGGACACGGAGAAACCCGAACAAAAACTTAATAAAGAATCTAGACTCTAAGTAATGTGTTTTGGCTCTGTTGCGTATCTGCTGAATAGTCAATCAATGAAACCCTTCATACTTACGTACACACATGCATACATAAGCTCACGCCTTTTGCTCATGGGGTTAGGCAGAAACGCCGCCGGCTACGATCCTTACATACTCGCTTTCGCCTCGTCCACGTTCATACACCTGGTCATACAGGCACGTTGGTTGTGAACCCAACACTCCTGATGCTGAAGCCATCCCAAAGCGTAGTTGAAGTATTAATGGATGTCTGGGCACTCTGGGCTGCCTCCAATAAGGTGCTGCAGTGCTTAACTCTCCATGCAAGGTGTTCACTTTTCAGCATTGGTCCAATATTAATAGTCTATCCGTTAAGAAATGATGGACACAGTGGGCAGTATCTTCGATAATTATGTAGGTATGCCTGCAGTGGGGTATGGCCCTGGTAATCTGCATAGGCTGGTCGTCGAATCAACATGGTCAACAGGTCAAGTACCTAAGTTTACGAGGTAATTTGTTAAACGTGGCAATACTTTCGACAATATTTTATTTTCGTGGCAATATTTTCTTTTTTTTCGACCCGAATAGCGCAGCAGTAGTGAGGCTGCCTTAGGCGCAACGCAAACAGAAGGCGGCGCGGCGAAGATACTGAGAATAAATCACTTTAAATTAAACCTTAATTACTATGACATGCTGTTGAAAATGGCATGGCCAAAGAAAGATAGGCACGCGGCGCCGCGCGCCTTTCTTTGGCATCGCTTTTTCAACCGCATGTCATAGTAGTTAAGGTTTCATTTAAAATGATTTATTCTCAGTATCTTCGCCGCGCCGCCTTCTGTTTGCGTTGCGCCTTACGTTCTTAGGATCCCGGGTTCGAATCCCGGTTGGAGCAAATGTTTGTGTGAAGAGCATGGACATTTGTTTTCGAGTCATGGACGTTTGAAACATTAAAGTTTGTAGCTAACTTGACACGACTGAGTCGATTGCTCGTTCTCCAAGTTTTGTAGAAAAAACCTATACTTTAAAAGTCCATGGCGAGCGTTCCTGCCCACGTCAAAGTAACTTCAAAGTCACCTTGTTTACTTTGTGTGCGGGCTGAACTTTTGTTTTGAATTGTTATGAAAGGGATTATTGTCTTAAGCGATAAATATAAATATGGATTAATATCACGTGGATATCTCAGTGCGGCAATTAATTTTAAACATTACTGTGACTCGAAATAATGTGATATGATCCTGCATTTAAATGAAAGATACCTATAATGAAGCAATAAGATTTATGGGATGAAATCTAGATCTAGAGCAAGCCCAGGACAGTTGGCAGGTTCATTGGAATTCATGGAAAGGTACGAATATTATTAGTTATTTCGTAAATATCTTCCTTTGTTATTCGTAAATCCATCATACTCGGGCACATGAAAGTTTAAAACATAAACAATGACGTCACATAAACATACGCGACACAGCTGGATCATATAGACGCCGTTTTTTATCGTTATCTCTTGGGTCTCGGCGATCGCTAAGTGGGCGTTCAAAAACATCGACATCGTTTCGTTAGCGCTTGTCAAAACTGTTAAGTTGGCTACGATTTTTATGGGATGTAGCGATCACGATTGTAGAAACGATTCCATTGCATTCTATCATCTTGAACGATGTATATTTTCTATTAGTTTGTTTTGACCACGTGACTTAACATAGCGTTTTCTACAATCAAAGGTGGATGATCTTTGCCGAGAACTGAGTTGAATGGCATGCGCCCTACTGGTAGGTTGATGATTTTATTTATTAATTTAATTACAACGGTTGTATTTCTAAACTAATTACGAGTAATTAAAAGAGTTATAACATAAAATTAAAATATACATAATAACAAAGTAATGGTCCACACTTCCATAAATTCCTCTCACAGTAGGTACTTTTGACATGCCAATAAAATCTTCGTCCATCCATCGCAAACAGATCGTTTGTTGGATTAGAATCCAAGAGATCATTAAGCGCGTAAATGATGATGATATCACTTAGAAATCAAGGGTGTACCAAGAGCACAATTGCTTATTTTCCAGCACTGCACTGAATATGACTACAAGGTTCGGTTACTAAGAGAGAGTTCGAATCTCTTTGTTTTTATCCAGTATTTCGTTTGTATTCATGTATTCCGTGTCTGTAGGTATTGGTCGTACTAAGTTCAAAATCAAAGCATTTATTTCAAGTAGGCCAGTTACAGGCACTTTTGAATCGTCGAAACAAAGACAACAATGAAATGTGACTACAGTCCCAGTCACAAGGTATACAAACTGTGAAAGGACTGTAGTCTAATAATAATGAAGCAAAAAATAACTTAAACTTGAAACTTGTGTGTCTGCCACAAGCACCTTTGACTTGCAATACTTCGTAAACTACAAGTTCAAATTAAATGTAATTTTATTCAGGTCTATACCTAAGTATAATATCTGCAATTTCAATTATTTATGTGTTTGTATTTTTGATTAATATGGGTCTCGGACCTGAAATAAATGTTTTTTTTTTTTATGTCTTAGTCGCTTCTAGCTTTATGTACTACGAAGTTACGGGGATCAGAATTGGCTGAATGGCTTCGAGAAAGGGGTATTACGGCGGTGACATTTCTTTTTTTTGGTAGATTTGTCTGGGGCACTGCTGTACCTCCAGATTCCCTGGAAACCTACATTTTTCCTTGACTTGAATGTACCCTGGCGGTTGCGAGTATATCATGCTGATACATGCGTCATGTGTCATGATGAAGGTCGGAAAACAATTGCCTAGCGTTCGCTAGTTAAAAAAACAAGTTTGCGATTATCTACCTTTGATATTAAAAATTTGGTTTTATTTTTCCCATATTCTCGTGCGCTTACGTTGCTCCTGCATTAAAAAACCGATATTTTGATAAATGTCGATTAGGTCGAAAATCGCTTGAACCTGTTTTTTTAACTTGCGATCGTTAGGCAAATGTTTTCCGATATTTACTTGTTTTGCGACCTCCTCTTGTTTTCTCTATCTAAATATCACGATAGACAGAGTTATTAGTAATTAACCACAACACTATTTTCTGAGTAGTATATATAGTTTTAGACCCACCTTGAGGACCCTTTTTCCCGATCTTAACCTGTTTCTTTTCGTTTTCACATAATGTACCATCTCAATATGAATGATGTAACCAGGTTTTGTAAAAATATTCTGATTTAAAAGAGTTTCCACATAGAGTTTATTTGCCCATTCCTCAGCGTAGATCTCTATGGAGATTCTTCTCCATAGAGATAGATCTACGCTTTATTATTATAAGACTACAGTCCTTTCACAGATTTTATACCTTGTGACTGGGACTGTAGCTACATTTAATTTTCATCTTTGTTTTGACAATTCAAAAGTGCCTGTAACTGGCCTACATGAAATGAATGCTTTGATTTTGAACTTACTAATACAGACGAAATACTGGGTAAACACAAAGAGATTCAAACTCTCTCTTAGTAACCGAACCTTGTACTGGGCATATTCAGTGCAGTGCTGGAAAATAAGCAATTGTGCTCTTGGTACACCCTTGATTTCTAAGTGATATCATCATCATACGCGCTAAATGATCTCTTGGATTCTAATACAACAAACGATCTGTTTGCGGATGGATGGACGAAGATTTTATAGGCATGTCAAAAGTACTGTGAGAGGAATTTATGAAAGTGTGAACCTTTACTTTGATGTTTTGTATATTTTAATTTTATGTTATAATTCTTTTAATTACTCGTAATTAGTTTAAAAATACAACCGTTGTAATTAAATAAATAAATAATAAATCATCAACCTACCAGCAGGACGCTTGCCATTCAACTCAGTTCTCGGCAACGATCATTGACCTTCTACCAGCTTGAGGGCTAGGTAGAGCGACAGCAGCCTCTTAAGTTTGTTTACGATGAAAGCTTACCCTATAGTATTGATAGTACCAAAAATAAAATCATCTTTGATGAGCACTCAAAGGTTTACATGCATATACAAACTCACGCAGTTTCTTTGTACAGGGTTATTTGTAAAACACCGACAACCTCTCAGGACTGTGTTACTAACATCATAATCAACAACTTTTGTTCTATGACTTTTAAAAATTCATCATATTTTAGTTCATCAAATTTTCATTAAAAAAAAAAAAAAAAAAATAATTGAACGCTTTTACGGGCCCTCGCCGCCCTGACCCCGCTCCCCTCACTATTGTACTATCTTTTTCTTTTGCTTCGCATAGATTTTTTAACATTTAGAGCGTTCAATTTAAATATTTTTATTTTTGTACGAAAATTTGATGAACTTAAATATGATGAATTTTTAAAAGTCATAGAACAAAAGTTGTTTATTATGATGTTAGTAACACAGTCCTGAGAGGTTGTCGGTGTTTTACAAATAACCCTGTATAATGTGCAAAAAATATATACAAAGTCGATTGACTCTAACTAGACAAAGTCTCGTCGTCATGAACATCTTCAATCATTGCGTGAGTTACCGCTCATAACATACATAACTAAGTGTAAATATGTAGATAGTGTGTAGGTATGCAGTGTTACAGTCACACTGAAGGGTATAGTAAACAGGTACTACAAACCTTAAAAAATGTTTTCCCACACCTGTTAAATACACACACAAACGCTTACATAATGCGTGAGTAGGTACGCATAGCAAAAATATACATAAATAAATAAATGTGTGAATGTAGCAGTCACGCGCAAGCAGTGCTCGCGGCCCAACCGCACCACACATTTGGACTTTGTTCAAGGTGCCAGAGGTAAGTCCACTCATTAGTAACCCGAACACCTGAACCAAACTGCCCTTTTCATTCATAACATATAACAACAGCATCTCTGATTACAAACCATACGGATAGACTCCAAAATCAAGAACGGTTCTATAGTTTTAACTGATGACGCGAAATACTCACCAAAAATAAATTCATGCTCAATCTTATATTTAGCGCGCCTGCGCGGACCAAGACGTGTCGGCCAGTTGAACCGGGATTCAGTGCAGATCGCCAATCGGTTTCGATCGGAAAAAAATAATAAAAAGAAAAATAAAAACGCGTCCAGTGCATCCCATGTCAACAAACAAACACCAGGGATGGTGAGGACTCCCGAGAGAAGTGCCCTGAACGCTTCAAGGTAACATCGGTGCATTAGTCCAAAATAATCTGTTGGCCAATGATCATAGTACACAACTTATTCACACCTATTTCTACACGAGCCCACGCAAACATACCGTGTTTTCAGTCAGAGATTCTCACATTGAAACGAAATGTTGTGTTCTTAGTTTATACGGTGAAAAAGTGTCAATTTTGCGGGGTTCGTGCATTAATATTTCAAAATTACCATCAAACCCCATACAGAACATTGTGTACGGCAAAGTTTTTTTTTGAAAATATTTTCTAATTAATTAAATTCTATAATCAAACATATGGAATCTGAATTGTCACCAGATAAAGAGAAAGATATACCAGCAGTGCCTATAAAAACATATCAATGGGAAGATTTGAGAAGAGCACGTGAAGCGGGAAGGTACCCATGGACACATCTACTAAAGGAACCACTTCAAGGTGAAATAACTGCAGAAGATATCATCAGAGAAACGACACCGAGAAGAAGTATGTCACGAGAATTTTCACGGTCTCGGACACGTTCGCCGGTAGACAGCGACGTTCAAAGGATACTGAACCTTGACTCTTCACCTGGGAGTAGCCGCAGGCATGGCGAAGAAGGTGAAGATGAGGGAGTGCATGTGCCGAATTTTTCAAAAGAAATATCCCTGGATTCTGAAGAAGATGTCATAAATCAGGCTGTGAAAGCGTATGTAGTCAAACGTCCCGAAAGTCAAGCTAGTACCCACTTAGCTACCCCTGTTGAAATACCCAAAAATGTGTCACCTAAAGGTATACTTAAACGTCGTGTACCAGAACAACAATATAGCATAGGAGTTACATCAGAAACTAGGGAAAAAACAAAATGTTGCCACCCTTTGGTAAATAAAATAAAACATTTAGCAGACAAAACTTTACATAAACTGGAACGAAATGAAAATGAAAAATCTCCCATTACAAAACGCAAGAAAAATGATGAAGCTCAAGAAATAAGACAACTAAGATCGTCGCCTGGCGCTGTCAGAAGACAAAAGTTTGGAGCAATAAAATTAGGAAGCTCTGATGAGATGAGTAAAACTATGGTTGTAGACACACCACCACCGAGGAAAAAGAAAGAGCATATTTACGAAGACATAGAAGAAGGCAAAGATGTGCATTTCTCACCAGATGTGAAAAAACAGGGCGTTAACAGAACGGATGAAGAAAGTAGGAGTAACAGCAACAAGGAAAATGAGAGCCTGTTGGAGAAAAAGTCGATCGCCTCCCAAGATCCTAGCTTAGTTATGGAAAATATTAGTCTAAAATCCGAAGATCACGTAATGGAAAAATTGCATAAAATGGATAATGTAAATAAAGAAGCTGTAATTTTGGATGAAGAAATGGATCCAGATGAACCCAACGTAGACGAAATATTTCAGAACCAATTAGATGAAAGAGGACCAACCAACGAATCTCCTAATTTTACCATAACAGAATTAACAGGTGAAGAAGCAGAAGTGATTGGAGACCAGCCTGCCGCAACACCTATTGAATCGTCGCCCAGCCCCAGCCCTCACGATGCCAACGATCGACAAAAAATAGAATACCCGAGAAAATGGTCTAAACCCAGCAGGTAAATATTTTATTATTTAAAATTACAAGTAACTCCTTTCTAGCAGTTGCATATCATACGTAACTGTGACATAACAACCGTGTTAAACACATGCAAAGCGAACGCGCTAGCTTCTGACTGTTTGATAAATATAGCTCGCTCCGACCGATCTTTCTGCACATTGGGGAAGCTCTTTAAAATTGTCATCAGTGATCAGTGCTCGCGGCTGCTTTCACGTCTGTGATTAGTTCTTTTACTGTCCAGCTTTGACAAACACGCTTAATGACTCATTGCCCGCGTGCAAATGACAGTTCGTGTAGTTTACGGGAAACGGGTAACTAAAATAAATATGCCCTGGATTCGGTAGTCGGTAGTAATGACTACACTTCGGCGATGGACATCCGAAGGTGGCAGTCCTATAGAGCGGCCAGTGAGGCCGACCCGAGAAGGCAGCGCACAAATATTTACTCCAGACGTACGATGCGGTTGTCAGTTCTTTCAATGTGACTCGCTCCTCCCAGAGAGAGTGAATCCAGTGGGTACTAGACCGACTTCGCGAGCTAGTAATTTAATTTCGTACGAGAGGTAAGTCGGGCCACCTACATTCATTTTCGACGGTTTTCATGACATTTTATAACTAAAATTACGAACTGCAAAATAATATGAATAACGTCTTTCGCCCGGCGGCAGCGGCTAAAACGAGCGCCGGCTGTTGGCCTAATTGTGACTCGAGCAACGTGTGTGTGGAGTTTAAATATAACTCAAATCTTCTGCGACGAATCACAATTTTTGCGATTTGCATTTCTTTTTTTATGTTATGATTTTTACTCTACTGTTTGCTCTGCGACTGAATGACAGCTAATCACAATGTATTTTTATCAGTTTTGCGAAAGTAGGTCATAAATATGCTGTGCTGTAGTTATAGTATGTACTACTTAAATTATATAAAATTGTATTTTTTTACAGTGATCACGAATATGAAATCATCGAAAAGCCACCAAACATTATTTACACTGCTCCCAGTGCAAATGAGAAACCAACCCCGTTGGTTAAAACAGATGATGAGTTGTCAAGTACCACTTCTCTGGAGAGAAAATATTTACAGCATGCATCAGACGATGAAGAACAATTAGATGAAAAACTACATTTGAATGATGACAAGAACGAAGAAATGATAAGCGCAGAAGCCCTTCAAAGAGACATTGAAGATAGGTATTTCGTAAATACTCCTTCCACAATATCACGCACAGAATGTGAAGTTAGTACAAGTCAAGTTGACTCGTCTGCACTTGAACAGTTACCTCTTAAACGCGACAGCAGATCAAAGAATGCTGAAAGCACTGACAGCAAAATTCAGCAGCGCATCAGAGAAGGTACGGGTAAATTAAAATCGCAAGCGGGAAAGTTGAAATCAAAATTACAAAGTATAAAATCAAAGCAATTCAATATGCCTGAACGACCTAAATTTAAAATGCCACAAAGGCCTAAGATATCTATGCCCGATCGACCTAAATTCTCATTACCAGATAGAAGGAAGTTTAGTTTGCCTGATCGGCCTAAGTTTAATATAACTGAAAAACTAAATCGATCAAAGTTCACATTGCCAGACAGGCCTAAATTTTCTGTTCCCGATCTTCCAAAATTTAGAATGCCTGACCGACCAAAAATAAACTTTCCTAGTCTTGGAAGGAAAAAAGAATACAATGTGGCTAACGACTCTATGGATTCAAGCGCGGAGCCTACAGACGTCGCTACAGTAGAGTTTGAAACTAGAACTTACCCCAGGCTATTCAATAGAAAGAAGAAGTCAGAACTTCCCAAAACATCATCTTCGCCTACATTGAACAGGGAAGATACACCACCGCCTACATTTACCTTCACCCGAGTTAAAAAAAATAAAGATGAACCAACTTATATCCCTGATAGTCCTGAAGAGCCACGAGAGTATGGAAATATGGATAATGATGAACCTAACTTTGATATGGAAAATGGCAGGCAAATTGAGACCACCTATGATTTTGATAAAGTGGACAACGAATACATGGACGATGAACCTTCTCATCTGGAAGACGAACGTAACGCTTCATCCATCCCCGATATTTCACCATCTAAACAAGAATACACGCATGTCATAACCGAAATTAACAACGACGAATTTTTTGTTCGACCGAGAGGTATGTCTCGTGAAGATATTCAAACAAGGGAATATTTGAGCGATGAAACACGAAAAGCGTTCCAAAACCCGAAAAATATTCTCTCACTGATAGGGAGTTCGGGAATGGACGACGACAATATGTACGTCAACGATCCTGAGGCTGATCCTGAGCTGATGATTGATGACAACGAACCGATGAGGTATTCTACTGAAGATTTAAATGATAAAGATGACGGTTATTACACGTTTCCACCGGTAAGGCCATCGAGAGCTAAGCGGAAGAAGAAAGAGGAGGAATCGACTCCGTACATGGACGACAGTGTGCACGCCAGTATGCAATTTAGTGAGGTAGACCTGGGTTTGACCGAAGACCATCAAGATGAACATATCAGCTGCGACGTAGAAGATAACATGGATATGCACGTCAACAACCACCTTGATTTCACGCCTACTACTGATTTGCATTCTATCCATGAATATGCCAACGATGACGTTATCCAGTACCCGGAGAATGTCCCTATTCAGTCGCAAACTCTTCCGATGCCACCAAAAAGGAAGAAGAGGTTCAACAATAAAAAGGGGTTCAAGCATTCATCCCTGAACGACTTCAACAACGTGCCATCTTCGGAACTGTGGGAACAGCCGCACGAACATGAGAACACGGACGATGTGAGTATTACCTTTCTTCCTACATTGTACGCAATAGCAATATTAACAAACTGAGGCCTAGAGATCAGAGGTGGTCCAGTGGTGGCGGTCTCGACTTACGAGCAGTAAGTAATGGGTTCGAACCCAGACAGGCACATTACTTTGTGTAATTTATTTCATCACCACTGCTCTCAAAACGGTGAAGGAAAACATCGTTAGGAGACCGGCGGCATGTCCTAGAACCAAAAATTCGAAGACGTGACATCTACAAATCCGCACTGGACCTTTATGGTGGATTATATAGCCCATTCCCTCTCATAGAGAGAAGACCTGTGTCCCAATCGTGGTAACATTATAGGCTGATTATGATGATATAAAATATAATTTCTATACAAACCTTTATTCCCTATTAAACCTAGGGACACTGTTCAAAATCCCCACTTTGTAAAAAATCTCTTGTGCAAACTTTCATGCTTGTCTGTCAGTGAATGAATTTAAATATGACATTGTCAGTGATATTAAGGGGCCCTGAAGACGTACGATTTGACTTAGAAGTCGAATCGTTGTGCCTTGTTTTATGCTATCAGAACACTTGAGCAAAAATACATGTCTTTCGCGCAATTTATGTTCCACATCCTATATAACATTGTTAAAGCCTTTAAGTTTCAGGGAAATTAATTACATATCAAATTGTTAACTGCGGTAATTTGATATTTCATACGACTGTCGAAAAATGTTCGTTGATTAGAATATATAATAAGTACGAACAACATTGAAATTGAAATTCAATTTAATATAATAATAAATTTAACTTTACAAAAGAAGGTAGGCGTATATAAAATTACGACTTACGAATTACGACATATAAAATTGGTTATTACAGTATTTACGGTGGCATAGGAGAATTATGAAACCCAATAACATCATAATTATTGTCTCTGCTGCCTCATTCGTCTTGTGGTCGCAAGTGCGACTGCTGAGCATGAAGCCCTGGGTTCGATTCCCAGATCATGAGAAGTGTTATTTGTTTCTTTCCATCAAGAATTTCTCGCTCATGGGACTGAAACCTAACTGGAAAATTCGAATTATAGGTATTATTGCGTACACTTACACTATTAGGTACATCATAACGTAGAAGGGCGTAGACTTATTACCATTAACGGTGGACCAAGGCGAACACTCGTTGCAAACGTTACGTAAAAATAATGAAAATGTAACCTCACATTTTAAAACCTTATTAATGTTTGTCAAATGTCCTCATATTCCTTGGTAATACTGGTTATCACGACTTTCGAGCTTCTGACCGTTCGACACGACAGTCAAAGATCTACAAACGACAAATTTCTTTAATAGAATTTCGACTTTATCGCTAAAGCATTAGGTTCAAGATTGATTGGGATAATTTGACAGTTTTGGTTAGCTTGATATGCTGGCGTCAGTACAAAGTTATATATAAAACCATCGTAGCTTTTTTTTTTATTTGTTCTACCAATGTTCAAAGCAATATTTTTTTTAATATTATACCTGGCAGGAACTTTATCATTACGTAATGCTAACATCCATAAGTACCTAACCTATAACATTCCCACTGCTGGGATACAGGCCTCCTAAACCGACCACGCGGGTCCTTCGCGGGCTTGCAGATGTCACATGTCTTCGAATGTTCAGTCCTAAGACATGCTGGTTTCCTCATAATGTTTTCCTCCACCATTTTGAGCAGTGGTGATGGATTAAATTACACAAAGAAAAGTGCATGAACCCATGACTTACGAAACGGAAATCGGAATACTTTTAGTCACGTTTCTTTCTAACCCATGTTATCACTAATTTAAATCAATATTTTGTTTAAAACGGGTAATGAAGGTCACTCTATGAAATCACTGGTATACAGCTGCATCCAGTTAGACTGAAAGCCAGCTTAAAAAGCTAGGTAGATTACGATGATTTTGTTTGGACCCAATATGAAACGACGTAAACCCAACCCAATATGACGTATAAGTCAAAATTATTCGTGATAGAGCAATTAAATAGGAGGCCGGGAAAAATCTTCAATCGCCGATCTGAAACGATTTCAGTGGCATTTACGTCACCCGCGCGAGTGATATATTGGCGCGGACACAAATATAAAGTAAGAACTGCTACAAAAATGTTTAAATTGGGCAGTTTTTGTTAAACAACAAAACCGACCCGAAGAAATAATATCACATTTAGCTTTTATTATTTTATAGTACTTACAGTAATTTATGGAATTCCAAATGTTGCCTGATCACTGCCTCTTAAAAATACAGGTGCACCTAGTTTATGAGCAGGGTTCATAATTTTTGTTTCCTCAGACTTTTTGTACACAAACAGCTTTATTATTATTATTGGACGCTACCAAAAGCGCCAAACAGTAGCTTAGTTGTAGGCCCCCACAATTTAGATTTCCATCGACACGCTGAGAAGAAGATTATATCTGTGTTACGTTGGATAAATAAATAGATTTTATTATTTATTTTCAGTCTGCTCGCGCCGATCGGCAAACCTTTTTCATTTCATCATTTATTTAAATTCATTCACATACAATTCGAGCTATTATACCAAGTGGATTTTGCCCGAATCTACACATCAACGATTTTACTGCCCGGCTATAATGCCAACCGAAATCATGTGTAGCACCCCTTTTTTTCCTTTTTTATTTTTTTTTTTAGGATGGGAAATCATCAAATAACTCCTCCCGCTCTAGGCTGAGCAGGAGGGAGTGTCAGACTTTTACTGACTAAAACCCATCCATGTTCCTTCCTCGCCCTTTGTGTTCCGGGGCCACGGTATCTCTTTCGAATAGTCCCGCAGCCCATGTGTAGCACCCCTTAGGTATATAACAAAACTATTAGTATGTTCTCTGCAATATATTTTGGCGCTGTTCCAGTTGAATCTCTACGTTATCGACTTGGATTGTATTTTTGGACATTGTATTTCGTTTGGTTTGTTGACCTAGATCACGAAAAAATAAACAAATGGCGGCTGCTAATTTAAGTCCAGACACTGTAGCCGCAAATACACATGTCTAAAATTTTCACAAGTTAGTTTGGTCTCGAGTTCGAACCAAAGGCACCTCTGATTTTTCGGATTCATGTGCGTATTGTAGATATAATCATCACTTGCTTCGGTGAAGGAAAACATCAGGAGGAAACCACATGCCTGTGAGATATATCTCGACGGCATGTTAGGCCAAGTCAGAGGCCCCTGGGTGGCATAAAAACTCTGACACCGGGTTAGGCACAACCACACGATAAAGAAAAAAGAACAAGAGGATACAAGTTGATTGCATGCCATTCTGCCATAATAATTTCTGACTGGTGAATGGCACAATGATATGCAATGCTGTGTCTAGCGATATTTATTTATTATTTTATTTTTATAACACGTCATCTTGTCCTTTATTGCCATATCATTCTTCACACAATCCATCCTTCGTTTCTTTGGTCTAATACCCATCCACATTCATACTCAAAACTTTCCTCACGACGACATTTTCCTCATTCCTGCGCATCGTATGACCATACCAAGCCATCCGATTATCATACAACTTAATAGTCAGCAGTTTTATTTTATCCGTAGTTAGATAGTTCCGATAGTTCGCAAACGAAGACGTTAACTCTATGTTTTATGATTTTCAGATCATTGTTTATCGTACTGAACACGAGTACATCGTGCCGCAAGAGTACGTGCAGTCCACGACCGGACACAGCCCCGTGCCGCCGCGGCGCACGCGCTCCCGCAGCTCCCGGGGCACCTCCCTCTGCGATGACGACCGCACGTCGCACGGTGCTGAGTCTCTCATACTTGACACAAACATAGCACCGCCTGAAGACATTGATATTGAACGGGAAATTCGCCACGAGAGCCCCGGATACGCAACAGTTGATAAGGGTCCCTACGCACCGAGCAAAGGCGTTCGACGTTCTAAAAGCAAGACCCCACCGAGACGCCGCAAGAGCAATAGTTCAGAACGTAAATATTATACTGTCGGACCCACTAAACCTGTTGGTCCCGATCGACCTCCCCGAAAAAAGTCATCCACAAGTCTTATGACATTAGATAGCTTTACTAAGCGGTCGGTGAGTGGAGATTTAACTCAGTACGTTGAAATCGATGAACCATTTGAAGAGGTCCACAAAGATTTAAAATCTGGGGAAGTTGTTAACAAAATGAAGGATAGACCACTGCCTCCTCCTCCACGTCCACCAAGAGGATCCCGGCGAAGAAGGAAGGATAAAAGTGATCTTCAACGGAGTATATCTACCGACGCGGAGTCGACGATGGGGGTATCTCGTGATTATGATGAAGATCAAACAAAGCAAGATGATGTTTTAGAGATTGAAGTTTCTACTCAGACTGATCCACTACCAGACGATGTAGAGTTTGAATTAGGTATGGATGATAATCTAGAATTGTCGATGTCAAGCTCATTAAGAGACATAATAGATGAAGAATCTATGCTTTCCAAAAGTCACGCTAAACTATCTGAGACCCCTACTGACTCGCAGCCTTTAACCCGCACTGATAAATCATTGAAACTTTCTGATCCAAAAATATCTGAATTATCTAAACCAAGTCTTGGACGTACATCGCCTACAGTTATACTGGTAGAAAGACGTGTGTCCAGTCCAACTAGGATCAACGAACGTGAAGTAATGCTAACCGAAGCCTCTTTAACTGTTCAACCCATAGATATTGATGAATCACAGATCCCAGATGTTCCTCCACTCCCAAGGTCAAGAGGCGTTTCAAGTACTAGACAAAGACCTAAAAATACCGCACAGCTAGCTGAAGAGCGAGCTCTTGAAAGAGTGAGTGACGCAAGCAGAGAAGTACAGTTGGATAATTTGGTAACACAACGACTCCAGGTAAAGGACTTAGATGTAGGTCGGCTGAACGTATCCGAACTTCAAGCGAATAAGATTTTAGTTTCAGATATAGAAGGAATGACATTGCAGGTTTCAGAATTAGATTCTAAATCAGGGCACATTTCTGTGAGTGGGATTGAGTTCTCTCAGTCAGTGATTGACGAGATTGTCAAAAAGTTCGCTGAAATTTCTACAGCACACGCTCCCCCGCCCCCAACTCCAACACCGACTCCGGCACCAGCAACTCTTGAAGTCATTGACACTCCAAAGCGAGTAAGTAGAGAGGAACATACACAAACGGATGACCCGCCTGTTGAAAAAGTGGAGGAAATAAATCCAGAAGTTAAACCTTCTCTTGAGGAACAGGCGCCTCAAACGCCACCTTCTCCTAGACCTCCAAGTGCAGAGGAAGCTGGGGCTCCACCTCAAAGACCCCCACCTCCCGATTTGACTCCGTTATTATACTCATACCTCCAAGACATAACCATACCTCCTGCAGCTTTCTTCCCCACTCGGGCGCTACGAGAACGGCCTCATTTTGATTTTCATGACCCTTCACACCAGACCCCTCCACATCAGACCCCTCCGCCGCCAACACGACGAGCTAAGAGAAAACCCGCAGCCCCTCATTCAGAATCAAGTTCCGATGATGGTAGACCCCGTCCGTCCCCCCGCCGAATCCCTCCCCGGGGGAATGAACGAATGCATGAACCCACAATAACCGAAGCAGGTGCACAATTTCTGCGCGTATGCCACTCGTCGATCACCAGGACTATAAGAAGTATATTCAACTCCTTCATGTCGTACATAAGTGGCGCCGAAGACAAGAAAGACATCCAGATGGCGATGGTTATATTCCTCGTGTTGATTGCGGGGCTGATCATGTTGGGACTGAGCGACAGTCGGGCGGTGCATCACCATCACTGGGAGTTCTTCAACCCGCCAGACGGTAAGCCGTGATCTTGGTGCCTCATCGTGTATTTTGGTAAAAACTCAATTAACGTTGTACTGTACGAATTAGTTTTAAGTTCGACGGACTTGTAGGACGGTAGAGAATTTTCGTTGACTTTAATTTATGATGAGGACCAATATTTACACGGCCTCTCCTGAAGACGTCATGTGTGTAATAAAACATTTATTTATCTTTTACTTGTGATATCTAGTCACCTTATCACAATCCGGATTTATGTGAGTGTCAAACAATTAAGAGTAGCGTCCTAACAAGTCTGGTTTACTGTCGTGAACTGTAAGATAAAAACGTTTTATGAGAAAAGAAGTAAATAAGCATTTTATGCAAAGCAGACTTTCCACTTCAGTTTATTTTTAATGAACACACTAGTTTTTATTTAAAGTTTAAGCATCTTCGTTTATATTCACATTAGGTCCTCTTGGTGCTTGATCTTACAGAAATTAAAATAAAACACATAACAATCTAAAATAAACGTTGACTCAAGAAAAGCAATTAGTAGACACTGTTATTGGGCGTTTTTAATAACAATCTTAATAAATATAAAATAACCAGCTAATAAATTAAATATTTATCTTAATCTAAACCTAGGTAGTTATGTTTCATATAGGCGAGAAAGTTGAAGTTACAAACATTTGAAATATTCTAGTCAATTTTAGTCATCTCTTACTATTAAAATAAGGCAAAATCTAAAAAAGGTTTTGCAATGCAAACTCGAAACACTGCATTTTGTTGTAAAGTTCTAATTCTAGATAAAAGGAAAATTGAAACTGTGTCTTAAGAAAGTCTTTTAAAATAACTTAAGTAGTACATACACGGCCTGTGGTCTCGTAACAACATAAAGTTTCAAAAATTTTTGGCAAAGGAAGCTAATCATCGAAATGACAGTGCATGACAAGATCGTAGCTGTCATTGTGACAGCTGCATCGAGTTACAGCGTTGCACTTTTCAGAAAACTAGCATGGGCACTATTTCGGATCCAATCTTCGTCACTAATCGTAAAGCACCCACAGTATTCATGACAAAAAATAGCTTAGTAACATTATTAGATGAAAGTAGTGTTAAAACAGTCAATTTACTTTAAAATAGCATTTATACCTAGATAAAACAAAGTTTCAACACAAGATTTCAAGAAAATAAAGTAAAACTTACTTTTTTCGCCAAGAATTAATTAATCCTTATTAATATTGATGAGTGAGGGTAGTGTAATTTATATACTTTTCCGTTAACATATACATAGGTGTAGTATTTGATTTAAACATCCATCTGAGGTCGAGGGATGCATTTCAAACCATTGATACTTATGTACTAGCCATAGCTAGGTACTTGATAGCCACATTTTAAAAAACTAGTAGTCGCCCAATAGTCGAAATGCGACCAAAATTTCGAGATTCGTCGACGTCGAAGGTAGGAAAAAACACTAACTCCTTGTTTTTTTTAAACACTAAATGTCATCAATAGCTTCAATAACTTAAAAAAAATCGATTCACTCTCAGAAGAGAAAATGATACTAAACTATTTTATGTTTGCATATTTAGATAATTATTACATAACATCACGACTGTAATCCCGAAAGTTGTTGGCAGTGGTTGGGCAGGGATTTAAAGTAACACTCACATTTCACTTGTACGAAATACTCTGCGTAGATAGTATTTTTATTTTCCTATTACAATTGTACTGTCCTAAAAAATAAGCGTCTAATAATGTTACACCATGTTAATTAAGAAACAATTGATTTACAGGATGAAAAGAAAGACCAGGCAGTGAGAGCCACCTAACCAAGAAAAAATACATATATAAAGTTCATGTCGACTTTCATCCCGACCGAGCCGCCCAATGACGTTTGATGTGTAAATGAAGTAGTTTTTTAACCCATACGTATTTTTTTTTACTGAAATCTAGATTGTCGATGTTTTCAAATTCCAATGCAACTACTCTGAAAACAAATACCGAAACGAGGTCACAGTCTCTTTAAAGTCAAGATATTTAAATTTGTTCGAGTCACAAGATGGCCGTCGAGATTAGTGATAGACCTTACTGTCTTGTCTGTTGTTTCCCTTCTGTATAATAATTAAAGTATAATGAATACACTATATTGTTACCTATTTATATAAAACATATATTATTAACCACACTGTTAACGTAGTGTTTCAGATGGCGTAATGCATTTTGTAAATTTCCTTTTTGTTGTGTAAATTATAAAGGAAAATAAAATTTGTTAAATAAAATTTATGAGATTTACTTTCATAACAACTAAGTACAGATTTTCCTTAGATTAACTGCGTATTAGGTTCACGAAGTTTTCTTATTAGTTACACTACGTAGGTAGGTACTAAAGTTGTGCTAAAGATGCCATCAGTGAATGGACTTTAACTTTGATAGCTCATATCTTGGTAACGTGACACTTTGGAACAGTTTGCCTCACACAAAACTGGTTTATATTGATACCTGCTATCGATAAATAATGGTTTTATGCGTGGCCATAATATTGGAAAAAACCCCTTTCCTACCCGTACGCAAAATACATGCTTGGATGTGGAGTTACGGTCACCAGCCCGATACACAATACAAATACAATAGTAGATTTTTCCATGGTTTTGCCGAGTTCGTTTTTCGTCTATAATATAAGGAAACTTGTAGAAATGACGAAACTTTCTTTGGAAATAGTAGTAGGTATAACGTCACGTTTGTGTCAACGCGACGCGCGACGGCTAGGGCAGACAGAGGATTATTTGAGACGATCGTAGTATTATTTTTGTGAAGAAAGTCACACAAGTGCGTCCACCTGTCCGCATCGGAATCTATTCAATAATACCGCGATCCTTACTTATCTTAAATGTTTTATATCTGTAGGATTAAAATACAGGCTCGAAGAAACACAGGTAAGTATTCGAATTCGAACTCAATGTGTATAACTTTGTGTAGCTTCGATTTCTGCCTCTATGATTGGAATAAAGTTATTTTTTTAATATTTTCCTTTATAACCAGCTCATGAAAATACCCCATGTGTGTTCTTGATAGTTCACAATCTACCATAAAACTTATTATTCCTTTATTTGTTTCTACGCAAATTAGTTCCATTTTTTAACATTAATTTTTAAAAAAATGTACCTTAGGTACCGGTATTGCGAACAGGGCCCAAGCTACCAATGGTCAGGGTTCCAGAGAGAGGAACCTCCTAACAATACGAGCCGTGTCCAGGAGTAGGTACCGCATTCTGAATCAAGCCCTTGATCCAGCTGTCTAACGAGAGCCTCCTCAGGTATTGATCAAGGCTGATGAGATCCTGTCAACATGGTCAAAATGTATGTATGTATGTTTATATATATATATATATATATATATATATATATATATATATATATATAGGATTTTATAGATTATGTATAATTATACTGTATGTATTATGTATATTATATGGTATGTTTGTAGTTTAGTTTATAAAATTCAGTAACCGCTTGTAATGTTAATGCACTTTCATAAGTGAATCCCTTTTCTGCAAATCTCGCTATCAAAATTAGGTTTGCTGTAAGAAAACCCAATTCTGGGTTAAGCTCGCCTTTGTACATAAGCTATATTATTGCAATTATATGTATATTTGTTTTTTGTTTGTGTGCAATAAAGAATAAGAAAGGCTATTGGCAATAAAGCCATGGGCTGATTCAACTAGATTTTATAACACAGCTTCACGCCTGTAATCACCGATGGGTTGGGCAGGGGTGTACCTAATAGTACACCCACATTCGCCAGTTATGTTTAAGTTCCGTGTAATAAGGGGCGAGCCTATTGCCATCAACCGGGCGCAAATTCAGACTCCGTGGCTGCTACTCCTGTTGGAAAACCCCAAAAACACTTTAGCCCGACCTGGTAATCGAACCCAGGACGTCAAGCTCGGCAGTCACGGCCAACAAGGCACCGGTCGGTTATTAATAATTACATTTTATATCTTTACATATCATTATCTGCCTAGCCTTTACCCAACTATCTTGGGGTCGGCTTCCAGGCTAACCGGATGCAGCTGAATACCAGTATTTTACATGGAGCGACTGCCTATCTGACCTCCATAACCCAGTTAATACTGGGGAATACGATACGTTTTGGTAAGACTGGTTGTCAGACTTTTTGGGCTACTGACTAAAAATGTCGTTACAGGTAACGACATTTTTAATGAATTCCCGAAAATTTGGGCAGAGGTGTACACCCACATTCGCCAGTTATGTTTAAGTCCCGTGTAATAGGGGGCGAGCCTATTGCCATCAACCGGGCGCAAATTCAGACTCCGTAGGCAGCTACGTGATTGTGATAACGGGCTACTACGGAACCCTACAATGCGCGTGGCCCGACACGCACTTGACCGGTTTTTTATACTTTTTAGGGTTCCGTACCCAAAGGGTAAAAACGGGACCCTATTACTAAGACTCCACTGTCCGTCTGTCTGTCTGTCACCAGGCTGTATCTCATGAACCGTGATAGCTAGACAGTTGAAATCACAGATGATGAAGACACTACCGCTACCGTTTGGACGATGATAAAGAAAAGATAAACTGAATTTCTATCTAACAATTTATTTAAAAAAAGGAATTGCAACAAAACACTTTCAGTATAAAACAAACGATATTTTGAATAGATTTGTGAGTAGCTAAATCAAAATCATACTCACTTATAAATTGTACATAATTTATTCAAATTAGGCCTATCTTACGATGTCCGACTAGCCACTACTTAAACATCGAATTATTATTCAAAAATGGAACAGAATTTCATCAGCCAAGTAAGTTAACGGGAACTTAATCGCAGGTGGTGAAAAAAGCCCCTTTATAGGCTGCCAGATAATCAGAACTTTTTGAACATCAATATTACAAAAGACAGCCCCCAAAGTGCCCCAAGCGCCCTTCGCCACTTCCTAGTGTTTTACTGGGAAGAAGTGGTGGAACAAACTCCCCAGCAACACATTGTCTGTTTGGTTAGAAGAACCAGATTTAGAAAATAACATTCAAAAAATGCGAACAATGCTATCATTTTTCTACAAGCCGGTACCTATGCCGTGAGAGCCGTGAAGTTAATTGTTTCTAAAATTAAAATTGAGATTCCTAACAGATAAGCTAGGTACCTACTTACTTAGGCCTACGGCACACTATAGACAAGACCAATAAAAAAACTACCTACCTACTGAAGGAACGAACAGAGGGTGTGGTGAGCTGCCTCAATTATACTTAACCTCCTATCTTGACCACTGTACCCCGAAACGTGCAGCCCAATGTGCTGCCGTGCCGCCGACGAGATCGTGGAGGTGATGAAGGTTTAGACCTACCAATAGGTAGGAATATAAATGAGAATTAAACTTGAACCGTAAATTATACTTTGGGTACCTACCTAATAAGGTAGGTACCCAAAGTATAATTCACCTACCTAAATATCGAGTGTCCTAAAATTTACGCAAGATTTGCAGGCATTTGTGCGGTAAATGGGTTGGCAACCAAAAAAAGCTCACCGTTAAGGATTAGTAAAAATAAATTAGGTAATAACATACATGCCTAAAGCCCGTGAAACTATTCAAATATTGCAGAGACATTTGTTGGTCGTGTACGCTCTCGTTTCGGTGATCACATTGCCCCCCTAGTTCATGTGATTTAATACTACTAGATTTATTTTGATTGGGTTATTTTAAGTCAAAGGTCTATGCCAGCATTGCCAGCAATCCCACCCGTGCATTGAAGGAGATTCAAGACTGCATCATCGAAATTCAGCCACATTTAGGTATGGAAAATGATCATGGAAAACGACAAGTGTGCGTAGATATGCCAGATGCTTGCCCAATGTACCATTCCATACTTAAAACTATTCTGTGTACCAGAAGATTCAACAAATAAAATTATAGCTTGTAAAAAAATGTGTTATCTATTTGATTCAAACGATGAACTACTCCTAGGAATCTACTATTAAGTACTCTAGAGCCCTGGTAATTTAAAAATTAACAGGCACATTGTAGGTAGGTACTTAATTAAAAGGAGATCCCAGAGTTATCTGTTATTGCGTGGACATGTAAGAAACATGACATCAAACTCTAATACATTTAAAAATTAACAATAAAAAATAGCCAAAATTGTGTTTCCGTCACATTTTAACGCGTCTTATAAAGAAATGAGATGAGGTACTTTTACTCATTGTTTGAATACACGGCGCGACCGCCTGATTTACCGTAGGTTGCCCGATTTTTTTATAGGCTTGAAGGCAAACAGAAAAAGAGCCTTTCCAGTTCCTTGGGCCTAGCTTAAGAAATCTCAGTGGCGTGGCATAAGAGAGCCTTCATAAATATGTATAGTGGGACCTACCAACAAAAATTGCAATAATACAAAATGCCCAATATATTTCGGCAGGCGGCGAAAAGTTGAATAAAATAAATTCTACTACACCTGCTAAGAATTCTATTAACGTTAACACTGAACTTATTTTTAATTTAAAATATACCTATTCTAATATAATATTTTAGAGTTTAATTTATTAAAGAGTTGAATTCACAAAAATAGAGAGATCTCAAAATTATTAAAAAATATACATAATGCTTCAAGTCGCATTTTGTACGGTTTGGAATGTTTCTGAAGTTTCTGGCGCAGTGTTGCCAAAAATAAAATTTAATGTTTATAAAAGTTGCCGTTTGAGTAGAAGCGAAAAAAGTAAATATTATAAGTCTTTTAATTATTTATCACAGAAATATATATAAAAACGATACATTTACAAAACTTGTAACAAAAAGTGAATGGTCAATTGGCAACATTCCGTTTAAAGCTTGACTCAAGTGTCATAGCAGAAGTTTATTGTCCGTAATAATAGAGCAAATGTAACAAGTCAAAAATTTTTAATTTTAAGTTCTCTTCATGTTATGTTTTCAAAATTAAAATTATTTATAAGGAGGTACGAATGAAAGCTTATTTCGTTTTACAAAGTTTTATGAAATAAAAAATACAACACCTAACATGAGTTTTTGTTGTTTTAGTAATCGAGAGAGAAAGTTTAGTCTTGGAATTATTAAAATGTGGAAATAATAACATAATAATTAAACCAAAGCCAATTTCCAATAGGTACATAAACAAATTGGTTGTGTTGGTTTTCGGTAACATTTGTGTTGGTAGTGTAATGGATACCAGGTTGGTACCAGTTGCTTTGAAGTTTCATTATATTCGTGGTTAAAAAGAGAACTAAAATGGGTTCGACTCACGAGCTACGGTGTGTGGTGTTATCTAGCAGGTTTCCGTAATTGGCATTCCAGTTAGCAGAGACATCTGTGGGTACAACACTGTAATAGTAAGATAGTAAGAGCGAGACCGTTAGTAGCACCAGTTGTGGGTAGATGGCTTTGCTACGCAGTTTAGCATAACTGACTTTATAGGCCTAATTTTATCGGCTATCAGTATATTATTTGTACTTAAATATTGCTACTGTAATAATTTTATAGATAATATTTTTGATTACGAAAAGCAGTATTTTCTGTAACTAGATTTAAAATGCAATAAGTAAATTTTGTTTGAAAGTAATATCCATTTAGTTTTTTTGTTCGCCAGTGCTTTTAGGGTTCCGTAGCCAAATGGCAAAAAAGGAACCCTTATGAATTCTTCATGTCTGTCTGTCCGGCCGTATGTCACAGCCACTTTTTTCCGAAACTATACGAACTATGCTGTTAAAACTTGGTAAGTAGACGTATTCTGTGAACCGCAATAAGATTTTCACACAAAAAAAAAAAAAAAACGGAAAAAAAAACAATAAATTTTGGGAGTTCCCCATACTTCGAATTAAAACTCATTTTTTTTCCATCAAACCCATACGTGTGGCGTATTTATGGATAGGTCTTCAAAAATGGTATTCAGGTTTCGATAATATTTTTTTCTAATCTAAATCTAATCTGAATAGTTTGCAATATAGAGGAGCAGCATTTCATGTACCTATGTCTTCAAAACACTTTAATATATTTATTTTTAAGGTGGCTTATAATACTTTGCTTCATTTGTTAGGGTTCCATACCTCAAAAGGTAAAAAGGAACCCATAAAAGATCACTCTTTTGTTGAAAAATCGTCTGCTTGACATAATAATACCTATACTTAATTGAATCTTATTAATTAAAAACCCAAGATGAATGAGATAGTGAATGCTCTAGACACTAGACTTAGTGCTTTTAGAATTAATTAAAGTACTTATTATTTATAGGGATCCTATCAGGATTATAAATTGTATTAGCAAAGAAAATTTCTGTTCGCGGAAATTTTACTTAAAATAATGTATGCTATATTATCTACGGGTCTATAGATCTTGTGGACCTTGTAAATACAGCACCTAAAGAAACCTTTATACAAAACAGGTGCCTACCCATTATGATAAGGTGGGTCAGATGTACGTCATGTGAGGCTCTAGAACTAAGAAGTTTTTCAACTATGATCCAGCGATTTATCGACAGCTGCATGAGCATGAGAAGTTGAAACATTTTCTTGGTATAAAGACCAAGAAAATGCATCATGTTATGTTCTATAGTAAACCTGGAAACCTAATTACGGAGATATTGAAGTCCAACTTTTTCTAATATAGTTTTATATAATACAAGTTTTAAATGTTATAAGTATAACTTTAGTTTGAATAGCTCCGTATTATTGCTTAGTAGCAATAGTACGGAGGTATTCAAACTAAAGTTTGTTACCGACCGTTTGTTTGTAACTAAACTGAGAGTTTTGATTGTAACATACTCATGGATGCATGGCATGGGTACATAATAGTTTATGTACCCATGCCATGCATCCATGAGTATGTTACAGTCAAAATCACTTTTGACTGGTGTCAGTAAAAACCCCTATGAAATTACTCATGGATGCATGGCATGGGTACATAATAGTTTATGTACCCATGCCATGCATCCATGAGTATGTTACAGTCAAAATCACTTTTGACTGGTGTCAGTAAAAACCCCTATGAAATTACTCATGGATGCATGGCATGGGTACATAATAGTTTATGTACCCATGCCATGCATCCATGAGTATGTTACAGTCAAAATCACTTTTGACTGGTGTCAGTAAAAACCCCTATGAAATTATAATGCGTTTTCTGCATTAAAATATGTTGTTTTAGAACGCCTCTTGTAATTAATTACCTAGTCCTAGAATTACATGATAGTTTTCAAAGGGTCACAAAAAAAAACTTAACAACCTAATAAGTTTCTAAGAAAGCGTTAGTTATTGTTAAAATAGTTTTGAGTAGTCAAAAGTAGTTTTGACTGTGACAGTAGGTACATTATTTTCAGTGAGTTTTGAGCGATACCGTAAGCCGTGACAAAAGACTTCTTCAATGTAGGTAGGTTAGGTATACCTACTAGGTATCAACCTTTATAGTAGTTCTAGTAGTAGTTTGTATCAGCCACTACAACAAAAAATAATTACAATTAAAGAAATCTAGCCAAATTCCAACCATCAAATGTATTGATGCGATTCCGATTACGCTTGTTAATGTATTTCTGTAGGACGTCTTACAGTAGGCTCACTCTAACGAAATTATGAAACTTTAAATTAAACTAATAATATGTAGTATACCTGTGACAACACTTTGATGATGACTTGATAAATTTGGTGATAATATGTGTGAAAGGTGAAGGTATTACAACAAAAATATATTCTATGTATCTACTTAATTACTGTTCTGGTTTTCAAAACCTTGTTCCCTTGTGTAAACAGAAAATCTAAAAAGTAAAGTAGGTAAGTACTTACTTATCTATTTATACGGTAAACAGAAACGTAGGTAGGTATAGGTGCCTACTTAACTCCTCATCGTGGTAAGCGGTGAAACTATTTAGGTAATATTAATAAATGATATATTTTTAAGTCGACCAGTTGTTTTTAAAATATCACGGCTAGATGGAAAATAATCGATGAAATGGGCTGGCCCTAAGTTACGTTTAATGTAATAGTTAAAAAGTATACATCTACCTAACCGTTCCATTACGCCTGATGAACCAATCAAAATTCGTAATGTAGTTCGTAACATCGGTTGCAATGCAACTAGACTATCTCAGTCTGTTGCACCGCATATTCCGATATTGCCGTCGTTCTCTCAAAGATTAAAGCTCCGGTTATGCTGGCTTTCCAATAGGCGGCGCCAAGCCGGAGCAAACGAGAGAGCGAACGAGAGAGTGAATGAGCGAGGGCGAGGAGCGAGCACGTTCATTTGGTTTCATTCGGTGCTTGTTCGTTCAGTTGTCAGCACTTGGCTGGCGGCCTGCCGCGCGCCGTCCGACTTCGTACTTTCGTAGTCGTTCGCCAGCACTGTAATCAACTCTTATCGCGATCGCGTGTCCTACTGCAAATACAATAAATTCCATCTAAATATTCGAAATCAACATGAGACACGCTGTGTCTCCCTAACATCTTCACACATAAACACTGTTATTATCTATTATTTTCAAACATGTTACGCTGAATCTAAGTTCTTGAGGTGTTAGAGATAAATCTCTCATCGTTACGATCTCGGCGTTTTCGTCAGAGAGACTTTAAACCCCGTGGTCACTAAAAGACGTCAAAATTGGAAATACTATGCAACGATGTGGTTTCTGCTCAGTGGTGTCTGGAGCGCTGAGGAGGGCGATGTGTATGGGGAGCAGGCGCGATAGCAGTGAATCATACTATCGCGAGCTCGGCGATCAAGACACGCTGGTAAACATTTTAATTAGCTTTAACCGCATTTAAACATCGCTCTAATAGCACCAAGCTAGTTTTGTTCATTCATAATATTGTTTATTTCATTGTGTGAACGTGTTGTGAATTGTTGGCCGTCAACATGTTTACCTGTTATTATTATTGTATGTTATGATCTTTAAAATAGCGTAAATTCTTATTATGCTAATTAAAACTGTGTGTGTTTATAGCAGAGCTAACATTTGGATGAAACACATGCAATTTGTTAAACTAGAATCACATTCTAAGTGTATGCAATTTTTGTTTTGAACAAGTAGTTCTGTAGTGTTTATTCGTAAGTAAATATGTAGTGTATGCTCTAAGTTAGTGAAAGTGTAGTTTCTCTTTATGTTGTCACTGCTATTGTTGAACTGTTAGCCATAACAGTGCACACTGCTGTTTGTGTGGAAATGCTTATTTAGGATGGTTTCTATGGTTGGTTTAATGTGGTATTGACAGATGTCATAATCATTCCCATTATTTGTGCTCAAAGCAGATAGCTGCTTTCTTGTTAGAAACTTGTTAGAAACATTATTGACCATCTCCAGACTTATAAAGTATTTAAAAACATACTATAAAAACAGAAAAACATTATGTGCTATTAAGGACCATTTTGACAGCTCTTAACTGATATGTTGTATTTGTCATATAACAGAGACTACACAACATAAACTGACTGTATCCTATTTGCATAGAAGCAAAGGCATCTAAATAAACATTAATATAAAACTCTTTGCCTAAAATTTAAAATAAATTTTGTTAAGTACTTACCAATAATGTATGACCAACTTAAAACTAGCTAGGTAAAACTATATGATTCATCAATTGTCCAAGGTAATTTTGCTGTATTCATTAATAGTTTGTTTTCTAGTGCATGTATAAATATTCAAAAATACCATAATTATGTTGTTTGTAGTAGGTATGTTGTGAGTATGGATTAATGCACTACTTTCCGTCTCCACTGCGGTACCCCAAGTAACTAACCTTCTTCTAAACAAGAACAGAAAATTAAATTAATTAGGTGCACACTATTTGAAAATAGAACTGCAAAGCAAAGTAGCCTTGACTGCCTGCTCGTCTGCGAGGACACATAAAATGATGTTAAATCGTCATAATAACTATGACGAGTTTCAAAATTGTTATAATTTACAAGAGAGGACTAGCAATAATCTGGTAACAATTACTTGGCTCATTTTAACTATTTGACATTACACATTGCTGCTAAACATAGTTCTGAGTAAACAAGTTTATTAGAAAATGTATTTTTGGATTTTATATGCGCAGATATAGTGCGGTGACATGGATTTTCTTGAGTAATAATTTTAATAAAACATTGATGTATTTGAATGTATTCATTTATTCGACTAAATATTTCCAAAAGTAACAATAACGCATTAAATAAAATAAAAATTAGTAGCATAATACTAGATAGAATTGTATTGAAACAGCTGGACATAACTTCACACATCACATGCATGGTATAAAACTCTACCTACTCTCACGTTAAAAAATGCATGCTCTAAAACCTATCAGATAGCAAAAAAACAACAAATAAGGCAACAAAACTAATTTTACATAAATAGGGGTTAAATGTATGAAAAATAAATACCAAAGTAACAATTTTCCTGATAAAACAGCATGCTTACAAGCTTTAAAAACATTGACCTTCTTAGACAGATAGATGACTGATGATCAAAATTAAATGCTTAGTGGCTGTGGCTGTCAAAGTTGGTGTTATTCTGTAGGTATCTGAAACTTTAATGACCTAAAGATTACAAATCTTGTGTGGGAAATGTTAATTTAACCAAAATCAAAACATATTTATCAATTTTCATGCTTTGGGTCTATTGAAACCCCAGGCTAGAGTGGGGGTTTAATTCCCGATTTTTTCATGTACAACAAGACTGGACAGATTTTGATGCAAAATGTTCACTAGTGTCATCTCTTATTTATCAGGGATGGATGCAGTAAAGAGTGCCTTAGTTTCAGAACAAGTTTAGTTGAAATGTTACCATAAGTGTACTAACATCAGTCTGTTGTACGTTTGTATTTACTACACGCTGTTACTACGCGCATAACTGCTCTTAGCGTAGCCACAGAATAGATAATAGTACTGGCGTAGCCCCGTCCCCTCCATAACTCTGCTGCGTGCGCCTACGTCAAATTTTGGTAGAGCGTATGACGTCAATGTTTTACTAAAGCATAGGTACTTACAAGATTACATTCTACAAAAGCAGTAATTCACTCCAGCGTGTATAAATAATAGAATCATTGATAATTACATTAAAGCAATAACTCGGTTTGCGTATGGAGGAAAATACTTAAAAAGTAAACTCATT
The DNA here is from genome assembly GCA_963853795.1 of Xestia rhomboidea. Lineage (NCBI taxonomy): Eukaryota > Metazoa > Arthropoda > Insecta > Lepidoptera > Noctuidae > Xestia > Xestia rhomboidea. The sequence continues at coordinate 3,288,910 of OY970756.1, forward strand.
TGCTAGCATTTTAAGTAACTAGTAAAAAATGGAAATTACTAAGTACTTATACAGTAGTAGGTAATACCTAGTAGTAATACTATCGATATTAATAGACGTTTATGGTAATGAAATAATAAGGTCACCAGGACTACTAGTTACTACTACTGTCTACGCGCGGGTTTGTTACTTTAAGTCAGCGCAACAACTCTTCTTCCATTTCCCCCTGTCAGACGTCACGGGCTCACGGCATCACTTACTCCTTTCTCGTTCATATCATTTCTCACAAAATCTATCCATCTGTTCTTCCTCTCCCTCTGCATCCATCAACATTGCTTACTATTTAGTTAATAATGGCAATCTGAAGACACAAACAACACAATGGAACCAATGGAAAAAATTAAATTGTCGAGTTACGAAATTCATTATTTAAACGTTTACCTACTGATGACGTAAGCCATAAGTCTATAGGTAACATCCAACTTCCTCAAACGCTACAATATCTGCGCGCAGCGGAATGACTTCGAACAAATAACCAGACAGGGGCAGCGGGATGAGTGACGTACTTAATTACCTGCATAGCTAACCTGATCCTAAACACTTGCTGAAACAGTGTCAATGGCTCGAGGAGTCCCCTACAAGACAGTAGTCAAGACAAGACAGTTCACCAGTTTATTTGACTTCTTACCTTACGAGTAGACCAGTAAGCACCTATTGCGTCGAGAATTAGAATAATATACCTTACCTTAGCACTTCATTCACGAATCACCAGAAACCATGTGGTATGTGGTTCATAGAAACAGGGAATCAGTTAATTGAATAACGACGATACCAAATCAATCTATTCTTATTCTTAATGCACACAAAATAACATGCTTATGTATAAAATCGAATGAACCAGAACGCAAATCTCCCGCAAATAATCAAAACTTCTGCATAATATTGAAACGAAACAATTCTCTATAACCAGTTCTGTTTCACGGAAGTGTTTTCAAACAACCAACAGGAATTAAACCTTGCTGCTAGGTAAATTATATCAGACTACATTTACTCCATGCATGTTATTGACACAAATTGTCAGATATATCGGAAAAAACACGATGTACCTATCTTACGGAAGAAGGTTTTCTGTTCTTGACTAATCAAGAATGGAATTGAGTAGGTTCTGCTTTTGAATCCGATTTTAAGTTCCATGGGAGCTATTCAATACATCTACGTCGCGAAGATAGACAATTACCTAGTATTAATAACTTTAACATGCAGGTCAATCAGATAAAGGGGTGTCAAAAGTATTCTTAATTATTTAAACCAATGTTTAGGCAACAAAGTTAAGCTTCGTTAAATCGCATTCAGTCCTTTCTATTTCGGAAATGACTGCGGTCCTTATAGAACTTTCTTTTCGCACTAATTCATTTGTTTGAGCTTTCGTTTGTTTAATCAACCCAAAATTTACCTTAAAGCAATTATCAACCCATAATTTACCTTAATTGTAACCTTCCTATCTATACCGGCAACCTCAAGACCAGATCGCAACTGTTTCGTGTAAAATATTTAGCCGCACTACAAGCCGACGGCAAAAACATTAAGGGAAGGGTTGGCAGGTGACGACGAAGTTAAATCCAGTTTTAATCAAACCAAATCTGGAAAAATATTGATGATATTTATAGAACTAGCCCAGACACTCCCAGAACGCGAATTTTTCAAAATCATTATTCGAAAGCATTCATTTCAAGTAGGCCAGTTACAGGTATTTTTGAATTGTCGAAACAAAGATGAAAATTAAATGTAGCTATGGGACTGTAGCGTGTGTCACGAGGCATAAAAACTGTGAAAGTACTGTAGTTCTTTCTATAATCGAAACCAGTTAAATTTTCGTGGAGCCCCCCCCCATATGCAACTTGTGAACCCCCATTTTTTTTCGCGCCAACGCAGACCACCGACGGGTCTCCTGTGGCCGCCTGGGGGTCTTTGGGAATCACTGCTATAGACGATAGGTTCGTTTCGTTTTTCACATATTATTTGTGAGTTTTAATGGATGCGGAAAGAATTCGAAGGCGGCGGTCGGAGTTTGCGCTTGGTGTATTTGTGTACAAGCTTTTATCCTGCCAGAGAAGTTTGATATATAGTGCTTGTGTGTCAGGTGCTGATCGATCAAAATGATGAGATAGGTACTTGATAGAGGTGTTGCTTTCGAGAGCAGAACAGTAACATGAATAAAGATGGAGGATGTGTTGCAGCGGTCTTCTGGATAAAACATGTTTTGGTTTTGCTGCAATTTAGTGAAAGAACGTTTCTAGCTAGGTTGTTCGCCAGTATTGACAGTCCGGCTTTCTTTAAGAAGTAGGTACAGTAGGGGCATTGAGTCAATAATTTCTTCTCAACGTACGTAACATTGCCTTCGTAGTGCAGCACAGAAAGAAGAAATGCACTTGGGTCCTTTTGGAAATTCGGGTTTTGAAACTTCGAACTAAACATAGATTTAAAAACATTAATCAATACCGTCGTCTATAGCTAGCCATTCACATGCATGTAATCAAGTGCCTAGAGTCGTAAACAATAAGTGAGTAGGTATATTATCTCAAACGTCCCCACAACTAATTGAAATATTATGTAGATTCCTAATTAGTTTATTGATTGTGTGTGGCCCTACTCGCTAGTTTGTCATTTAATAACACACTATTAACAACGCAACGGGCTACAGCACAAGTTTCCACACAACATTGCTGTTCAAATAACATATTGGGAGTGACTTACTTGCAGTCAGTGCTGCCTTCTTTAAGCCACGGAGGCAGCTGTAGAGAACGACGAAATTGTTGAAGTAACACTTTCGAAAGTACGCCCAGGTATTTAAGGCACCTAGGCCATGTGTTAACGTGTTTTTCTTCACATCAGTGAACCTGTACTGCTCAGCGTCCTACTAACAGCGTCCGTGTGTGTGTAAATCAGTCATCAGAGACCTACCTCAACAAAACATTATCGCCGTGTTAACTTATATTTATCGCTGAATTGTTTTCGCTTGACAAACACAGTAGTGTTTTGATTTAAGGTTCACTTCACCTTCTGACGGCGGCGAATTAGTGCTCGTGTCATGTAAATATTTAGCTTTAAATGAGATCCAATATTGTAATAAGAATTTGAAGTAAAACAATATACTTACAGGAATACAGAATCTGCGGACAAGAGATTGCTTCTATATGTTTATAAGAAAACCCTTTTGTCGTAGAAACCACGGGTATTATCCACTACTGAATGTGGCACCTGCCTTTTTTCTAATTATAATTATCAACAATATTCCCCACATAAGACCCACAATAAATTACCACTTTCATTTTGATCTATCCAGCAAAAAATATAAAGGCAAATCGAATATGTCAACGCTCGTAGTAAATGTTAAGTAAATACCTAAATAAACATTTTGGGAGCTTAATAACGAATGAGCCAAAGAACACATTAATCGTGCTCTAACGTAATTACGTAATTTTGTAAAACTAGCAGACCTTTGTATTGTTGCAACGTTAGGAATAGTTTCCCTCTATGTCGATTCGAGAGACAAATGACGTCTGTTTTAAAAAGTTCACGCTTGACTTCGAGGACTCGAGGTTGAGCTTCGCCCGCGTGGAGTTTGGATTATTTTCCAGGGACACGCATTATAGGATAAAAATATTCTATTTTCTAATCCAGGTCATGGTCTATCTGTATGCCAGATTTCATCCAAATCCGTTGAGACGTGAAAAGGTGACTTACCTATAGTTACTTTCGCATTTAAAATACTGGCATTGAAAACATAGTTGATGGTTTTGCTGTAGCAAAACTTTGTTTCTTTGGTCGTAATTCTGTTGACTGTAAAGTTATAGTCATTGGTATTGGCGACGCGACGCGACGGTTAAACGTGACCATATCAACAGATTTATCAGTGCGGTTTAAGGCCTGAATTTCTGCCACGCTGACGTCGGTGTCGGTCGCGCACGGTCGGTCGTGACATCAGCGAGAACAAAATACGGCTGTCGGTCTGCGTCGTAAGTCGGCGTCGCAGTTTGGTGCTTTAGATAACACAATGTAGACTCGTACGCGCGACCGACGTCAGCAGAGGAGGAATTCAAAATTGTTTTCAATTGCGAGTGTCAGCAGAACGATTGGGTTTCGTTGATATTGTGTATGCAATCATAGGTAGTACGTCTAGTCAGCAACATAATATGCGCTTAGCGCTGTTGCCATGCCCTGTCGAGGTTTTATACAACTGTCCAGTGGCCAGTTGTATCCACGGCAAATAATAATAATCATAAAAAATTGCATCTCTAACAGAAATGAAAGGTTAGACGCAAAATGATAATCCCGGAGTTTAGAGGTATCCGTAACTTAGCTTCTCTGCATCTTTTCTATTTAATACTACCCTCGTTTTCAACCAAGCTACTACTTCACCAAATTGGTTCTATTCAAAATCCTCTAAAATTTCAACTAAATTATATGTAAGTTGTAAGTACTAAGGTTGTTGGATCCTTTGAAAATTGGTTCGAAAATTTTCATGCCGTTAACTGCACTCGTTTCCTCAGGTCAGCCCGTTTTATTAGTTCTATGCCGTTTGCCGATGTCTGTAACACGAGTTGCAATGGTTATTTGAGTAAATTCAAAACTACAGACTATGTTGCTTAAAGCTTCGATATTTGAATTATTTTGGGAAGATTTATTTATTGCACGGACTGCAGTTTGACTATTTCATGCACAATGAGGTTCCAAACCAGCCCCTGTGGACCTAGAATGAAGTCTTTGATTAAATCTTATCATTCGAGTGAGTGCGGGAAAATAGAATGCTTTTTAATGAAATTTATAGACGCGGAGGCGCCTATTTCCGGCTCCCAAAATCTTCAATAGGTGTGTATCCTGTGCAAGCTCGTACCACTTCGTACCCCAAAGTGGTGCAAGCTAAATTCATTTCCGCAGTTGAGTAGAATACGAGACCCCTTGAAATAGGCTGACGGACTAGAGGCAGAAGGTTACACTAGTATAATTTCCTGCATCGAGGAAATTATGTTAAATGAAGCTGCATCAAAGTCGATTCTCGTGTAACGTGAGCCTGCTTTGAAGTTTCCTGAACATGTTCTTGAAATACTTAATAGGCTGGGCTTTTAATTTGAAACCGTTTCATTAGTCGTTTTCTCTTTAACGTTAGCTTGTACGCAAAAAACGCGCTTTGGACGTGGGGGACCTTGCGGAAACCAGCTCGTATACAAACCTTGCTATTTTTCCATTACAGTATCGGTTTTTCGTTTCCCTCATACTTTCTATTTAATTCAGGTTTTCTTCCTTGTCTGGATATCTTCAGTTACCTTCTACATAACTTAACTTCTTGATAGTCTTGCGCATTTGTGGCTCCTTAGCGAACTAGGTCGCTCCTCGCGTCTTGAAAGGCTACGCTATTTTCTCTTTTAACCTGCGTATACAGGACAGGATGTAAGCGAAACAAAAGTCGTTTCCTACAAAATGGCAATACCTACACGATCAAAATGTATGGAACCCCAGGTTTTTTTTTTTAAATCACCGATGAAATATTTCTATGTGGGAGGTTCGGAATGATGTTCTGAATATATGATAACCATCTGTGCTGTCGAACTATAGGTACTAGATATGAGCGCCGCGCCGGCGCGCCGCCGTCGCCGTGAATTCATTTCGACGTGTCGTCGCCGAGTGCAGCGCGCGGTGCGCCGACGTCGCGACGTGTCGCAATTTGCTTTCTCGCTCGCACGCGCGTCCGAACCGCATAAGTGCTCATTTACGGAGACGCGGCGCGTTGTGCGGCGCGTCATGCGGCGCGTTGCGCGTTTTCCCGTTTACGGAGAGGCGGTGTCATCTGCGATATATTTGTATTTGCGCGTGTGAACTTGCTGTGTACTTATTCGCAGGCTTCTGGCCGATTTTTTAGTTTTCGTAGTTGAAGATAACATTTGACAACATTTTGCACTTGGAAGTTTAGCAGTTTTATTTCTATCTACTTTATCTACTTACTATCCACGTTCTTGTCAGTTTACATTATTTCGAACGTCGTTTACCTATATTGCTAAGCGGCAATATTACACACAAAACATTACGTCTGTATTTCTCGAAGGGTTAGGCAGAAGTCTACCATAGTGCACCCACATTTCGCCAGTTATGCTTGAGATCTGATAGATAAGCTTAATAACTCTTTGCCGGACCCCTGTTGCCCTGCAGTCTGCAGTGGCGCTTGCGACCACCGACCGATGAAGCCGTCATAATAACAGCATTATCATAAAGTAGGTAACATTATTCCATGACGTAATACGTAATGACGAAAATAACCAAATCAACTAATAACATTGTTATGGGGATGTTCCAAAAATAAAACATAATGACTAGTATGGTTTACGTACATTAAGGAAACCGCACCTAGCCGAATAGGGTTCACCCACTATGTATTTACACATGTGCATTGATAAACGTTCTCCTTGTTGAACTTAATCAAACCATTATTGGCTCCCACGCCCGGACTCTTCATCGTTTTAAAGGAACTTTACACATGTCACGGTGCACGTATCTTGCAAAATATACCACCTCAATCCACAGGACTTTAAAAATATACATAACCTACTTAGTACATTATGTACATGATAACTATGGTCATTTTTGTTTAGTCTGGCAAAACGTCGCTCCGACTCTGTGGCTAGAGCAGCGGGAGCAGCTGATTTTCCTATATTTCTAAAAACATGACTGCGGTAGGTGACTAAGAAATAAAATGTGAATTACCTATATCTAGGTAGGTAAATTAATTCGAATATTGAGGAAATACCTAGAACCACGCTGAATGACGTAGTTTTGGTTGAGAGATTATGTTGGCTTGGCAGCTGCTAGTAAAGCCACATCACATTACGATTACATTTCACAAAAGGTTCTGTTTTGTTGTCTTTTTCACTCATAATTTCATCCACTTAAATGTGTGTATATATTTTTACTTAGCCTGTATTGTCCCACTGCTGGGCAAAGGCCTCTCCCCCTTCCACTCTTCTCTCCGTGCCGTTTTCTCCGGCCAATCTCTCATAAACGCCTCTAGGTCGTCACGCCAGCGTTTTCTAGGCCTCCCTCGGCGACGACGTCTTCTGGCACCCACCTTGTGACGACTGGCCCATCGGTCCGGATGCATTCTACAGACATGGCCTCTATAAACTTAATAGAATATTTTAAAGAGGTAAAATTTGTTTCACTAACGGGAAGCTACATTATCTCCTACCTAGTCTAGTGCTATAAGCACATTTAAAACGTTGCCGTGTGTTCATTTCCGTACAAAACGAGAGCGAAACCGCGAAAAAAAGTCAGTATGTGAGCTGTTAGTTCCGTCGTCAACTTCATAAGCGTTTTATATACATCGCGTGCTCTTAAAGCTCTTTGAAGACATGTGACTTTTCTTACTCTCATAAGACTATGTGTCTTTTTTTAAAGCTACATCCATGATCCATCGTGAAAGCCCTACTGAGCCAATTGCGTGACGAGTGCCGCTTTATAATGTAGTGTTGGTCGAGCTTTAAAGAATACTATTTTCATTATTTAAACCAAATACCTTTTCAACAAACCGCTTGACTCCTATTTTGATCGCATGTTTCCTGTCTACCAGAATTGCCACCCATTGAAAGCACCGAAATTCAGGGTAAATAAAATTGAGAATCATACGGCGAAGTCTTGATTGTAATTTAATGAGTGGCAATGAAGAAAAGTGTGTGAAAAATAGTTATCCACCCGACTTTAAAGGGTGTAAATAGACCCTTAACGAATGCGCTTGGACTAACATACAACCAGACACTGACCTACAAATTGCAAAAAACGTAAGAAAATTTGAATTTCGCGGGCTACCCTGGAGCATCCACCTTAACCTGCACTTGCTCAGATTTCTGAGTCATGGGTTTACGATTTTCACTAACGATGCACCTGTTAAATTGGTATACTGTTACGTGACTTCGATCCTGTCACTCGGCATTTGTTATAGTGGTAAAATGTAACGTAAACTTAGTTTAAATGAATAATCTGACGAGAAAGAACTTTTTCTTGCCGCGCAAAATCGCGGTGTCAATTCGTAGTAAAGTAAATACTACCATCTATATGTATAAATAAATAAAATTCATTTATTTCAGGTTCAAAACCCATAAACATCTTACACTTACATAATATACACCAAACAACATCAACACACATGACACAAATAAGATAAACAATAATACCAATTCACAATCAAACATAATCAATTAATTAAAGTAGACACTTACGTGCGACACTAAAAAAAAAACAAAAAAAAAAACAATACAAAAAAAAAACTGAAAAAAACTAACTAAAAACTGAAGCAAACTGTATAAAATGATAAACTGACTGACTGACTGGGTGACATATCAACGCACAGCCCAAACCGCTGGGTCTACAGATTCCAAATTTGGCAAGTTGGTTCCTTATGTGGTCTACTAGGGGTGCACTAAGAAAGGATTTTTGAAAATTCACTCCCTAAAGGGGTTAAACAGGGTTCCAAAGTTTGTATGGGGAAACAAGATTAGTTAGACTATTTTATTTGAAACTTCACAGGAGAGTTCCTATTGATAAATGAGTAGAAACGGGTTTCAGGTTTTTTCAGAATTCAACCCCTAAGAGGGGGATATGGGGTGACAAAGTCTGAAAATCAACATGGGTATAGTTTGTATGGTGTATCGGGTCAGGTGTATTACAAAAACAACGATTTTAAGATTAAATATGGCGGACCGGAAATATAATCATCCCCTGTTGGAGTGCGATGGGGTTGAAATGACTAAAAATCAATATGTGTGTCGATACCGAGATTATCAGGGGTGCTGATTACGAGTATGGCATTTATTTTGAGATCCGTATGATGGTGATTGTGATAGTGATAGTGATTAATAATAATAATTTAAATGAATCTGTAGTCACCACCACAAACACACAACCTCGAGTCTCCGCACACACACACAGTTCACCAGGCACAGATACTCATCATCACAAAATTCCATTATATCATCATCTCATCATAACACCACTTTCCCAGGGTAATACTTGGCTTCGGCCCGTACTATTCTATAAATCCGGCAATAAAGCCGAGATACGTAAAAGTATAAAAACAAATAATAATAATAACTTTATTAGGAAAATACAAGTTTGACACATATTATAATACACAACAGTCACAAAGGTAGGTACAGAAAAAATTGCAAACAGAAATAGTGTGCGAGAGATGAGTACATTACAGTCAATACAAAATTTGAGCCCTGACTCCTAAACTAGAAAGATCCTGTATCTTAGGAGGCAGTGTCTTCGCATAAATAGTGGACTAGCAGGTGATTGTGATAGTGATTGTGATAGTGATTGTGATAGTGATTGTGATAGTGATTGTGATAGTGATTGTGATTGTGATTGTGATAGTGATTGTGATAGTGATTGTGATAGTGATTGTGATAGTGATTGTGATAGTGATTGTGATAGTGATTGTGATAGTGATTGTGATAGTGATTGTGATAGTGATTGTGATAGTGATTGTGATAGTGATTGTGATAGTGATTGTGATAGTGATTGTGATAGTGATTGTGATAGTGATTGTGATAGTGATTGTGATAGTGATTGTGATAGTGATTGTGATAGTGATTGTGATAGTGATTGTGATAGTGATTGTGATAGTGATTGTGATAGTGATTGTGATAGTGATTGTGATAGTGATTGTGATAGTGATTGTGATAGTGATTGTGATAGTGATTGTGATAGTGATTGTGATAGTGATTGTGATAGTGATTGTGATAGTGATTGTGATAGTGATTGTGATAGTGATTGTGATAGTGATTGTGATAGTGATTGTGATAGTGATTGTGATAGTGATTGTGATAGTGATTGTGATAGTGATTGTGATAGTGATTGTGATAGTGATTGTGATAGTGATTGTGATAGTGATTGTGATAGTGATTGTGATAGTGATTGTGATAGTGATTGTGATAGTGATTGTGATAGTGATTGTGATAGTGATTGTGATAGTGATTGTGATAGTGATTGTGATAGTGATTGTGATAGTGATTGTGATAGTGATTGTGATAGTGATTGTGATAGTGATTGTGATAGTGATTGTGATAGTGATTGTGATAGTGATTGTGATAGTGATTGTGATAGTGATTGTGATAGTGATTGTGATAGTGATTGTGATAGTGATTGTGATAGTGATTGTGATAGTGATTGTGATAGTGATTGTGATAGTGATTGTGATAGTGATTGTGATAGTGATTGTGATAGTGATTGTGATAGTGATTGTGATAGTGATTGTGATAGTGATTGTGATAGTGATTGTGATAGTGATTGTGATAGTGATTGTGATAGTGATTGTGATAGTGATTGTGATAGTGATTGTGATAGTGATTGTGATAGTGATTGTGATAGTGATTGTGATAGTGATTGTGATAGTGATTGTGATAGTGATTGTGATAGTGATTGTGATAGTGATTGTGATAGTGATTGTGATAGTGATTGTGATAGTGATTGTGATAGTGATTGTGATAGTGATTGTGATAGTGATTGTGATAGTGATTGTGATAGTGATTTTGTGATTGTGATTGTGATTGTGATAGTGATTGTGATAGTGATTGTGATAGTGATTGTGATAGTGATTGTGATAGTGATTGTGATAGTGATTGTGATAGTGATTGTGATAGTGATTGTGATAGTGATTGTGATAGTGTTGTGATAGTGATTGTGATAGTGATTGTGATAGTGATTGTGATAGTGATTGTGATAGTGATTGTGATAGTGATTGTGATAGTGATTGTGATAGTGATTGTGATAGTGATTGTGATAGTGATTGTGATAGTGATTGTGATAGTGATTGTGGAAGTGATTGTGATAGTGAATGTGATGTGATTGATAGTGATTGTGATAGTGATTGTGATAGTGATCTGTGACTAGTGATTGTGATAGTGATTGTGATAGTGATTGTGATAGTGATTGTGATAGTGATTGTGATAGTGATTGTGATAGTGATTGTGATAGCTGATTGTGATAGTGATTGTGATAGTGATTGTGATAGTGATTGTGATAGTGATTGTGAATAGTGATTGTGATAGTGATTGTGATAGTGATTGTGATAGTGATTTGTGATAGTGATAGTGATAGTGATTGTGATAGTGATTGTGATAGTGATTGTGATAGTGATTGTGATTGTGATTGTGATAGTGATTGTGATAGTGATTGTGATAGTGATTGTGATAGTGATTGTGATAGTGATTGTGATAGTGATTGTGATAGTGATGTGATAGTGATTGTGATAGTGATTGTGATAGTGATTGTGATAGTGATTGTGGATAGTGATTGTGATAGTGATTGTGATAGTGATTGTGATAGGATTGTGATAGTGATTGTGATAGTGATTGTGATAGTGATTGTGATAGTGATTGTGATAGTGATTGTGATAGTGATTGTGATAGTGATTGTGATAGTGATTGTGATAGTGATTGTGATAGTGATTGTGATAGTGATTGTGATAGTGATTGTGATAGTGATTGTGATAGTGATTGTGATAGTGATTGTGATAGTGAATAGTCATAGTGATTGTGATAGTGATTGTGATAGTGATTGTGATAGTGATTGTGATAGTGATTGTGATAGTGATTGTGTAGTGATGTGATAGTGATTGTGATAGTGATTGTGATAGTGATTGTGATAGTGATTGTGATAGTGATTGTGATAGTGATTGTGATAGTGATTGTGATAGTGATTGTGATAGTGATTGTGATAGTGATTGTGATAGTGATTGTGATAGTGATTGTGATAGTGATTGTGATAGTGATTGTGATAGTGATTGTGATAGTGATTGTGATAGTGATTGTGATAGTGATTGTGATAGTGATTGTGATAGTGATTGTGATAGTGATTGTGATAGTGATTGTGATAGTGATTGTGATAGTGATTGTGATAGTGATTGTGATAGTGATTGTGATAGTGATTGTGATAGTGATTGTGATAGTGATTGTGATAGTGATTGTGATAGTGATTGTGATAGTGATTGTGATAGTGATTGTGATAGTGATTGTGATAGTGATTGTGATAGTGATTGTGATAGTGATTGTGATAGTGATTGTGATAGTGATTGTGATAGTGATTGTGATAGTGATTGTGATAGTGATTGTGATAGTGATTGTGATAGTGATTGTGATAGTGATTGTGATAGTGATTGTGATAGTGATTGTGATAGTGATTGTGATAGTGATTGTGATAGTGATTGTGATAGTGATTGTGATAGTGATTGTGATAGTGATTGTGATAGTGATTGTGATAGTGATTGTGATAGTGATTGTGATAGTGATTGTGATAGTGATTGTGATAGTGATTGTGATTGTGCTGGTGATTGTCATAGTGAGGCTGATTGTAATAGTGATGGTGAGTGTGCTGGTGATTGTGATGGTGATTGTGATAGTGATGCTGATTGTGATAATGATGGTGATTGTGATTACGATGATAGTGGTTGTGATTACGATTCCTCCAATCATTACCGATTGTGATAATGATGATGATGATTAAGATGATGATGGTGATTATGAGTGTGTAAAAGATGATGGTGATTGTGATGATAATGATTGTGATTGTGATTACGATGATAATGATTGTGATAACGATGATGGTGATTGATAATATTCCACATGTATGTATTGTTTATTCGTCTACAATTTATTTTTATTTGTTAATCTTATCCGTAGCTGACCGTGGTATCACTCTCACTTTAGGCCCTATCAGAATACCAGCGCTGTGACGTTATATTGTGACAGCACCATGCTGAGATAGGGGCCTTTTGGCCTTGTACAGGACCAATTTCGTTTTCTTTTTAATTTCTTTTTTTTTTCAATGTTTAATTTTTATTAGTTGATAATTTCACCATTTTATTCTATGTGTTTTGTCCTGTGTGGGTTAATAAATGTTTTTTCTTTCTGATTTTGTTGGTGATTATGTTAATGATTGTGATGGTGATGGTGATTGTGATGGTAGTAATAGTGATTGTGATTGTGATGGTGATTGTGATAGTGGTTGTGACAGTGATGGTGATTGTAATTGTGATAAAAATAATTGTGATGATTATGAAATTTAATACATAGATAGTTTATAACTTGGATTAACATGTAGGATACTATTTATCCCTTTAGTATGATCCAGTGGGACAGTAACCGAATTTCACGCGGGCGAAGCCGCGGGCAACAGCTAGTATTATAATAATTATTTGAAGGTTGCCACTAACAAAATTATATTTTTTCAAATTGTCCTGTGCTTGACTGCTTACTATCAATATAATTATGTATTTTGCTTTTTGGATTAGAAATTAGAAGAATGGTGTCGTGTCGAATGTCGCTTATAAAGCGTACCTACTGGTAAAACTAATCGTGTACTCCTACTAGTAGGTAGCTAGGTAGTTCAGAACTGATGCCGGGTAAGTATCAGCAAATAGAATTCTGAAGATTTATTTCTTCCAGCCAAAACCAAAAGATTAAACAATCCTCTTATTATCCACTCATCCGTTTCAAATAATTAATCAGTGCGTCTGCATCACTCACAAAAGCCGCGTTGTTCTCTTATCGCAGACATGAGACTGTATGTCTCCACGTTTATTAGATACTGTCTAGTGTACAGAGCATGTATTATCCAGCATTATACCATAACAATGTGGCGCCGCGCGACGGAAGGCATCCTAAAATAATAATCAAGATAAAAATATGACACTTGTAGCAAAGCTAACACTATGTTTATTTTTGAGGACATCAGTTGAGCAATGGTCTAAAGCTGTCCACTAATAAAAAGCAGATATTTTCTATTTATTACTTCAGTTCGTCGTCAGTGATTTAAACCCACGCACAACTTATTCTAAAAATAATTTTGATGAATGAATATTGCGATTCTAAATCGTTTGGCTTTCGACTGATTTTAATTTTAACGTGTGAATATTTTCGAACTGGCTTGGCTCCGTGTTTGTCATACACACATGCGTCAGTGTTAATTTTTTGATTTATTCATTTATTTGTGGCAGGCTACAGAACACATAAACTGGAACATTGGTATTGGTCATTCGGTTCCAGCCTTGTTTCCCAATAGAGATGAAAATCGTAATAGAACTTGAATTCCTCTCCGCAAAATATCTAGTTTAAGCAAGCTGGACTATTTGGCAAGCATTTGCAGAAAGTTTGACCTGAATTGTCTTTTCAACGCCATCAATTCTCAATTAACAGGTTATAAACTTATATCATACACATTCTTCTCATTTCATATCGATGGTTTGGTACGACTTATTCCTTACAGCCATCATTTGGGCGTCTGCGGAGTTTTTAGGTCTTCTAAAGTGCAAGTGTAGAGACATCCTAAAGTATATTAATGTTGTTAGGTCAATATTGTTCCCTTTTACGGCGTAACTGCGTAAGCTAAATAAAGCCTTAGGTAGATAAAGCTTTAAAAGCTTTTTCAACCTGCGGTACAGTACAATTAGTATACGTTCGTACATAGCCCTTCAATTAGCCTACTGCACGTTCGCAAACCGCACATAAGTATCTATTAACGGAAACCGCGGCCATTAGCCCAATCGATGGACAATGCATCATGCTTTTAAATACCTGATAAAAGGGTGGTAAGGTACTCTTACCACCCTATTATCAGGTATTTAAAGTAGGTAGGTTTCTAATAAGCGGTTAAAAATGTGTTGGTCAGTTCATAGTTGCTTTCAGTATAAGTGTAAAAGGTATTATTGACGGACCAGCGGGGTTCTAGTTCTAAGTGGACTGATGCTGGGCCACTAAAACAGCGTTATTGGAGTAATCGTACTCTTAAGCAAAACTGTGTCCATCGACAAATACAGCGCTATTTAAGAGGTTTTTTGAAACGATTTTATTTTTGTTGTCCTTACCTAAATGTTTTGTTAGTGATGAGTTGAAACTAAGTATAAAACTTTTATAATACTTCGACAGCTCTAGCGGATTCCGCAACAACAGATTTATAACAAATAGACGGTTACCAAACTGGCAAGTGCCAACATGAGTTGGAAGTTTACGGTGAAACTATTAGGAATCTGCTTACCTTAGGCGCGTTCCTAAACTTGAAGTTAGTTCACGTTAATGTAAACCGACTTATGTATGCTGTAGGAGTGTAGGTAATGGCTAAAATAACAAAACCCAATTAACAAAACGACGATTCCAAAACATATGTTGAGTACCTACTTAAGTAAGAGTTTTCTGACACCGCGGCCTAAAGTAAAATACCAAGATCCCTTGCACACCAGAACTTCTAGTAAATAAAATGCAATGTAATTTCAATTCGAAGTCGCCGCTTCGGAAATGAAATATGATTGATTAATAAAAAAAACACCGGCAATCAAAATTAAATTGTCACAAACCTGTAATGTTCCGGTGCTACAGCTCTTTACTACTCCTCTGTGTCTAGGTCTTGCCTTAAATATTAGATGGTTGTTAATATGGTGAAGGTTAAGGCCTACGCAGACCGGGATGGCATGCGGCATGGCAAGGGGTTTAATTATTTACCAATGGACATTCAAACGTATTAATGTAGAAATACGATATAAATTGCTATGCTTTAAAGTGATGCCGTGGCATCGAAAGGGATTTCATTGCACGGCATAGAAGGACGCGCCACGGTCGTATTTCTATAACAATACGTTTGAATGTCCATTGGTAAAAATTTAAATACCTTGCCGTGCCGTCCCGGTCTGCAAAGCATCGTGCTACCCACCGATCCGCACTGGGCTCACGTGCCCCGTATTGCTTACCTCCTCTTGCAGAGTGGAGGCCTGTGACCCACCAGTTGGGGGAACGTTATATAGGCTTAGGCCATTATTTGGGCTTCCGGGTTCACGAGAAACGACCGATACGAAGGGGGCTTGTTTCTATTTATAAGTAATCGTTTCCTTCGTAAAGTCTATTAAAAGGGTCACAGATTGCTTTACGTAACTTTTATGCCACGGGTTGAAGGGACATTAGTTGTGTTATTGTTTATGATGACGGATTCGTGGTTTAGCCGTAGGTGTAATCCAAATATAGAGTTATAGAATGGATACCATGACGTTCACATACATACAGTATTGTGTGCCAATACATAAATACATTAAATATAGAGTTATAGAATGGATACCATGACGTTCACATACATACAGTATTGTGTGCCAATACATAAATACATTAAATATAGAGTTATAGAATGGATACCATGACGTTCACATACATACAGTATTGTGTGCCAATACATAAATACATTAAATATAGAGTTATAGAATGGATACCATGACGTTCACATACATACAGTATTGTGTGCCAATACATATATACATTAAAATATCCTCAAGTTTCAACTCAGTCAAGGTTTGTAGTCATAACGTACCGATACAATAATAAACAAAGAAGATTCTCATTAAATGCTAATTTATTCGGAACTGTTATAAACCGAGTGCCTGTTAGAAGTTAGTTTAGAATATTCTAAACCCCAAGTGATTGCGACGACCACTTGACTTGCGCCGCACTCAAATTTGTAGAAAACTCTTTGGACATGTAGCTTTGAGAAATATGTAAATATCTCTAGCCGAGTTTTTGAATTATCTAAATGCAATGATGTATTCTATTTAAAGCTGCTCCTTTGGTCCACAGGAATAAATATATTAAGAAATTTATGATAATTTTGACATGCACCTTCACTAGGTACGTCGTTACCAACATTTTGGATGAAAATAACAGTTCGAAAAGGTGCCATGCGCCCGATATGTGGGAAAGGAGCATTTCTTATCAAACTATCGCTGCATTACCGACTTAAATACTCGACTAATATATTAGGACTAAAGATTCATTTTATTAATACGCTTTTCTTTCTTTTTTTTCAGAAAATCGATGATAGGTCCTCGGACCTGTCAGACGATGCGGAAGAGGAAACCAGTAAGTATCTTTCAGATGTAACAAATCACATGGCACACTTAACATTGCTAAGCTTACTTGCATAAACTTTTTGTGTTGGGAAGTCATCCTCGCGACCAATATTTCAGTGGCATTTTAAAAATGTCTGAAGCTTTACTTCTGGTGATGGGCAGCCAACTCGCTACTAATCTGCTATTCATTATCATACTGCAGCTTGTGCTGATACGAGGAAAGTAGTACTCATAATAATAATTTAAACCAAGGTCTCGCCGAAGTTGATCAAAAATATGTCAAAATTGGCCCAGGCAATAGAAATTATATATCTCGGATTTCAGAGTAATCATTATCCAGCGCCTATGAAACTTCTCCGGGCAAAACACCATGTTAGCCACTGAATTTGGCAAAAGCAATGGTGGCGGCGATGGTGTATGTATTTTTAGGTTAAGGTATTTAAGTATGGGTCTTTGTTAACTGAAATAAATGGAATATTATTTATTTAATTTTATTTATAATATTTCTACTAGTATTACTCTGAAATAAATAAATAAATATCGCTGGACATTACACACAGCGCCATCTGGTGCCACTAAGCAACGAGGCGTGTGTCGTGGACACCAGATAGTTGATATACTACATAAATACTTTTTGTTTGTAAATACATACTTACCTATTTATACATATAAACATCCATGACTCGGAAACAAATGTCCATGCTCATCACACAAACATTTGTCCCTACCGGGATTCGAACCCGGGAACATAAGAACGTTAGGCAGCTTCACTACCGCTGCGCCATTCGGGTCGAATCTGAGATACACTTCTGCCTTTTTTTTTTTCGGATGGGAATTCATCAAATGACTCCTCCCGCTCTGGGCGGAGCAGGAGGGAGTGTCAGACTTTTACTGACTAAAACCCATCCATGTTCCTTCATCGCCCTTTGTGCTCCGGGGCCACGGTATCTTTTTCGAATAGTCCCGCAGCCCCGGCAGACTTCGGCTCTTGCCGACCCCTTCACTATTGCTGACACTCTTTGAGGCGCACGTGGAACACGAACGCGCCGTCGACACGGCCTGTCGTCATGAGACGGACGGACGGCCAGCTAGCCCATAGCTCCCCGTCCACAGGCCCGCGCCTACGATGGCCGGAAGCCACCACGTGGCCCCCGACGCCCGGGGCGTCTCCCGCGGCGGCCAGGACGTGTGGATCTCTCCCTGTCCCGTTCCGCCACCTCCTTCGCTAGCATGACTGCTTCGCAGAAGGAGGTGACGGCGTCCCATTCCGTCTCGCTCCGGACCATGGATTGAACCAAGGCCGGGAGCGAGAGGTCGCCGCCGCCGATCGCAGCGGACACGGCGGTGCTCCGCCCAAGCGGGGCACACCTCCACCGTGTGCTCCACCGTGTCCTCCGATACACTTCTGCCTGGGGCGTGTTTGTATGGGATTGGGCGGATCAGAGAGTTACTCTTTATGGGAACTTGGTATCCCACTTGATTCTTCTCCTAATTCTTCAGCTGTCCAGATGTTTATGTTCGAATTATGGATAGGTAGTTTGATTTTCCACCAGAGATGTGCGAGGATAAGCAGCGGGGGATGTGCGTAACACTGGCCAATCACTCAGCTAGCTTAGCTCAGGCTGTGGTACAGAAGCTAGTTACACATACGCCCCTTGCCACACATCCTGGTGAAAACGAATCATCATCTGCCGAGCCTATTCGCAACTATGTTGAGGTCGGCTTCCAGTCTAACCGGATGCGGCTGAATATCAGTATTTTACATGGAGCGACTGCCTATCTGAACTCTGAATACTAATTATAAGAACTCCTATTCTGAAAGAAAAGCAGTTTTAACAATAATGTAATAAAGGTTTTCGTGTGATAAATTTATCAATAAATCTAATCACTATTACAAAACTCCTGCCAACAAAGTGACTTGACTTCCTGCAGGTTTTACATTAAAAGCGTGTATGATGGTGCGATTTACAAAGTCTCGACGCTCCCCGCCATTTCAGTACAAAACATCGACCACCACTAATGGGCTATTCATACCACCACGCGTCAATCGTTACCACCCGTTGACACGAATAAATATTCTTGGGAGGCTTTCATTTCATATGAAATACCAGCATAGTTCTTGGTCTAGGCGTTTTATTATAGCAGTCACTTTAATAAAACAAATGTTGAATACGAAAATGAAATTAGTTTGTGATTATTATACTTATTTCTGTAACTTGGTTGTATAAAACACCTTTACACGTCACGTTTGGATAGCCAAACGTTTTAAAAGTAGATGAGGCCAGTGTTTCGTACCTGCCTAGTCTGAGAAGAAACAGCTGAAACAAACTCAGAGGTCATAGTCTCTTTTAATAATCTTGATCATGTCGCACGAGGAACATTCAGATTAGTGTCTGAAATGTTCTTTTAATGAAAGAAACACAAAGATTGGAGTGGACCGGTCTAGTCAGTGCAAGCATTTGGCTGGTATGGTCTATAGACCAGCTCGACTAACTCAAGGAGCTCAACGATATGACGGACTATACAAACGAGCTGCAACAGACACGCTGTAGAAACTAGCCAAGCAAACTCTGTCTCGTCCCACCCTGATGCAAATTCCGTTTCTAGTAACCTTTACTGCTGAGATAACGAGTGCTGCCCAAACCCCCCCAAATAAATTGGGATAAGGGCAGGACAATGATGTAGTAACATGTAGCACACCATAACATACAGCAATAAAATCATTACATTTATTTTAATTGACGTCCCGAATGGCGCAGCGGTAGTGAGGCTGCCTTACGTTCTTAGGGTTCCGGGTTCGAATCCCGGTAGAAGCAAATGTTTGTGTGTTTGTGTGTGAGCATGGACATTAGTTTCAGAGTCATGGATGTTTATATGTATAATAAGTATGTATTTACAAACAAAAAGTATCTATGTAGTATATCAACTATCTGGTGTCCCCGACACAAGCCTCGTTGCTTCGTGTGGCACTTGATGGCGCTGTGTATAATGTCCAGCGATAATTTAGTTATTTAATTAATAAAGTATCTACTCAAGCTTTCCTAGAATGTCAGATTGCCCTACTAACAAATCATTCGCTGAATTGTAAACATCCTCATTTTGATAGCAAATCCATCTTAGTAGCACGCTAACAAGTTGCAACACTTGCAAGTTCTGACGAAGCAGCCCACGGTTTAATAATAACTCACAAAATTGGTCGAAAATGAAGTTGACTGATACATTCTATTAGCATTCGATTCATTGCCAGAACAAAATTATACTCCTTTGACTCGCATTAACGTTATTGATTTCTGTTATTTTCATAAGATCGTAAGTGCATTCAGCTGAAGTGAGTTTTGCGTCATAATTCTTAATGAAATATCGTTGGGTCACACATGGATCAAATCGATTGACCGAACAGTTTATTTATTGATCATTGTATGGTTACTAGATCACGCAGATGGGTTCGAGGTGAAACAGTTCATTTGATCGAAAGGCGGATTCGCAGATAAAAAAGTCGTTCACTTTCAGATGGAAAATAAAGTTATAAAATATGTTGTATGTATGGTTTATGTGATTTTCCGACTTCTACGCCGCCGCGCCGCAACGCATTTTAGGTTATGGTGTGTGGATATTCTTTCAATAAATACTAGCTAATTTCTAACTTTATTATTTCGCTTATACTTCCTTTTACAAATTATTTAATTATTTATTAAAAAAACTTTTCTCGTCATGGAGGACCGTTATGTCAACAATCATTGCGCGCCGTTCCAATCGATGCACCACCACTATATCAGATCTATTGGCTACAATAGTCCTGCCTGTGAGGATGGGCCGATCCCTGTGATATTTGCCATTTTCGAGAACTGCTTTATATTTTGCTTTGATAGAAGCCTAGATATGGTGCACAAGATACCTATTAGTTCAAAAAAATCAAAGATATATGTGTAACAACGGCATAATCATGCAAAAGCGTTTGTATGAAAAGTATGGCTTGTTGGCCACTCTTATGGCGACTACAGGAGCTAAATTAGCAACTCTAATTGTGGTGGTTCAAACTTCGTTTGAAAGACTGTTAGAATAAAGTTCTAATCAGCTTGCACTACAAAGTGGTGGTTACGTCAGTCACTGCGGGCCGAATAGTGCGAAATGAGTGGTTTTTTGCGATTTACAAAAATCTATTGATTGGACAAAACTCGCGGTTAGCTCCTGTAGTCCCCTTAAAGCAAGTTACTAATGTATTATCCTGTCTGTAAGGTTGTGTCTATGCAAGTACTCCCTGTTAGCTACGAGAACACCCGATAACTATGTGAGTTGTGACAGATTGAATCCACCGGACGGTTGGCATACGCGACATAATTAATATTATGTAAACCGTCCCTCGCAACTCGCAATACATACATATCCGGTAGTTATTCATAATTATTTATTATGGCTGTCTTTACTCATCTTAACAACACATTTTTATTTGTTTCAAAAAAAGGCATAGGTATATGCAAAATAGTGGTCCGCCAGTGTCGGGAGCAGGGTCCAAGCTAAGGGTGGTTAGGGCTTCAGAGACAGGAGCCTCCTCACAATGCGAGCCATATCGAGGAGAACTAAGTCAGGCCCTTTTTTTTTTTTTTGTTCGCGGGGTGGAAAATCTACAGCCCTTCCATCCTTCTCTCCGCCCTTGATAAAACCTCCAAGCGAAAAGAGATCACTTTATTTATTATTATGAGTGGCTAATATCACATAATCAAATCTAATAAAGTAGATTCCAGTTACCGTAAATGGTCAAAAACATCATCATTTTAGCCAATTAACATTCACGGGCAGATATCGAGCATGGCGTGAAATCGGCTAATCGTTTGTTGAAGTTATAGTAAGAAGCAATTGCATTTAATTTAGACTGAAAAGAAAGAGTTAAAATAACTCCTTCCACTGGTCATTTGCGAAAACATTCCACAACGCTATGATCATTGGAAATTCTAAGTTATTTCTCCACACGAATTCCGTAAATGGGTAGTTAGCAGATTGCTTAACAAAAACGGCGGACTCGTTCTAAACTTTAAGGAAATGTAAACACCGAATTAACAAGTCAATTAGCAAAATATTTGAACGTCTGTCTGCATTACCCAAATGTCTAGTATTTAAGTTGTCAAACTAGATAAACCATGCGTACGTTTCTTGCCATTGTATGTATGCTAACGGGTACGGCACCAGTATATTAAGAAACGTTTAATGTATTATTCCATACAATAAATATTCTTGAATGCATTGAATTTAGATAAATGGTTCTAGTTTCCTAACAGAGCAAATCGTGACGTCTAGCGAAACACTTGGCCAATGTATCATTGTGGTATGTAAAGATAGCTATGTGCTATGTAGTACAAGACAAGTAGCTACGTCGTCATAACTCTGACTGCCTTCTGCTGAATGGGTACACCTAATTGGACATTTTCCTCGCAGACACAACTCTGTTTGACAAGTTTGTATGCCAATTATACTTCGTTTACACAACATTTGCATCTCCAGTAGTTCAGCAAGGAACTCAACAAGTATAACTGTGACGTAAAAATTCAAGAAACTATTTGCAGAATAATGCAGTAGTATAGTACACAAACCAGGAGGTTTTACCGTAGCTATCTTTTAGTTTATATTTCTTTAACAAGTTATGTACACGCTAAAAACAAAAAAAGAAAGGAAAAGAAAAATAGGTATAAAGGTGATGCTTATTTCTAAAGAAATCTCTTGTCAAGTTCCTATGTTAATTTAATGTTTAAACTATCACATATGTACTTGTTATCATAACTCGGGGCAGGTCGGGTTCATAGCGAATCGTATGAAATTGTCCGTACGACCAACTGCAGAGAATTAATTGCGAGGCGGTGCAATGTATCGGCGGGCAGCGATACGTTACATACAAATACTTTAGTCACTTTATACTTCATGAATCTACTTTCAGGAGGGCTATTGTATGTAATTTGCTGTCAAATCGCAAAAGATGGATTTGACTGGGGGTCACCATTTCACCAATCACAGATAGAGCCGATACGCAGTACGAGTGTTGTGCTCCTGATTAGAATGTGTCCCATCTGCTGGCGTGTCCCAAATATCCGTTCACCTGCTACTCTGACGATCTGGCCAATGCCACAATAGGTGCCCACCTGCTGGACCCTTATAATATAACCGTATAACATTATCGATACGAAAACAAGTAACTAAGTAGCTTCTATCAGTACTATTTGAAGGGTGAAAAAACCTCACACATTACCAACTTAAAATCGTTCTCTTCTATCTTAAGTGACCCATAACCTAGTGGGTTATAACTAGAAACCATATCATCATCATCATCATTTCAGCCGAAAGACGTCCACTGCTGAGTGTCGCCACATTGACCGGACCCGTGCGACTCGCATCCAACGGAAACCATAAACTCGTATAGTGTCATAATTCGCTACCGCTTGTTGTCTAAACAGTCACCTTATAAGCTGATAGCCTAAGCGGTAGACCTACATACGCACAGTACACAGTAGCTGCACTGCGTACTGCTTAGAGAAATAGCCGATAATGATGTAATTAATGGCGCAGCGTGGTCTGAACTGAAGCTGCACTAACTGTACTTCTACTTTTAATTTCGACTTATTTGTCACGATTTCTCTCCATAAGAGGAACACAAGGGCCGTTTTTCCATACAAACGTAGTCCCCCGTAGCCACGGGTGGCTGTGGTTTGTCGACTGCTTTAGCGAGTGGCCGCCACCGGCCACACGTGTGCGGTGAGTTTCAACAAAATGTATGAAAAAGCGTGTGAACTGCTTGTCGCTGGCTACCGGTGGCTGTGGTTGGTGGCCCGTTTGCGCCGAGCCTTTTCCAATAAATCTATGATCACTATTGGCATGTCCCTATGTTTAGATTATATAAAAAAAGAAAACATGGGAACACGGCCAATACCTTTCTTTAATTTTTATTGAAAATAGTAGTTAAATCGGTCAGGTTATGGAGAAGTTATCAGGGGACTACGAAACGTTGTTTTTGTGTACTTTACCGGGTGTTTTTCTCTAGGAATTATTCGACGTATGTGACGAATTTGTTGATACGTTTTGGCTCGGTGGCTAATATAAACTGCGCCACTGTTCGATCGATGATTGCCGAGATCAATTCGCGGATGCATCGGAAATCATGTTAATTTTAGATCTTTGACAGACGTTTCAGTGTACTGCCAAAAGCCCAACAACCTGTCTTAACCGGATAGTCGCTTCATGTAAAATCATGATATTCAACTGCTTCCGGTAATGGAAGCCGACCCCAACAAAGTTTGACCAACAAATGTGACAGCACATTGTACACATAGGTACTCGTATTATAAGTTAAATATAGATTATATTTGACTTATAATACGAGTACCTATTTGTTGCTTAGTAATTATAAACGGTTAGACGTCATAATAATGTATCTTAACCAGCTGTCGTTCGAGATAATCGCCGTATAAGGCTTCTGTCCCTCCGCCGACGAGGAAGCGACTATCTATAAAGAAAGAAAGAAAGAAAAATAATGTATTCGACTCACTTTACGTCAAACACATTAATTATAAAAAAAACTGTGTCAGCATGTTGTTCTCTCGTTCAACAAACGTACAAAATATTTTAGGGTCCCGTGTCAGAATGAAATTACGAAATATTAATACTTGATCGCTGACTGTTTACACTGACGACGACGTCGAGAACCCTGCCAAACATAATTCGATTTTTGTTACTAGCTCTACTCGCACCTCTCTACTGGTACAGCACATTAATTGATTCGTTTATCTATGACCTACTCATTCTTTGTTTATCGTGTGGTTAATGCTTAACCCGGGGTCAGAGTTATTATGCCGCCCCGGCGCCCATGGGCCTCTAACTTGGCTTTACATGCCGTCAAGAAATATCTCTCAGGCATGCTGGTTTCCTCACGAAGTTTTCCTTCACCTACTCATTAACTAGTGGGTATAAATTACGCCAAACTTGTACAATTTTCATCTTTCATCTTCCGTCATCATCCGTCGTGGCCCAGTGACATTTCCTAGAACGTAAAATTAGACTAAGTTGATTATGGCCCAGTTCCTCTCACTGCTGCCTGCTGTGAGGCTGCGACCCAGACAGCAAATAATATAAGGTTGAGTAAGTGATTTCGTGTTTTCTTACTACTACTACTATTATCATGTTTTATGGTACCTATTACAAGGATAAGGTATAATGTTATTTCAAACCTTGCCAGCGTCGAGAGAATAGTTTTCTCATTTCTCAGGTAGTACGTTTTCTTTCAGTCGCAGATGAGTTGAAACCCCTCGGATTCTACAATTCCCTCTCAGGTTACATGGTCCCGTCTTTACGTTTGTTCAACGAGTTTCGTCCTAACAGAGTTAATGACATGTGGATCTTGCTTCTTGAAGAAACAAGGTTTAGCGAAACTTTGCTTCTTCAAGAAACTATTATCTTAATGTCGGTCTATTACGGACTATCGGCTCTCTCTAGCTGACAGGTTTGAAATAACTGTATTGAATTATGTTCAGAGAGATAGACGTCGAAGGTTTCCAGTCGTAGCCTATTTTCAATCGTTATCACATTTGTATTAATAAATAATAGTTTTTGTTATTGAGTCTTTTCGAGTAGTTCGGAGATAGACAAATCCAGCCCCAAGCGTACAAAGATTAAAGTATTACAAATAATTATAACAGAAAAATGAGAATTTTGGAAAATGTTTAATGTAAACCAGATTTTGAACTTATTTTTGATTTCACTCGAAAAGTCGAATTTACCCCTCAACGTTGCCATACAATTTAACAAAGAACAGAACAGGGAAAAATAAACTCTTACCTATCGGGCTTAAAATGTAAAACATTCACCCGTAACTTAAAATGTAATTAAGTAATCATTATTTAATAGTAAATTAATAGTTCAGTTTCCAGAGTGCATATTTTAATTTAGTGTCAGTCTAACTTTTTTAGGGGTTTCTGAATAGAAAAAGTTTTTTAAAGTAAAACCAAATGAAGTTAAATATGGGTATAGATTTTTATGACGCTGGTAACCTTATTTCATAGTCAACATCCAATGTCAATTTTATTGACATGTATGTTGTTATAATTTGAATGTGTTTTGTTTTGTGCCAGACTTAGATCTCTTTGTGTGAAGCAAAGAGATTACTTACCTACTTTTTCATCGGTGATCTTATTGTTACAAACGAATAGATTGTCCCTGAAGAATAATTGCCTCCCAGTATTTTTTAACTAATATACTGTGTTTAATAAAGACCTGAGACATACTTATATATATATATATATATATATATATGCATAATATACAATTATACACTACAGTATAGATAAAAAATACTTTAGCCGTAGTGACAAAAACATCTACTTTAAACCTTGATAACTTTTGTTCAAAACTGCTGAGCAATATGCACCTTTTTATTTTTGTTATAGAAGATTTTTACTATTATATGACATAGATTTTATATCTGTACATTCTGGGGTACAGGCTCATACAATTTTTGGGCAAGTCCTTTACTGCATGTCATGCCGGGTCCGTATCCGTAATCACAATATTCTCGACACAATACGGCAATTTACTCCAAGTTGTCTATATAAAGTGAATCGATTTTAATTGCTGTTCAACAGATCACACGTTTGCCGTAATCGGTCTACGTTGCGACCTGGTATTTAAAGCCATTTGAGTTGACTTACTTACTTTGTAAAATCCGCTATATTTACTAACTAATCGCTGGCAGCTTGGAGCATGACCTCGCCCCATAAATTATAGTTTTATCTTTTACTTACCTTATAAGGTGAACTACTTTGTTTTATACTCCTTGCTAACTAAGCTGGCTCGGTGGCTTACATATAAAACGACACTTTTACGACCGGAAGAAATATTTAATCGCTAAAATGTGTATAATCAAGTAATCAGTTTATCGTGACTCGATATTATTATCGATGACACGAGATAGGTATTCAAAACAAGCACTATACCAGCGGCGCCAGGGCCGTATTTTCTTCGTATATGTGTTCTGCAAAATATATTTCCATTTAATTTTAATTATATTGTGACCGTGTTCATCCAACGACATAACATAACATCACGCTTGTAATACCCGAAGGTAGAGGCTAGATACGCGTAATTAAAAGTTAACGAAACGAGACTCAATGTGAAGATCAAAATAGTTACGAAACGGCACTTTAGAGATGATGGTGTTTAGTTTAGTATACCCACATTTTGCCAGTTATGTTTTTAAGCCCCATGTAATAGGAGGCGAGCCTATTGCCATCAACTGGGCACAAATCCAGACACCCTAACACTTTGATAATCGAACCCGGGACCTCACGCTCAGCTGTCGCGCTTGTGACAACTACACCAAGGAGGCAGTTATATCCTAAAATAACCGGGTATTAGGGTTTCAAAGGTAGGCAGACCAGTCGCTCCATATAAAATTCTTGTCCTACAGTCCTCAACATTATAACTTTGTATCCTAATAAAAAATAATAATTTCCAAACGATGAAAGTTAAGTGATGTGTGTTTCAATTATTTATTTATTAATATAGGTTCACCAACAGCTTCTGTGTAAAGCATTTAGGTATACATAGGTTTTACAGTCTTGGACTTACTCAGTCGCCAATTACGTTACATTGAACAGTTGTATGAAAACTTCAGGGCAGGATGCAAAAAGAATACTTTAACAGCAGCAAAATATTAGTTACAGCCCCAAGGCTTGTTTATAGGTACTTATACCTTCCCTGCGTAGTTTCTGAGTTCGGGGAAAATCTCGTTTGCACGTAAAACTTGTTATTAAAGACCCCGTACAAGTACACAATTTTCCTCACTCTACGTTATAATGCCAACATCAGCGTCCCCTCGCCTCACTTCGCTTGTTAAACTCGTACCAAGTTCCTAGGGCCTCCTTGCGCTCAGTCAGACGTACATAATGCAATACTTCGGACATAACTATTTTATAGGGACGGGAAAGTTTAATATCTAGCTGTTATCTTACTGCTAAAGGTACTCCTAGTTTCAGAGACTCTTCAAAATAATCATTTTGAGTATCTCTTGAAGTGCTTCGATTTGTTGTTGTAATTTCTGTCAAACAAACATTTCATTTTAAAGAGACGGTGATTATCTGATTGTACGGGCTATTCCTATTTAGCAAGCCGGTGTTGTACCCACTACCCACTATAATACAAATATAGGTACTAAATTATTCTGTTTCTATCAGTGTAGGTAGCTTTCCAGAAAAGGGCAGATTTTAAAAGCTATTTTACTTTATTTAGCTATTCCAAAGCTGCCATGAGTTGTTTAAATCATATTACATCATGATCAGACTGTAATTTCATATTTCTGAATGGCCCATCAATTGTTTGCTACGCCACTACGAATTTCGTACAACAATCTTAATGATAACACTCATCAAATGATAAGAGATACGAACTAAAAATTGTAACACAGTTTTAGCGTAACGTTTGTAAAATTGCCTGTTTAAAAATTATGTTATAAGCCCGCTAGTCCGACGCGACTGGTTCGTATCATTTTTAAGATAAAATGAAATCTCTATGGCGGCCAAGTGCGAATCATGCATACTCGTATACTGGGGGTTCTGAATGACTGTTGATATTTTAATAGCTCAACATTCCAAAGATTGATTGAAGCTTCAATAGCAGAAACTACGTTTCGAATGTCAATATTTCAATTTGGAATTCATACCCTCCTCCTAACCGGTTGGGGGTTTTCCCATTCTGATTCTGTCAGCCAGAGATATAGTAAATCAGGGGTGGTAGGAATATGTAGAACTGTAAACCCAAAGGCCAGGCTGGTATCCTCTAAATACGGAACCCCAAAATACGTGGTCGATATTCACGTACAGATTCAACAAAACATGGAATCCTAAAAGTAGTGTGCACCGGTTACGTATTAGCTGGTGATAACAATCGCTATCAGTAACATTTATCGATACAAATCAGCCTTGCTTTACTAAGTCTATGAGTTGTAACACTTGTTACGATTTAGCGTGATAGCGCCGTGTAAAGATAGCAGTACAAAATGGTAGCGATTGATTAAATCTTCATTGTATCGTGTTGAGAACTAATTGGCTGATAATTCATCGATTGTTCATAACTTTTAAAGAGCTTCTCGCCTGTTGGTGGTTCAATCAGTATCAAGTATCCATTTTTTTCTGATGACCTTCGGAGCAGCTTTAGTGTAAACATCTTAGAAGTAGGAGAAATTTATTTAAAAAATCTTCAGATGATGGTTGGTCTTATAAACGGTATTGTCTTCATGTACGCAAAGATATATACAAACATAACATAACGCCTGTAATCCCTGAAGGCTTAGGCAGAGCGTAGTAAACCTAAATTGCACCCAGTTACGTTTAAGTCACATCTAACAGGGATTGAGCCTATTGCCAATCAACATCAATCGGGCACAAATCCAGCCTCTGAGAAGCATTAAGAGTGCCCGACGTGAATCACCACTAGACCAACAAGGAAGATATAATAGGTACTGAAGTTTCATAAATATGTAAACAGTGCACGTTATCGTCATGTAGGTACGCACATTTGTTGCAAGGCTGTGAATTAATTATTACGCGTTAACCTAAGTATCTAGTTATGAAACACATTGTTAACGGCTAAGAGCTCCGACAGCTGTGTTATTTTCTTACCAACACTGCCGATACGGGTCCGTGGCTTAGGCCCCCAGTGGTCGAGGCACCCGTGGCCGACGCCCCCGATTCGATAAATTTAATTCAAAGCAATTTTTGATCAAATGTACTGTCAGGCACAAAAATCATCATCATCTGCCTAGCCTTTTGGGGTCGGCTTCCAGTCTAACCGGATGCAGCTTTATAGTATTTTACATGGACCAACTGCCTATCTGACCTCCACAACCCAGTTAGTACGCTATTTAGTAAGTTATTACCCCTTTTTTTTTCGGATGGGAAATCATTAACTTCGGAATTGAGTCTTGTACCTGCCGAGGAAAAATACAAACAGTCCGAAAATTTCGAAGAGTTTTTGCTCCTCACCAAGTTAGCACAGGCTCCTCGAGGTCGAAAACTTTTTATTTTGTACCTGCCGATGACTGTACTAAGAGAAAAAGCACAAAAAACAAATGAATCGAATCGGGGGCGTCGGCCACGGGTGCCTCGACCACTGGAGGCCTAAGCCACGGACCCGCCGATACGCTGATATTCAAACAAAGTGCGTTAATTAACTCTATAAGTAATTGTTGTACTTATAAAAAGTACTATTATGAAAGTATAATTTCAAATGTTCTGTGTAAATAATTGTTGGCTAACCTAAACAAATGAACTCTTAACTCCTAAATTATCAACCTGCATGCCTTTATCTCTATTTAAGAGCATGTCGTCCTCTTAAGTAACTACTAAACAACGATGTTTTTGATTTACAGTCAAATACTTACTATCATAAATTCATATTCCATTCATAGACCCACAAAACTCCGTTTTAGACATGACTAACTTGTTTTAGCTAAACTGTCGCCGCTAAAACAAAACACATGCGATACAATGCAATGAAAAGGCCATACATTAGATTTAAAAAAAATCGTCAATTACGTACATTTTTATGGACAAATCTACCACAAAAAAAGGAGGTAGTCCCGAATTGATTTAAATTGATTCCAATCAAAAAAGAGTTAAAATTATTGCCGGTATTTCTTTCTTCTGTAAGTTCTCCAGATTGCCCCACTTAAATGAATCAAAATTAAAAGTCATTTTTATTCGAATGATTCTGATAATCAGTCAAATCAACTTCCTAGTGTTTTACTGGGAAGAACAAGTGGCGGAACAAACTCCCCAGCAACAAAAATCAATCACGTGCATGGCATCAAAACGTGCATGTTTGCGTTATACAGGATGAATGGATCTGGACCCGCACAGAAAATTCGCATATAGAGGAGGTCATTTGCTAATTATTGGACGCTACTTCAGACTTTTTAATTAAGATTTGTTCTTCAGACTTTTTATTTAAGATCTTAATTTTTAACCCTAGTTTGAGGGAAGTTCCGAGGTATATTAATCACCAATGTCTTACGACTACCAACAAATAAGAAAAAACCCTACTAAAATAATGCAAAAAAAACAGTTCGGCAAAAACTCAATACAGTAAGTATAAAAAAATCCCTTTGGCAAGCCGCAGGAGGAGGTAGATTTCGAAGAAGGTTCCACTCATATTTTTTTCAACCCCTTGTTAAAATCCTACCAAATGAGTTAAGCATGGAAAAAAGACCATTAAATTAAAATTGTAGAGTAAACAATTTGCTTTAAAAATATATATACACTCGAGAGCAATGAATCCGGGTCACTTAAAGAATGTTAAAAATCTCGGAAACTAAAAATGATAGGTTAATGCAATAAATTGTATTTAATAGACAATGTAATACTCCTTAAATGAAAGTAAAAAAAATATGAGTCACCATACATTTTATTAACACAAAATTACATAAAGAAAAAAACTGCTGATCTCTCCTTAAAACAAAAATAGGAAACATGAAATTTTTGAACTTTATTACGATTTTCTTGAATTTTAATACTTCGTATTGCCTCCTCGTGCTTCCATTACTGCGTTTACGCGGTTTGGCATGCTGTACACCAAGTTCCTTATACGATTTTGGGGAATATTCTCCCATTCCTCTGTGAGAGCAATTTTGAGCTCACGAAGCGTGATTGGGGGAGGGTTTCGTTGTTTTACGCATCTGCCTAGCTCGTCCCAAGCATGCTCGATCGGGTTGATATCCGGGCTGCGCGCTGGCCACTCCATACGAGTAATGTTCATCTCTTGAAGGTAGTCATTCACAATTCTACCTGTATGAGGTCGGGCATTGTCATGCATAAATATAGCATCCTCACCTAAATTGACCATAAATGGACCAACGTGATCATTGAGGATTTCTTCCACATATCTTACGCTAGTTAAAGAGCCGTTTTCTATGATCACCAGCTCTGTGCGACTTTCAGAAGAAATTCCGGCCCACACAAGTACAGACCCACCACCGTAGGCTACTTTTTCTTCGATGCATGCTTGCTTGAATCTTTCCCCTGGTCTTCGATACACTCTGTGTCTTCCATCGTGCTTGTAGAGCATAAATTTTGATTCGTCGGAGAACATAACTTTTGACCAATCTTCAATACTCCATTACGTGGCTCTGGGCATATCTTAGTCTTGAAATACGATGCCCACGCTCCAGTTTAGGGCCGTTTGCAGGTATAAGGGGTTTTAAGTTAGATTCAGCAAGCCGACGTCTTACTGTCCATGCACTTGGGTTACTTCCTCCGAGGCGTCGAAACTGATTTGTGAGTTCAGTTCCTGTGAGAAAGCGATTTCGAAGCATGGTGTTCACCAAGTATCGGTCTTCTCGTGCTGTGGTACACCTGGTTCTGCCCGTTCCTGGTCTGCGTAGGTTAGAACCAGTTTCTTCGTAACGTCGGAGAACTCTTTGTACTGTTGACAGCGACACACCGACAGTCCTGGCTGTATCGCGCTGACTCCGGCCGGTTTCCAGCATTGTAAGTATTCTGGTGCATTCTTGAGGCGTAAGCGACATAATTTCAGCTTGAATAATGAATATAGAGCACTATCAACATGGTTTATGTACCCACATAAATGACAGATTACAAACAAAAGCAAAACCAAATGCTGTAATTTCGTAGTTCCATCTTCGAAAGTGGCCCTTTTTCAAATTTGATTTTTTTATGATATAACTATACAATAACTAAGAAGTTTTAATACCTTCATTTAAGGAGTATTACATTGTCTATTAAATATAATTTATTGCATTAACCTAGCATTTTTAGTTTCCGTGATTTTTAGGATTCTTTATGTGACCCGGATTCATTACTCTCGAGTGTATTTGTGACACTAAAAAGTTAGGGGTTGCGTCAAAAAAGTTTCAATTTAAAAGTTGCCCGTATTCTACTCAGAATGATAAAAATGTTAAACGGTCCAAAAATTTTCCATAGGAAAAAAGTTAGGGCTTTATGGTTGTTTTCGATAAACCTCCCTCCATGGACGAATTCCGCCCATTCACGAATTTAACCTAAGTTTTAACCCTTTTGATTTTTTGGCCAAGTTTGAAAGCAATCAGTGCATAATTG
The DNA here is from genome assembly GCA_963853795.1 of Xestia rhomboidea. Taxonomy (NCBI): domain Eukaryota; kingdom Metazoa; phylum Arthropoda; class Insecta; order Lepidoptera; family Noctuidae; genus Xestia; species Xestia rhomboidea. Next base: position 3,321,919 of record OY970756.1, read on the forward strand.
CGACCTGTAGTGTGGCTAAATTTTACTTGGCGCCCCATATAATACGTATAGGTACATATAAACTTTTTAACCGGGCGGTTGATTTGGGCTCTAGCGGTCATAACTAAGACCCCTATGGTGAAATTTTCGGAAAACTCGACTTTAGAATACCAATATGTAGATTTTTTCTGACGAAATCTACCTAATTGACATAATATCTCCCAAACTATAAAACTTTGGCCAGGGAAAGTAGGGTTCAATAATTAGTAAATGACCTCTAAATGCGAATTTTCAATGGCGGGTTCAGACACAATCACCCTGTATATGTTCGACGAAGAGTAGATCTACTCACTTCTCTTATTATTATTATTCATCAAGTTATATCGATGAACCAACGTTTTACGAGTTAATATTATCAGATGCTATCAGTAGAGTTCAGTACACACTTTCGTAGTTGAATACTAGTACATGCATAAAGTGCAGGTCTAGGATCAAAGTTCACGCTGGTTTATAAATAGCTAAGTGCGAATCAAACTAGCGTCTCAGTATGCATTTGGCACAAGGATGAATAAATGTTGACCTAACTTACTGGTTCTAATTTATCAACCAGTATTTGCGCACTGCTGTGCAAAGCTCTCCCCCATCTCTTTACACTCTTCCCTATGTGTGGTTTTCCCGGCCAATCTTCCATAAACGCGTCCAAGTCATCTTTAATTAAATTATATTATAAGGGTATTTTTATCTGCCGAACCTTAAGTTCATGTAATATCCATCGGTCTTCTTCTTTTGATTTAAAAAAACCAACGATTTTTTTTCGAATAAATATTATAAAATTATGTAGTATAGCAACCTAACCAGTTCTATCGTTAGCCAATCTCTAGTTAACGTAAATTGTCTAAGCCCATCCTAAAAGCCATCTAGCCGATAAATTGATCTGTCTTAGCCAACTGTGTGTAAAGGCTATCAATGTCGACGGGCATGGCACTGGCAGTGCATCTCGGGACAGTCTCACTCTTAGATTAGGTTATTAACTTTTAGATCAATTTAATTAGATCAGATTAATAACTGTAATAGACCCTTCGAAATAGCAAGGGAAAATGAACATCGCCTATAATTAGGCGCTGCACGATACTTTGAAAAATATTAAATCACTCTTTAACAAATAAATGCCAATGTAATAGATCAATTTATTTAATCTAGCTCAATTACCGTGTAATGCCTAAGTGGATAGTCCACTTACTTAGGCATTGGACAGTTAATAGAGCTAGCTTTCTTTGTCTTTTAAAGCGAGCACTTTCTTCGCTAAATGCTAGCAGTTAACCACTTACGTCTAATGATGGTCAGTCAGTACGTCTAATGATGGTCAGTCAGTACATCTAATGATGGTCAGTCAGTACGTCTAATGATGGTCAGTAATAACACAATTTGTTTATGTGCCATATTCAATTACGGCTTTTGGCTTTTGTATATTCGTCATCTTTACATTGTATAAAACAAAGTCGCTCCCGCTGTTAGTAAGCAACGGATTGCAGTTTTCAGCAATAGATTGAGTGATTCAAGAGGAAAGTTTATATACATACATGTACAGGTATGTATTTACATTGGGTCGGGCCGGGTCGCTAGTTTTGAATAGATACATTTACTCCTTTTCTTTTAAAGTACTTACTTTTAAGATCAGTTGGGCCCAGGCATTGCAGCTTCATTAGCCTTCATGAGTTTGGCAAATGTGCAGTTGTATTGTACAGACACTCGGGACATTCCAAGTGAGTCATCTGGACTGCTTTGCACTCACATTGTGTGTCAGACGAGTCTATAATTTTACACCATTCAGGTTGCAATTGCGGCGGCACCTTGGTACGCAACCTATTGAGTGCTAGGCTAATGCCACGCCTAGGTGGCAAATAATTCTAAGAGTCGGGTAGATAGATTTCCTAAATACTTACATCGATAAGGCGTAGAAATGGGTTATCTCAGTTTATGGAAAATAGGCTCGCCTCAATTGCACGGGACTGTAGGTAAACCTCTGCTAACCGCTCGGGGATAACCTACAGGCGTGAGGTTTTGTAATGTTGTCAATGCCATATCACCCAATGAAAATAACGTTTTATAAACATAACTGCACTAAGTTTATTAATACGTTAGATAACACAATGTGACGTCACAATTTTCAATTGAATTTATCCCTATTGAAGAGATATATGATTATATCCTCAAAGTTGCAACAAAAAAAAAAAAAACATAAACATTCATACTGAAATAACGTAATTTAGAACGATAATAGCGTTAGTGAGCTATTAAGGGCCGCTTCCACCACAAATCACTTATTCGTTTCGCGGTAAACGCTTCTGATCGATGTACTTCTGCCAATCGTTTAAAGACGATAGAGACAGAATGGTATTTTAAATGAGTCTAGTGCTGAATGCATTTACTAATTTGTGGTGCAAGCGGACCTAAAGGTTTCAATAAAATTAAAGGCACAGCAGGTTGGTTATTAAATTATTTATTAAAACCATGTACCACCAAAACCAAAGTAAGAGCTCTCACAGAGCTTAGAATAGAATAGAATTTTATTTTGCAAATATGGGTAATACATAATAGTTGTTATGACATAATATAAGAGCTCAGCCATATTGATGACCGATTCACAAAAACTCGATTTTTGAGTATCATTATAAACACTTCGACAAAATTACGAATTCAGCGTCTTTCTTACCTGACTTATGACTCAATTTAATTGAGGTTAAAAACATCTTAAGAATATATCTCTCATTTGAAGTTTCTCGCTAGATTTTGGTGGTACAAACAGATGGAAACCTAATTTTCTTGCATGGACGTCGGCACTCCTATATAAGGCTCGTCGGCTTTTAGGCCTGACTTGGTTAGCTGCTCCGATTGCCTCAGCTTTTTGATGTCGTTCTCCGCCTCTGTGCTGAGTATAACGCCGCCATTCTTCATTTTTTCGCAGGCCTTTAACGTGGAGCTTTATCTGTTCGGGACTCATAAATTTATTTCTATCAGCATACATTTCAAATCACACCTGGCATCTACATTTGTATTAGATGACATGTCGAATGGTGGTATTCTGCTAAACAGTTAATTTCCCTGACTATATAATAATAATAAAAAATGAAATAATGTGACAGATAATACTAGGAGTAAACGAACCCTTCACGAAACCTTCAAACAAGCATTCTGTACATAAAGGTAACACAAATTATTGCCGTAAACCGTGGTTTTTCTCGCCAAAAAAGTAGTTTCTTTTTTGGTGAGAAAAATCACGGTTTACGGATAGCGTTCAGTGTAACGGACTCAAAACATTGTAATGTTATGCATTTAAGTAAAGTTATAACATTTCAGCTTCGTTTAGGTTGTTTTTACATCCTTCATTAATCGGTGGTGAATAATGTAATAATGTGTTTCAATCGCTTTTAAATAAAAAATCTGTTTTGATTCAAACCGCAGCATAAAATGTTGTTATTCCGTCATGAATAACTGCGTTTCTCCTGCCCAGCAGTCGTGGAATAAATAACACCAAAATAATACTGTTACCTACGTCGGTTGCTTTACTAAGTGTTTCTTTGTTATGTGTTTTGTGTTTATTAAAGTTATTTGTTGTTTTTTCGGTAGTATTTAACTTATCCCATACCCAGCTCGTAACAATACCTTTCTTGAATATTATAAATCTCTTAAACGAATAGTAAAAGGATTTAAATAGATTTGTCACTAGGAAGTTGACGAAGGAAAAATGGCTCTTGACAGATAAACGTGATTTGAATTCAACTTTGTCTTAGCTCAAGCTAACTTTTCGAATTAACCTCAAAAACTTAAGGCCCTGGCCTCAAGTTTTTGAGGTTAATTCGAAAAAGGAAAATGTCAAAGTAGTATTATAAAGGGTGTAAAAAACCTCTTAACGAAGCCAAACAACCTCTTAACAAGTGCCTTTCGCACTTGTTCTCCCCGTCATTGCGATCATATTTTTGTTCTACACCATACCTCGAGAGCAGCGGTGGCCCAGTGGTGGTGGCCCCGACTTACGAACAGTAAGTCGTGGGTTCAAACCCAGGCAGGCGCATTACTTTGTGTAATTTATTTCATCACCACTGCTCTCAAAACGGTGAAGGAAAACATCGTGAGGAAACCGGCATGTCCTAGAACCAAAAAATTCGAAGACATGTGACATCTACCAATCCGCACTGGGCCCGCGTGGTAGATTATAGCCCATTCCCTCTTAGAGAGGAGGCCTGTGTCCCAGCAGTGGGAACATTAATAGGCTGATGATGATGATGATACCTGGGGAGCCTTCTAGTTACGGAGATATTGGGGGTCAAAGTTCCAAAGTTTCGACAAGTTTTTTTTTTTAATACAAGGCTTTAATGAAGATTTTTACTTTAACTCCACGACCCCCGTACTATTCAATCCATCCATCAGCACAATGTTTTGAGTGCGTTACATTGAGTTATACCACAAAACATGATTTTACACCCCAAAAAAAAAAGTCGCTTCCCAGCAATAATTTTTCCGTAAAGTTACTTAGTTTCAAAATCAAAATAAAAAATTAAAATCAAAAGCATTTATTTCAAGTAGGCCAGTTACAGGCACTTTTGAATTGTCGAAACAAAGATGAAAATTAAATGTAGCTACAGTCCCAGTCACAAGACATAAAAACTGTGAAAGTACTGTAGTTGCCCATTCCCTAGCGTAGATCTCTTGATGTACAGAATGCTTGGTTGACGGCTTCGTGATGAGGTTGTTTACACCCTGTATTCGTGTAAATAGAGGTTTGAGTACAGGTTCAATAACGATTTTGTGAGTGTTGGTTGAAAACGAATTTAGGTACAGGTAGGTACTGTTCGCGCAACATCTTGGTTCTTGGCTGTCATTTGTAGATTTTCGACACTCATTATACCCGACTACCCAGTCAGAAGCCCGAAAGACTGACGACTAGTCTTACCAAAGGTAATGGAGTTACCCAGTAACGGGGGGGTCGAAAAGTGCTATTTTTGAACGTTAAATAATTACGAAAGTGCTTCAACACTTCCTACAGTATTGAAGCTGGGAAGAAGGCTTGCAACAAATCTTCCTAGCCTAGCAACCTATTTATTTTCAACCACATTCAAATAAAATGCTCTACAGCCATTCAGAGATCATAAAGTCATCCACAGTTTCATTCATTTGATTCTTTTTCAAGCAACGTCACCGTAAACGCTAAAGAAAGACAATACATTAATTAACGTTATCGCAGACGCGTTATTTGCAAAATGTTATAGCAAATCAGTGGCCAGAATGTATCAAGATAAAGATGAGATTTGTCCCACTAACAACTGGGTTATATTAAAAAATAAGATAAGATAGTCAGATAGTCAAGATATGGTGTTTATGTACTTACTTTCAAATTACACAACGGTGTGACTCAGTTGGTCTCGATGGCCAAATGGCAAAAAACGGAACCCTTATGGATTCGTCATGTCTGTCTGTCCGTCCGTATGTCCCAGCCACTCGAAACTATAAGAACCATGCTGTAGAAACTTGGTAAGCAGATGTATTCTGTGAACCGCATTAAGATTTTCACACAAAAATAGAAAAAAAAAACAATTATTTTAGGGGGTTACCCATACTTAGAACTGAAATTCTTTTTTTTTTTCATCAAACGCATACGTGTGTGTGTGTGTCTATGGCTAGGGCGCGAGAGACACTTCCAAAGTGGTAAAATGCGAGCCCCCCCCCCCTGTAACTTCTAAAATAAGAGAATGATAAAATTAATAAAAATATATGATGTACTTTATCATGTAAACTTCCACCGAAAATTGGTTTGAACGATAGTTTTTTTTAGTACGTCACTAATCGTAAGCCGCAATTTACCTTTCATTTTACTTATCAATAACTAAATTTAAAGAAATACACTATTATTAAAACATCGATCAAAGTTACAACGAACTACAAGAACTTTTATATTATGTTACTTGCTGCTACGGAACCCTTCATGGGCGTGTCCGACTCGCGCTGGACCGCTTTTTTTAGAGTGCTGATTTCATCTTGTACAAAATATTGTTAAAAAATTATAATCAACACAAAATGATGCTAATTGAGCAAATTTAGACTCTAATTGATTATTTGGAAAACCACCAAGACCTGGCGCTTGGCTTCTGCAGCCGCACCAATGAAGGGCGAAGTTTATCGAAACGATTTGATGGAGTGCGCCGTCGCCAAAGGTCTGCACGGTGTTACGCAGCGAAATGTAAAGATCTTGCAATTATTTGTTTTGACCATTAACACCCCACTTGGGCAAAGTATGTCGCCTGATGTAACATTTTTTTTTTTTTGGATATGCCACTGAGTTCCAAAAAAGGTAATTATTCATTTATCTTTTAATAAACTGACAAAATTATCTCTTGCATACTTCAGAAAACTTTAGTCAGACAGCCATTTGGAATCCACTGCTGGACATAAACTCCTGTCTATGTCCAGCAGTGGATTCCAAACGGCTGTAATGATAAATGATTAAATGAAACAGTGTTTTTATAAAGAGTATTAATTTATTTTAAATCATATTTTGTGCAATACTGTAGATCTGTAACAAAGAGTTAAATCATTTTAATATTAATTAGAGCATTTTCGTACTTCACTAGAATATTTAGGTGGGTTTACATTACATACCTTCTAATTTAATTTATGCTGATTGCTGACTTGATAATTAGGTGCTTCATAATTATTTTCCTGCTAAATTAGACTCTTCTAATTTTAAAAAAATCCAAGTTACAGTATCTAATGTAATAATAATAACGAATCAACATCAGTCTTCAAACAAAATAAAAATCTTCAATAAAAATAATAACAGTCATGTCATTAATCACTCTTGATTAATTATTTTTATTTTGTATGAAGACTGATTTTGATTAGTTATTATTATTACATTAGATATTGTAACTTGGCAAAATGTCTTTTTGTTTTATGTAGTTTATTTATATTTCAGATTTTTCAAAGTTTAATTTTGTTAAATATAAAAATTTATTTTTAACATAGTAGTATTATTTAAAATTCCAACTTCATTATATTCCAAAATAGTGGTATAGAAATCACATACCTGTTGCAAGCCAAGTGCTTCTGCATAAACTTCATCAAGTGGAAACGGTGTTCTTGCCATATTTGCAATATTGTGCTGCAAGCAAACACCTGCAAATATTAATTTACTTATAAGCGACGTCATATACTTACTGTTCTTGACATTATACAAGAACTATTGCATCTAAATTTCTAAAAAAAGAAATTCATTAAATATGTTATTAAGTATGTAAAACAATTGTCTAGAAACGCTCTTTACCTGAATTGTGCTTTTATTACGCCGATGCGAGGCTCCACTGTATTGCGTGCAGTCACATGGTTTTCACATAATAATGATGTTGTGGTGTTCCATCTACAGTTTCGAGGATTGGGGTCATCATTGTTTGTCCTTAGTGGATACCCGCTGTCACCTTAGCGTGTTCATGTGTTATGACCTTTACCGTGTACATGTGTTAGTGTTTATTGGAAAAATGTAATACTTAATAAAAATACTTGTTCATTAATATTTTCTGTAATTTGTAATATAACATTAATCAACCTATTTCGTGTTTCTAACTACAAAATAATAAATCAATGTCAAATTCAGTTTTCTCACCTTCATTTCTGCCGATACGCTATCGGTTCGACGCGGTCTGGCCATAAGGGGAATGAGTTCTTCAACTAACCTTACTGAGTCCTTTCCAAGGCGAAACCTTTTTACAAATTCCGCCTCGGGAATATGAATAAAATGGTTCATATTCATTCTTGTCTAGCGACGGGCTCGACGACGTCTGCTGCATTCCGCCCATCTTCTTTCTCTAGCACCCACTGCGTTGGCTAGCTCGAGAATATTTGCTCGTCTCCATTTAATATTCCACAAACAAGTCAAACACGATTCTCGTAACGAATTAAAAGCAATGACTACACAATGCCATTCTAATGGTAGGTCAAAGAAACTGTCAAAATTTTAGCAGATTATCGCATTCGTCAGTCATTCAGTTGTCATTATCATGTACGAGATTACCATTCTGTGCCATTTCTTTCAATGGAGGGTCAGTGGTTGACCATTGGAAAGTCATAATGGATGCCATTATATTAGTAGATTATACTTGTCAAAATCAACACTATTGAAACGAAGTTCCTTATCGCGCGTTGCGAAAGGGAGCTATATATAGACGGCCAAAATGAAGACGAAAAGTTGTAACGACACTTTTTGCTATAGTAAGATATTGTAAGCCGTACGGCGTGCGCATGTTTGTCTGTCTGTCTCTCTCTCTCTCTCTGATAGAAAGCAAGCCAGATATTCGACTAGATATTTTCGCCAGTTTTTTTTTATTTATTTAAAAAACAAAAAAAAAAACTGGCGAAAATATCTGATATACTACTTCGTTCCATCCGGGTGTCACTTGACACCTCTCAAGTTTTTTCTCAATATTAATAATCTGACACTATTGTAATAGCAGACTTGAGGCCCTGGGAACCTTCTAGTTACGGAGATATTGGGGGTCAAAGTTCCAACTTTTTGACAAGTTTTTAATGTAAGACTTTTTCTCAGGTCTATAACTCTATAGTCCCTATTAGGTGTATATAATCAAGGTTCTGAGTCAACACGATAAAAAGATATGGGCAAATTTAGATTTTCGCGAAAACTTGTAAGTACCATTTCCCTTAATTTTCATCTTTTTTTTTTTGAATTTTTCCCTTTACTTGTACAGTAATAGGGACTATAGACCTCAGTATCTGGTATAAATTTCAACTTGCTATGTCCACCCGTTCCTGAGAAAATCGGTGGTGCACACGGACAAACAGACGGACGAGAGAGTGATCTTATAAGGATTCCTTTTTTACCTTTTGAGGTACGGAACCCTAAAAATTTAACAAGACTAAAATATTGATGCATTCTAAAGAAATCGTATGTAGTGGCTTCGATAAAGTTAAATTAATCTATAAAAAGAACTAAATTTCGTTTCCGAAAGCCTTAACTCAATCGGACTTGAAATTGCAGTATTAAATCTTAATTCTGAGATTTGGACCAGACGTACAATGATGTAAGAAGCCTCCAGCTGTTTGTGTCACAGTCGAACCACTATCTATATAACATTTTGCTAAACATCTTTTCATAATTGGTTTCATAGTTTCAAACTAGTGTAATACTTTAAGCTGAAATTAAAACTGTTAATTAAAAAGTTCGCTGGTACAATAGGCTTATGGCATTGGGTTGGGCTGATGTATAGCACCGATATTGCAGCTGGGGGTTGTAATATCACTCCTTATATTAAATCAACTGAATACTGTGTACACATTCTTAGCCTTACGGGCCCTTAATTCAGACTGACATGTAAATGAAATTGCTTCGTGGTTCCGACTAGAATTTGAGCTAGGAATGTGAATGGTAACTAGGAATTAGTTAATCTTCAAGGGTATAGTTTATCCTCAAGGGTATGTTAACTACGTACAAATATTCTCACGACATTTTCCCCATGGAGGTAGGTAGGTATTATAGAAACTACAGGACGCCCCCTGGTACGATCCTTACATACAAATGAAGTGCGTAAGGATGTTTAGTCTGTAAAGATGAATTGTATTCGTTATTAGCAAGCTGATTTCAGATTTTCAGGGTATGCGAACTTAGACTGAAAGTCAACGGCAACAAAGTTAGTTGCAGTTCAGAATCATAATGCTTACTACAATATTGTTCGATTGCGAAACAGCGAATGCCTCAATAAGCAAACAACAAAGCATCCATGTGCGCAGTAATGGAAAAGATAATATTTAGTCAATCTACTTAATTGATATTTCGCCAATCAAACAGTGATGATAGATATTAACCAATTAATCGAATCTACTAGTTGTATGTCTTAGGCATAGAGTTGTACCGAAGCGGTTCATATAATCACGAACACCCTAGATCGAACGCAGCTCTTCACGTGCTTTGACATAGCTACGTTCCCGTCTTGCACTTAGTTTGACAGTTGTGGGTCGGTGTTGGGAATAACGAAAGCTAAAGTACGTCCTCAGTAACGTTTATAGGTCACGGTCTGAAGACTTCGAATGTATAACCGTCGTAACCACCTGGCTTGCATATTGAGCTATAGGAAAAGACTGAATTATAAAGATGACGTTCTTTACAGCTAAACAAACTATACAAACTAAGACATTTTTCGTACACCTAGCGCCCATGTCCTTGGACTAACGATCATATTGAAATACCACAACAGTTTAGGAAGGTACTGTAGAGGGTGAAACAAACAAATATTAAACATGTTTTAGAAATTATAAACATGGCTTTGTAAATTCCCAGATGCTTGTTAACTTTTGTTAAGTCTGTTTTACGCTTTTTGTATACGTATACAGCAACGACCTATTGTCGGGCCTACGCTGTCCCCCCATACTTATGTACTAATGCTGTAACAAAATAATATTGTAATACCAAATGATTTGAAAAGAGTAACCATGGAGTTTCTTGCCGGTTCTTCTCCATGGAAACGACCAACGCGAACCGTGCACCTTTTTCGACGATTTATAAGTGCCCATCTAGGCCTATAGATGTGAAATAAAATATTTTGATTAGACCCAAAATTTATAATTACTTTGTTTTCTAATCATATTTTTATATTGGCACGCGCTGACAGCCCCCTTGGCTCTGTCTAACTTTACTTCTTATAATTATTATGAAATTTGTGTTTATCTCATTTGAATTACAATATGCCAGTTAATTCTTAAATAACCATTGAAGTCTCTACAGTTACAAGTACCTTCGCGTTTCTGTGGACTGTAATCTGCGAAGGGTTAGACAAAGGTGTAGGTTACCTGTTAGCAAACCCACATTTCGCGAGGTACGCGTAAGTGTGTATGTATATGTGGCGAGCCTATTGCCTTCAATCGGGCACAAATTCTGAAACCGGAATGATAATGAGAAATTCCTGAAAAATACAATGAGTGGAGCTTTCCTGATAAAGCTATTCGCTGCACAGTATGCAAAACTGCGGTAGTTGGTACCTCGGTCCAATGGACGTAATTTGCCGATGTTTGTTCAGTCTAAACTGATTGTTTTTCGATAGTAATTACAGCCGTACTGTAACCCCAGCCGTCTCAAATGGACCTTTAGTGTTAAATGGTTTCATCAGTTAATTAGCTGTTGGCAGACGATTTGCAATGATTCGTTTGAACTTTAAACCAATCAGTAAAATGAATGAAGCTCAAAAGCTTTTCGGCTTTAAATTTTAAAGCCTTTCATTCATTTTACTGATTGGTGGAGGGGAAATGTATAGAAGGTTGGTTCCACTAATTTCTGAGTATAGGCCTCCTCATTCTTGTGCCATACTTCTCTCGCATCTGCGAACCTCATCCAGACCAGATCTTACCCGCAATTTCGTCTCATAGTCAGGTAGGATGTAGGAAACATCCCGACCTCGTCCAAATGAAATAATATTGTTTTGATAATTAACAATAAAAAATATTACTATTTATTTTGAGTTCTCATGTATGACGATATCAGATAGTTATGATAGATGTTCTCTATTTAGTTTGTCTGCTCATAAACTCCACCAATTTCAGTTTATCCGTGACGAATGGTGCTTGCAACAACGCCAAAATATCGCGAACTCCAAATAAATGGTAAACATGGAAAATATTTTGATTTTTGAGATAATGACAGTGTTAGTGACCATGTTAGTTTAAAAACTTTTAATATTGACGTGTTAGTATAAACCTACAGAAATTAATACAGTATGTTAGTTTAAACGAGGGACGTATTCAAACCCACGATAGTGCATGCTTACATGATACTAATAAAAATATAGACAAAAAAAACACTGATAAATAACAGACAGAACCATACCAAAAATTTCGCAAAAGTCTCGCAACGTGTATACACTAGTGGATGCAGTACCGGTTCCTTCTCAAGAACCGGGACTGGATTTTCGGTAGTGGACTTGGAACCGGGATTTCCCGGGAAATTCGGTACTTTCGGTACTTACTACATATGTACAAATGTCGCTATTAATTTATTGTATCGAAAGAACTACACACACTACACATACTGACATGAAAGAACTACATACTTTAAACCTGGCTTCTGGCGTAAGACAGGCAAAAATATCTAGGTACTACTACTACTAGGTACTGAACGAATGTTCGCAATCGTTGGATGACACCTAGCATAAGATTGTACGACGGAATCTGGCGGTTGGAAAACACAAGCGGAAACGCAATATTAGACAATGCGGAAATATCGGCGCACTCGCATAGACTGGCGATCAGCGCGGGATGGCGCGGGAGTGTGCCCTGTCGGTACATCGGGGACAACACTAAGGAAAGGGGCGGGGTTTGCGCACAAGCTTCCTTTTCGGCAGTATCGGCACGTGTTTTGCCGCGTGATTACCTTACTGTTTACTCAAATTCACTTCTTGCGCGCTCAGTGTCCATGAATAATGTATTTATTGGACAACTACGTCACAAATTAAGGTTATATTTTTTTAACATATTTGGGACGGGAATCGAATACTGAATACCTTGTCTCAATATGTCCTTCGTTTAACCTAACATACTGTATAATATTTTACCAGATGCACCGCGTTCAGACAACAAAATAAACAAGCTTTCAATAAATTGAGTAAAGACGTCGCAAATTGTTTGTAAAAATGTAACGCAATAAGGCCGTTTAATAAAATATGACGGTTGGAACGCAGTCGCCGCTCCGCTGGCAGCTGAGCGCTGAAAAACGATTGCTACAAACTAGATGCGGTTCTTCTATTTGCTTTATAATTGCAAATCGTTTGAAACGGAGGGATGTAATCTGAGCTTACATCCCTTGTTCAAGATATTTGCTATCCTGAACAATTATTCCTAACAATAAAAAAGTCGGAAAACAGAACAAGAGCAACAAGGAGAAAAATAAACCTCATGGGTCATCATCCTCTTTGCCAAAATTGAATATTTTAAAATCAAAAAAGTTTTCGCAAGCCCAGCCGGCGCACTTGAGCAATCATCCTCCAAAATGCACTAAAACTTAGGTACATGGCAACACAGATTCGGACCCCAGTCGCTTCTCGGGTAGTGACGTCATTAACAAGCAAAATTTGATAATCATCATCATCTGTCTACAGGTCACCAGGTTTCCACTCAGAAACTCGTTCAGGTGTTTCACTGCCTTCTTTATTGGCTGTTTATGCCAATAAAGAAATAATAACTTTGATTTGCTGTTATGCTGTGATAAATGAAATAAAAACTATAAATAAATTATAATAAGCAAGTACTATAATTTGCTGTTATCCTGTGATAAATTAAAACTATTTTTGGAACTAGTTTTGATTATTAGGTCTCGTGTAGCCGTAGTTCGCTTCGAAACCGCATCCAAGTCTTGTATTGTATATCGGGCTGGTGACCGCAACTCCGCTTAATTGGCGTACGGATGGCAGAAATTATCCGTCTCAGCTCCCCGAGAAAGACCACAAAGGCTGGCAAAAGCCGCATCGCGTAACCACGTCGGCTATACTCTAAATCAGCTCCACCGTGACGTTACGCCGCCACATGCACTTGATTTTGCCACAATCATCCTTAGAACTGAAAAAAAGAACATTGGTAGCCCTGTGATAACAGCCCTGACTCACGAGTATGAGCCCGTGGGTTCAGACAGGCGTTACTTGGTGAAATGTATTTCATCATCACTGATCTCAAAACGGTGAAGGTATAAACATCGTGGCATGTCCTAAAACCGAAAAGTCGAAGATATCCTAACTTCCTAAATAATATTGTAAAAGCGAAAGTAAGCTTGTTTGTTACCTTTTCACGCCCAAACCACAGAACCGATCATCCTGAAATTTTCCATACGTTGTCAGGTGTACAGAAACGGACATAAATCATGATCTCTCAAAGGACCGATCTGTTCGAGACACCATTGTTTAACTATTGTGTCTACTTCGTGGACAGATCAAGGGATATGGTACCTACCTTTCAGCCCGAAAAAAGTATTGTTCCCGAGGAAAACAACAAAAACCTTCTTATGATAGTAGATAGCGCCACGTGTCTTTCGAACCATGATTGAATTATTATTACAAGCAGAGTATAACCCGAATTGATTGTCAAATTCTAAACTAACGCGAGCAAAGCCGCGCAATAATTCATACCGCACTGTCTGTGTGGTAGGCTATATCCTACTCCCTAGGCAGTGCAAACTCGGCGTAGACCTGCCACCGGCAAGGGAGATAAAACTGCACTCTCTGTTCCTTTAACTTCCTTTACTCTCATAGTTGGATGGGACGGCGATCCGACACGACCGGAGACAGATCAGACCGCAGGACCAACGGCTTAACGTGGTTAATTATAGAGAAACAGTGGCGGTGCGGTACCGGCGCGGCGGCGGCGCGGCGGTTTGGCAGCTGGGTTTAACGGTATCTTTAGCCTGCGCCTTTGAGGTAGTTTTATGGCGCATTTTAGTTTGATCAATAGCTCCTTCATCGAGGATTCGTTTTTATTAATTTTAATTAAATTAACTACTAGGTAACGCGACAACACTATCGTTGAATCAGTAGACAGCACACTTTAACCAAAAACGAGGAAACAATTTTTAAACTATGTGACACAGACACAATATATGAAGCAATCGATTAAACATTGCCTTTTAACCATTGAGGGACAGGTTATGTACCTACGAGTGACGTTGAAATGGTTGTATTTACAACTTACAAAAATACCTACTAATACTAAATAACGTTTTCTTGCATTACGTAGGTAGAATACAAAACATTCTGGTACTGTAGTATTGTTTCGCACGGATATCGTTAATTCAATTATTTCTCGATCCGATAACGTCAACAGCTACATTGTGCAAATTCTCGTTTTGTTCAAGTTAATTAAATCATTCTTTAGAGGCAAACAAAACTCTGGTTAGTATGCATTTATTTATTTACATATTTCAGGACGTACTGAAATATGTTAAACATCCCTGAGGACCTGCATTCTGAATGTGTGAATAAAATTGAATGCATAAACCACAACATAAATCACCCTACGACGAAAATATTGAAAACAAAGCAGACATGGACATTTAAATAAACTGAGATATGTACTGATATTTTTACATATTGTTTTTATGTACAATATGTTAAAATAAAACCCTGTCCGATCTGAAAGGGGCATAAAGGTATACCAATGACAGTACCAAATCAAATAAGAAAGATAAATTAAAGTAAACATGAATTTTAAAATGCATAAGTTTTATGCCCAAATTACCACCAATCCCTAAAACGGTACAACACCGCCTTCGGCACTAGTATGTTTGACTATCAAATTTTACCAGTCTTACCAAGGGGTATCGTATTATCCAGTACTAACTGGGTTGTGGAGGTCGGATAGGCAGTCGCTCAATGTAAAATACTCGTATTCAGCTGCATCCGATTAGACTGGAAGCCGACCCGGTGAAAAGGCTAGGCAGATGATGATGATTATCAAATTTTGCTTGTTAATGACGTCAAAACTACCCGAGAAGCGACTGGTGTCCGCCTCTGTGTTGCCATGTACCTTTTTTTTTTTTTTAGGATGGGAAATCATCAAATGACTTCTCCCGCTCTGGGCGGAGCAGGAGGGAGTGTCAGACTTTTACTGACTAAAACCCATCCATGTTCCTTCATCGCCCTTTGTGTTCCGGGGCCACGGTATCTCTTTCGAATAGTCCCGCAGCCCCGGCACGCTTCGGTCCTTGCGGACCCCTTCCCTATTGCTGACTCTCTTTGAGGCGCGCGTGGAACACGAAAAGTTTTAGTGCATTTTATTTAATTTTTATCTAGATATTTTTTTATTTGTTATCCAAAAAGGACTAACCAAAACCTACTATTTTCCTATATAATGCCCTATGGCAATTTAATTAGGTTTACCTACAAGATTTATGGAAACGAAGACACATAAAAGTCGGGATATTCATAATACTCGTAAATAAACATGATTTGAAAAATATCGTTTTCAGTCGAATTAATCGAAGTCTACATAAAAGCGTGCTGCTAGATTTTCAAAGCTCGGCTAGCTCTCGTTAGATTTGCAAATCCAATATCCAGGCATGACATTTAGGTGTTGGCTATGGTTAGTGAAAACGAGTAACAGTCACGACAAAATAATAATTATTTATAAATGTTGCGAAGTGTATTTCATATTATGACGGCTTTTACGACACGCCCACGTTGCGACGGCATTCGCCCGGCGCGCGGCGGCTGCAATTATTAGATCGCGGTGAACTTGAAAGCTGTAACTGAGAGTTTTCCAGGTACCTACTTGCATTAAAATAACTTCGGGGAGAGGGGCACGTAACGGAACTTTGAAAATAACGTAAAGTAGAAAAAAACCGGCCAAGAGCGGACTCGCGCACTGACGGTTCCGTTAAAACTTTTTAAAGGATTAACTTAACTTTGCTGTTCGATCCCCAGAAACGGCTAATGCACCAACCGCAAATAATAGTAAAATCGCTTTTTAAGGTTACGGAACCCTAAAAAGCTATTTTCCGCCAACCGGCCAAGTGCGTGTCGGGCCACGCGAAAATCTAAATTTGCCCATATCTTTTAATCGTGTTGACTCAGGGCCTCAGATTTTTACACACCTAATAATTATAGACCTAGCAAAATGAAATTTATACCAGATACTGAGGGTATCTGGTATAAATTTCATTTTGCTAGCTAGGTCCACCCGTTTCTGAGAAAATCTTATAAGGGTTCCTTTTTTTACCTTTTGAGGGACGGAACCCTAAAAAGGGAAGTTAATTGCGTCACTACCGCGAATAGGTAGAATAAGAAATGAGTACTTAGGAGCAAGTCTGAAAGTGGCACCGGTGACTGAAAACTTGTGCGGCAATCAGTTGTCACGGTATGGGCAAGGCTGAAGAATGAAGAAAATGTCGCGAGGAAAGTTTTGAGTATGAATGGGGATAGCTGTTACGGAGTGTTCACGGAAACGATGAATGGACTGTGTGAAAGATGATAGATAGTCCTAAACAGGAGCTGACTATTGAGATGACGAATAATAGAGAGGTATGAATGGAAGAAGACGACGTGCTGCGCGCCTGCGCCGACCCCGAATAAATAAATAAAAGTAGAAAAATTATGAATTGCGTCAGTTTTCTTGAACATGTTGGCAATTACAATAGGGTATCGTCGACCGATGACCTAGTGAAGGTCGCGGGACTCTGCTAGATGCGGGAAGCGCAGGATGGAGTCTTCTGGCTGATATTATGATGATGATCGGCTGTCCGCCATAATCTTCTTCTTCTTTGCGTGTCGATGGACTCAAATAATACCCAGCCAGTATAGCCACCTGCAATAATAATCTATTAGCCGAGATTGTGTGGTGCCGTATATAGAGCCATTGTTACATTTAACCGTAGAAGGAACATTATCTGCTGCATCTTTATACTTAATTAAAGCATAAAAACCGACTTAAAAAAAAAAACAAAAAGTAAAACAAAAAAAAAACAGTGAAAATCAAACAAAGGTCAAGCTTCAGAAGCAGGACAAAGGTCACCGACTTCTGAAATTTGACCTTTGTTTGATTGATTTGGTGTTTTTGTCACCGGCTTCTGAAGCTAAAGTTATTTTCCACTTTTTTATGTTTTTCTTTGTTTTTTTTTTTAACCGGTTTCATTTTTTGCAAAAATATTTTTTTTATTTTTCCATTTTTAGTTGTTCCCAAACAAGTCGCCATGAATTTATTTTACATTATTAACAACACATGTCATGGTTATAGGGTTTTCCCCAATAAATTGAACTTAACATTTAGTTGTATTTAAACCAATTAAGTACTGTAACTAAAACTAGAACTAAGAAAGAGTAAGAGATAAAATTAAACATATAAAATTAAAATATCACTACATATATAAAACAAAGTCGCCCGCGTCTGTCTGTCCCTATGTATGCTTAGGATAGATCTTTAAAACTACGCAACGGATTTTGATGCGGGTTTTTAATAGATAGAGTGATTCTAGAGGAAGCTTTTAGTATATAATTTGCGGGCGGGCGAAGCAACGGGCATCAGCTAGTACAAAATAACAAAATAAAGGTTCACACATTCATAAATTCCTCTCACAATACTTCTGACATGCCAATAAAATCTTTGTCCATTCATCCGCAAACATACCTAACTTTCGAAATCTGGGTGCATTGTACACATCTGCGTACCCCCTCAGAGCATACAGGCGTGATGTTACGTCATGATATTGTATAAACAATAAACATCCAAGCGATTGCAGCAATGACGACAAATTTGCCGTCTATTTTTGAAGAGTTCCATTGTATATCTCCGAAGATCAGCATCAGATCTTCACAAAATTACCTGCGACATGTCCATAGTTATTTTGCTCAATTTAATGTTCTTAAAAACAGATTTTTGTAAATCATAAAGGTGGCCGCACACTTGTCCGCGCCGAACGAATCGACCGCGGGCGAAAGAATCGACCGCGGCGAAAGACTTTTTTTCATTTCATAGGATTTTATACAAATAATTCTAAAATTTGATTCGTTCGGCGCGGTTCGGTGTGCGACCTTTAGTGTTACATATCTAAACTTGTGCCAAAAATGTTACACGTGTCATTTTTTTTGACGTTTATTCTAAGACAACATCATAAATGCGTTACTTCCCGGTAGAAGTGCAGGTATGGGTATTTTATTTTGCACAACGATGTGATGTACTAGATAATATTATAGAAAGGTTAAGAAAAAGGGGGTAATTTTAGATCCGATTCCAAAAAATCTTTCACAAATGGAAAACTACAATATTATGTCTGAGCGTTAAAAATGTTGCAGTGGTATAATTTTCGACCAACTCAGGTGAAGCCACGGGCAAAGGGTAGTACTTATGTAATAAAAAAAATAAAACAGTAATAATCATAGGGCCTAAGATAAAGGAACCTTCGATGAATGGTAACAATGCTAAAAAGTCAAAAATATTTGAGAGTTGACACTGAAAATATTTCATAAATAATCCACACTTGTTTATTTCAATATTAATTAATTATTTTCTTCTAAAACCTATGGCTGCCCAGTCACTCTCTCGCTCTCGTTTTCTCAAACATGTATTATTCCAAACATGTATCGATACAGGAACACATTTGCAACATGTGACTTGAAAGTAGCTAAATAAACATAATAACGTGGGCGACTCAATGAAAAAAGTTTTACAAACTATTTCAGTGCACACGGACGCAACGATACGGCACGGGACGCTACGACATCTATCAATACTGTTCTACTACGATAATATTATATTTTTCATCATCACCGCGACTTATTTTTAGCCATGTTGAAATAATCCTTGACTGGAGCATGCGACTATTCGCGTTTTCAACTGATGAACTCTAAGATTGGCTGTAACTGTGAATATGCTAATGATGTGCATTGAAGTGCATTGAAGTGGAGTAGTAGATCAGCCATTATTTATTGTTGTCTCAATATTTCAATAATCGTATTACCGATGCGGCGACAATATGTTCCATTTCTAAAACTTTTGTAAGTTTGTGAAACGTAGATTCTCACGAATCCATAGAAAATATTACTGAACTTATTTTTTAAAAGCATCTGTCCACCATATGTTTTTATTATTACATCGCTTAAAAGTTTATTTATTCAAACGAGTAGGTACGTACTCCCTGTTATTTAAATAAGCGGTGTCATTATTTTAATCGTTTTGAAATGTGAGTGATGTTGGCTTCATTGAGGGAGGCTCAAAACCAGAACTTCTTACTTCATCATTTTTAATCAAATCACTCAGGATCATGTAAAATAAGCAAATCCTCTATAATAAACATTATTGTTATCAATTAGCACGAAATTATCGCAAGATTGTTAGCCAATTAACGATAATTTGATTAGAGAGATATTTTTAATTTGATATCACACGTGGGCCCATTTGGCTAAGTCATTAGCTAAAAATATAGGACTTCTTGATAAAACGCGTATTAAGGACGCATGGCTCATTTATGCGAATGATTATGTACTTTAGTATTTAACCGTAATATACGAGGTATAATAGGGGCCGAAGGGACCGACGCTTTAACGGAAACCACGTAATCAGTAGTTTTAGGGTCGGTATCCAACCCTGTATAAAAATACGCGTCTATATGTTCGTAAACGCTAATCTCAGAAACCACCCAACCGTTTTCAATGGAATTTCGTGAATGTGCATGGCTGGTTTTAGCTTGAAAGATAGTTTTGGGCCCGTTAGATGGCACTGTTGCCGACATCCATACGCGCGGACGAAGTGATAATTAATCTATATTTCCGTAACATCTGATTTGGATGAAAATGGAGACAGAAATGCGTTATGCGTAGTTTTACGAAGAATAAGATGTAGGCATTGCTGATGCAATCTTAGTAGTACGTAGCGACCTGGACGGCTCTGTCAGTTGCCTAGGCCTGGGGAGGATTTGCTGATGCAATGATTTTTGTTTGTATCGTTTAATTAAAATGTTATTTATTTTTGTAAGTAGGTAGGTTGTCGTTAGTGAAAGTCCAGACATTAGGGCCATGCAGACTAAGACATAGTTTGAGCTGAGATAGTTTTGAAAGAAATATAGTTTGCTATGCAATTAATGACAGGCCAGTGTGCCATCGCTATCCATCAGCGAACTCACGGTCCTAAACACCCGTGTAGTTTCAACCGATTTCAGCGCAATGCATTCGGATGTTTGTTCATTGTCACACAATGTATACAGCCGCGAATCCGATTACTGAATAGCGGAACATAGATACCTACATATAGATATCTGTCCCGTTTTGACATTTTGTTGCTGGAAAAGCTTTGTGGATTTTGAGCACAATTCACGGTGTATAAAATTAAAGCCTACTCTCATTTTGTTTTACTAAAAAACGTTTGATACGGTTTCATTGTTGTCAGTGCTGTACTTTGGAAAGCAGAATGTTTACGTAACAGCGTTAATCATCACAATAAACAAAATATACATTATTTCTGCATCCTAGTGAGACTGGTCATTCTGATATTTACATTATGCTAACAGGTTAAAGAGAGAAGACCATCGTAAAGAAGCTTCCTTACTTTGATGTCTGATTGTCAATTAACAACTTCAACCTTTGATAAATATTAGTATTGAAACTATTATAAAAATGGACAAAAAAGGATTTTACCCCTGTCAACCTCTCTTATATCAGCACAAACTAATGGGGAATGTGCAAAAATCATTATTGTCAGTATTCTTTCTGCTCTTGTCCCATGTTACTTGGAGTCGGACCACACGTAAAAATATGGTAGGTATGGTAAAAATGTAAGCCAGCAAGCAACCGAGTACCGAGTTTAACTGCCCAAGGAATGACTGTTGGATCCCATGCACATCATCATAAAAATGGACAAAAAAGGATTTTACCCCAGTCAACCTCTCTTATATCAGCACAAACTAATGGGGAATGTGCAAAAATCATTATTGTCAGTATTCTTTCTGCTCTTGTCCCATGTTACTTGGAGTCGGACAACACGTAAAAATATGGTAGGTATGGTAAAAATGTAAGCCAGCAAGCAACCGAGTACCGAGTTTAACTGCCCAAGGAATAACTGTTGGATCCCATGAGCGGAATTTATTTAAAATCTGAAAGAAATCCAGCTACAGGGCTCTTTAGTCAACTGATCCCGCTCATTTGGATCCCGCGGGATCAGTTTACTAAGTAATTATTTTTATGTCGTTTTCTTTAGCAGATTGGTCACGAGCTTAAAATAAAAAAAAATGCCATCGAAGTTCAAATTTGAGTAACAGCGTGTAGAAAAATGTTAGGAGGAATAAAATTAAATAAAATCCCGTTGCCCCCACCGTATTTTTAACATTGTATGGGATCGAGTAGTGTCAGTACACACCGTACCTACCCAGAATTATTGAAATGCATACCACTATGCCTACAATAATAATCCACATCAGCGAAGACCAAACAAGATTGACAATAAAAACAAATATTCAGACTGAAAAAATGCAATTATCGCGTCTGACGTTTGTTTTGAATTCAGTGAGAAAATATAGATCGACGGCGATAGGCCGCTATGATGATAAACATTATTTTTTTCCACGTTTCCTGTCAATTATTATGTGTTTTGATTTTGACTTCCGAACTTGTATTTATTTTAGAATGTATTTCCGTTTCCTCCATCCCCTGGACATGTGTTGCTATGGCAGACCTGGTAGTCTTTAAATAGACTCCGGACCCAGGTTGGTCGCAGCAAGGAAAACATGCTCAGGTGGAGATCCAATAATGACTGCCCTGGAGTATAAATGTGGTGCTGTTCCACAAACGATGGGGTACTTAATATCGTGTCCTGCGTGTCCCGTTGTTTGTTCACTACAGGAATCATTCCCTCTACGTCGATTCCATTTACGTCGACTCGTGAAACAAATGACATCTGTTTTAAAAAGTTTACGCTTGACCTCGAGGTTGCAAAAGTACACTTAAAACAAAAATTGAAACGCTTTTACAAATTTAATAATATTTGGTGCCGTGTAGTTTTTATGTACACAGGCGTTTTGTTATGAGATAAAATCTGAATATCAATGACACCGACAATTTAATTTGTACTGGAAGAAATTGCGTAAGTTTATTTATTACCTCTAAGTACGTCTGCCACGCTAGAATCGTCAGCAAAATAAACCTCGCTTTACGCGGATAACTTTTCAGTCAAACCGAGCTAGAATTTCTTGGTACAACGTTTTACTAAGTGCAGGTCTTTCATGATACTATTTTTGATATAATATGTAATGGGTTCTATAAAAGTTTTAAACATACGCCCCTTTCAAGACTGGTAATCATAATAAATGTAATAAAATATAGTGTAGAAGGCACTTGCGTTTTCATGTTTTCTTTCTTTCTAATTGCAAGCATAGTCGTTCTTCTTCATTCCTTCCTTCAGATGTATTAGGTTCCACAAATTTCTAGGATGGTTCATTAGTTTGTTTCCTACGGGGTCTTAATACTCTTGCATTGAGATGTACAAGTACAAGCTTGCTTGAACTCACGCCCCTTGTGTAGACTGACCGATTCGAACAGTTTTAACGTATTAACGCCAGGGGAGTTTCTTGTGCACGAACCAATTGTAAACGCGCCTGACCAAAACTGTGAAGAGGAGAATATTTTTAGCTTAAGGAGGTGGCATTTAGTGCAATAGAAGACACAACATTTCTGGCGTCTCTGGTCCGAAAAATATTTAGCGACACTGCTCCATCCTCAATATCGTCATAAAGGACTGCAAAATACTGAACCAAACGTAGGGGACGTTTGGTGATATACCTTTAATTAAAGAGGTCAACTTACCTCCTTGTCGATGGCTTCTTGGCAGGCTTGCTGAAAAATATCCAGGGTTAGACAATCTTACACGAGTGGTGTCACACTTCGCAGTAATGGTTCCATATAGTATATCAAGACTGTGTCTTGCCTATCATCTTAGAAAGATGTTCTTTCCACTGCCACGGTAGCCCGCAAAATTCATTTTTCTTACGTTTTTCGCAATTTGCTGGTCAGTGTCAGGTTGTATGTTAAAGAAAATATGATTCACGACCATAACAAATATAACTTTACAGAGTAAAAATCATTAAAATCATCAATAGAACCCTCTTAGTTCATTTAATGAAGTTTCACGAAATAGTCATTGAAGGTTGTTGTCAACTACATCATATTTTGTTTGCAAAGAAATAAATGATTTGACTTTGATTTTATCATACAGCCTGACACTGGCTTTTCAATCCGGGCTACCCTGGCGCTTACCCTTTAAGAATATTTGTTAACCACTTCTAAGGTTTTAATCACTACATCTGTGAATAATAAATCAGACTTAAGGCCAATACTACTGATCCGCACTCCCAAGTAAAAATGGAATACCTTTTTTCAATCTCAATCCCAACGTGAATAACCCTCGACTTCGTGGACGTAAGGCGTCCACGAAGTCGAGGGTTATTCACGTTTAATTAGCAACCATTTGTGTTCCGAAATCCAGCACAATGTAGTTCGTATCTTTGCCTAGCGCTTTTACCTCAAGCTACAATAATTGACATCTAACACAGACTAAATAAATTTACTTTGACCACGAACCAGCTACAGCAAACGCAAAGCAGCATTTATATTTCAACGTCAATTTTTATTAACTCAGCTAGACAGTAATATCTGTACATTAACGTAGGAAGTTGCAATTTTTATTGTAAGTTCCTACTAATATAAGAAAACGATTTGCGAAATTTCAACCGTCGGAAATAAAAAGTTTCGGAAATATTAATTGTAGAATTATTGATAGCATTGTATTGAAAAAAATGACAGTTCACACCATAGACTATTTTGGTGCACACCACAGACTATTATAGCATAGCATAGCGTACGTGTGGAATGTTCAGTGAGCAAACGACACATAATAGGAATTACTAAAAAAAAATGTTATGTTAAAATGCTTATGTTACTACTGCTACTAGGATAATTTGGAAGCAAGAGCGAGCTCGGGACTTGGGGTACCCCGACGTTAGGTTAGTTAGGTTCCTTTAAACCCTGCAGACAGAAATAGGAGCTCGGGCTCCGACGACAACGCCTTTTAGGCGAATATAAAATGTCTTGAGGTTAGGTTACATGAATCGGTTTTTCAAGGGTTCCCCCTCCCCAAACCCCTCCGCGTGCAGCACGAAACAAAATTTTTACCAATAATCTGGAGTTCCTATGACCACCACCCCCTCTCCCCAACCCCCTACCTACATGTTCCTACTTATATTAGTGTCCTTCCATTACTTAACTCGAACAGGGATCGAATTTATGCAATTTTTCTTCGTTGTCGGATTTTAAAAACATATTTTGTGTTTGTCAAATTTTTAAATCCAGTTTGAAACTGTAGTACAGATCGAACTCCCTTGAAAATGCAAGCAAATATTCATAGCATGCATTTGTGAAATATAGACATTCCTCGTAGCTTTAGTCAACAGCGAAACTGAAGCACATTTATGTAAGTGCAACTTATTGTTTACTAATCTGACGAATAGTTATACTTGTATCGTTTTCTGTAGACTGCAGGTACTCCATTGCTTGTGTGTTTGAAACTGATTTGGAGACGAGACAGAATAGTTATGAAAATCTTCTTCGTAGCGGATCGATGGCAATATAAATCGATGGAAGGTTCTCTATTGATTTACAATAGTTATATAAAGATAATAAATCAATAACTCATAAAACATAAAAATAAAAGTTTTTTTATATCAATAATACCTATCTTTGGCATTATTTTCCGATCCTAAACAAATAATAGTTAAATTGTTGCAGCGTCGCTGATATGTCATAAAAATCGTAACAAACCACTTAGGTAATTTTATGTGACAATTTAAAACTCGATTGCACTGATACAGGCCACCAACAACGGCCTGAACGAGCAATTGAGTTTCAAGTGACTACATTAAGTAACAATACAACGCAACGTTAAGTGATGCCAGTTGATTGCTACTTCCCTTTTATTGCAAGGACTCTCAATTTTATACCGATCATTATTGTTATAGGTCTCTGCCGACGATGTCGCGAGGCGCCGCGGGTGAGCCCCCGATCCAGCCCGCGGACTTCCCGGCAAGCGTCCCCTCGAACAGCTCCGCGTCCGTCTCGACGGGCGTCCCCGAGGACGTCTCCGCGCCCTTCCCGGAAGGCCTCGTCGCAAACACCGCCGCGTACATCTCGGCGGGCGTCTTCGAGGACGTCTCCGCGCCCTTCCCGGAAGGCCTCGTCACAAACACCGCCGCGTGCATCTCAGCGGGCGTCCCCGAAGACGACCCCGCGGCTTTCCCGGAAGGCCTCATCGCAAACATCCCCACGAGCTACTCGTCAGACCTCCTTAAAGGGCTTGCCGAGTTCCTCCCAGACGGTGACTCGAAAGGGATCTCCAATGCCATACCGCCAAGCGTCCCTGACGACGTTTACGCGCCCTTCTCGTAGGACCTCCCCGGAAGCGACCTCGCGGCCTTCCCAGCAGTCTCTTAAGACTTTATCGGGGACATTCTGGCAGATCCCAGAGACTTCACCAGGGCCGTCCCAGCATTCCCGAAAGACTTCACCTGTACCAGGGTCGTCCCGGCAGACACAACGGAAAACGTCACCGCGTAGATATAGAGAGGCGTCCCCGCGGACGTGTCCGCGACCTGCCCGCCGGATATCCCCGGACACTTCAAGTTCCGACAATTCGCCGGTGTCGTCCCCACGGACGTCCCCGAAGATCCCCGAAGGTCTCAAATCTCCATGGTCTACACCGCAGTCTTCGATAAGCTCGACCTGGAGTCGGAGGCTCTCGTGGTTGAAGTACTCAAAGGCCTCCCGGCTATACTATCTACGTGAGTAACCCCTGGATAAATATTATTGTTACTCACTAGTGTGTTTTATGTACTATCGAGGACGCTTCCGCCTGATCACCACTAAGCAAATTTTTGCTTGCACTTACAACATAGAAACGCTCTCTAGGTCCGCCCCGTTGACTTTGTATAGAAATAATAAATGAAAAGATACCGATCGGCCGAGCGCACTGACGACGCACGCCAAACGAGAGTTATTGTTATTTTGCGCGCCAAAGTTGACGATTTCCTAATAGGCCTAAACTTTAAGGGGGCGTGGCTCGGTGCCTCCGCATGATTTAATCGAAAAAAAACTTAACTGGTCAGGCGGAAAAGACCACGACTGTACCTAGTTAATTTTATGACACCTGCTTCAAATTTAGGCCTTTGAGAGTCATGCATGTATTAGTTTGCGTAGACCGAATATGTGACTGTGCCAGCCAAGTCGTTATAGACATTTGATTTGTAACACTCGTGTAAATATATAACTGTTGGTATGTGAAAACCAGCAGCGTGCAAATACTAAAACTGTCTAGCATAGCTACAAATTAATTATACCGTAGTCGGTATGTCAAAAGAAGTACCGTGTTTTTATTACCCGACTGCGCCAGAAGGAGGGTTATGTTTTTCGAGAGTATTATGTATGTTTGTATGTATGTATAATTGTATAATTGTTTGGCACGCTCTGTGGCCTGAACGGCTCGATGGATTTTAGCTTGAGAGGTGTCGTTAGATTCGTATTTACTGTGAGAGTGACACTGGGTACATCAAAATAATATAAAAAACAAAATGGCGGATTTTGGCGCCAAATTCAAATGTTTGGCACGCTCTGCAGCCAGCAAGTTATTAGTTATATTTGCGCAGTCGGGTTTTTTATTATTGCACGTAGATGATGTGAGTTTTTTATAAAAAAATTAAAATATATTTTCTCTAGTATTTCCAAATTGCAGAGCTATATTGATTGCAAGTCACCAATTTACGTACCCAGACAATATTATTATAGCCCAGGGCACAGTTCCATGAAAGGTTATTGGTGTTCCTTAACCTGCAAACTGTTAAATTCGAAATGACGAATTTTGTCGACCCGAATAGCGCAACGGTAGTGAGGCTGCCTTACGTTCTTAGGGTCCCGGGTTCGAATCCCGGTAGGAGCAAATGTTTGTGTGATGAGCATGGACATTTGTTTCCTAGTCATGGATGTTTGTATGTTTAGTAAGTATGTATTTACAAACAAAAAGTATCTATGTAGTATATCAACCACTATCTGGTGTTCACGACACAAACCTCGTTGCTTAGTGTGGCCCTAGATGGCGCTGTGTGTAAGGTCCAGAGATATTATTATTATTATTTAATGCAAATCGGTAAAGGGAAGATTTCAAAATTAGGTGAAAAAGGAAATCAACAACAGATCCACCTACATGAAATTCAATCTTTTTCACTTTGTTTTTTGAAGTCGGTTTTATTCTGGCAAAAAAGTTTTTATTTTTCACTTTTTTGTGGTTCATATGCGCTTACACCTTCACAGCGTACCGGCGTGATGTTATGTTATGACCTTCACAGCGTACCGGCGTGATGTTATGTTATGACCTTCACAGCGTACCGGCGTGATGTTATGTTATGAACTGGTGTAAACAACAGACAGACATGAGATTTCAGCAATCCCAGTCCATTTGCTATCATTTATTGAGGAGTTCCGTTGCCTATCTCCGAAGTTCTTCATCAGGTCTTCACCAAATTGAAAAGGGACCACTCCGAGAAAGTACTCTTTCTAAAACTACCCAAATCGCTTCAAGTGTGCTTATAAAATTTGAAGAGTTCTCTCTATTTCTCCAGGATCCCATCATCAGATCCTGACTTGATGATCATGGGACCACCTGGGAACATTTTCAAACAAAAAAAAAATCCAAATCGGTCCAGCCATCTTCGAGTAACCGGGCAACATACATAAATAAAAACAAAAGGTTCCGATGAATTGAGAACCTCCTCCTTTTTGAAGTCGAAAAAATTTCTTCTTAAAGGGAACTTGAACCTGATTAAATCTCTCAAGATTCTGTACCAACCACTTAAAGAGAGACTTCTTTAAGAAGTTCATCTAGATAAAGATGTCTCTTTTATAGAAAAATATTTTCTATGCAAGCAGTTTCGAAAGCTAGCCGAGGGTGGCTTTGAAGTTAAGTAAGCATCGTAGTCACCCGTCAGTGTGGGACGGTTCTTGTATTAAAGTTGCATGCTGCCTTCAAATCCCATGTATTGTATCGTCTATAAAGTGTTTATTCCCGTTTCATAGAAAACAAAATTTAAAATTGTACATTCATTTATTTTGTGACGCCTGTTGATAGTGGAAAGGTAGTAATAGTTTGCTATAATCTTCATCTTCAGGCTGATTTTACCTAAATCGTCCAAAAATAAAATTAAAAAGGCGGAAATTGTATTTTTCGGCTCAGACAAGAGATCCATTGCTACTCTCACATCTGTAGGTTTCCGCCACACTACAAGGTTATGTGTAAAATTGGGCCTAGTAGCTAAAATTATGACTAGAAAATATTCTAGTTTCGTGTTTATCGATCGCAGCAGCCTTGCTCTTGCAGAGTTACACTCTCATAAAACATGGTCACATGAGAACTACGTCTTTGTCTTACAACGTGACAAAAACAAAAGAATGACGGAGTTTAAATCTCATGACAAAACTTTATAGCATAACAGTACCGTCTGCAGGTCTGAGATACCAGGAAGTCTATAATTATCCAGACAATTCCCAAGCTGGCCATATTTCCATATTTGTCTCGAATGCAAGCTATGAAACCTCGAACCTTTTCGAACAACGACTGTTTCCAGAACCTTCAATAAAAACAAAGAGCAGTAAAGTTGTGGCCTATTGGTAACAATCCCGACTTAGAAGTTATGTTATCGACCCTAGATACGAGTTAGTTTGTGTAATTTATTTCATCACCACAGCCATCAAAACTGTATGAAAACATCGTGTGGAAACCGATATGTCCTAGAAACAGAAATTCGTAGACAAGTGACTTAATATAACACCCCGCGCTACACCCGCGTGGCCGGTTACGGCTCACTCCCTATCACAGAACCTGTGGCCCCGGTAGTAGGAACATTAAAAGCTGATTATGCAATAAAACATTTATATTTCCACTGCATGACACAAAATATCCGCTTTTCTAAAAGGAGTTAGATAAAATCTTGTGGTGTATTTAAGCGGCAGCCTATGCAATAGATCCGAATATCTGAAATACAAAGGGCCAGCACTAGACCCGGTAGTCTGCAGAAAACTGAAAACATCACGTTCGATCAGATTATATAGTTTCACTATGGTTTTTACATAAATATTGTTGTGCTATTGTTAAGTAGTATTCATTACAAACTAGCGCCCCGGTGCGTGGTGCGACGTGCGAAGCCGAGGCGCGCGGCGGGTGCAATGGGGAATTTTCCACTGACGTTTGTCACAACGCTTCAGTATATATCAATAGATGGCGCTTATCAGCTTTGGGAATATTTTTTAAGCGGCGTTCTAGTAAAATCCAATGAAAATAGAATTTACTACGTATTAGATTAGGTCAATGGTAAAATCTTTTAGCAGGGAAAAAAAAACTCTCCTAGACACATGTCAATCTCATTGTAGGTATGGTAACATTTCTTTATCATTCATTCATTGTTGTATATAAAGTGAGAACTGTAAAGAACCTTTTTTTTGACAAAAATGTTAATCTAAAAAGTCTACTGTTCTTTTGCATCGCTGAACTGAACAATAGCAAAAACCATGCCAAAACTTGTAAGTTTTGGCATGGTTTTTGCTATTGTTCTTCCGAGTGTTTTTGCGTTACGTCTAAACTCCTGGTGCGTCGAGTTGAGCTTAGGTTCCTCCGAACTTCAGGTAAGGCTTTGTCAATTTTAATGTCTGTTTGGAAAGCATTATCACAGTTTGTGATGCTCCCACTGCTGGGACAGAGGCCTCTGTTTGTGGATATGTTCTATAAACCATAACGCTAGTCAACTGCGGGCTCGTAGATGTCACATATCTTCGATGTTTTGGTACAGAACATGCTGGTTTCTTCACTATGCTTAATAACTGCATACTCAAAGTAAAATTGGGTTGGAACTCACGAACTGCAATTCGCCGCTACTGGTACGAACTCAAAACAAACGTGATGCTTTCAAGTTTTCTTGTAGTGATGGTGCTCCCCTCCTGATGGGAAGACGTACGAAGTATGGCAGTAGTTGTCCTACACATAGCGGATAAATGAACTGTAACTTTGTATTTACTTGGCTGACAGTAAAACTCTTGCAACTCATGAGAAAACCGTACCAGTTGACATAAAAG
Organism: Xestia rhomboidea; assembly: GCA_963853795.1. NCBI lineage: Eukaryota > Metazoa > Arthropoda > Insecta > Lepidoptera > Noctuidae > Xestia > Xestia rhomboidea. The sequence continues at coordinate 3,352,572 of OY970756.1, forward strand.
GATTGCGTCGCACTAGTTGGGAAAATCGTGATCTCTATTAAAAACTTTTCTCTAGAATAAAAAACCCTCGTATTTCGCAGATAATGCCCGATTCCAACCCCAAGCTCATTTATATCTCCTTTCCCTGTCTGTTGACAAAGTGTATTGTAAGCAGAGTACCTTGGAACTAATACCATACCGGAGCTAATCTTCTTCGAGAATGATTGAGTTTTACAAGTGCAATAAGACTTTACTTACGAGATTGGACGGCAAAGATGAAAATTCTTTTATACTTGTGGTATTGTCATGTAATAAGGTAATATTATAAGGAAGCTGGATAAGGTAGTTCTACTTTGCTGAAGATAAATTTAAATATGCATAGAGGAATGACGTCATTTTGAAAAACACCAGTTTTCTCTTCTCTTTACCTACTTCTCCGCTTCTCCGTATAAATTAGGTTTGTTCGTTCGTACTCAGTTTTCACCTGTCAAGTACTAATCTTACTGGCGCGTTATATATTCGTCCCCTGTTCTCTTCCGGCGATGCACGACCACACGATGCAGCAAGCGCTAAATGATAAGAATCTTGGCAGCTAGCTGACATTTGTATTTCCTGTTATCTGCATCAGACTTGAATTTGATGCCTTGGAATGTTTACACATTAAAAATAGTAGACACAAAGATATAAAAATATTTCCCAGTTTTTCTCGTACAAAGTTGAGCACTGTTCCAGACCAATCGATTGTACATTGTACACAGGTCGATTATGTCGCTAACACCGAAAATATTGTACAACACGGCTATTGTATTCGTATTACTGTATTATCGCAACAGATAATACGTCGAACTTTATCAACGCGGCACTGTATCAATACCGCATTTTGTAACAATTTACTCTATCATCATCAAACACTGGAACGGAGTTTTATGATATCGGGCGAGCTTTTTATTTATGAAAATAACTACGCGAATGTTGACATTTTTACTTTTACAAAAAAGAGATAAAGCTTGTTGTACAGAATGATAAAGTTGTGAATTTAGTTCAGTGTTGTATTTTTCCATCAACACCGAGAGTGTTAAATCTGCTTGTTGTTTGGTACTCGGAGCACACTACATTTGTGTTAGCTCAACTTCGTTAGTTTGCAATTGTGTAGTTTTTCAACTGATAACTGAATAAAGTTCGTTTATACTAAATGCTACAAAGTTCTGTAACCGTTTTTATAACTTTGATATTTAGCAGGAACGCGATCACAATGGCAACATACTTGTAGCTACAACTTAGAACACGTACACATGGCGGCAACTTCAATCTCTAGACGAAACACACCTAACAACAGGGACATCACAACGATTGCACGCCAGTAAATTAAATATTTCAACTGTTTGAACCTGGTGGGCTGCTATTAAACAGACAATGTTAAAGTATACTTCAGCAACAAATGAATTTGTAACTAGAGCGGGGTCCCACGTTTACTTCAGCAACAAATGAATTTGTAACTAGAGCGGGGTCCCAAGTTTATTTCAGCAACAAATGAATTTGTAACTAGAGCGGGGTCCCAAGTTTACTTCAGCAACAAATGAATTTGTAACTAGAGCGGGGTCCCAAGTTTACTTCAGCAACAAATGAATTTGTAACTAGAGCGGGGTCCCAAGTTTACTTCAGCAACAAATTAATTTGTAACTAGAGCGGGGTCCCAAGTTTACTTCAGCAACAAATGAATTTGTAACTAGAGCGGGGACCCCAGTTTACTTCAGCAACAAATGAATTTGTAACTAGAGCGGGGTCCCAAGTTTCGAATACATAGTAGATAGACAGCGGCACTGCCGCTTTACCAATTTATAGTTTGACTTTGCAATCTGTTTCAAGCTACTTAATAGAATTTCTAGAAATTGAAATTGTTTATTGAAATAATTGAATTAAGTTTTATTCTACCCGTACCTGCCCTGTCCTAGAGGACAACATTTGTACAGAGTTGGTTTACAGATAATTATTCCGACAGGAATACAAGAGGGACCACTTTAGGAGTTTAGGCGATCAACGCACTACCGGTTATTGCCGTGAAACGCGATACTTTATAACATTTTGTTCTGTAACTCAAAACGAAACTTAAGGCGACAACAGGAGTTAAATTAGCAATTCTATTTGTGGTGATTCAATCTTCGTTTGAAATACTGTTAGAATAAAGTTCTGATCAGCTTGCACTACAAAGTGGTTGTTTGTTTCGTCAGTCACTGCGGTCCGAATAGTGCGAAATGAGTGGTTTTTTGCGATTTACAAAAAATCCATTGATTGGACTAAAAAAATAAAACACTATCATGCTAATATGTTGCTTGTAGAATTATTTGCCAAAAAATCAAAATGATCGCATGTATTTGAGTATGGTTTTTACTCGTTAAAAGATTTTTTTTTAGATAAGTTCGTGTTTTTTTTATCGGGTAAAATTAGTTGTATTATGTTTTCATAACACTATCATACTAGCATGTATCCTGAAGAATATCATATATTTTTCTGGTCTTGTTTATTGAAGTGAATCATATGCTTTTTTTGCATTATAAAACACGCGTTTAGCTCCTGTAGTTCCCTTAAACGAGACTCTTCAGTCGTGCCTGTAAAATCGTAGCAATGTTTATTGACAACACATTTTGTCCCAACTGCAAGTCCTGTCTTTACTTTTGTATCGTCATAATTTGCTGAAGAAACATCAGCCTAAAGAAATAAAGAAAACAAGCAGAAACAACTTAAAACTAAACAATATAAAGATGAGCAGAGCTTTCACGATCAGAACACATTATAAAACATTTGGAAAAAACAAAGCCAACACCAATACCAATACTTCAGTCTTCCCGCCTCCACGGCTGGTGCAATCCGGTCGAAACGTTGGGTTTATATTAAAGGCAAAATTCGCGATAAATACCCGTTTCCATATGTTTGATAATTAATATGAACAGAGCTATTAATGCCAAAAGGGCTTCAGCGCAGCATAATGCCAGGCGGCAACACAAGGTGTACCACCTGAGGTTGGTTTTCAGCTGCAGCCCACCTCTGTAATGTTCCCACTACTTGGACACTGGCCTTCACAATGTGAGTGGAAGTCAGTCACCACACGAGAAGGCGGGTTGCTGGATGCCCTCTGTCACCATGATCTATACTTCTATACTAATACTATAAAGCTGAAGAGTTTGTTTGTTTGTTTAGTTGAACGCGCTAATCTCAGGAACTACTAGTTGGAATTGAATAAATATTTTTGAGTTGGATAGCCCATTTATCGAGAAAGGTCATATGCTATATAACATCACGCAACGACCAATCGGAGTAGAGCATAAATGAAATACTTGAAAAAACGGGGAAAAATTATTCCTTTTGCGAGCCCTTTCTCTTTTGTGACGCAGACGTTGCGTGGGACTGCTGGTATTTTATAAAATAATAAACACAGACCCCAATGATAAACACATCAATATTAGGAATGTTGAAAGTTTTCAAACATTCATTGATTGTCCACGGTATAAGAGCTCTGTCTACACCCTTTGTGTAACCGCAGTGCCATCTTGAGTCCAAGGGCACTTCGTCAAACACTCTCTGACTGGTAATTAGAAGCTTGTATTGGTGTTCGGAATTCTTATTAGGTACTTGTAACATCCAAAATGTGGCACGAAATGCCACATTTATGTTTTAGCTTTGGTGGGAGGTACAACAAATAATTACATTTAGCAGTATCGCATTTAAACAATACTATTCGAAAAACTGGTATATACACTGACCTGCTGCTTTTAAAATTTCAATTTTTCCTAAACCATAGAAGTTAGAGATTTAAAATAAAAAAACGCTATAAAGCTTTTTTATCTGCTTTCTTTGAAACTATAGACAAAATTAAACTATTTTTCGAGTCTTTTTTGTTTCGAAAGTATATCTTGTGTACTTAAACAGTTATTGCAATTTTAAAAGTGTGATACTTATTTTTGCAGGCCAGTTTATATAACGCCGAAACCTCTTTTAAAATAAGCACGTAAATAACTTGCCAACTTTTCGTTACAACTCGGTCGTATCTGGAAATATGCTCAATTTTAGTATAAATAATTTTCCAAGCCGGCTGGCGATGAACGCCGTCAAGCCGTCAGTGTTGGTCGGAAAGAAGCGGCTCTTAATAAAAACTTGTTTCTTTTTACCTGACTGACCAGATGAAGGAGTGTTATGTTTTTCGCGCGCATGTACATGTGTATATATAATATGTATGAATGTATGTCCGTTCTATTGTTCATTCGTAACTCCTAAACGGATGAACCGATTTGGATGAATTAAACATACGTCGTTAGATTCGTCTTCTTGGCGCGAGTGTCTCATTAAAATAAAAATATTTTTTGGCGCCATATTGTGGTGTTCAATTTTTTTATTCAAGCCTTTCGGGTGGGGTATTGAAATGGGCGGAGGAAACCTGAAAAAAAACCTAAAAACCCGATGTAGGCGAGTTGAACAAACTTTTCTAAAAGAACTCTACCAGCCTACTGCTATAGTTAATAGATTTCTTTTATTTTATAACTTTTACTGACCTAGTTAATTTGTGCTATGTAAAGTGATGGCCTGAAACACAGGTTTAAATAAACCTAGATCGGGCAGGTCGCTACCAAACATTTGAATCCACATTATCGCTTCTTGCAACTGTTAAATAATTATATTCTAGTTATAGTATACTTTTATGCACTAATTATACCATTGTTTGAGAAATAACACTACTGCACCTAAATATACACTTTTGTAATACTTACTTTTTAAATAAATTATTCTTATAGTAGAGTTGGAAGTGTTTGTGAATAATCGAGTGTCTATCGAGTGCTATCCTGAGTAGATGCGCTCCTATTCACAGCCGCGTGCCGTGTTCCTCTATTGAGGAACATGTCGAAAGAGTTTGATAAGTAAAACAAAATAATCGATTTTTCAGCCTTCTTTATTATTTGTTGATCGTTCAATATCGAGTTTATACTGAAGGCGTTTTGAGTATAAAAATCTATCTTAAAAAGTTGCACAACGGAATTTTTAATTGATTTCTTTTAACTACATGGATTTTTTGCGATGGGTGGGAAAGGCTGATTTGAATATTGTACCTTACCTCGGTTAATGCACCACCAAAATTAAAGTGATAAAACCATAAACAAACCCGCACTGCCACACTGGTGTCGTGTGATAAAAAATAAATCTTTTCCTCATAACGAGTTACACAGGATTCTGTAATCGATTGGCATGGTACTCAGAAACGTAACACTATTTAGAGCGCTTCGGAAACGCTTTTACTGGATTTTTATCAATGCTTTTGTAAACAATGTGTTTGATAAACTGCTATGTTACCTGATATGTACCTCGTTATCATCATTCATTGCCGCGCACCTTCTCGGCCGATTATCCATATTGCGCTGTCGTCTTCAATTTACTTTTTCCGAGAAAGTTTAAGCCTCAGTCAGCTGCCGCAATCACAAAAGAATATTTTGGTTCGGTTGAATATAATTGAACTAAATGCTCGCGTCTCTTACAGATTCGGATGTTGCGACAGATTCAACGGAAGAAAAGGATCCGCCAAACTATATCATGAAGATGAAGACGCACCCAGCGGGTCGATTTCTAACCATGCACAAGCGCCGCAAGAGGAGGCTGATCACCCGATGCCTGTTCCAAAATAATGCTTTGTTAGACGACATGCTGCTCGGCCAGGTGCAGGTGAGTACCTGCGCCACAACTGGGGCCCGCGCGGGTGACTGCGGACTGTGCTCACATGCGGGGGTAACCAAGAACTGCATAAAACATAAGTGATGTTTATGTCCACTTATACTTAACATTGTCTTAACGATTTCGATAAAAAGTTCATGCCTCGCATCCAAAGCTGCGATTAAAAATATGAAACAGGGTGTAAACAGACTCATCACAAAGAGGTCAACCAAGCATTCTGTACATCAAAATAAGTAACTCTATACGCAAAAATTATTGGCTGGGAAACTTCTTTTTTTTTTTTTGGGTGAAATATCATGTTTTGTGGTAGAACTCAATGTAACGCACTCAAAACATTGTGCTGATGGATGGATTGAATAGTATGGGGGACATGGAGGTGTTTAAAGTCTAAAAAAATCTTACATTAAAAACTTGTATTTAAAACAAAAACTTGTCAAAAAGTTGGAACTTTGACCCCCAATATCTCCGTAACTAGAAGGTTCCCTGGTATGGTGTAGAACAAACAAATTATCGCAATGACGTCGAACAAGTGTCTTTTGGCTTCGTTAAAGAGTCTTTTTACACCCTTTATACGAGAAGCGTACAGAGCTATTACTCGTTCAACACCCAAAGTGTTGCGACAGATTGAAGTTCGCGCGGTGAGGGTACACGCCGCATAGTTAATGGCTGTGTTTACCGGCGCGGCGTCACTCATTGTTTCTCCCATCATGGTCATTCCGCAGTCCCTCGCCACGCCGCCTCGTATTGTTTCTAGCTCCGTCGTAAATTTAAATGTCGTTTGTTTGTATTCAAGAGTCGTCCTTACGCACTATTTGTAGGTACGTTCTTGTGACATATTGTTGGACGTCGCTGCGCGTCTAAAGTAGTAGAAGCAAGGACGTAGCAATGTGAATAAAAACTTATGTCGATGCTTTTATTTCTGCGGAGCGCCGTCCAACCCCGCTGGCGTTGATGCCGTGTATGGTCCGACATTATCGCTCTTGATTTTAATTTTAGCGTCCGTAAATGGTAACTGCGCCTTATAGGATATGATAGAATCTCGTCAATAATCTCATAAACCATAATATTTATGTATTTTTTTAATAATAATAATTATGTTATTAATAACAATCTGGTGAAATCATAACTGCACTAAAACGAATGTTTGAAGCCATAACGGCTCACGCAAATTGTCAAACTGAATGTGGCTTGCATTTCCATTGCGAAGGAAATTGTTGTTACCTACTCTGATTTTGCTCTTTAAGCGGTGACGTCACATGTAGAGCGTATATTAATAGAGTTGGCGGTCACATAATGAATAAGTAACTTGTTTACAGGGTGAAAATTAACCAAGTCTGACCTCGTAAACAAATACTATTATCGATTAATTTATGTCTAGGTGATATTGTATGAAGGAAGCTTGCACGCGTGCAGTGAGACAACTACATAATTATGTATGCGTGTGACGTTGACTAGTATTAAAATTCCTACCTGATGCAATGGGCATTGAGGATGGGCCAAGAATCCGCAGAACAAACGTGAATCGTTATTAATCCAACTTTACATTCATCTTGCGATAAGGTCGTTGACTTAGCAAGGCATTTGCGGCATTGGCGAAATTGCATTGCGACTGGCGGCCTTGAAATTGCCCAGCGACGATGCGAATGTTTAGAGAAGCGATTATGTGGGTGAAAGTTTTCTCCTATTGTTACAGTGCATCCTGAATCAATCTGTAGAGTGGAAATTCAATGCGTTTACGCTCGATACCGTCTCTGGAGGTAAGATATTCTTTTTTCTTTTGTACTGTAAAAGCGGTTAAGGGGGTGGTATCTGCTAACGAGAGGTTTTCTCCGTGTAACTCCTCTTTGATGAGTGAATTTAAATGTGCAAAAAAAAAATATGTTGCTTATTAGACTCTAAACTTTAATTGGTACAATTGAAATAATTCTAACTTTATTATTACTAAATGAAAAAAATATTCAAAGTGAAGCATTTTTTCTTTGAAATTTCGTAACTACTCCTAAACGGTATTAGGTTGAGGTATTTTTTTTACACAATTATTTGTCACTTTTTTCTTCACAAAGTGTACAATTGGCATTTTGATCTAATGATTTAAACCACTCATTTCGCACTATTCGGCCCGCAGTGACGGACGTAACAACCACTTTGTAGTGCAAGCTGATTAGAACTATATTCTAACAGTATTTCAAACTAAGTTTGAACCACCACAAATGAAAAGAGTTGCTAATTTAGCAGACTTTGCGCTGATTTTTGACCTTTAACTATCAAGCACTTTTCTTCGATTTTTAACCCCAATTTGTCAGGCCTTATCTGCCAATTATTGAAGTTTAAGTACTCTTATAAAAATGAAAAAAACGTACATAAGAGCACTCATTTTGTAAAGCAATTTCTTTTTCTTAAGACCCATCATGTTAATAAGTTGTTCAGTATAGAGTAGGTACTTGAAAACTGAAGTGTACCTAATTATATTTATAATACTATTTATTGAATTCTGAAGGATAAAATAAACTTGCGTTGCTCTTTATAATAATGTTTAACAACGAAACTAAACTATACACATACATTATATTATAAACCAATTAGATACCAAAGCACATCTTAAACAAAGAAACGACATTTATACTCTATTATTCTGTCCTTCACAATTCTTCATTCAAAGACATTCAAATATTTACGAGCGATAGACGGGACAAGACGAAGAAAAACGTAATCCAATACTTGTTACTACTTAGTAACAAATCGGTCTGTCTAGTGTCATACGACCGCTTGTCAGGTAGCATTCGTGTTTCAAAATAGAAAAGGTTCGGGATCAACATTTTTGTATGAAAATATTCCTTAAGTCCGCTCTCTAAGTTTGTTAAATCTCTTTGGAGATATTAATTTATTTTTGAACAAATGTCTCCCTTTTCAATTACCATAAACTAAACATAAAAATAGCAATACAAACTCAAAATGAAAGCAATACAAAGTAGGTATTGTCTTTACATATTTATAATTTGTCACAAACCTACTTAGAAAACGAGGCATCAATGTTAAAACTCGACGGTAGGTGCGTCATTACATTGATACTTCGATACCAAGAGGTGAGTGGCCGGGAAGCCCAAATAATCAATACTGCATAAACATACATGTTCATAATTATAGCGAAATTAAACCGACTGAAATCCAATTACATGAATTCAGATCAACAGAAATGTCCACCTACAACCGCAACATTTTGATTCCATTGTGGACTTGTGACAAAAGAGTTAAGTACCTCAGGCCATCTGCATGATTAAGTTCCATCGGTACAGAGTGTAATTAAAAACTGGCAAAGTGTGTGTCGAAACACACAGTGAAGGGTTCCGTCGTCGGGATGAATAATTTAATATTTTATCATAAGAACAATGTATAGCAGTAGTAGTCGATATTGACTTGTATTGGTTTCAATTTGATGAATATTTGACTTGCTGAAGCATATTTTTACAAGAGAAGCCGTTTCATCGACAAAAATGTCGAACTTTCATCGTCCGCTATTGAACCACTTCGATATAATAAAAAAGGAACTCGGCAAATTGTCATGCTCGTTCGCCCAGCGGCTTTATTCTGTGTGTTGTCAATCAGTGAATTGAATTTTCATTAGACCCGTTTTCTATATCTTACTTACGTACAACTGTCAATCAATATGCCACGTCTCGTAGCTATCGGTGTTTCTATAAACAAAGTTAGCTTGAAATATCCTATCCGCGTTACCTACCTGTCACTATTCATAGAAAAATCAAAGCTTTTCTGTGACGTTTTGTTTCTAACCGTCGGTCAGCATAATGTCAAACAGACAGAGATAGCAACCCCGAAACCGAACAGTAAGTGATTGAAAATGGCCGAGTAGTTGAATGTATGAACCATAATATTCGTACAACAAGCAGCTTTGTAATGCCTGGCAGCAGCGATCGATGCCGAATTGCAGACTGCGTTTTTAAGCTTTCGCTTTACGAATGCCCAATTCTTAATTCTCCAGCCCTTATACCAATTTATTTCGGGTCGGTCTTCTTCTGAAATGGTCTTCATCTCATGCGTCATGGCTGGTGGTGATGGAAACCCTTCCATCGTGGAAATTATGTACTTCCTACTACTCCGCTATTCTGCGGGATCCAAAACAGTTACATTGTTAGGCTGCCTGTAAATCTGCTAGTTAATTATCTCGTTGCCAATTAGGACGTAGGACAAAGCCAACATCTGTGTTGATCAGTATATTAACGTAATTGATTGACAATTGGTTGAGCTTTGTCGTACTTTATCCATCTGAAGACTAAGCGGTCGATAGAATTTTGATCGAGTATTACTATCACCATTTTGAATTTTTTGCCTAGTGTGTGTGTGAGCTTGGTTGAAGCAAAAGGAGTAGTTACTTATGTAAGAATGGTAATAGATGGTGTTCTAAAGTTTCTGCTTATGTTTCATGGAAAATGAGCAAATGGCGTGAGTCATTGTTTTGATAGCCGTGTCTACTTCGCGTATTGTTAGGAGGTTCCTCTCTCAAAAGCCCTGACCACCGGTAGCTCGTACCCTTTTCCCGATGCTGGTGGGCTACTATTTTGTATATATTTAAAAGTGTCTTTGTTTTTGAGAAAAAAATAATCACTATTAATCAACCATATGTTGATGATTGTTAAAAGAAGAGAGAGAAATGAGTAAATGATGCCGTGACGTCTGACAGGGGAGAATTGAAGAAGAAAACGTGTAACGACCTCAAGCAGAATAGGACAGGGGCAGGGAGATGATGAGTGAATAAAGGAAATAATATTTATTTACTCAAAACAAAGCATTATGTATGGACGTCTATTTTAAAGGTCGCTACACTAAATTGTTTGTGTGAGTGGTAAATAAATGATTTATTTATCGCATATTGCAAACTCATTGAGTTCCTTAATAGATATTGACTTAATTAAGTACTTTTTTAACTTACCAGTTATTTTATTCGATAACTTCAAATACATAATTATTATTAGTCGTGACTAGCAGTATAGTGGGATATTACTAGATAGTTCTCATTCAAATTCCTAACTAGCTTCAGTACACAGGGAGCTGTGAAGTGAACTGCCGCTCACTATTAGTCTTTTGGTAGTCAATTGAATTTCAACTGCTTGGAACTGAGAAATGGTTCGCTTTAGACTGGCTTTATTTTGATGACGCAGTGTTTTATTTTATTTGGAAGAACAAATAATTAAATAATAAAACATAGCTAGACTTAAAATTACCAATTTACTTATCTAAAATCAACAGCGTTTCACACAAAACCTTTCTTATCATGGGTACAGGTAAATTAAATTAATAAGAACACGCTTCAAACACAAGTTAAAAGTAACAGATTTTAAACTTTTAATTAATAAGTAAGTGCAATCATACGTACAATAATCTAAGGCGCAGGACACACAGAAAAGACGTAAGACGAGGGCGGGGCGCGGACAGGGCGCAGACGGGGCGCGGACAGGGCGCAGACGGGGCGCCGCCGCCGTCGCGACTTTTTAAAACATAGATAGAAAAGTCGAGACACGGGCGTCGTCGAGAAGAGATGAAAAATCAAAAGTCCTAGAAATAATATGATCTCATGTCTCAGTGACGTCTTTAGGAAAAATTACATAAAAACCAAGTTTGCCTCTTTACACTTGTACCGACAGCAACAAGTTGGCTCTTGCAAGTAGAAAACGTTTTTGTTCACCAATAAATAAAGTACAATATTAAATGCCCGGCAAAATAAGCGCTTTGGACGTGGAGTTGCGGACACCAGTCCGATATACAATACAATGTCTTTGGTCGAGACAAATAGGTACTTACGTCAGTTTCCACCAAATGGATAAATCCGCGGCAATACTGATACAGCCCTTTATTCAGTGGCATCAAAAAAGTGCGTGATGATTTTTCCGCCTGGTGGAAACGGATCCTGTGTGTAGCAAACTTAAGGGTCACCGCACATTATAGACAAGACTGTCTTTAGACAGACAATTGCCCTACTAGTGCCAGCGAGACAGACTATATATTCTCGCTCGCACTAGTAGGGTAATTGTCTGTTTAAAGACAGTCTTGTCTATAGTGTGCGGTAGCCCTAAGCGACGAGCGCGTTCGCGACAGTTGCGACAGATCCATGACGTTCTCCTCTTTAGTCCGTCGCGTCGCGTCCTAATCACGGACATGTGTCGAGGCACTAACGGTTGGACTCGGGCCTTACAAAACTTTGCTACAACACACTTTATGTATTTTAGTGGCAGACGTAGGCATTATGTCATGTGCACTGGATGCTGTACATTGACTTCTGCAGCCAACATTTAAACGAGTTGACATTTAGTTCAGCTGAACATGCTGAAAAGCGAAATACGAATTCGTTTTTGGTGATGATAATTGTTTATTTTACTGTTTGGAATTCTGTAAATGTAATAGACATAACATTTTCACTGACAACAAATTATCAGATCTTATGAAGAACAAAGCCCATCCCTCTTCTCAGAGCATGCTTATCGTCGCATATTGTGTGCTCGGAAAACTCTTAAAAACAATCTTTGTGCAGAACTGTGTCTTTTTACGTCCTATTGTACCATATGTATTGAGGTTATGACTTATACGTAAAGATTATGTTATTATACTCAGTATACCTACATCCGCTCCCATTTGTCACAAACACTTTAAATATAGGCTGTTACGTGTAAACAGGCCCTTCATTTACATCAAACTAAGTAACTCTCTGCAAAAAAAACTGCTGTACTGGGAAACTGCTTTTATTGCTTAAAAATCCCGTCTTGTTGTAGGACTCAAAGTTACGCACTCAAAACTTTCTGATCATGGATGCATTGAATGGTACACTGGTACAGGGTACATGTAGGTATATGTATTAAAGTTATATTATAACAGTTCGAACTTTGATCTCCAATATCTCCGTAACAAAGAGGTTCCCAGGTATGGTTCAAAACGCGGAGAACAAGATGCATTTCGGCTTCGTTAAGTGTCTTTTTACACCCATTAGACATCCTTCAAGGTCTGGGCTACTGTTACATTTTCTTTTAATCCTGTCCGTCGAGTCAAAGCACAAAGCATGAATTTTTGGCGGACTGCGTCTTGAGAGCATACAAGCGAATTCTCTCTAGTGTTATCGTAAGCGGATACCGCACAACTTCTGTCACGGGCGCCTTTCAAAGCCGTGAGTTTCCATTCCTCGCTTGAGTCGTAGTTCGGTGACACACTCGGTTTGCATTGAAAGTGTTTACAATGATGCAACTATTAGCGGTGCTACCGCTGAAGCATTACCGTGATATGTGAGTCTAAAACACGAACGGACACAAATCTTTCCACCCTATGAATGAATAGTGTTGAAGTTACTTCAACGTTCCACTGTATGGACAGAATTAGCCTAAGTAGCCACTGGTTGATTCACTATCGGTGGAAAGTTGGCGAATCCTAATACAAAGTAAATAAATAAACGACGAAAAACTATGTTATTCAGCGTTTAACTGAATATAAAAACTCCTCACTTTTTCTTTAAACGCAAATCGAAAAGAAAAATCGGTACATTCGAGAACCGTAGTCTACCCTATATTTATATTTTCCTTCGCATTATGAAAAAATTGTTGTTTTACTTGGAAACCAAGTTGGAAACTGAACCAATTAAACTAAAAATAATAATAAGTTTTATTTTAGTAAGACTTACCCAACTTGTCTCGTTGTAAAATACCGGTACTATTATTTGTTCTCGGAAAATACCTTAACTATCAAAGTCAAGTAACTATGACTCTGCTTAGCTTAGCTTTAGTTTATCGAGTACAATAAAGCGCTAAGTTCCCACTGTTCAAGTTCTTAACCTGTTGACTTGGCTCTTTCACCGAAGACTAAAGAAATACACTCGGAGCTCGTTACTAACTTAAGTATTACCATATTGTATTGAATGTAGTTTACTGAATTTTTTTCGTTAAGGTTGCACTAGTCGACGGCTCAAACTCGTAGGCGGGCGTGGCTGTATTTTTTAATTTATTTAGTATTAATTTATCTAGTTTTTATTTATTTAATGAAATATACGACGATTTATAACGAAAATGGGCGCGTAAAAGGAGACAATTTTTTTTGTTTGGAGAACAGGCCACCTCTTAAATTGTAGCGTTTAGTAATGAAACGTATATTGATTTCTTCCTTATAATCTCTAGATTACAGTGGTAATATTAGCTAAGCCTTGTCTAACCGGAGTGCTGAGAAATTCGAAAATGAAAACGTGAATCTAACAATAACCTCAAAACGTGCGATATTGTCGAAATGGATATGTTTAAGCGGTATTTTAAGTTAAAGTAATTCGCTGTTTAATAACAAAAGTAGTATAAAACAAAGTCACTTATCCATGTCTGTAATACTTGAAAGATTTTGATAGGATTTTCACGATTTGATAGACTGAAATATGAGAAAGAATTTATAATTCATTTCGAATAGTGCGACATCGCCTAGAATTTACATTGAAACGTTCCTCGTGAATCAATTTATTTCGTCATCGTCATCATCAGCGTAGAACAGTCCACTGCTGGACATAGGCCTCCTCAATCGCACGCCATTTAACTCGATTCTCAGCAACTCTCATCCAGTTGCTACCATAGGTTGCTACCAGCCACCCTGCGAAGATTGTCTCTCCACCGAGCCTGAGGGCGTCCCACCTTACGTTTGCCGATTCGCGGTCTCTCAAGAACACGTCTACCCCAACGGTCATCGGTTCTACGGCTAATATGACCGGCCCATTTCCACTTCAGCTTATTAATTCTGTGAGCTACGTCCACAGCTCTGGTTCTCTGTCGGATCACCTCGTTCCGGTTGCGATCCCTCGGAGATTCCAAGCATAGCCCAATTTATTTAATCGAATCAATTGCATCTAAATACTTTCAGTAAAAAGTTCCGAGGAAAATCACGGACTAACAAACAAGCATGGTGTGGAAATTTATTTATTTTAATCTGATTAAGTATTCGGCATAGGCACATCCCAAACACCATTATAGCCACAATGACTAGATGATATAACAAAAAATATGCTTCTGTATAATATTATATCTGCACTGATACATATTATGCAAATAAGATGTCTAAGCTGGTCGTGTAAGAAGGAAAAAAAACACATTATATACTTAAAAAATATATTTATACATTTATTTTGTCTGTATTACACACACATAAAAATATTACTTGGTGCAATGGTATCCACTGTAAAATAATAAAACTGAAAAGGAATAAAATAAGTTAAGAAACATAACACTTTTTTTCCACTACCCTCCTTCTACTGCAGTCTGAGAAAAATATAAAATAATTTAGTCGCGTTAATCTCTCAAGCCACGAGTATAATTTAAAGAATGTACCTGTCTTATTTCTTATTAGTTCATTACACGATAACTAAATTCTAAAGGGTGCAGTTGTGACCAAGAACTAGTAAACAATGAGAAATTGGAATAGGCGGGTAAACTCGCACTATATCTACTAAAACTATTCTAACTTTTTTTCATGGTATCCTGTTAGCTACAACACAAGGATGCGACGTAAATAATATAACCAAGATCACATTATCAAAGCTTTATCACCACTCACCTCGCGAGAAATCCACACACATACTTACCTATACAAGTTGGCGGACGTCTGTAGCAGTCTCTGAAATTAATTGTATTCACACATTGCGTTAAAATCTTACTGCACAATTGACACAACGTCTTTGTGGAGTATGCGCTGTACTTGCAGATGCCATTTTCGTAAATATTTTTTAATAAATACGAAAAACCTGCAGAAACACTTTCACGAAAATCGAAATAAACGGAAGAAGTAAATATCAAATGTCCGTCAAGATTGAAGTGCGTCAACCACCAAAAAGACGGATTTACAACGTTCCGTGCCACGACGATTTTTTAAATCAACTACGAGATTTTAGCGAAAACATTTAAAAGTAGTAATAGAAAAAGTTCACAGTTTAATACTATTTATTTTCTTATATTCTATTCTATTTCTATTATAATTAAAGCAGATATTGTTACCACTGGGTACCGTACGGTTTTTTGTAAATGTAAAAAACGTCCCTGTTCACGTGAGTATTTTCTGTGAAATGACATTGACCACAACAGGAATGATTTGACTCGCCAAAACATATCATAATTTATTATGATTTTATGATTCCGGTTACGTTTCAATGTAATATTTCGTTTATTACTATAATAAAACGGTTACTTTTTTTTGGTGTAATATGAATAATAAACGCAACATACAAGCAGGGGGCCTAAAAAAACTTGTCTCCTTTCATTTTCTATTTTCATACAACATAAGTTATTTATTTACGCCCAAATATGTGTTAAAATTAGTGTTGAAATATGGAAGTTTCGATGCTCATAACTTCCAAACCAATTTTTTTTTTCCAATTCTGCTTCTTTACAGGGCTAGATAATAGACAAGACCAGTTGATACAATTTTTAGTTTTGAACCTTCACCGTCAAACAGACGAGTAATCATGACCGACTAGTGTAACCTTAATTCAGTTTACTTTTTTATTGAGGTTGTAAACTTTTGGAAAATCGTAATATCCACGAATGTTTTTGCCATTTCATTCAATTTCACAGCATCTAATAAAACGCTAGAAGCTTTAAGCGGGTATAACGAGCACTGGCTATGAATTCGGAAACTTTATTCACCAAATAATCAAATCTACTATTGACAAAGAACTGTTGTTCGAAATTGTTAAGCATCGTTTTAACTGAGCAGCTAATAAATATTCAAAGTGTAAATCGCCATATTTTCAATTCAGCCAAAGTTTTTCGTGGTCCAGTTTCGTGTTAATTTATCAGTCAGTGTCTACACGGGCTGCGGCATGTTCTCGCTAACAGTCATTTAAACTTTGACCACAGCTTTGGGCATATTTTAACCGAAAACAGAACTTCAATCGATGTTTACGTAGCTATTTCTGTCAGGCCTTGTACTGGTTAACCCGCTTAAAGTTTTATAATACGGAACGGAATGCAAATTTTGTGCTAGTCTTCCCATTAAGTTTATGTAATCGGGAAAATTAGCTGGCGTACGCCATGCAATATTCGCCTAGCTAGACGACTGATTAAGTTCATTAAACTGAGCTTTCATTGGCCGAGCAAATGTTCATTTCATTGGTAGTCGAATCTCGATGGTTGTAGTAAAGATTTGATTTGAGTATGATTAAAGAGGACAAAATATAGTTGTCCTCTTTAATCATAATCAAATCAAATCTTTATTGGAACAAAAATACATTTTACTAGTTAATTGCGTTTGTAAGTAGCTACATTAATTGCAAAGGGGTCGCTAGTATTTAATTATATCCTTTCCTTTTTCTACAATACACTCTACCTACCCTACAGTTCACGCTTCGTGTTCCAAACAGAATAAGTATGCTCTAGAAATATTGGAATCTACAGCCGAGCGTTTCCTCTAACTGTACTTCAACAAACACTGACGCCTGTTTTCCTCCAGGACGATGCCTACCGGTGCTTTGCGTGCACCTCTTCCAGACGTACGGTCTCCTGGGCCACTTCAATTTGGACCCTGCTAAGGCTTGGAAGCTGTTCAGCCTCATCGAGGAAGGATATCACAGTACAAATCCATACCACAACTCTATCCACGCGGCCGACGTTACTCAGGCGATGCATTGCTTTCTCCAGCAAGATCGGGTAAGTACACTAACTTGTAGGATTGTCGCTGAATATTGTGTATAGATTCGATCAACCTGGGGCGGACAGATTGCGGACACCGGGCATTGGCAATATAATAAAAAAATGTACGCATTTATAAGTTATACACTTCGCCATTTAGGTATGTCAAAATAATAAAACTACAGATCTCTATATATTCTCTATTTGAGCTTTACAGTATTTTAAACAAATACACTCAATTCACAATTTTGCCACCACATGTACGTGTATTTTAATAGTAAACATGGTAAATATCCTGTTTTTAGTGTAAATATAAAAGGTACCTACACAAAATTTACTACCACAGCCAATCAAGCTTGACATTCGTGAAATTTCAGGCAAAGGTATTTTAATAGTAAACATGGTAAATATCCTGTTTTAGTGTAACTATAAAAAGTATTTACACAAAATTTGCGACCACAACAAGTCAAGCTTGAAATTCGTGAAAAGTTCAGGTAAAAGTGTTTTAATAGTAAACAAGGTAAATAATTATCCTGTTTTTAATTTTAATGTACGCGACTGTTGAGCGTCCTGGGTTCGATTCCCGGGTCGGACAAAAAGTGCTACTGGATTTTTCCATTAGAAATTTCTCAGTTGTATTCCGGAGTTTGGAAGTTGGCGGAATGATACCCCCGTGCCTTGGTGCGCACGTTAAGCCGTTGGTCCTGCGCCTGATCTCTCCGCGAGGGTCGGATTACCGTCCCTGAGGACTATGAGGGTAAAGGACCTGAGAGTGCACCTGATGTGCCTGCGCACACACTTGAGCACTATAATATCTCCCGCGCCGATGGCTAATCTCCGTTATGGGGCGCCGTGACCGAAAACGGTCAGGAGGACTATTATTATAATTACTGAATGCAGGTAAAGCGAAAATTGCACATCATTTAATGCGAAACGATTAATAAACTGTGTTAACTTTGATTTCAAAGTTTTATAAAAAGGATAATAAAACCTGTACGTTATTTATTAATTGGGTGGGTTCAGTGCATTAATTGGGTAAACATCGTGTACAGGTAAACATAGGTACTTTAGATAAAAGCCTTTTAACTTTGTCTCTAATGTTGGCATGAGAAACGCGTCTGTAGCCATTCCCGGCGTTTATTATAGAAGTCAGTTAAAACTTTGTACACGTTGCCTCTTTACATCCTCGGCCTGTTCGCAAACACGAGCAATTTACCGCTTGTTTCTAATTACCTGCTACAGTTTTGGTAAACTGTCCAACTGTGTGTTTGGGAAGCCTCACCTAATGAAGTCGTGGGCGACTTCATTAAGTGAGGCTTTACTTGAAGTAAAGTAATCAGTCGTGTCATCTACACGGTAAAACGTTCAACCGATCTTGATACCACCATTCCCAAAACTTTGAAACTGTTTATATTGAATGGTCTTTGTTAGCAAAATAAAGTTTCACACAAAAGACGCTATTTTGAAAGGAGTTCAGCCACTCTCGTTTATTTATAAAACCCAACA
Organism: Xestia rhomboidea; assembly: GCA_963853795.1. Classification (NCBI taxonomy): domain Eukaryota; kingdom Metazoa; phylum Arthropoda; class Insecta; order Lepidoptera; family Noctuidae; genus Xestia; species Xestia rhomboidea. The sequence goes on from OY970756.1 coordinate 3,371,414, forward strand.
AATTGTATACTTTTGTACAGTTAGTTGCACAAAATTACGCATCACAATTTATTTCGGTGAAAATCAAACAAACAGTAGCAAAAACAGAAACTGAATTGGCGCCAAAATAACAATACATGCACAATAAAGACGTTTTGTTAATTGTTTCGTCACATGAAAGAAAGTCACTTCGGTCGCCATTCGCAATTTACTCCAATTATTTGTGGCCGCTTTGAGGTATTTTATTAGCTTGAAAATAAGTGAACTTTTTATTTAAACTCACATGCCAATTGAATCATGGTTGCTAATGCTATCCGGGTTTAATCAGGTGTTTATCGGGTTTGCCTGAGTAGTTTCAAACTCGTTCGGAGTTTTTAGTAATGAGCCCACCACGCGGACTGATCACAAGTTCATCAGTGTCGCTTGCTACCCTGGCCCCGTGATAGGTAGGTACATCGCTAAATCACGCAGAGAGAGAACTTGACAAAAAATACGCGAATTAAATGTTTTTAAAGTTTTCATAAAAAGAAATACTTCGTGTGTTGGGGGAATGTTTGCGTATTCAACAAATTGAATGGTGAAGAAAACTGTAAGAAATTAATAAAAAAAGGAAGGAAAAATATTCCCCTCAACTTTTTATAATTTTTGAAAGAAAACAATGAGAAACAAAAGGGTTTACTAAACTTTTTGCAACCTTGCCCTTGATTTGAGGTGGAAACGAAATGTAGGTTGATAATATTTTGTAACGGAAATAATAAAATAAGAAATGTATTATGGAATCCTTGGTTAGTTAGTAAGCTGTAAATAGTATCTACCATAGAAACCAAAGATATTACGGACATATACCGAGTGCACAATAAGCGTAACAACACCAAAATTGGCACCATTGTGGTCGAACTAAGTTCAACATAACTTAAAACGAACTTTATTATTAATACTGGTGAGAATACATTTCTATTACAGATATATTATATTACTGGATTCTGCACCCGGGATTACCTCCTCGTGAGTTAATAGCACGGCCACGAAACTTAACGACATTTTTTTGATCTTATAAAACCTCTATTTAAAAGTGTAAACCATTTATAACCAGTAATAATTGTTCGTTCGTTTCGTTAACTTTAAAAGTTTAAATACCTCCAACACCCCTTTACTATCCAATGCATCCATTAGCACAATGTTTTGAGTGGTAACATTGAGAGCTAACGTATAACCCGTAATTGTTCATCCCAATCAAAAAGTCGTTTCCCTGGAATAATTTTGCGTAGTTACTAAGTTTGATGAGCAGAATTGTTGGTCGACGGTTCGTGGAAGATCCGTATACACCTTGTTTAGTGTATATGTTAACGGAAAAGTATGTAATCCGTCAGTGTATGTACACATTTCCTAGGAAATGTGTACAATTCCTAAAATAGATAAGGAAATCTTTGTTCTACTTTGTAATACGCAAAGTGCATGGTACTATAGTTGGTGCCAGTTAAGATCGCGGTCATTGTGCTTTCCCTAATATCTCTTCCTACGAAACAAAACAAATGAACCATGTATCGTTTTTCATTAGAAAAATTTTGAAGATGACGATAGATGACGACTCAAGACTTGAACAGGCTTACTTTTGGATTTCAAAGTTAAGAACTTTAACTTTAACCAACCAACTATAGTTCGCTCGCTTCGCTCACTCTCAAGGCCCGCCGTCCCCTTCGAACCTAGTGTCCTTAGTCGGGGTGCCCTAAGTCCAGAGCTTGCTTCGCAGCTCTTGCATCCTAAGTTTTCCTTGTCACAATGCCTTGTTTATCTTGGTGCGGTGTATAGTGTATTAGGTTAACATAAAAAAATAGTCCTCTAGTCGCCCTTCGCACCACCAGCCCTGCTGTACCTACTTAAGAACATCAAGAATGTAATACATTTCTGATCGCTATTTAAGAAATGTATAGATTTCGTACATGTCCGGTAACATATACTTAACTGAAATTATTCCGAAATTCTATCCATGTGGGAGCATAATTTGGTTCGCGGCGCTAGATGCGTTCGATGAAGATACATTGTCTAGGAAATTGCGTTTCGTAAACAACGAACTCAAATTGCAAGCTTCAAATTATGTTACAAAAAGACTTAGTTTGACCCCTTAAAGACATAGGGTGAATATTCAATCTGCCTGTCTGTCATCATCATAAATTCATATTGTGGCGCCGCGCGATCGCAACCAGAATAGTCCAACCTCATACTAAATGTACGAATATTGAACGCCAATTTAATTGGGGCTTTCTTCCTTGCATGCCTTTGCGATGCGTTACAAGAAATATAGGATGGAAAGGACACCCAAGCACAAAAGATTATCTACCACGTATTCGAAACATCATTTCGAATATTTCGATATTTTTCATCGAAACGTAATAAACACTTCTTCGATTGCATTGCGGCCGTTCGCAGTATACAGTGTTTATTTAACGCAATAATAGTGACTTTCTTTAATATTTTGCTAAGTGTGCAGGTTATTAAATAATGGAAACATAAAAGTAGTGAACTGGTAGAAAAATGGATAACAGCCCCGGTAATTCAAGTAGTCGAGTGCAACCCAATGCCTCGCCAGCGAAAAGCCACCAGTCTAACTTCACCATCGATTTTGTATCCATGCCCGACATCCAAAAATGGATGTCATCCGTTCAGCTGAAGTTAAATGAGGTTAGCTCGATTGCCACAGATGGCAAACTCAACTCGGAGCAGAAATTGAAGGTTACCAACTTATGCCGTACCAAGTGCTGTACCAAGCTCTGAAGCAGAAATCTCATCAAGCCCTCAACATAATCGATGACCTGAAAGAAAAATGCAGCCTCACAGAACAAATTTCGGCGCTCAAACTGACGACAAAAGACTCTGGTGTGGAACCGCTTCATTTTCCGATATGGTGAAGAAGGGATCCAGTGATTTCGTTCGTCCAAACAATTTAAGTTCGCTGATAAGTTTCCTGCGATATCGAAGTTAAATTTAGCTACAAATCTGGGAAGAAAGATGCATCGACCTGTAACTTTGTTGTCGAAGTTCGTTCGAAGCCAAGATACGTGGAGCCTTAATATCTCAGTCAAGATTTTTTATAAATTGGACGTCCTGCCCTGTTAGAGACTTCACCTTGGTTACAAATGCCAACAATTTGGTCATGCAGGAAAATCATGCAGAGAGGTAAACTCTACGTGTGGTCACTGCGGAGAAGCAGGACACTCGATGTCTAAGTGCGCGAAGAAAGCGGAGAACCCTAAATGTGCAACGTGCTCGAGTTTTAAAAAGCCGAAACACCACAAAACTTAGCTGGGCACTCAACAGCACCCGCTGTTGAGTGCCCAGCTAAGAAATTAACAGAATATAGCTACTATCGAGGACACTCCCGCCTGATCACCACTAAGCCAATTTTTGCTTGCACATACAACATAGAAACGCTCTCTAGGCCCGCCCCGTTGGCTTTCTATAGAAAAGATACCAATCGGCCGAGCGCACTGACGACGCACGCCAAACGAGAGTAAATGTTATTTTGCCCGCCAATGTTGACGCTTTCCTAATAAGCCTAAACTTTAAGGGGGCGTGGCTCGGAACCTCCGCAGGATTTGAGCGAAAAAAATTTATAACTGATTAGGCGGAAAAGACCTCGACTGTACATCAACTCCATCGATTACGAGGGCGCGTAGCGTCATACATAGTGATAGTCTAGGTTAGACTTCCGCGTTTGAAGCATTTTGCTGAAACAACATGGCAATAACAGATCACTGCGCTGACATACTTACCATCGATTTTATTTATTTTAAGCTCATTAGTCGCTATGTGCAAATATCTAATATAAACAAGAGCGCCTCGAATGTGTTTTGCAACTTAGTTTATAATAAATTCTGCTGACGCAAATATTTTCGTGTAATAATTATGTGTTTAGTTTTCTAAGTTAACCCATGATAACCCACGAAGTAGACACAATAGTTAAACAATGGCGTCTCGACCAAATTGGTCATTCGACAGATCATGATTTAATAGAGTTTAAGTTAATCAAAATAATTTAGTCACTATGTAATGTTAACTAACTGTTCTACATAATTATAGCATATTTGTGATACAGGATTATCCTAGTACAGGCATCATACATTATTATACATACATTGTTAGTTTTTAGATTCATATTGTATTTTACCTTCTAATATTCTGAATAAAGAGCATTATATTATTTATTATTATATTACGTCTAGTTTAAATACGCTAGCATTCGTGAAAAGTACATTTTTTATTTAAATCTTACCCACTTACATCTTAACAGTTTGATTCCTGATAAGTTTTAATTTTTTCTTGAGCTACTTTTAAAGAACATTGTTTCTATCGGAAGACTTTCAAAACCACGAGAAAAGCAACTTTATGTGGCTGTAAGTGTAAACTTGAAACTTCACTCAAGTTTGAAAAGTTTCTGCATGAAATAATGTAGAAAATATTGCCGTAAATAGTAACTAGAGCAAGCTTATAGAGGTGTAGTAAATTTAGACATTTGTGGCGAAATCGACAACGAGCTACGTTGACGATATCGCCACATACTGGTTTATCATACCTGACGACTGGCAAATTCACAAGACACGCAAGCATCGTTTTTCAACCGATTAAAATATGTACAGAAACCAGCCAGCATGCGTCGGGCAGTAACCCGTCAGACAAATACCTGTCGTGGCGGAGTTACTCCCCACTGTTCCATGAGGGACTTTCCACCCTCTTCCTCATACCTCTTAACATTTATAAAACGCATTGCTCGCCAGTTTAAATGTCTCTTCCACTAAATGCAGTTTGTTAGCATTTCGATACACAATTTATTACTAGGCAATTTATTATTTTATTTCCAGCATTCCTGATATTGAATATTTGATAGAAAGACTTTTAATCGTTCTTATAATTAACCTGTCAGATATATATAAATGCATTCGATCTCGACACGACGGGTCCCGCATATACCCGAATATTATATTATTCTTCCTTCCCGCTTTTAGAGGGGGAAGGGGGGCTACTGGAACAAAAATTTTCACTTTAAAGTTTAAATGGAGCATTAAATCAAAATCGGTTGCTAATACTATTATTAGTAACCCCTAAATCATTAAATCTAAATATATAAAAGAAGAAACTGACTGACTGACTGACTCACCTATCAACGCACAGCCCAAACCGCTGGGTCTACAGATTCCCAATTTGGCAAGTAGGTTCCTTATGTGGTCTAGGGGTGCACTAAGAAAGGATTTTTCAAAATTCAACCCCTAAGGGGTTTAAACTGGGCTCCAAAGTTTGTATGGGAAAACCAGATTAGTTAGACTATTTTATTCGAAACTTCACAGGAGTGCTCCTATTGATAAATGATTAGAAACTGGTTTCAGGTTTTTTCAGAATTCAACCCCTAAGAGGGGGAAATGGGGTGACAAAGTATAAAAATCAATTCACAGCCTAAACCGCTGAGTCTACAGATTCCAAATTTGGCGAGTAGGTTCCTTATGTGGTCTAGGGATGCACTAAGAAAAGATTTTTCAAAATTCATCCCCTAAGGGGGATAAACGGGGTTCCAAAGTTTGTATGGCGAAACAAGATTAGACTATTTAATTCGAAACTTCGCAGGAGTGCTCCTATTGATAAATGAGTAGAAACGGGTTTCATATTTTTTCAGAATTCGAACACTAAGGGGCGGAAATGGGGTGACAAAGACTGAAAATCAACATTGGTATAGTTTGTATGGTGTATTACAAAAACAACGATTTTAAGATTGAAAATCCGCCATTTTCAATCTTAAAATCGTCGTTTGTAGCCTGAAATACCATCATCCCCTACTGAGGTGCGATGGGGTTGAAATGACTAAAAATCAATATGGGTGTCAATACCGAGATTATCAAGGGTGCTGATTACAAATATGGCATTTATTTTGAGATCCAGAAGATGGTGGATTTGAAGTCTATACAGAGTTTTTTTTTTTTTTTTTTTATTTATTTAAAGGCTTAGCGTTGCCATACAGCGTGGTAACGCCGCCAGTCTCCTGGGGACATTACCATTTGATAGCGTTGAGGAGGAGTTTGACGCCATTTTTTAAAGTTGTAGTTTACGTTAGTTATTATTGTTTTTTTTTTTATATTTGTCCTAATAAGTTATATTGATTGTTAAATTCAATGTTATTGACAGATTTATAATTAGATTCCCAGATCGGGAAAAGTGTTGTTGGGTTATTCGATCAGCAGGCCTAGCCAAGTTACAAACGATTCGTATCGATTCTCTTTCTACAATCGTAAACGTTAAGTCACGTGGTCAAAACAAGCGAATGGAAACTTCGTAGTACATCGATCAAGATGATAGAATGAAATGTATTCGTTTCTACAATCGTGATCGCTACATCCCTTAAAAATCGGAGCCAACTTACAGTTACTTAAAAGTTTCTATTCGTTTGTTTCGACCACGTGACTTAACGTTGAAATTATGTCATTCCCATACATTTGGTTAGTTTTCTATTAGCGTTAACGATTGTAGATTGTCAACTTGGCTAAGCCTACTGGAATGTCTCAGTAGCCGCCACGGAGTCTGGATGTGTGCCCGGTTGATGTTGTTGACATGGGACTTAAACATAACTTCCGAAATGTGGGTGGAGAATTAGGTACACCTCTGCCTCTCTACAATCGATAGGCGTGATGTTATTTTATTAACAGAACAAATTTAAATTAATGTCGAGGAGGTTGTTGAAACCAACCCGTTTGTGTATAACAGATTTGCTGCAACCGCATTGATGCATCGGAATCCGATTACATAATAGGATTAAAGGGTTTCAGGCTCTCGTTAATTTAATGATGTCATAGTTTCAATATGCAAATACGGTATTTAGTTTTGCTTTGAGTACTTCATTCAAAAATGTTGTTGTTTTTAGTAACTCTAAATTATAATTATGACAAGTTAACAAAGTTTAATAAAATGTGTTTAATGAAAAATTGTTTGGCACCCGAATTCGATATTTGCCTGTACAATATTCAGTACATCGATGGTCCTGGAAGTCGATTCTTCGTAACCTAGGATGAATTGACAAAAAGCGATTATGCTTCGTTTATCATTTTAGAGCACAACTGAGATAATCTCATGAAATTAAAAATTTGATGAAAATTTATGAAATCCGCAGAATAAAAGCCGACTGCAACATAGTTGGGAAAAGGTTGGTTCGGATGAAATCTCTTATATAGATTTATGTAAGTACATAGTTTGATAGAGATTCTCTATCAACCTATGTGCGTATCGTTATTAAAGAGGTACTTTGAATGCAATGTTGAGTAAAAGCAGATCGACCTTTGAAGTACCATCAAGTACGCCGTCTGAGCACTCAATACGTTCAAGAGTTTAAGACAAAGTTAACCAACTCGAAACGGTTCAACCAAACCCCACTTATAATACATTTATAATATGATGTATCCAAAATTTAATCAACATTGTTATTGGTCTAATGCTTAGTGACCTGAAAACAGTGATAATGCGACAGCAAGTGATTAACAATCAGACAATTCGGTACAACGATGATTGCTGAGATAGGATATCTGTCCATCAAACACAGCGCAACCAAGTGCATCCGTCCACAGGAATATGGCATTTATTGCGCTTTAATTGCGTAATGATTGTATGACTGTTTTATTGCTTTATCTAGGCGGCCTTTCATCTCATTCACAGAGAAACGGTCTACCAAGTATTTCGGTCAAACGAAATTAAATTTTTATGTGATATCAACTTGTGATGTCACTTGGCTAGATATTACTAAAACAAGGACGATGTTGTTTGATAGTGGCTGTTTATTCTAATCTAGTTATTATCATAGATTTATGAATAGAAATCCAAATATTCGGGAGGTTGGGGTTCACTATTCGGTGACTTTGACATCCCTATTCGCGTTTGTTTCCGCTACTATACAACGTGTTTCCGGACGATATCGATAAACTTCGACCGGTAATTGTACTCATCACTATGAACAACTTTTACTATGGGACCAAGCCCTGAATCGCGAAAAGAAAATCGGCTGTAATCTGCATTCCCTACAATTATGTTCGCATCACTCGTCAAAAAAAGTACTCTAAATATACTGGAGATAGCAAATTTTACTCAAAAGTAAAATTCCATTATTTTTAAAAAGAAACAAATCTGCATTCCATGATTTAAAAAAATCGCTTGCCATATTCGGGAATCGAACCGACTAAAGTGATTGACCCTATCGATTGATGTAAAAATACAAGTCATATGAATCAAATCTCTCTAACAAACATGACAAATTAAATGAAGGCAAAACCATGAAACCTAAACTTATAAATTACATGGGAAAAGATAAAGTACTTTTATTTATAGGTCCATCCGATTACTTAATAATTAACAATATCTTTGACTTCAACGTTAAAATGACGGAGAACTATTTATATAGGAGGTTTTCAATTTCCACGTGTTTGTTTGTGCAAATTGCAATCTTCTTTCTTCAATTGTAAAGGTCCATCAAGGAATACATAAAACTCTTGTCTTTCGAGCCATTTAAACGCGGCAAGCAGGCTTAGGGAGTGAGCACATGTCGACACGGATTAAGCTTAAGCCGGCCATAAAGCGCTTATTGCCGTGCAATGAACATGAATTCTTAATTACACGTATCGAGTGCGCTCGACCGAGCACTGGCCTAGTCTTGGGTCTGACTAGCTACTGTACTCGCACATGTAAGCAAGGCATATCCCAGTGAATCAAAACAAGGATTACATGTTGTCATGTTGTAAAGTGGCACTTATTTGTAACTGCATCAATTTGAGCGTTTGCTCGTAGTTATCATAATAGTCCGTCCGACGCGTAAAAGAGTTACGTCGTATCCTTCGTCGTTACCGATAGAGTTAATTTTGACCAGCTCAAGCCGATACCATCCATAAGTGTTGTCTGTGGTCATTTCTTTAATCACAATCCTGAAACAAACGGGCAGAAAGCGGAGCCAAGGGTCCCATTGTATTTGGAACCCTAAAACCGGACTCGTAAGATGCATATTCTAAAAAATCGTTGCAAATGTTGCCATACATTGTGTAAGTACATGTGTTTTGATAGTTGGTTGCAAATCACATGTCGAGGATGCAGCAGACGAACTGTCTAGTTTGTTCGTATCGATTGGTGAAGGGCATTTGAAACCCTCTCATCGAATCTGGTTGTTATTACACAGACACGTCCAACCGACGCGTTGCCGAATGAAGTTTAAAAGAAGGCTTTTAGGCAGGTTCTTTGATTTAATGTTTAGACCACTTTTATCTTGTATCAATGGGTAGGTACCAATAGTTGGTGGCCGTGACTTCACTCGTTTGGTAGTCGCTTGTACTATAAAACAATCATCCTATTTATAGCGGTCGACAATAGTGTACCTTTTTTCTGTGAGGAAATTTTCGAGTACTCACTGGTTATTTTGAATTACCTTCAAAAGGTAAGCGTCCACCTGTCCGCATCGTACGTATCGCATCAAACGGATCGTAGTATTCTTTGTATAGAAAGTCACACGACTGCGTCCAGCGATCCGCACTGTACGGATCGCTCGAATCTGTTCAATAATACGGAAAAACGGATCGTAATCCGTTTGATGCGATGCGTCCGATGCGTACGATGCGGACAGGTGGACGCTTACCTTAAACAAATGTTTATGTGAAATGATAATTCAAAAAATGTTTTTTATAAAGACGGAAAAGACGCAGCTACAAAACCCTCTTTGAGACCTTTCAAACTCTCTCTGTATTATCATTAACTCTGAAATCGGGATATTTACCTACTATTCGTTTTGAAACAAACTATTTACAAAAATAGCATTTACCATGTCAATTTTTAACGTTTTCATTCGTTGCAATAGATTCTATCAAACTAGTAGCAAAATAGGTACCTTATATCAATCAAACTATTAAAAAAAAATAGTTTTAACCAACATTAGAGTGACATTTTAGGGCGGCATTTTTTGCTCATCGGAGCATTTGCCTGTAATGTAACGATCCAAGATTCAATTTGATTGTTATAAATAGTATCGTTACAGGTTGCGCACTGAGATGCTCGGTTCTCCTAACTGAATCTGTACTGTGAGGGAGCTTCAATAACACAACGTCTTTAATGAAACTCTTTTGTCCTCAGATAAAAATGCACCTGACTCCAGTAGAGATCCTGGCGTCCCTGCTGGCCGCCATCGCACACGACATGGACCACCCTGGAGTGAACCAGCCGTTCCTGATAGCCACGTCCAACCACCTCGCCCAATTGTACAAGGTAGGTAACTCATTCAAGCATTTACTTTAGGCCTTATAGTGTCAGGTATAAGTGACACTACATCATGGGATTGAACTCATCATTGTGACCAACTCTACTACTACGAGAAAAAATCAACGCCTCGTTACTTCTTTCGATGTAGATGCAGCATTTATTCCGGAAAATTAACGGTGAAAGAACGTTTACCCGTCATCACATTTGCACAAATGTGATTTCACCCTAAAGCCGGGTACACATTGGCATTGGGTAGGTATCATGAAATGCAACATAATGCGCCGTCCAGTCCAGACTTATGCACAACCAGTAGGCGTATTAGTTTTAACTTTTTACAATTCGTGTTACGTTTCACCAATGTGTTGATATTTATACTTTTGTGGCTTAAGTGCTTAAAACATTAATTTTTATTATCTCACAACAAATAGTAAACGTGGTAATATAAATATAATTTAGCATTTTTACTATTTGTTGTGTGTGTTTTCAGTGTTAATGATAATGTTAGTGACCAGTCAGTTTAATAAATAGCCAAATTTTAATTTAAAAAAAGCCACTACGACGGTTAAAAAGTAGGTAAGTAATTGAAAAAGAATAAAATAATTTAAAAAACCCAACTTAATAAAAAACCCAAGTAATCCCGGCGGGTGGTGCTTCTGAGGTGACAGTACAGATCTGTTCTACAAAATCATAACTTGTTGCAATCATAAATTAGATGCAAGGAACAATGTCTTAGAGGGTCCAATAATTTAACCTACCCTAACTTCCGCCATTTCATTTTTAAAAATAGCAGCCATTCATAAAACCTGAATTGATAATAATCAACAATACAAAAAAGTTATGTTAAAAAAATCTAAGGTACAGTCGCTAGTCGTGGTCTTTTCCGCCTGATCAGTATTTTTTTTTTCGCTTATATCATGCGGAGGCGTCGAGGCACGCCCCCTTAAAGTTTAGGCCTATAGGAAAGCACATTGGCGCGCAAAATAACAATAACTCTCGTTTGGCGTGCATCGTCAGTGCGCTCGGCCGATCGGTATCTTTTCATTCATTATTTCTATAGAAAATCAACGGGGCGGGACTAGAGAGCGTTTTTATGTTGTGAGTGCTAGCAAAAAATTGCTTAGTTGTGATCAGGCGGGAGTGTCCACGATAGTACAGCGTCCCGGTCACACGTGACATATCAGTTATCAAACTTAAAATCTATTTACTGATAAGCCATATTAGGAGTTTATAGACCGAATTGACACTGCATTATGCAGGATGCAAACGTGCAAACTGTCACCGTGTATCTGGACCAGTCCACGAGAGAGTACCAAGGTAACTCCATGAAACGTTAACGGGCTCTGAGACAATTCTATTAGGACCTGCTTTACCTGGAAACATCTATTAAGTAATCCGCCGTAACGTATTTAAAGCTACGTATTTCCTAGTAGGAGCTAGTGTACTTCCAATATTCTAGTGCTAGTGTACTTCTTCTTTATGATCTTATAATATAATAAACTAATAAGCTTAGAGAGCTTTATGAGCCCATCTACATCTATAGTATTAAACAAAGTCACTTTTCGTATCTTTTTACTCGCGTTGCTATTGTGGACCATGATTAAGATTGTATGTAAAGACATGCTATATTTCTTAGTAACGTAGGTACCATCATCACCACTCTTGCTCATATCCCAATTTATTTGGGGTCGGCGCAGCATGGCTTCTTCCAGACGTGTCTATTACTCGTCAGATTTTTTTTTGGTTTCCATTTCTACTGCTGCGTTTCCATCGCTTCTCTAGTTACGTGTTCCGTGTTTTGTAGTTTTTTTAGTATATATATAGTTGTAATATCCTATACAAATATTTGCTAAGCATTTATTTTACATTGTTAACAATACATTTGATAGTAACAGGCTTATCCCCAATAAAATGGAACTTAACATACCTAGCTGTCGAAATGTGGGTGTGCTGTACACATCTACGTCCCCTCTCAGAGCTTAAAGGCGTGGTGTTGTTATGATGTTGTGTAAAAAATAAACATTCAAGCGATTGCAGCAATCATGACAGATTTGCTGGCTATTATTGAAGAATTCCATTGTATATCTCCGAAGACCAGCATCAGATCTTCCGTGGAATAATATTCTTCCATACAAAAAAATAATCATCAAAATCGGTCCACAAATGGGGGAGAAATCGGTGATCCCTCCTCCTTTTTTGAAGTCGGGTGATTATGCCGTATCACGTATAAATTGATAAAACAAAATTTCAATTTCATTGCGAAAATTCCGATTCCACGTAATCCAATTTTAGATCTGTCAACTGTCAATGTTAACTGTCCCAAATAAATGGTAGTTAGTGCCTTTACTTGTAAATCCAATATTCGTAATTTCACCGAAGCATTGACGTATTTCATTGTGGTGCTCTTACGCCTACGCCAGGCGGCCCACGCTACGCAAGAATATCCTCACTATTGTGGAAAACTACATACAGCCATGGTTGCCATGGTTGTTGAGCTCTAGACATCCGACAAAAGTAAAAGACCTTTGACGGAGGATTTATAATATTTTAACGGAGAGTTTTACTTTTTTATGAATAGAGAGCTTTCTGGAAACTAGGAAAGTTCTCTAATATATATACAATACGTTATCGTCGTTTATATATTGTGTTATATATTACGATGTTTTCAATGTACAGTGTTAGTAGTTGTTTAGTGTTAGTCGCTCTTCATAACTCTTTCAAACTTTTATAGAAATAACCACAAGATATTCCAGTCCACAGTCCAGTTTAAATTATAATAACGAAAATGAAAGTAACTGACAGACACTGATAACGTAGCAGACAAACAACTCCCTGTAAGTTACCTATTCACTCCTTATCAACGGCTGCATGGATTTGGATAAAGTTAAACTCACGAGTAGACCATAACCTAGGTTATGACATAAGATTATTTCTATCCCAATAGTACCTACGTTGCTGTACGACAATTTCCGCTGACAACATTTGTAATTGTATACCAATTAATGTGCGTAGCACCTGATAATCCTAGCTTTAGCCACATCAATCAAGGTGTGTAATTTCAGCGCAGAATACGGCAAAATTTAGTCTATTAAAAGCACAGGGCGCTCGTATTACCCCCACTGTCTTGTGCAATTACTAATTTACTAGGTAATAACAGCAATCGTGTAATTCCGAGTAAAGCCGTGTAAAGTATTAGGTATTGTATTCATGTAAAATGTTGCCAAGACGAGACCATTTATGACTCGCACTGTCAAAAAGTTCTCGGATCTCATGTAGAGCCAAGCTTCTAACTCTACACGCCCTAACTCTACAAGGACTAACTTTACAAACTCTACACCTTAGTCAAAATATGTGGCTTGGCCATTTCGCTAATTCGCACGGGCGTAAGGTGAAAAAATTAATAGATCATGATCTGTCAAAGGACCGATTTGTTCGAGACACCATTGTGTCTACTTCGTGGACAGATCAAGGGTTATACAATAGTTCTTGTAGTACCGAAACGGCCAAGCCACATATTTTGACTAAGGTGTAGAGTTACACTAGCTCATCAATTTTCAGACCTCTAGCGTCAAAATTACGGAGTCGGAATACCCTAAGATATTTGATGAGCATCACTCAGTGACGAAATCAGGGTTTTTAGATATGAATAAAATCTAAAGTATAAGAGCTATGCAATTACAACTTTATATGTTTAACTAGCTGTTACCCGCGGCTTCGCCCGCGTGAAGTTCGGTAACTGTCCCATTGAATCGAAATAAAGGGATAAATAGTATCCTACATGATAATAAATCATTATCATCGTAATAACAATCACCATCACTGTCACAATCACTGTCACAATAACAGTCACAATCACTGTCACAATCACTGTCACAATCACTGTCACAATCACTGTCACAATCACTGTCACAATCACTGTCACAATCACTGTCACAATCACTGTCACAATCACTCACAATCACTGTCACAATCACTGTCACAATCACTGTCACAATCACTGTCACAATCACTGTCACAATCACTGTCACGATCACTGTCACGATCACTGTCACAATCACTGTCACAATCACTGTCACAATCACTGTCACAATCACTGTCACAATCACTGTCACAATCACTGTCACAATCACTGTCACAATCACTGTCACAATCACTGTCACAATCACTGTCACAATCACTGTCACAATCAATGTCACAATCACTGTCACAATCACTATCACCATCATCTGGATCTTAAAATAAATGCCATATTCGTAATCAGCATCCCTGATAATCTCGGTATCAACACCCATATTGATTTTTAGACCTTTCAACCCAATCGCACCCCAACAGGGGATGATGATATTTCAGGTCCGCCATATTCAATCTTAAAATCGTTGTTTTTGTAATACACCTGACCCGATACACCATACAAACTATACCCATGTTGATTTTCAGACTTTGTCACCCCATTTCCCCCTCTTAGGGGTTGAATTCTGAAAAAACCTGAAACCCGTTTCTAATCATTTATCAATAGAAACCCTCCTGTGAAGTTTCGAATAAAATAGTCTAACTAATCTTGTTTCCCTGTAAAAACTTTGGAGCCCCGTTTAACCCCCTTAGGGGGTGAATTTTGAAAAATCTTTTCTTAGTGCACCCCTAGACTACATAAGGAACCTACTTGCCAAATTTTGAATCTGTAGACCCAGCGGTTTGGGCTGTGCGTTGATATGTCACCCAGTCAGTCAGTCAGTTTATCATTTTATACATATACATAGATAAGTCCGCTATTGACAACATATTCCGAGAATTTTATTTATCTGGTATGATCCAAACCCAAGTTATAAGGGTTAAAAAAAACGACGAAGCGCTTCGAGAAAAGGTAGGAAGTGCGCTTCGCTTGGCTCGTCTTGGCGGGGGCACTACCGTGCCCCCAGACCAGATTTAATAGCCTCTGAAACTAAACATCTCATAAACTGAAAAATAAACTTTAATTGCTTTTAATATTGTCCTTCAAAGTTTCATGACCTAATTTAAAGTTTTAGAGGTAACTTTGATATCAAACACCCCGCGATCATGGCGCTTGCAACAGCGTCGAAATATCGGGAGCCCAAAATAAACAATAGTCACGGAAGATATCCCGTAAGTGACAATTAAGTTTAACTTTGATATATTTTTCTATCGAGAAAATGTTAATTAGTAATCATTTCAAAACATGTAATACTTAGAAGTCCTGAACTCAGCTCTAAATTATTAAATTAATCACAAAGTGAATGCTGCAGTAATATTAAAACGACATCTGCGAAAATCCCCCACAGATTTAAAAGCAGATATTTTTATCTAAATCAACCAGATCTGCTCATTCATTTCCAGAATTACATTAAATATACCAGTCAAATGGTTAAGTTTCTACTTAGTCAAAAAAAAAAGTCCACTTAAACGCAGGACAGAAAAGACGTAAGACGCAGACGGGGCAACGCCGCGACGCAAAACGCAAAGAAAAGTCAGTACAGGGCACGGGCAGGGCGCGGCGCGGACACGAAGCGCGACGCTTGCCCGTCTGCGCCTTGTATAAAAACAGATAGTAGACAGGACGGGCCACGGACGCGAGCGGACGAGGGGCGGGCGAGAACGAGGGTGTGGGCGGAGTGGGACGCAGGTGCCGGTAATTGCGCGGCGCGCGTGTCGCTCTTCGTTCTCGTGGCGCCCGGGCTTCGTCTTTTCTTTCTATATGTTTTAAGGGGCCTGTTACAAAAAAACGCGAAATTGCAAAGTTTCCTCGTTGAAATTGTATGATTTTACTTCTTTGCTTCAAATAATAATTATTTGTTAAAAATAGGTCGTTATCTCCACTACAACAATCTAAAACTAATTTTAGATAACTTTATTATTTATTTAGTAATCATCTTTCTCCCGAGGCATGTTTTGGCAAAAACTCACGGAGAACTGATTTGGGGGCTCTAATTTGTAGATTCTGTTGAATATAGACTATCACAATATTTTTTTGTCATATCACATTATATCTTATACTTTAATAATCATAAATACATTTTCGTTATATGCCTTTTATGCAATGAAAAAAATGCTGGACCTAATTCAATTATTGACCGAAAAGGCTTCGAAACATGCGTGTAGTGGCCCCTTAAAAAGGCGCGACGGCGCGCGGCGGCGGCGCCCCGTCTGCGCCCCGTCCGCGACCCGCCCTCGTCTTACGTCTTTTCTGTGTGTCCTGCGCTATAGAAATCATTTGTGGTAAAAAGTCTTTTACTGTTAATAATCTATGAGTAGAAAAGTCACAAATATATTGCTGAATTGATTTCAGAATTGAGTGATTGAAGTTTAATAGATACGGGTGGTATCAATAGATTTAAAGTAAAAATTTTAAAGTAATTACATGAGTTTAACTACTTAATTACTTATGAAAACATTTTCATGCAGTAGACTAGAATTTAATCGAAGTAAGAACCGTCAAAGGGAGTAAAGCTAAGAAATCTAACATCAAGCAATTACTTAACTGCAGAATAAAAATCGCTACTTTTATCCCTACTTTTACTCAAGTAATCACTTTAAATTTTTTATAGATACGGGTAGGAGTTGTCAAACTCTGCTTTTATGTTGTATAAGCATTACAATACATGGAAGGAGTCACCATAAGTGGAGTTCGACTACTTAGTTCTATAATAATCAAATACTCAAATCAGAAACTGTCATTATGCTTATGAAAGGGGTTTAAATATTTTAGTACGATCTAGACGCGAGGACTGGTTCGAGGAGGCGCGGGAAAAGAGCATATGGAAGGAATTGGGTGAGGGCTTTGCCGAGCAGTGGGTCGGTACAGGCTATTAATATATAATATCATTTTGCGTCGAGTTGTTTAGTTTGATGTACAAAATACCTTGTAAACGGATGAAAACTAAATTTTATTAGATCTATATAGAGCAACAAGTGCAGCAGTGATAGTCTAGTGGTGTGACCGTCGGACTGCCAAGTCATAGGTCTCGAGTTCGATCCCAAGATACTCACCGATTTTTCGGATTAATGTGCGTTTTGTATAATTATCACTTGTTTCGTTGAAGGAAAACATCGTGAAGAAACTAGCATGAGATATTTGTAAAGCCAAGTCAGAGGAGGGTAAAAACTGACGCCAGGTTAGGCACTAACCACACGATAAAGAAAAAAGAAAAAGTGCAACAAAGATCTAAGGAAATTTAATAATACTTTGTGGTGTTACGTTTACTGAACAGATTGATCTTGTTTGCATATTCCCGCCGCCTCAAAGCACTTACCAACACAAGCACTGTTCTGTGCCGGCTTTTAATAATTTGTTATTACTTTCCTTCGCCGACCCGCCTTGAGCAAGCGCGGTGATAAATGCTCTTGCCTTCTCTGTATGAGAAGAGGCCTTTGCCCATCAGTGGGACAGTAATAGGGTGGTATTATTTATTATTATTTTACTTTCCTTTAACCTATAACTAGTACACCCACATTTTGCATTACATATTTAAATAAAGATAAATCACCCATGAAATCGGGGGGCTTTTGCGATCAGTTCAAATCCAGACTCCGGGCAAGGCAGTCCGTGGGTTTTTCTGTCAGCGATTTCTCGTGTGTTCACAAAAACCTAGAAAACCTCAACAGCAGTTTGCCCGGCTTGCCCGGCCTGATGATAGCACCCAGGGCATCATGCTCAGCAATAAAGCTTGCTAGACTAGTCCGACGTGACAGTAATGTTACGTCATAAACTTAAATAACTCTCCCCGAAGGCAGAGAGTCTCCAAGAGTACCCACACGAAATAGGAAATAGAGTTAATAAATAGGATTATTATGGATTAAGCGGTTGACCTAAGTCTGACTAGTATCAGAGTACATCAGTTACCAGGCTTCCATTTGAGATTGGATAAACATCGTCCTTTTAGACTAGCGCTCTCGATGCAGTCCCCAGTGAAATCAACGGCCAAGCTTTTATACAAACATACCAATAAGCAGGTTAAACCCAGCTTTAGTCAATTTATTCTGCAGTTGCACCCCTGCAATTTGCATTCGGGGTAAACAGCGAGTGAAGTCAGAAAATATTACTTGAGATGCCGCGATCTACTTTCGCGTTAATCTGTATGTCAAACATATTTTGAGCCCACCTAAGAAGGATCTACTAGTTTTCCAGTTTCTACATCGGGTGAAACTGTATCGTAGTAGTATCGCCGAGCTCTGCTTCAGAATGTACCTATGAAATGAATAAATGAATTCTTTTTGACAGGTTTTATGCGTATATGCTAGTATGATAGTGTTTTGAAAACATAATACAACAAATTTTACTCGATAAAAAAGAAATCAAACTTATCTCTAAAAATTTCTGACGAATGACGACCCGAATGGCGCAGCGGTAGTAAGGCTGCCTTACGTTCTTAGGGTCCTGGGTTCGAATCCCGGTTGGAGCAAATGTTTGTGTGATGAGCATGGACATTTGTTTCCAAGTCATGGATGTTTATATGTATAATAAGTATGTATTTACAAACAAAAAGTATCTATGTAGTTTATCAACTATCTGGTGTCCACGACACAAGCCTCGTTGCTTAGTGTGGCACCAGATGGCGCTGTGTGTTAATGTCCAGCGATATTTATTTATTTCTTTAAACGAGTAAAAACCATTCTAAAATACATGCGATCATTCTGATTTTTGTGGCAAGCAACATATTAGCTTGATAGTGTTTTATTGTCCAATCAATAGATGTTTTGCAAATCGCAAAACACCACTAATTTCGCACTATTCGGACCGCAGTGACTGACGTACCAACCACTTTGTAGTGCAAGCTGATTAGAACTTTATTCTATTAGATTTTCAAACGAAGTTTGAACCACCACAATAATAGAGTTGCTAATTTAGCTCCTGTAGTCGCCTTAATATAATAATTTTCCTAAATGTCTGTGCATTAATCAAGCAAACATTGCAATAACAATATTATATTAACATCTTTGTAAAACTTTAAGTAGTTTTCAAATAAAAGTGTTTCTTTGATACAAAGCGTTTGACGTAACTACCGGCGACTATGCGTTTTGAATTTGCGTTCCGGTTTACCAAAAACACGCTAAATAAAATATTAAATTGTAAAACAAGTGTTGTATTATAAAGTTACAAAAGTGTACTTTTTAAGGAATAATTTTTATTTTTTTGAATTTTTTGCATATTTCCCTATTGTCATGGAATAGAGAATATTTTATATACGTCGAGTATTTCAAACGTAATCATATTTTTTTTTGAAAACATGGGTAATTGGTACATAGATGTGATGATGATGCCAGCTATCGATTGATATACATTTGATGTGTGTCTGATCAAATCAAAGTTGTGCTGAAGATGAATGATAGTGTGAATGGACCAACATGAATGAACTTAAACTTTGATAGCTCATATCTCGGAAACGTGACGCTATTGAAGATTATGTACCAAACAAAATTTGCTTGTATATACACATTAAAATTAAACACGGCCACTATTTTGAAAATCTCTCTCTCTACACACTACAAAGTAGTTGTTACGTCGGTCACTGCGGGCCGAATAGTGCGAAATGAGTGTTTTTTTTTGCGATTTACATAAAATCTATTGATTGGACTAAAAAAATAAAACACTATCATGCTAATATGTTGCTTGTAGAATTATTTGCCACAAAAATCAGAATGATCGCATGTATTTTAGTATGGTTTTTACTCGTTTAAAGAATGTTTTAGAGATAAGTTTGATTTCTTTTTTATCGAGTAAAATTAGTTGTATTATGTTTTCAAAACACTAACGTACTAGCATATATCCTGAAGAATATCATATATTTTTCTAGTTTTGTTTATTGCAGTGAATCAGATGCTTTTTTGCTATAACACTCGCGTTTAGCTCCTGTAGTCCCCTTAAGGGTAACAAATTAGATGTAAACAAGGCAGATACCTAGAGGGAAATGACGTCAAACGCTTTGACAGGAATGGCCGCGATAGTAACGGACGTTTGAACTGTCGTAGAAAATTGTAGAAGTGTAAATTTTTTTTTAGCGACAAGCAGTCGCTGATCTTAACTTATATATACAGGGTTATTTGTAAAACACCGACAACCTCTCAGGACTTACTAACATCATAATCAACAACTTTTGTTCTATGACTTTTAAAAATTCATCATATTTTAGTACATCAGATTTTCATACAAAAATAAAAATATTTAAATAGAACGCTCTAAATGTTACGAAGTCTATGCGAAGCAAAAGAAAGCGATAGTACAATAGCGAGGGGAGCGGGGATAGGGCGGCGGGGCCCGTAAGAGCGTTCAATTTAAATATTTTTATTTTTGTATGAAAATCTGATTAACTAAAATATGATGAATTTTTAAAAGTCATAGAACAAAAGTTGTTGATTATGATGTTAGTAACATAGTCCTGAGAGGTTGCCGGTGTTTTACAAATAACCCTGTATATTCGTTATTTTTTTGGGTTGATAGTACTGTACTTTATTCATTTAAGTAAGAAACAAATACATGCATATTATTCCCTATTGTGTCAACGACTCAATTGGTCGATTCGAACAAGCTTCAACACTTCGCTTCGGCTTGAATTCTACGAACTTCAGGTTAGTTTAATAACCTAAGTTGCATACGACTTGCAAGTTAGTTAGTCAAACTAACATACTAATGCTGTGAAGGTGTGTATAAAGGCAGGGAACGTGTTTAATTATGATGTAAAACTCATGAGCTTGTTCTATCACAGTTCTATGTATCTGTTTGAAGACACGTAGTTCATGATTCTGGCTAAGAAATTAATTCTGATAATTGTATATGTACATACCTCATCAGAATTATTCCTGTTGAGAAACTGTTCTAGGGAATATTGTATAGCATAAATATGTACGTATATTTTCTAATTAACTATACTATAATAATATACATTATTTAATCATTCCTTGCGTCGAGTCCCTTTACGTCGACTCGTGATTTTTCTTGGTTTTGATGCACTGTCTTTTGTTACACCTCGACATTAAACTAACTAACTTGAACAATAAACTTAAAAAATGGCGTCAAAAAACTCAACGCGGTCAACTGGTAATGTCCCCAAGAGACTGGCGGCATTACCACGCTGTATGGCAACGCTAAACCTTTGGCCAAGGTAAAAGCCAGCCCTTGGGTCACGGGAAGTTTCAACTAAGCGTTTAGAGACTTCCTTAAAAAGGCTGTGAGCACTCGGATACCACGGTCCCAGAGTTTCAACCCCAAACGGCTCGAAAATATAGTTACCAATAAGGTTACTAAATCTACGCCGCTTGAGGTTCTCCGCAGCCGCAGCCGCGGCCCCTGCACAGCACGATGGACTAAGAAGATGGGAAGGCAAGAGTATCAACACACAGCGTCCCACACTAAAGGCCACCCCATCTTTCATGGAAACAAAACATGCCGTCCTGTCACATGCCATCGTCGCGTGCAAGCCATTGGGTTCTAATAAAGCTGGGACGCTAACGGTGACAAGAGATCGTCTGATGTTGTCATTTAAGTTCGCGTGCCGTGCAAAACAACCCGCACTTCGGCTGCATGACAGGCCGTGGTGTTCGAGACTGTTGACAACTTCACCACAGTGACAGCGATGAGGAGAACAGCATGGGGCGCCTAGGCGTAGAGAAACAGCGTAGCGGAAAGTTGTGTCGTCAAGCAACGAGTGACGACGGTAGTACGTGAAGCCAAAGACCCGACTCCCACTCACCCACAGCCAGCAGGCGCGCACGCTCAGCAGTAGTAGCAGACGTGTTCAGTAGATTGATCTGAACTACTCTGCAGAGCGACTCGTCCCACCGTCTCTGGGAAAAAGGAAGGTCGGGTTCTTTAGAATTCGGGCAAGCGAGTTTCCAAGTGTTAAAAGTCGGAGAAGCACGGCACATCAAAATCAATCAGTGTGGAAGCCAGGATTTTCCTGATTAATTTCTCAGTGCCGTGGACTGAGGATATATAAGCCGGTAAACTAATACTAGAAATTTTGCGTATATTGTATAAATATTACGTGATAACTTTTCAGAAATGTGACGCTTTTGAAGATTTGACACATAAAATACTTTTTTTATATAGTCACCAGTTATTAGTTGTTGTTAGTTATTAAATGCGTGGCTAATAAAATCAAATTTGTACTGATGGTGTAATCAGTAAACAGTTTCAATATTGAAAACACTTATGTCTCGGAAACGGGACGCTTCACAAGATTTCGTCCCAAACCGCCGCATTATTTGTGAAAAATAAAATAAAAGTTAGGCAGGCCAAATTATTTAATTTAAATCCCTATTCATACCGTTGTTTTTGTAATTGCGTTATGGCTTTTCAGTGGGTTGAATAAATAAATCAATGAATATCCCACAAAAAAACAGACTTCTATGAAAAAGAGATAGTGGTTACAATTTTGCCAAATGTTCCTTGCAAACAGTTACCAATACCAATGTAGAATATTGTACCTGTGGCTATACGCTACCACACGTGCTTCCAAGTGGTCGGCTGGTTTTAGATACACGCGTGTCCTTTATACTTAAACGGTAACCCGTCCTTGAATGACAGGTTCGCCGAAAATGTGGGACGGAAAAAATATAAATATCTTTGTCATGGAAACCCTAATAATGGTTGAATGAGTGAACATTGACTCATAATTATAATTATGGCAATTTGAATATTATGTTTGATGTGCTTATTGAACAAATTCTTTGATTTTCGAACATAAACCCCTAATTCGTACAAATATAATGTTGATGTCTTTTTCCTTATTGGAATAGGCAGAAACAACAGTACGTTACCTGATATGATCCTTATATACTTCTTTTGCGTCGTCCACCTCTGATATTTCTTTATGTTTTACATACTAAAACCTGCCCAGAAAACATACATATTAGTTACACCAAAAATCACATTAATCATGGGGATGAGCATTTCTGTAGCCATAAACACCCCTAACCAACTGGCACTGAGACATTTTCCGTTCATATAAATACGAAAGTACGTTATCAAAAAACGCGGAATCTAACATTCATTTCTCGAGGTTCAAGTTAGTGTCTCTCGGAAAACAAACAGTGCGGGAAAACATAGTGAGGAAATCTAGAGGAATCTAGGGAACCTAGACACAAAAATCGAAGACATGTGGCATCCACCAACCCCTACTGGGCCCACGTCCCACGAAGAAGAATGTCCAGCAGTGAGAACATTCTAGGCTGATTATGCCATGTTAGTGCTTATCAGCGTGGCAAGTGTTAACCCGAATTCTTTCCCTTGCTTCAGAATACGTCAGTCCTCGAGAACCATCACTGGCGTTCCGCCGTGAGCTGCCTGGTCGAGAGCGGGATCCTGGATAACCTGCCGGAAATCCAAGGGCTTCAAGAGTTGCTGATGGACCAGATCAGCTCGCTAATCCTCGCCACCGACATCACTCGTCAAGCAGAGTACCTGACTACCTTCAAGGTTAGTACTGATTGAACATGATTTGTGTGGGAATTCTGAAATATTACGGTTTTTGTTCCTTTTTCACGTGTCGCGGGATCTTCATACCACACTCAGTTTCAAAAAGGGTTTTTCTTAGTATAGTTCTACAACAACCAAGTTATAATAAAACAATTTCGAATTTCAAAAAACACGCGGTAATGATACTACGCATCTGACCCTTTTTCAGCGACAACGTCAGTGTTGGGATAAACAAAAGTATTATTAGAATAGTCTAAATCAGGATCATTGTTGGTATAGCTATCTTTTGCGTGTGGTTGGACGACGTTACAAGTAATTTAGGGATGGAGTACGATTCATGGCACTTTTAGTGAATTATTTTATTACCACTGCTCTTAAAACGGTGAAGGAAAACATCGTGAGGATACCAGCACGCTGGTATCTTAGAAGCAATCATTTGAAGACATGTGACATTTACCAATCCGCACTGGGCCCGCGTGGATTACGGACTTCTCCCTTCACAGAGAGCTGTCTATTAATATAGCCAGTGCCACTCACATATTGCCATTTACAGAAACAAATATCATTGAAAATATTTAAAACAACATCCCGTTTTGTTTGGGATGTGTAATTAGTCGTTTCAACAGAAAATACTTTATTAGACGAGTTAATTTGTTGTT
This sequence comes from Xestia rhomboidea, assembly GCA_963853795.1. Classification (NCBI taxonomy): domain Eukaryota; kingdom Metazoa; phylum Arthropoda; class Insecta; order Lepidoptera; family Noctuidae; genus Xestia; species Xestia rhomboidea. The sequence goes on from OY970756.1 coordinate 3,395,735, forward strand.
GTGCTTGTGTTTGAGTCCGATTTCAATACAAACCGGTTTGTGTGGCACCTGCACTCAGTTGAAACTTATTCATAATAAAAAACCTGTTTTTCGGGGTTCCATGATAGTTTTGTATTTTGTCGGCGTGCAGCAGTTGCGTAACGAATTTTATTGAACTTTGAATCATAATCATATTAATTCAATACAGAGCACCTTAAAATAAACACAAAATAGACAGATCGTTGGATGTGAAGTGGTTCAATGTAAAGATGGCTTGGCTGTCTTTAGTATAAACTGTATCACGAGCTTTGTTTTGATTTCAAGTATAGGTTTTTGTGGTTCATTTTAATTGGGTTACATTAATGGCGTAGTTTCTATCGATTATGAAGCACCCGTGATGTGTGACGTGTGGCCTGCATTAACAGAACTTTATTTTATCTCGACCGAACAAGAAACCTCGATATCCGTGGGGAAAAGCAGCTTGCTGTAAGCTGGCTAAGCCAAGCTCACTCACTTAGCTTACAGATTAAGCTAAATGCAAAGGTTTAGCGCCTTCAAACGAATTATTGGTTTTAGGCCTGAATTCCTGTCACGCTGACGGTCGATCGCGCACGGTCGGTCGCGTAGCAAATACGCGCCGCTGACGTCAGCGTCGCAGTATGATGCTATATAGAACACAATGCTATATAGAATACACTGAGACCGACGCACGCGACCGGCGTCAGCGCGACTGGAATTCAGGCCCAATACTCTATGCCGTATAGTAAGCTGCATAAAAATATATAAGCGTTTATGTACACCTTATAGGACCAAAAACGTCCCCATATTATAAAGGTTTTGGGGGCTGCTTGGAAATATTGTTTCCGAGAAATTCTGAGTAATTGAAATAAGATTTTATGAACATAATCAAGGCCATTTGTAACCGGAATACAAACAACCTCTCGTTGAAAGAAGTGCTTAGGTATCTAAAATTGGAAAACCAATACCTCTACTTTGACGTCATAAGCTACCGATCATACGACATGATTTCCTCAATTGAAAATTTGAGAATATTATTCTGACGCCCTTAGAAGAGAAATATCTTTGGTTTTGTTCGTTAGGAGTAAACCTTGTCTAGACATCTTCGCCTTAGTCTGCCGCGATCAGTAGGACCACGTGTAACATGCACTTCGTTTTCTGGTAACATGAACTTGGAACTTAATTAATCTTCTGCCATAGCATTAAGTGGTTGGAAAATATCGTTGATTTATCCTCTGTCATAGAAGAGATCGGAATAAGAGAATATTTACCTTTACTTACAAGTAGCATACAATTATTCCGAGACTTTTGAACGGGGGTAATATGCACATGGTACTTACTGCTCTGAAGTTTAATCCCTAGGTATTCCGATTCGAAGCGGCGATCGGCGGCGGCGACCTCTCGCTCCCGGCCCTGGTGCAATCCACGGTCCGGAGCGAGACGGAATGGGACGCCGTCACCTCCTTCTGCGAAGCAGTCATGCTAGCGAAGGAGGTGGCGGAACGTGATAGGGAAAGATCCACACGTCCTGGCCGCCGCGGGAGATGCCCCGGGCGTCGGGGGCCACGTGGTGGCTTCCGGCCACCGTAGGCGCGGGCGCGCGGGCCTGTGGACGGGGAGCTATGGGCTAGCTCGCCGTCCTTCCGTCTCATGACGACAGGCCGTGTCGACGGCGCGTTCGTGTTCCACGCGCGCCTCAAAGAGTGTCAGCAACAATGAAGGGGTCCGCAAGGGCCGAAGCCTGCCGGGGCTGCGGGACTATTCGAAAGAGATACCGTGGCCCCGGAACACAAAGGGCGATGAAGGAACATGGATGGGTTTTAGTCAGTAAAAGTCTGACACTCCCTCCTGCTCCGCCCAGAGCGGGAGGAGTCATTTGATGATTTCCCATCCGAAAAAAAAATAAAAAAAGGTATTCCGATATCCGGTCTACATCAGTCCATGTTACATCCATTCAGGTCTGTGCACTACCCGAGCTTCTGTGCGCCATGGCTACTTGATTACTTTAGGATTTGCGTAGTACCGCCTTTGATGCACTTTGATGAATACCTACAAACAGACCGACTTGTTAGCTAATCCCGGTTTACTTCAATACATATTCCGTCGCAGTTATTAGTAACGTTTGCAACGTGACTGACTGAAAAACATCAAAGAATTAACAATTTCCATGGTGCCATTCCTGGGTAGAATCAGATCATGCTTATCATGTAAATGCATTTTCATCTAAACCAAGTCAACATGTAAAAGGAGACGGAAACGATTACATACATTCTTGGGCCTGGATGTAACGAGATGAAAATGTTTTCAGTCCTTTGCTGAAAATTCTATAAGTTTTGACAATCTGAGTGCTGAGTTATTAGAGGTTTAGCAAAAGTAAGGTTATGATGGTGGCCGCCACTTAAATCTGAAATAAAGATCATTGCTCTCTCCTTAATTTCTCTGCGTAGGTACCCCGACAATACATTATGAATCGTTTTTTATTACTAGAAAAATTCAAGGATCACGATAAAGGTCGTTTCAGGACAAGTTTATTTCATTATTTCTGTTTTCGGAATTGCGTATTTGAATAAATGTGCGGGTCAATGACCTTAAATTTTTGACGACGCGAATGTCGCAGCGGTAGAAAGGCTGCCTTACGTTCTTAGGGTCCCTGGTTCGAATCCCGGTAGGAGCAAATGTTTGTGTGATGAGCATGGACATTTGTTTCCGTGTCATGGATGTTTATATGTATAATAAATAAGTATTTACAAACAAAAAGTATCTATGTAGTATATCAACTATCTGGTGTCCACGACAGAAGCCTCGTTGCTTAGTGTGGCACTAGATGGCGCTGTGTGAAATGTCCAGCGATATTTATATATTTATTATTAATTCAGAATTTATTTGACGTTAGGTATAATAATAATTCCTGAAGTAGAAAATATGTTCTTTAAGCACTAATGATTATTATATTTAGTGGAAAATGTTTAAAGTTCTATAAATGAACGTCAATGAATTGAAATCACGGGTAGGTAACAGAGTATGTATGGAGTTATGGAAAGAATGTCTACAAGAAAAACAAAACATTTTATTGTAGTATGTTATGCATCTTCTATTATAGTTAAAATGTCGTCTAGAAACTGTGCAGGTCAATCAATATAATCTTGGTACTTAGCAAAATAACAATTCTTAGTCAAACGTGTGAGCGATCTGCGGTGTCCAGAGTGAAAGCAAGGGTCTAAGTCGGCAGGGCCAGAATCCGTAAAATCAAAGCGAATCTAAAAACTAATTAGGAAAGTATTCGATACGTATCGGAAAACACGAAAAGTCGCCAACCGTCTTCTAGGGTGATAGTGTTAATGTCAGTCAGCTGACATACCAGTGACATAGACTAAAAATATAAGGCTGATTAAAATCAGCCTTATATTTTAATCCACATGAAATCGATAATCAATATTGGTTTTTTAGTAACTTGTTAATATTTTTATATCAATGTGACTGTTATTAAATGTACTATACTGCATATACATATTTGTATTAAGTACTTAAGTACATTTAATTACTTGCAGTCAATTATTTTATTTTTGTAATCGATTACTCAGAATCGATAATCTCACGAAAACAATCTTGCTCATATTCATTTCTCCGCTTCCAGATTGAGAATTGAGGTGATTTTTCATATTCTAAAATGAAAAATATGAATAATTTTTAGATCATAATATCTCAACTTATTACATTTTGGCCCACCGTTTTCCATCTCCACTAATCTCAAAAGCATAAGACGAAGCGGTTCTTTATTTCAGCGTTCGTGTTCCACGCGCGCCTCAAAGAGAGTCAGCAATAGGGAAGGGGCCCGCAAGGGCCGAAGCCTGCCGGGGCTGCGGGACTATTCGAAAGAGATACCGTGGCCCCGGAACACGAAGGGCGATGAAGGAACATGGATGGGTTTTAGTCAGTAAAAGTCTGACACTCCCTCCTGCTCCGCCCAGAGCGGGAGGAGTCATTTGATGATTTCCCATCCGAAAAAAAAAGAAGAGCGTAACGAGATTCGACATATACAAACTTATACAAGTTGAATAAAAGCTATTTAAAAATAAAGTTGAGTCTGTTGCTTTTTAAGTCAATGATACAAATTTAAAGAGGGTGAACTATATTTATCTGATAGGCCTGATCACCTTATCAGTAGAGTGATCCTGAATACAAGTCTCTATTTTTTACTTTTTCTTACATTATCATATTTTTTTATTCTTGAAATCAAACCATGGACGATGTACAGTCATGGTCTTTTCCGCCTGACCAGTTAAAAAAAAAATCACTTATATCACGCGGAGGCGCCGAGCCACGCCCCCTTAAAGTTTAGGCATATTAGGAAAGCGTAAACTTTGGCGCGCAAAATGACAATAATTCTCGTTTGGCGTGCGTCGTCAGTGCGCTCGGCCGATCGGTATCATTTCATTCATTATTTCTATACAAAGTCAACGGGGCGGGGCTAGAGAGCGTTTCTATGTTGTAAGTGCAAGCAAAAATTAGCTTAGTGGTGATCAGGCGGGAGTGTCCTCTATAGTACGTAAAGGGAAGGGAAGGTTTTATAACGCAACACCCCCTGAGACCGTCAAGGGCGATAGTATTCAGGAAAACGCACCCTACGGCCTGACCGTGTCCTTTTGATTATCATCATCGGTGACAACACGTGTACTTAAAACATTTTAATAAAATTGGACTCAACTTGAAGCAGTTAATAAAATACTGTTTCTCTAGATGAATGTTTACATAACTTACAAAAGTTGACTGAAACCACATAAACTCCAAACAATGCTTTCACATTGTTTTTGTATAAAACCTTGAACCTTAATTAAAGCAGCTGATAATGAGATTGATTAAAAACACAAAACAGAACATTTTGCACAGGGAAGAGAGTTTATTTCACGTAACTTGGGAAGATGAATGAGACCAGCTGTTCATAAAACGTTGCCGTATCGTCTCAAAGAAAGTACAAAAACGGTTCCCCTCGACCCGCTCCGAGTGAGAGCACAACGTGGACGGGTAACAAAGAACAGTTCCGTAAAAGCAGAACCCTTAGTTACATTGAAGGATACATGCACACGAGTCACGAGTACCCTAGGAGCAAAAACTTGACATGGAACACGACTCTTAAGGTAAACCCACAATGTTTGGGACTCAGTGATTCCGAGAAAGGTTGCTCGGAGCTATTAAAATAACGTTGAGCCGACCTAAACACGGGAGAATCCTTTTATACGGTTTCATTAATGAGATTTGAGTGTGCTACTTCCCGGTACAAATGTTATGATGGTACAAACTAAATAAGTAATCCTAGTCTTTGTTGGTTTCCTTATCGAGGTAAAGTAAAGCTAAGCGAAAACCCGTTTATTCGTTTTATAAATATCTTTCGCTTCAATTTACAACATATTTCTTGTTACTAGTTTCTAGTCACTAATAGTTACAAACTTCGTGAATGTCACTGCTTAACATCTTTTTATCATCATATCCAATATGAAATGTTTTCTATCAAATAATTTGGCTGCGTAGTAGTGTCAATATCAAAAGATTGAATTAGGTATTTGTTATTACCGGCATTGCGTTTCTAAAGAAATCCAGACCAAATACCTCGTTAAACAATTAAAACAGAAATAATTATTAATCATATATAATCAGAGATGTGTAAATGAGTTTCATGCTGAATCAGTTTCGTAAATGAAAAAAGTTTTTGTTGGGGCAACTACTCAAACAAACCGAATCATTGATTACAATTAATCCGGCAAATATAATCGAAGGACGGAAAGTTAAAGCTGCCCGTTGCAAAACGCAGTTCTCACGGACAGCTTATTTGAACCTTGGAAATCTAATTGAGTTTGACTTAGGTTGACCGTGGTCCAGTTACTTGATTACACAGTGTAACTCTAAGTAGAACACCGCAATGCAATTAGCACCTAATTAATTAATAAAAAACTTGAAAGTTTCAAACAGTAAAACTCGGCAAAGCAAAGCAAGTCCAAGCCATTTCAAAGTCGGTTTCTTGCGGCGAACTTGAAAGATAGCTCTTAAGCCTTGATTACATTGCTACTTGCTTTTCTACAGAAGCTCCTTTCGTCTTTCTTAGTATATCTGAAACGTTTCTGACATCGTGAAGAAATCTGGACTACGTGTAACAAGTGAGTTAGTAGTACACGCAAGCAAGCTGGCTTGCGTGTATGAACGTAGCCGAGGCGAAAGGCGTCTGTAAGGAGTGATGAGTGAGTTTGTTTGTTGGTCTCGGTCTCACCTGTTTAGGTGTTGGGAACTGTTCAGCCGTTAGGCTAAGCTTGTCATTTATACAGGAAAGTAGGGACACCGACTTTATAATAACAGAAATCACGTCACGACGCGGGCCGACAGCCGCCGAGTTCACCCGATCACCCGACGCGCTACGGACAGCGCTCGCTACCGCGATATGTTGCTATTTCGTTCTGTCGTTGGCGTTTTAGGGCTACCGCAGATTATAGACAAGACTGTCTTAAGATAGACAATTACCCTACTAGTGCGAGCGAGATAGACTATGTATTCTCGCTCGCTAGTAGGGTAATTGTCTGTCCAAAGACAGTCTTGTCTATAGTGTGCGGTGGCCCTAAGACAGACTATTTCCCTTTTTTTTTTTTAGGATGGGAAATCATCGAATGACTTCTCCCGCTCTGGGCGGAGCGGGAGGGAGTGTCAGACTTTTACTGACTAAAACCCATCCATGTTCCTTCCTCGCCCTTTGTGTTCCGGGGCCACGGTATCTCTTTCGAATAGTCCCGCAGCCCCGGCAGGCTTCGGTCCTTGCGGACCCCTTCCCTATTGCTGACTCTCTTTGAGGCGCGCGTGGAACACGAACGCGCCGTCGACACGGCCTATCGTCATGAGACGTACGGACGGTGAGCTAGCCCATAGCTCCCCGTCCACAGGCCCGCGCCTACGGTGGCCGGAAGCCACCACGTGGCCCCCGACCCACTCCGATCCAGCCTGTCCCCTTGCTGTCCTCTCCCAGCGACGCCCTAAGCCGAGGCCCGTACCCCGCAGGGGGTGCCCTTAGCGTGTAGTCGCTTAGTTTGTAAGTTTTTTGCCCTGGCTGGAGGCCTTACACTTAAGGCACCCACAGGAAAGTCCGGTTAAGCAGACGACAACCTCTCTGGTTGAACTGCGAGATGCCATTTCGAAAAAAAAAAAAAAAAAAAACGTGGCCCCCGACGCCTGGGGCGTCTCCCGCGGCGACCGGGACGTGAGGATCTCTCCCTGTCCTGTTCCGCCACCTCCTTCGCTAGCATGACTGCTTCGCAGAAGGAGGTGACGGCGTCCTATTCCGTCTCGCTCCGGACCTTGGATTGAACCAAGGCCGGGAGCGAGAGGTCGCCGCCGCCAATCGCCGCTACGAGGACACGGCGGTGCTCCGCCCAAGCGGGGCACACCTCCACCGTGTGCTCCACCGTGTCCTCCGGTCGATCCTCACAATGGTGACACCCGGGCGTCTCCTCCCGCCCGATTCGGTGCAGGAACTCACCGAAACAGCCGTGTCCGGTAAGAACCTGCGTCAGGCGGAAGGTGAGGACGCCGTGGCGTCTCTCCAGCCACTCCTCAAAGAGGGGACTTATCGCCACTATTGTGGCGTGCCCTCAGACTATTTCCCTTAGTTTGTTGTTGAGTGAGAGTGAGACATAATTATAGCGCGAAAGCAGAGCCCGTATAACAAATGCTATGCGCTATGAACAAATAGCGTGTTATTTTTTGGCGCTATATATATATACTAACACCACTAACACCGACGCACAAACGGTTACACGCATTTGTTCCATACACAGCTGTTCCTTGCATTTTAACCGTTTAGGTATTGTAGTTTTGTAGGAAACTGCTAATAACCGACGAACAGTTTCTATGGTTTAGAATGATGTGCTAAATACGTGGTGACCGTTGGTGCGTTGGTGTCCCTTCCAGCCTGTATACATCAGTTGACGATCCACCGAGAGCAAGCGTGGTGATCACAGCTCATGCCTTCGCTTCCCAAAGAGAGACCTTTACCCATGGTGCGGTGGCTTGCGGTAGGACAATATTAGGCTTGGATTAATATAATCGCGGTCAATTGCTACTTTGTTTTGAGACGTGAACTTTTCAAACAAGTAAGAATTGTACTGTATAAGGACTTGTATATTCAATTACGCTCGCTAAACCAAACTATTCAAAAAATCAAGCTACGTTTCATCATCATGAAGACTTATCGAGCTATCCTTCTGCTTTATCAAGTAAAATATAATACGTATTTGGTAATTTATTCTCCATAAATAACACATTACGAAAATATTTAATTACTGTCAGATGAATTACGCAAACTCATCTGAGTTTTGATAAACACTAATGTGTTTCGCATTTAATCCGTCCTTAGGTAACTAAGAGTATTAGCCCGAGATCAACATGGGGTGACGACACGGTGTAAAAAAAACACCCTAACAAAGCTGACAGGGCCTTGTTTTTCCCGTCAATGCGATAATTTTTTTTTACTTGACCTTACCTGGGAACCTTCTAGTGTCAAAGTTAAAATGAAAGTTATTAACGGTATAACTTTATTCTACAGTCCTCCATTACCCCTGTAGTTTATATTCAATGCATCCATTAGAACAATGAGTTGAATGCGTTAGGATATTGAACACTATAAGCCGTGATTGATCACGCCAAAAAAGCAATAATTTTTGCGCATTTTTTCTTAGTTTGATGGGAATTAGGCTTAGTTGACTGAATGATGGGTCCTTTTACACACCCATGTTTAATAATTAGAGTGTTAATAAAATCAGACAGTATTTCAGGTTTTACAGTAAAACTAAGCGACACTGTAATGGTTGTAATTTCAAGCATTTAGTTTGTTTTCGTGCCCTGTCTGCAATTTAAACTTACTTTGCCATGTTAACAAACGCATCGCATTTCGAAGTTACATCGGACAGCTTGAAAAAACCGCTGGTGTTCTTCAGTAAGTGGCATTCAGACGGACGACAACGCGCCAAGCATTAGTAATACCTTCAATACGTAAATAGTACAAATATACTCGGTATATGCCAAACGTCGTGTCCAAATGTCAATAAAAGAACTGTCTGTTCTTCCCGACTTTTCCATTGTTTTCGGAAACTTTTACAATGTTCCTTTCCCTTGGAAACCTTGTTCAACTATTACGAGCATTGAAAAAATAACCAAAACAGTCCAGCTGCTTTTAAGTGAAGCGCTTTAAAGCAGGGTATGGAACTATCATGTTTGTAATTATGTTAATAAATTTTATTGAAACCGAAATTTTCGCACACGCTTCATTTCATGCAGTTTCATGTTAAGAAAATGGATCATTAACGCAATATAAGTAGTTGATATGATTGAATAGAAATAGCGTAGAGTGTCTTATCTCAAAACTTACGGCTATGCAGCATGTGTGGTTTAGACCACTAAACCGAACAACACTCATTGAAAAAAAAAACCGCAAAATATAAATGTAAATCTTCAATACCTATCCGGCCTAAATGTATGGAAAAAGAAGTTCAGTTATAATATAAGATCTTAATATAAGATCTTACCACATACTTAATTGTGACCAAACCTTACTGATCCACGTTGTATAACTTGATCTTTCTTGTTTCTTTATCGTGTGGTTAGTTCCGAACCTGGTGCCAGCTTAAGATAATTTTCAGGTAATAAAAACTAAAGCCTACCCAAAAATGTAATCTAACTAACACGCATCGAACATAGGTTAGGTTGTATGTTGCAAGCGTTGATCTAGTTCTTGTGAAGTTGCATGCCGTTTTATTTTCAAAATAGTTACCACGCCTTAAACGTGTATACATGAATAGCTGGTATCAATACAAACAAACGTTTGTGAGAAACAAAGTTTTGGGTCGAAAACCTATATGGTAGTTCCCGTTGACCTAGAATCACGAAATTTGGCAAAAAGAATGATCTTATAGCACATGTAAAAGGCAAAAATCTAACAACCGTAAATATGTAGTTTAATAACAAAAAGAAAGCAATTTTACAATTACAAACTTATTATTTGCGGTTGGTGCAATAGCCGTTTCTAGGGATCGAACAGCAAAGTTAAGTTTGTCCTTTAAAAAGTTTGTACGGAACCCTCGGTGCGCGAGTCCGAGTCGCTCTCGGCCGGTTTTTATTCAGGCATACGTTTACGTGAAGCGCCACAACCACGCCACAACCACGCCAGCTCTGTCGCGGCTGCTGTCAACAACTGCTGTCTCAATATAAACTTGCTCGTATAACCAATGCTCCGTTTCAACTCGCGGCGACTAAATGAATCCCTAAATGTAACTATATGCTTTTATTTAGGCATTTAATTATTTCAGTAAACATGTACAACATGACAGCTGTAAATCCAAGCTATTGCACAATTAAAAGCAACTTATTTATTATAAAAGGAATTTAAAAAATATTAAATAGTATTAAAAAAATATACAGAAAAAGTCGACTTTCGTTTGTCCTCTCACTCAAATAAATAAGCGCATTTATTTAGGTGTCGCTTATGGCTAGAAATAACGGGGCTAAGGATCGTAAGCCTCTGTTCAAACATAGGCTTTCCTTGAGCCTCGCCACCAACTGTCACCAACGTCATTATGACGTTGAACTGTTTCAGTATATGAGGTCTAAAATGGCCGCTTTAGCCGAATCAAAATATGAATCACGTTAAAAAATTTAAATTCTTAAAACAGACCTTAGGTTATGAGTAAAAAGTCCATTTTAAGAAATAACATTTTTAACGAGATTCGTGTTAAGATTCTGTTAAAACGGCCATTTTAAGCCCCCAGAGCACACCTTCTGTTCTGATGTTCTGAAGCCTAGCTTATCTAGCTGACCGTTGTCGTCGACTGTCGAGTAGCAATTTCACCGCTCCCTTATTTGTTTGTAGTGCCTGAGGGCAACACCGTTAAATTGGCAGAGGCGTGCCGCATGCACTGTTCGCGAAGTACGCTTACTCATACGTGCCGTCCTTTAGCTGATAGATTTATGGAATCAATATTTTACTTAATTACATAGAAACATAACATGACGCTTGTTATCCCAGAAGGGTTAGGCAGATGTGTACCTAATAGAACACCCACATTTCGCCAGTTATGTTTAAGTTCCATGTAATAGGGGGCGAGACTATTGCCAAGAACCGGGCACAAATCCAGACTCCGTGTCTGCTACTGAGATATTCCTTATGAAAAAACCCAATAACACTATGCCCAACCTGGGAATCGAACTCCTCAGCGAGCTCTCCTCGAGCTCAGCAGTCGCGCTTGCGACCACTAGGCCAACGAAGCAGTTACTTAATTAAAATCTTAAAATCATTTAATCACAACCAATGCACAATATACCCAATATAATCATAACCAATGCACAACCAATTTCACTGGATGCAGAAGCATAATATGTTGCACAGTCCTATAAAAGTTGTGTAATGATGGACTAACGATTTTAATAATGCGACTTCTCTAATGGTGAATCCACACAGCCAGACAACAAGCAAAGCCAAGTGTTCAAGTGCGGCTGTGAATCGATATTCTCAGTTATTGTGACTTTCGGTGAAGTGAGTTGTACGCAGATACTGACAATACTGCACTGTCGTTCATTTTGCACACTATACACCGAACAATGAAACGTCACTGCTCTCATCGAAAGCCGTGAACCAACTGTTCCCCCGCTGGCTGCTGCGCGGAGCGGGCGACAGCCTCGCCGGCAAAATGCCCACCGGCTTTATTGCGATTCCCGCACGCAAAGCCGGCAGCAGGCCGCCAGCGCATGCCGCCGGGCTATGTGGATCCACCATAATAACTACAGTGCTATCTATGCCACAAATTAAAAACTAACATTACATTCCTAAAATAATGGCGTTAATTAAAAAAACCCGACAGCAACACTGTCGGGCAGTGGCCCACCAGACACAACTCCCGTCTGGGCGGAGGATCCTCCCTTTTCAATGGGGGATGAATTACTTTACACTCTGTTCTTCATACCCCTAAGTACATTAGGTAGAATTAGGCTATACAAATTACCACTTTATGAAACTGGCACAAATGCAGCTGACACAGTCAATCAAGTAATGTAGTCAATCCCAGGGAGCTCAGAATAATGGATAGACTTTGACCTTGAAAAAGTCATTCCTGCACCTGTATGAGCTTGGAGGGTTGAATTGATGATTTGGATGATTATAATTCTGTAACTACATACGTCTTACAGTCGCGAGCAATATTTTAATCAACATACAACCTAGCACTGGCCTGCAAATTGCAAAAAACGTAAGAAAATTTGAATTTCGCGGACTGGTAGTTCGTGGTGTGAACCAAAGTATGGAAAGGTGTGGCCAATGCGCGCACACTGTCTATTTGTATCATATGAGTAAACGATAACGAGAGAGTTACTGGGCGGCCAGGTTTTAGAAGAAAATAATGATAATTATTTGTGAAATATGACTCGTTAGCGGTTTGGGTATGAATATGTTGACGTCATGTTTTTAATGGCAGACCCTTACGTCAAAAAAATAAAAACAAACCCAACCTTAAATGATGATTTTAAGACTTGCAATTATTTTCTATCGAGCCGATTTCGCCCAATTATGTATCGAGTCCGCGGTCTTTGAAATAGGTATAATGTATATTAAAATATATTTTTTTGATGTGCTAGAACAAATAGTTTTTCTTAAAAAACTGCTTAAATAACATCAATTAGGGGCTGACAACACTGTCAGCCCCTTAAGTTTGTTACAAACTGTGAAAGCATAAATGTACTTCATTGTAACAAAATCTGAAGAATTTAGTACTGATTGTGTTTTGGAGAGTTATTATTTTACAGAAAATCTATAAATTATAAGATTCATTAGTGAAACGTTCTAAAATACTATTAATGGGTACACTTGCAATAATATTGTAATAAAATAAATTAGATAGCTACGAGTAGGTACATTCATTGACGTTGTGCCAATAATACACAAATTACTGATACCTTACAACTTACGAGCCAAGATACCAAGAAAATAAAATTGGTACATTCATACGAAAAGTGCCTATAATTAATGCTTTTATATACGTACTTATACTTTATAAGGTTCTCAGAAATCTTTCTTAATAAAATAATATAAGAGCTTTATCATAGAACAAAATAATAAGCGAATCTTTAAATAAGATGGTAAAAGATAGCAAAGCTAAGAATTCTCACTTTTGGCACGAGTAACTTCGAGCATTTACTAAACTGAAAATAAAATTTTAAAAAATATATATGAAAAAAAGGAATTTAATTCTACATTTGACAGATTTTGAAAACGTGAGACACTAAGAGACACCTTGTAGAATCAATAATAATAGTGTTAAACCTACAGTACCTAATTTATGCATTTTCTTAAATTCATTCATTTCATTTTCTTCAATTTCCGATAACAACGTTTATAACTTAAGTATGAAATGTTCAAATCAAAGATGTTTTCGTCTTGAAAGCTATCGGTGCCAAGTGCACAGTCCAACAAATTTTAAAGATACAATCAAATTGGGAGATAAGAGTGCAATTTGGGAACCTTAGGTATTTACTTTCACAAATAACGTAGCGGTGTAACTCATTGCATTAACCGTATTATTATCAACAAGTACCACATAATATTATTATTGTCTATTCCATCCAATTAACATCCATAAATTCCTTGAAACCCTATTATAAGCATAACAAATTGATGCATCGTTTTCACACTGGCCGATGTTTTAAATTCACTGTGATTTATCAGCTTTGCTTTGCAGCTTTTAATTGAGTAATCTCGTTGTTTGTTAAAATAATGAAATGTGTACAATCAAACACAAATATGGAAACATTGAACGCACTTCAAGTGCTATCTCATCCCAACGTTACAATTGTAATTTCAACAGAAAATATCTTTCGAACTTTCCTAACCTAAATGTATATTGGTAAACAGTCTTATGCTCGTGATCGTGACGGTACCCACAGGCTTAAATAGGCTTATTGTTCAGAGTCACCCGTCGGAATGGGCAATACTGCGAGCGATTTAGTGGAAACAATACGTTGTCATTTTCATGCACAAATAGTTCACACCACACTAACATAATTAACTGCATAACTTATATGTAACGTAAAAAGTGTTAGACATAAGTAACGCGGCGTTGTTGCAAGGTCTCTTGCTGATTAGTTTTGAACAATCCAGTTCTTAAATTAAAAGTTTAACTCGTATACTAAGTTTATTGTCCGTACTATTAACCGCTGAGGAGTTCTCTAGTGAGGAGACTATACTGGCTGTAGAATAAAGTCATTAAAATGTTTTGTCACCAGACCCAACGCGTGTGCGAAATTTTTTGGTTGGGGAGTTTTAAAATTCAAAATCAAAATCAATTTATTAATCAATGTAAAAATACAGGTGTGTCATAATAGTCGGTAAGCCACAAACTAAGCATCGCTTGTATCTTGTGGCTCAGGAGTGCGAATTTTACAAAAAAATAATTACATTAAACAACAATCATGTGGATATTAAAATATTATAACAGGGTAAGTGGTAACAGGGTGCAGGTCAATGCAAAATAGCAAAATAATAATAAAAACAACGTTTGCATTTCTTGGGCTTGTGTTATGGTGTGTTTGAGTTCTTGTGAGTGTACGTGTGTGTATGAGTGTGGGTGTGTGTGTGTATGGGTGTGTGTGGCTGTATGCAGGTGCTATAGCAAGGCTTCGGTAGCATCGTATGACAATTTCAATAGGGCTACTCTTAACATTTTTTTACAGGTGGTGGTTGAGCAGTCTCGTAGGTCGCAAATTTTACTGACTTTATTATAGGTGTTTGGATGGGAAAAATTAGTACCGCGTCTAGCTAGTTCCGATTTGGTAATTGGTATGGGTACTCTAAATACCCGCTTTTTATTAAGTTGTTGTATTCTGGCAGTTTTTTTACTGTTGCGTGATACTTAAGCGTTGCTTGAAGAATGAACAGTTGTCGTACCCTTAGAACTTTAAACTCCTGGTAAACAAGATCTGTGGGGAATCTGAAAGGTTTTCTTAGTGCAACCTTGATCAGTGCCCGTTGTGCCCTCTCTAATGTAATAAATGTGGTTTTACAAGCCCGACCCCATATACCGATGCAGTACTGCATGATTGACTGGCAGAGTGCGTAGTAGACCGTTCGCAGTACATCGATTGGGGTACAGTCACGGAGTTTTTTCATGACATGGATCAGTTTTCGCACTCTGGAGGATAGGGCATATATGTGGGCTTTGTAAGTCAATTGGTTGTCTATGGTTATTCCGAGGTATTTTATAATGTCAGTTCGTTCAAGTACTTCACATGGGCATGTGTGGAGGGAAGCGTTGTTGTGTTCTTGTGAGCAAGTGTGTATTTTTATGGACATAGTTTGGGATGGGCTGGAGTCACTGGTTTTTGAAAAAGCAATATATTTACTTTTACTGACATTTAATGTCAGTAAATTAGTGTCTAGGGCGTGCGCTATCTGAGTGAGGCCTTGTTCCGCCGAACGATACACCCGCTCACAAGTTGAATCGTGAAAGATGATGGCAGTGTCGTCGGCATAGCAGATCACTTCCGCGCTGTTTATTGGTAGGCTTACTAGTTCATTTATGTACAGCGTAAAAAGCGTTGGGCCGAGGGTACTGCCTTGCGAAACACCAAACGTGATGGGGTAGCAAGGTACTTTGGAGACTGCCTATTTTGGAGTATTGGCACCGTGATGTCAAGTAGCTACGGAACCATTCCAAAGGTATACCCCTTATCCCCGTAGCCTCTAACTTTTTTAGAAGAATCCCGGGAGACACGGTGTCGAATGCTTTTGCCAAATCAAGAAAAACATCGACGCAGCATTTTCCATTTTCTATGTGGTGTGAAACTTGATTAGTCAAGAGAGACACCGCGTCTTTAATAGACTTTCCTCGTCGAAATCCGAATTGTCTGTCCGAGATTATTTTAGTTTTGTCCAGAAAATTGACCAGTTACAACGTTTCACCCCTAAATACTAACGGGATTTATTTAATAGTACTTTAAAAACAATGTTTCACACTTTAGCTTTAAAAAATAATTAATGAACTATAAAAATAATGGTTTTCACTATAAATGCTCAGCTTTGAAATTAATTGAATGAACCATAAAATTAATGGTTGAATATTACCAGGAGAACTTAGGATGCAAAAGCGAGCGAAGCGAGCTCTGGACTTGGGGCACTCGGACGTTAGGTTATGTTAGGTTACTTTAACCAGTGATTCCCAAAGTAGTCCAGGGGTCCAAGGGAAACCCGTCGGGGTCTACGTTGGCGTGAAAAAAATGGGGGTTCACAAGTTGTAAGTGGCGGTCCACGAAAATTGATCTGGTTTCGATATTAAAGAACAAAAATATTAGGCAGATAATAAGCTACTCGAAAAACTAAAAACCGAACAAATATTCCGGTGATGACAGATTAAAAAAAGCATTTCGAAGCTATAAGGTTACTCTGGTGAATGTAATTATATCATAAAATAGAACAGGGACAAGCCACCAAACTTGAATTTTAAGTGTTTTTTTTTTTGATTATTTAGAAAAACTTATAAAAACAAAAAATATGGCCCTAGTTCAACCAAGTAACGTAGTTTACTATAAAAAAATAAGAAACATCCTATCATTTTACACGTTGATTCTCAACGTAGACACGTAAAAGCTGCTTTGAAATTCACCCGTAAACAGCTTGTCACCAGCCACCGGTGGCTGTGAAAAGTGGCCCGTTTGCGCGGAGCCTTTGACTAGCGATCTGCGTGGTGCATAACATGAAGACAACTATGCCAAAATTCGAATTCGTACGTTGTTTGATAGAACTTGAATGAAACTAGAATTTTGCGTTAAGGAACTTAAAAGTTCCAGTTTCATTTAAAAAGGAGGAACCGTAGAAGCGGGAATATGGAAATTATGGAAATGCTGCCATGCTATGCGTGGCATGGATGTAAAACCACAATGGTATTTCAACATCATTCATTGGTTTCACAACGCATTGCATATAAAATTTGAAACAATGCAAAGAATGTCCGATCCGTAAATACCTACTGAAAAATAATGCATCGCCGTTTTACTCGCCGTTTTTGTTTACTTATTAGTCGTTACAGAAACAGAGTTAATTGGAAATAATAATATGTTATAAAATAAAACTTATTTATAACACATTTGCTCGTAAAGGGTCTCTTATTTCACCAATTTCAATATCGTAATGTATCTCATTACGTACTTGTGCTGTAAAGTAAAATGCACGGTTTATACTTTTTTAAATCTTAGCAAAGAGTTTTTATGTCTGAAAAGTGGTCAACATTTTATGAATAAAATTAACTTCGGGAGATGAAATATAATATATAAACATTTAATTCTTTAATTTAATTAATTTTGACAATAAATTACAACCATTTATCTGTAACAAAAACACAAAAATATTAATTTACTTTATTAGTAATACTGGCTATTTTTTGTATCTTTGCCTTAAAAAAAAGCGTTGATGCGCGCGCCTCGCTAATTTGTGAACAAGTAAAAATTATTCCGCGCGCTTTTTCTTTTCGCTGTATTGTTTTTATTTGTTTTATTTATTTCCTCGCAAATATGTTATAAAACGTCGTATGACATACGTGCGCTTTGATAATTACAGCCTCTGCTTTTTTATCGCCCTCGCCTACGGCTCGGGCTAGTAATATCGCCTCGGCTGTAATTTTCAACTTACCGCACTTATATCATAATGTACTATTACAACGTTTTCCAATTAGTTGGTAGACGCTTGTAAAACTGGTAACTATTATTTAATTAAAAATGAAGACTTGCGACTTTTTGCGGCTGCATGCTATGACAATAGTTATCAATGCGTATCGTATTTCTACGGCACTTTTCCTCGGAATCGATATGAACTTTTTCTTTTCGGTAGCTTAAGTCAATACAATTGGCATTGTCCAAAAAATTTAGCCTGTACATATTTTAAAATATATATTTTTTTTAAATATTGTATTTTATATTAACTTAACTGACAGCAGGGTATTTTAGCAAAAAGTTGGATGAGGCGCATAGGTTAAAAGGTTAGGAATCCCTGATTTCCAGCATATCGACCACAGCACAAAAGCTTCTCCCTAAAGACTCACAAACATTTTACGAAAGCCTCTTAAACTGTTAAACCGCAAAATTGAGTAAAGGCCAGGTCACGCCGGATGCGTAGCGTGGCGTGACGCGTGCACGTATCATTTGTAATGTATGAAACTGTATGGAAGATGCCAGACCAGATGCGTGACGTGTGCACGTCCGTCACTCACGCACGCAGAGCCGCATCTACTGACAAAGAGAGTCCGCGCGCGTAACGGCAACGTCGCACACGCGCCTGCAGTGATGTCGTTGTATTATATGACGCTCCCTGTTAGATTGGCAGACCGGGCACGCACGCACACGCATCGGTCATTGCTGCACGTACGCACGCACGGCAGGTTGTATTTATTTACAAACAGAATATAGTTTACGAGTGAAAACGAAAAATAATAGAAATAGTTCGCAAATATGAGTTTATCTACAACACCAAACATAATGAGTACAAAAATAAAAGTTATAAATTATTATTATGGGAGAGAATCGGGACTAAAGTCTCTTTGTAGCAGCAGTAGATTTTTGGCATAGCAGCAACAATAACGCTTGTTCATCAGAAGAACTGCTGTTGTCTAACATCTATTCGCCAAATGCTCTCAACTCAATATGGCTGCTGACAATGTGGCTCGTACGCGCGTGTTGCAGTTACCTGCGTGACGTGTTGCGTGCGCGCGCGACGTGTGCTGCACCGGTCTTGGCCGGTGTGACAGGGCTCGTACACGCGTGCGAACGTCACGTCCAGCTACGCATCCAATGTGACCCAGCCTTCAAATGAAATAAAACGCAACATTTTACGATTGTAAAGGTCCCTAGAGGCCATTCGACGTAGGTCTCTTTACACTTAAACTTTAGTTTCTAGCTCGTGCTAAAACTTATCTAAATCTTTAGTTTACCTTTGCCACTAACTAACACGACTTTCGCCAATTCATAGTCCGTTCGGAGTTATTGACCGAAATCTATAACTATTTGAGCACCGAAGTTAAGATTTTCTGGATAACCAATAGCAATAAGATATACACAATTAGAGAGAGATTTTCAACTGAAACTTTTGCTAATTCGCCTTATTTAAGATGTCAATGTTTTGAAAAGGACGCTTCTTATAATGATGTTTTACTAGTGAAAGTTTATAAATTGACGAAATAACCGTATTAAGTTTTACTTAATTATTGACATTTAAAGCTGTGGCTCCTCTCTGACTCTGAATTAAGGGAAGTCGCCATAATAATCTCCTTGAAAAGATTGGTATTATGTTAACTATTGGACGCTGGGGCAATTCGGTCCATTCTCCAAATGGCTCAACTTGAGTCTGAACGTAAACCATGTTTAGTAATGAGACCGTTAATACGAAACCAGCCTCGTACACACAAGTCGTAAAACATGCATCGCGTACTCACGCCTTGTATCGGGCACATGTATCCGAAACAGATTTTTTATGTTTTGAAACTTTGGAACTTGTGCCTATTTCTAATGCCGAAACCATGTTGAATACAATGTTCTGTAATACCTACGGCTAGCTTTGAGTTTCATAGGTAGGTATCAGATATCGCCGATAGGTAACAGCTTTATTTTTGAACTTAAAATCATTCCTGGATTTTTACATAGGTATTTATTATTCACATGTTATTCACTTGCTTCATATTCCGATGCCCGCTAATAACGTTGAAACGTCATCAAATATCCATTGTGAAGATATTAGACAATACAATTAACTAACACAATACAACAATTAGCGGTCTATGCGACTGACTGACAGATACAGATGCATTTTGAAACATACCAAGCTTGACATTCCATCGAAATTCCACTACATAGGTATGCAGGCATTTTGCTTTGAGACAAATTCCTTGTTAGTATTCTTTGAGATGCAATTCAAATATGTAAGCAAGTAGACAATATAAGCTTATTAATACTATTCAATTTGAATTTATTGCTTAGAGCAGATTTCACTTTGTTAAAATTAATTTTGATTTGTAAAGTATTCCTCTGTTCATTAATATACCTTTGTATAAATCGCTGGGCAAACATGACCTGAAATTGTACAAAACAGTTGTTTACAACGTTGTATAGAGGTTTGAAAGGAAAAAGAGAACGCCTTTGCCCAGCAGTGGGACACGATACAGGCTATCAAATAAAAAATCATGCGGGGCAGTCTGGGGACGACCGATAGAAGTGAAAACTAAGTAACTTGTGAATTGTATCGTCGAGCTATGTGATGTGTGTGATCGTGCGTGTGGGTTTATGTGAAATGTTTAAGTGTTGTTACTAAAACATCATCATCATCTGCCTAGCCTTTTCCCAACTATGTTAGGGTCGGCTTCCAATCTAACCGGATGCAGCTGAATACCCGTATTTTACAAGGAGCGACTACCTATCTGACCTCCACAACCCAGTTGGTGCTGGGTAATAATATATACCCCTTGGTAAGACTGATCGCCTACGGGCTACGGGCTACGAAGCGTGACCGCACGTTACGTCAAGTGACGATGAGTTCAATGTTTTTCCTTCACTCGAAAAGTGCTCAACGCGCCTAAAGAAGTTTTCACTTCAAAAAGATTGAAACCCAAATTTTAAACTATTTCTTTATTCATTTCAGATAATTACCAGTCTATGTTACTCAAGCAATATCCCAATTAGGCTTTTTTATAAGAAACTAACAGATCCGACAGACGTTGTCCTGTCTTTAACTATTAATATTGAAATTCACTTTCTTACTACCTCCTTATACTTTTTACTACTCTACCCTACCTACCCTAGGTACCCACCCACCTACCCTACCTATGGGCCCCCAATCGGTTTGACGTTTTTTTTTAGTTAAGTAAGTCTCTTGTCATTTGTTGTGTATTTAGGTAGCTTGATAATATATTTTCCTTAGTTTACACAATAGTACATTTTGATACAAGTGGAAAGTTTGTTATTGCACCCGAGGCGGAATTAACTCGCGAGCCGTAGGCGAGGGTGTTTTTGAGCCGAGAACAGCAATAACAAATGTCCACGTGTATCAAACGACGTTTTTCAATACACTTTTGAGGAAATTAAATAAAAGAACAAAAATATTTTTGTCATGAATTATTAGGAAACTATGATTTTCTTTTCTTTTTTCCGCGCTTTGCTTTCGCCAGGTTGAAGGAGAAGCAAAGGTATGAAGCCGTTAAACAGCCTAATATAAAAAATACTTGTTTTTATTATTTTTGAATTTAGAACACAAATAAATGTTAATTTGTTTAAAAAAGTGAATATTAGTTTTAAATAATCATGTTTATCTATGATATTCTATTTATAAACACAATTTGAATATTCAAAAAATATTTACGCCGTAAAGCCGCATTATTACTTTGCCGAAATAAAAAAAAACATTAACCTCCGACTATAGGCATTGAACCAATTTGGACTAAGTATAGGTATAGTTATCTGTGGCAATTTTCATTCCCGCACACGTGTTGGAAAATGAAAAAAAATCGCACGTGTGTGAAATACATTGCATGTTGAACCTAATCATAGTGCGTTATGAACCAGTTTTCGAGGAAGTGTATTGAAAACTAAATTTCTGTACGCATGCATAAATATTTGACAACCAATATGTCAATCCTTTTTCATTACTGACATTACTACATTTTTAAATCTAAAATACGCCAACCGAATATTGTGGATATAATATGTTGTCGATTCGAAATATTTATTTAAATACGTTCTTTAAATTGAGGGGAGAGTTTACCGTATCGACACGATAAACATTTGTTTGACTGTTACGAAACCCATGAACATTTTGTAGGTATGGGAAAATGTTTTTCTCTTTTATTTTATTATTTCGTCAATTTCCCAATGTTTTTAATAGTTTATATTTCTCAAACATGCTTGGAAATTTGATCATTATTTGGACAACCTTCTTCGAGATAAATAGAAATTGCTGTACTGGCCAGATACATGCGACCAGGGGTCAGCAAAAGTTGTAAGAAAATCCATATCGTCGTGTTTAGCGGCCAAATAAATTACAGAGTAAACTCATATCTGTCGTGTTATTGAAAATGGAACGATCTTTTACTCTAAAACATAGGCACAAGGCCACCAAGGCGACACAAGACAACCAAGGAGGTAGGGATTGAATGTACGCATACTCAAAAGTTGACGAAATGGGATTTAATGTATGAAGATTAAAATAGTTACGAAATGGGACTTTTGTGACGCTATTTTGACCCGAACAAAGCGCTAAGCTTCCACATTTATTGTGCGAACCGCCAGTCTGTGGAATTCACTGCCGGCTTCTCTGTATCCCGATTATTATAATATACGAGTAGATCTCGTCAAAGTTCAAGTAATAGATATATTAAAGGATCTCTTTACTACGTCTACATAAGTCATCGTTCGAATTCACGTTATGTTCATTTTCATTTTATTTTGCGTACCATAAGTTTAAAGAAATGTTACATTAGGCTTACATCTAAGAACAATTATGGACCCTGTTAGGGCACATGTTTTCGTACGGTACCCTCAGATGACTAAATCTCTATTAGAAAACTATCAGTTAGTTATAGAGTTAAACTGGTTCTAACTGGACCACGCGGCGAACTAGCTGGTTGGTGTTCTAACTATGTATTAGGTTACGTTATAATTACTAAATTATGACGTGCTTTCTATTAGCTGAGCGACTCCTGCGCAGTACTTGTCGATGTTGTAACAGCTACGATTTAGCAGTCACGTCCGATTGATCGATTAAAGTAACCGAAAGTATTTTGGCATGTAATGTTGGTATGCAATTAAAATATTATCAATATCTACTGCGCTAGTAATGAATAATTAGTAAACATTTAATATCACTACTTCAAACTTAAAATAATAATATATTAAAGGTACATGTATAAAAGCAGAAAATAATTAAAGGTCGTTTCGCCCGTATCGCTTTTAGCGGGAATAGAAATCTGGCAGCACTGCCACGTTGGATAGCAAAAATTTATTATTCTTGGGCAAAAAAATAGGTGCCTCGGTCCTTTCATTTCATTTTTCTATCATTCGGGAGGCACGTGAAAATGCCGAGTGCCAAAATCCAACATCGTCGGAACGGCTCACTGATACAAACATGCAACTCTTGATTAATTTTTGGTGCTCAGACATTACAATTCGACATGGAAGACAAAAATAGGCAAAAAGTGAATCAGCTCATATAGATCTGCAAATAAGCATGTCAAGTGTCACAATTAAATGTAATGTTTCCGTTTACCTAAAAATGTGGGTCATTGACCGCCACTGCTACAGCATCACTGTATACATACACAAACCTAATCTGATCTCAAGAAGTGTGTGTTTGTTTGCCCGCTCTCAATCCACAGATAATTCTCCCGCTAATCTATTCAAGATAGACGCCTCTGGGTCACCATTACGCGCTTGCTATGAGACGACTTACCGACCAACCTAAATCTGTGCCACAAATGTATTCATAGTGCGTTTATTTTTAGTTTTCTCCATAAATGTGACGTCATGCGTTTGTCTTCGCGCTTCCACGGACTGTGAGCAGCGTTTGAGAATTTACAAAGTTCTGTATGAACTAGCTATTGTTTTAATTAGGAGAAGATATCATAAATTCATAACATAATCCCCAAAGGGCCTAACCCTTTGGGGATTATGTGAGAGAGTGACGAGCACTAATATGTAGGTAACGCTTAAAGCAAAATTTAAAAGCGATTTTCTCGTGAAATAACGTTTGTACTATGAGATTCGAGACGAAATAGTCTTTCGTAATAGTATAGCTTCCAAAATATCATACTACGAGTATGTAAACTTGAAAACATAAAACTTAAATAAATACAGTCGAACAGTTAAGCCAAGTCACAGGCCCATAGGCGGAATAAATACAGTCGAACAGTTAAGCCAAGTCACAGGCCCATAGGCCCATAGGCCCATAGGCGGAATAAACACTCATGACACAAACCACACGATAGAGAAAGAAAGAAGTCGGAGAAAAAGGTACTTCGTTTGTGTGTTGTGTGTGGCCTGGCCTACCTTTCTTTGTAATATCACAATTATTATTTATTTCACGAAAATGATTGGCGAGTGTTTTACATAGTAAATCTACACCTGCCAATAACTGAGTTAGGTTAAAGCAAGCACAAGCACGTGGGCATTATATTGAAACGCGAATACAAGTCAAAAGACATAAGACATGTTATCGACACTCGACACGTCCGCTCATGTTCCCGAGACGGCAATAAGACGCGCTACGGATCGGAACCACGTGTTGTCGATAAACGGGACAAAACCTTACGTTTTTCGCGAAGAGTTAGCTGGAGGTGAACCCTTACAACACAAACATTTCGCCAGTAATATTACACCGGCACCGCACCAGCACAGCTGTTGCCCGGCGTTGCCTCGAATTTAGGCTACGGCTAGCCTCCAGCGCGCTTACTACGCGTCGTCAGCGAGGTGTAAGCTCGAAGTCCGCGCGCCGGCCGCGAGGTGCAAGCTGGCAGACCGGGCGCCGTCCGCGAGACGCAACGACGTTGTTTCGCGGGCAACCGCGGGCAACTCTGAGTCGGCGCGCAGCAAGCACGTGTTTGCTGCGCGCCGACTCAGAGTTGCCCGCGAATCGGGTTGTATGGTAGCGGCAAGCGCGCTCATATAGACATTATAAAATATATTATGCGACACACGATTTAATGCTCTAATTTGAATAACAAGTTAATTGCTGGGTGGGAGCGGTGCTGGTATACTGTTCCTTAGTCTCATATAAGTACTGCAATCAACTGGGCACAAATCTCTGATTGCTTTTGAGAACTTTCTGATGGAAATACCCAAAATCAATTTGCCTGACCTGGGAATTGATCTCACACACATGCTCAGCAGTTGCACGTGTCTCCACTAGCCCAATGAGTCGGTAGCAATGATTTAGATTAGGAACCTACCCCTAACTCCTTCTTAAACACCATTTGTAAAATGTGCATTGCTTTTTGAATCACTTTAAGAGAGTGCATTCTGACAATAATTGGCAACGTCACAAATCGCTGCCAAATATTTTGCTGTTTTAATGTAATTCAGTATTAGAATAGGGAAGACGACTGACTAAAAAAATCATCGTGAAAAAAGAAAAAATATGTGTCCAATATTTTTTGGGAATCAATCTGACGGACTAATTAGATTTTTTTGTCGTCTTCCCTATTCTAATTAAGAATTGGCAAGAACTGTTATTGTGACACTGTTTAACATATAATCCAGTGCTAGTATTGTAATTCACAATTTAATCAATACTTTGCAACACAAAGCGTAATTAATGAAAACAGAGAATATATGACAGTTACGACGAACCAAGAAAAACTTGACGCAAAAGTGGGACATTAAAAATTAAGCAGTATTTAATTATTGTGCAAAGCTTCCCTCTGTATTTCAATGCGACAAGTCAAGTTGTTTCTCGTGAAAATTATTTTCTAAATAGAACTGCTCAACACGGTTCACTAAAAATGAAATCCTTCCTCCACTGTGAATTCCACGTTTTACAGCGAACCGTGCAGTTGTCTTGAAGTTACATTTAATAATCTCGACTATACTGTCGAGATAACATAAATGTAACAATGAGAGCTCTCTCTGAGAATGCTGTGTGTTTCTGTGCGCAATGATATTATATTAACAACTGAAATCATGAAATGAAGAACTCAATGCGCCGTCTCTCTCGAGAGTTGTTCTTTTTTATTTGTTGCGCCTGTATTGTTAGTGCAGTTTCTCGCTACCGGTTCCACTTTATATCATATTACTAACATGACATTCTTTTCTTAGGCGTTCGGAAGCACTGGAGCGTGAAGGCTTGTTATCTGTACCCGAACATACGAGCGCTCGAGCTCACACACCTACCACCACGATCGCCGTAAACAATTGTAATCCATGTCCACGCTATTTATGTACCACTTGTGCCAAACGAATGCGCTTTAGAGTGCTGTGACGTTAATCGCACTTATATTTATGCCTTTAGGGATTACCAGTAGACAGAGTTGGCTATTTATTAGAATGTTAGTCAGGTGAGCGTGTTCGTCATAGGGACTACAGTTGTCATTATATTTTACATACGTATCGTCATCATTCTCCTGCCCTTATAATTAAAATAATTCGGTTATTTGGGGTCGGCGCTGCATGTCTTAATTCTCTATTATTTGTCATTTTATACTTGCATACTTATACGATATTATTGGTAGCCATTTAAAATAGCTTGCGTCATCTGAATCCTGAATCAAAGTAATTTATTCAGAGATCATTACTCTTTTGAACGAGATAAACAAGCGGTGTCTTCGTCGGTAATCTGTTTTATTTTATTCTCATTACAATGTGTATCATTTTACATTTAAAGCAGACAGTATTCTGAAATGAGGACCAGTCTGGTCACGTACCCATGTAATATTTATAACATTTATCAGGGGAAGACAATGAAATGCGAATAATAAAGGTAAAGCTGTCGTGTGTCATGTCCTGCTGTCGCTGGTACAACGGCTCAGTAGGATAGCACATATTAAGGGGCCTACAGGAGCTAAACGCGAATTTTATAATGCAAAAAAGCATATGATTCACTGCATTAAACAAAACCAGAAAAATGTATGATATTCTTCAGGATATATGCTAGTATGATAGTGATTTGAAAACATAATACAACGAATTTTATTCGAAAAAAAAAATCACGAACTTGATCTCTAAAAAAATATTTTAACGAGTAAAAACAATACTAAAATACATGCGATCATTCTGATTGTTTGGCAAATAATTCTACAAGCAACATATTAGCATGATAGTGTTTTATTTTTTTAGTCCAAACAATAGATTTTTTGTAAATCGCAACTCATTTCGCACTATTCGGCCCGCAGTGACTGACGTAACAACCACTTTGTAGTGCAAGCTGATTAGAACTTTATTCTAAAAGAATTTCAAACGAAGTTTGAACCACCACAAATAGAGTTGCTAATTTAGCTCTTGTAGTCGCCTTAAGGGGAAACCCGCAAGTGTGTAGCTGAAAGGCGGTGAAAAGTTGGTCGGTACGACTTTGTAACTGAGAGTAGGACATGTGCAATAGTTAGTACTTAAACGTGATCTATTGTTACCATTGTTTACGTTTCCTACTATAAAGGTTGGTGATTTAATGAATTAGTGACAACGAAACTAAATTTTTAGTTATGAGACGAGGATTGATCCAAAATTCGTCATCACATTCAAGTTCCAATATTATACATGTATTTGTATCGATATGTAACCTCTTCGCGGAATGAGCTTGACAAACGCCTTTTGGCAAACCCAAAAGCAGAGTCTATGTCTGCCTTTGACTGATGTATTTTTAGACAAGTACGTCTAACAGTATAGTCAAACGTCAAAAATAAAAAATCTATTTCGGACTTTGCCTAGTCTATCCTAAGAGCGACTATAGCAAAATCATCAAACGTCGATTTGTTTGGGAGCCAAATTTAATAAAAGATCACTGTAATAAAAAATGCTCTTCAAAATTGCGTAAATGTTAAAGATCAAACGTATTGTGCAACTCAAAATGCCACAACGCGTCACCTTGTCAAATAAAAAGTATTCTTTTTGTTAATTAATAGAATTTATATTCATTAAAAAAAAATATTGATTTTATATTAAATTATTCATAAAATATTGAAAATTTGAAACTATAAACATTAAAACTAAGATATGTTTAATTTTAATTTTACACTAAAGTCTAACAAACTAACACACAACACAAACAAAATCAGATTTGATCGTATTTTGTTTCGTGTTTAGTCTCTCCCAGGACTAGACATAATCCGGGGCTGCGGGACTATTCGAAAGAGATACCGTGGCCCCGGAACACAAAGGGCGAGGGAGGAACATGGATGGGTTTTAGTCAGTAAAAGTCTGACACTCCCTCCTGCTCCGCCCAGAGCGGGAGAAGTCATTTGATGATTTCCCATCCTAAAAAAAAAAAAAGGACTAGACATAATTATTCGATATTCGATCAAAGGCCGAAACACGCTATTAGTTTGGACTTTGACTGAGACTTATTCTTCCTGAAGTTTGGCTAGCTAAACCTAGAAGCGCCAGAGCTTCAAAGTTCCAATAAAACATACACACAAAACATATACCTACATAGAACTTATACACAACAGATGAAATGTAAGTGTTGCATAGTTACCCTCCTTACCCTTCGGGGAAAACAGGTGTCATGCTTTAACAAAAAACTGTAACTGTACTGTTCAAAATACGGTGTAATAATAATACCAGCCTATTACTGTCCCACTGCTGGACAAAGGCCTCTTCTCAACAGAGAAGGCACGAGCATTGATCACCACGCTTGCTCAAGACGGGTTGGCGACAAAACACTGGATATAGAAAAATACAATAAGATAGAAAATCACATGTTAAGTATGCGTATCTGCCGTATCCTTATAAAATGTCAACATGTGAGGCGCAACATTATAGTCAGCACAGTGGTTGGACGTTCATTCCCAAATACCAATATATTTTGGGCACAATATCCCATCGATCTAAAGCTAATTGTGACAGGCGATGGCCGCTCACATACATACGTCTAACCTGAAATGTACAGCGCACACTAACAAATCAAATACACTGACATTTCAGGAGAATGGATTTCAGCCGGTTGTCATCGCTCATCATTAACCACTCGACACTATTTTCAATAATACCACATTTTTACCTTCTATACTATATAGAATTATAGACCACACATTATTGGTATTGGCAGCTTAGCCTGCTTAAGAGCTTCAACTATTGTGAAAGTTGTTGAACTAATTGGAATGAAAACAAAACAGCACCGTCACACCTCTGCTCTTCGAAGGTAGGCAGTGTTACTGCTCCCCTTTTGGGTATAGTTTTCGTCCGAAATAATGAGGCCCTTTATCTGGCTGAAATAGTGTATAATCATAACCATACGTAGAACCTTTTCATACTGGTCGCTATTACTAAGGCTTCGCTGTCGGAACAATTTATAAAAATAAAGTTGCAAAGTAAAGGAGACCCCGAAATCTTCCTCGATTCTCTTCCTTGTCATCGTGTGATGAAAATAGCAGCAGAATAATGTGACGTTGTCAAGTAACGAGTTTAATGAGATAAAGTCGTAGGTAAGTGTTCAACGTTCCAAAAAATGATAACTGTGAATTTTCTCATGAGGAAAAAGGACAGAGTTTCAGTACCAAACATATGTTTTGTGTTTGCGACCAATATACATGGTGTCCGGTAATTAATGGATAACCTTAAAATGGTTTATAGTAGAACTTATGGCAATTTAGAAAAAAAACTATCAGAAGTAGTACCTGTAAGAAAGTTCATTTATTTTGGAAAAATAGTATGAATTAATTTTTAAACAAAGTTTAAACATGTTGGGTAAAAAAAAATTTATGTATACATGAGTGACCAATAATTTTAAAATAATGTCGGTTTCAAGTAGATTTGATAATGGTACAATTCATAATTGTATCTGCCGTATTTTTATTTCGCGACTGGCCGAAGAGGTTAAATAGTGAATTATTGCTATTAATGTCGACAAGAAGAAAAAAATACTGAAGCAAAAAAATGTAATATGGCCGGGCCGGCAGGCCCTACATCATCTGCGGATGAAATTTTTTTATAAGATAGATTTTTTTTCGTATTTTTTTCTGAATGGCCATGGGTTCTGCTATGGGCCATTTCAAGGTTTTCCGTTCGCTGCCGGACACCCTGTATATGTAGACCAAGGCAGTCATCATTTGAATGAAAATTGATTTGAAATTACGGAATCATCGAGTTAATGATAAGCGGCCCACACATCAAATTTTACTCGTGATCGATACAGCTTACACGGTCACAGTGCCAAAGTACCACTTGAGACTATATCAGTATAAATATACGTAAGCTACAAGTTGGCCTCCATTAGTTGTTGATAGAATGCCAACGCATCTTTTTTTTTTTTTTTTTGGGAATGGCATCTCGCAGTTCAGTCTAGAAGAGACTGGCTACTGCTTAACCGGGCTAGACCTGTGGATGCCTTGAAGCTAAGGCCTCCAGGATCAGGGGGTTCCTATGCTTGATAGAGGAGTCGAAAAAACGCTTTGCAAGACGTTTCATGAATTGCTGAATGGTGGGGTGCCAACGCCACAATAGACCACGTGCTTATATAGTAAAAATCCCTTCGGCAAGCCGCTGGAGGAGGTAGATTTCGAAGAAGGTTTTGTTAATTTCGGTAATTTAAAAGTTGTCCGTATTCTTACTCGGAATGATAGTAATGTTAAACGGTCCAAAAAAATTTCGTAGGAAATAAAATTAGGGCAAAAAAAAAAAACTGATTTTCTAAAAACCCATCCACGAGCCATCCCATAACCTAAGTTTTGGCCCTTACGATATTTTGGCCAAGTTTGAAAGCAATCGGTGCATAATTGCGACCTGTAGTGTGGCTAAATTTTACTTGGGGCCCCACATCCGTATACATACATATATAAACTTTTTGACCGGCGGTTGATTTGGGCTCTAAGGGTCATGACTATGGTGTAACCCCTATGGTGAAATTTTCGGAAAACTTGACTTTAGGTGCAAGACCAATAGGTAGATTTTTTCTTACGAAATCTACCTAAAATGGGTATAGATAGATTTGTTTAATTTGTCATTAATATTTTGTTTTTAAGAGTCGTTACTTTTACGTTTTGGCCACGAACTGCACGCGTGCTGCGAGCTCATAACCAAGACAACAACTGGGCTTATCACAGTTGTAAACGTCTCTCTTTGGCTTGTTTTGTTCTGTCTCCTGCTGTAGAATATATATTTCCTACTCCCCGCTATTCTTTTCTGATTAGTGTCGTTGCGGGATCCAAGACAGTTAAATTGTTTCTCCGGGACTTCGTCGAGCTTCATTGTATCGTCGCTTTTTTGGTGGTCGCCACTGTCGCTTCTTACTTTCAGGAATTGCAGTGGTTTGGGAATAGTGTGGCGGGTATGTACCAAAAAAAAAATAAAGTAACACGCGTGCTGCTACAACGACGGCGGAGAGCACGCATCGGACGTCCTCAAAAAACTCGTAGGTAACACAGAAATAGCAGTTGCCGTATTTTGAAGTTTTTTTTATTTGTTTTCCGTTGCTTTCCGTAAAAAAACTGTCGCCTGTGCCTGTGTATATTCGGTGAGTTTTTTCCGCAGTACACCAGCCAACGTAGGACGGCAGTTTTTGTTTTGGTTCCGTACCTCAGTCGGCAAAAACGGAACCTTTATAGGATCACTTTGTTGTCAGTCTGTTAAAACCCTTTCTCTCAAAAACGCATGGAGGTATCAACCTGGTCCACTAAGAACTAAACGCAACTATAACAAACACAGATATTGGACTTGCGCACTAATAACAAACACAGATATTGGACTTGCGCACTAATAACAAACACAGATATTGGACTTGCGCACTAATAACAAACACAGATATTGGACTTGCGCACTAATAACAAACACAGATATTGGACTTTAATTAGCTTGTAAGTAACCTTAAACTGTTGAAAACATGGCGTACATGTAACTGAAG
This sequence comes from Xestia rhomboidea, assembly GCA_963853795.1. Classification (NCBI taxonomy): domain Eukaryota; kingdom Metazoa; phylum Arthropoda; class Insecta; order Lepidoptera; family Noctuidae; genus Xestia; species Xestia rhomboidea. The sequence continues at coordinate 3,427,317 of OY970756.1, forward strand.
TGTTTTAACATCGGAAAGCTTCGGTTTTCCGAAGAACATTCGCTGGAATATTGTCAAGCCTCGCGACAAAACTTTGTTTGGCCCTAGTTTCAATAACATCAAAAAAATTTCGCGACGATCCAGTTTGCCACGGAAAAAGACAATGGGCGAAATTGCCCTTGCGTCCAATAGTTTTAAGATACATATATACCAATGGATAGATCTCTTTAAGAAGAAAAAAAGGCGACTTCTCTTGATTCAGAGTCGGAGAAGAGCTACAGAGCTCTAAATATGAGAAATTAGTTTAAATTAAAAACTGTTATTTCGTCAATTTATTAACTTTCATTGATACTGTATGTTTCAAACATAAGGGAGCGTGCAGGAACTATAGGTGGCAACACTAAATCGACAAAAGAGACACTATGCGGACAGTAAAGGAAACTTATCAGCTGTTATCGTGCTTTCAATTATGTACACAAAATCATCTCTTCAATTATATTATTTTTGAGTTAAAAGGTATAAAATATGGGTTCCGGTCTATCAATAATGATCGTCAGCGTAACATGAATGTTTAATAATATGAATTTTATGTCTTTCGTCTACTTTCTCTGATGAAAATTGTGGCAATCACTAGAACGCCCTCCGTAGCCTGTAGATACAAAACTTATGAAACTACAAGGAGTGCAGCCAACTAAAAACTTTATTGTATAACTATGTTTATAATCTGAGTACATGTGGACTCTTTGTTTAACTGTTGAGGGATATTCGGTGTGAAATTCTGTGCAGTCTATTCATGTGTGTTCGCTTAGTGAAGTTTAAATGGTACTAGCATGTTTGCTTGGACGGTTGATTTTGAGGGCCATTGAACTTTTTCAATGCAGAGTGTAACAAAAACAAGTTGTTTTCAAATATTTTTCTTTACTGCGTTTATCCATTATTTGCGGTATGAGAGTACCTACACTACCTACTATTCTTTGGAAATAATGAATTTTACGCTATTTTTTTGTGGATGTATTGGTACATCCAGAAATGCAACAATGCATTATGATTACTTAGATAGAATAATAATTTTCACTAATAAAATTAATTCTGTTTACTTATTATAAATGTCAATGTCAAGTATTAATAGAGTACAAGATTCGGATCGGCGACGCCAGACGGCAGCACCGTCATTGTGCACGTCAAGCACGTTCCCTATAAACATTTTTTTCAAAACATTGACGTCTTAACTGCGTTAAGGAATAAATCCTTACAGTAACTGAGCGTTTACAGATCGTTAATTCTACCCCAACAACGTATAGCGTTAAGATTAAATTAATGGATTTATCTCTTCAAGAAGAATATTTCTTGCCTTGACAACTTTTCTCGCTTCAGAATCAGAGAGGAGCTACAGTTCGTTACCCAATCAACTACCTAGTTCTATCAATAAAACCAAACAGACTACGAATTAGCAAAAGTTCTACAGTAGTAAATGTTCGCATTGAAAAGCTCTTTCGAATGGTGTATAACTTATGGTTACCTAGAAAATTTTAACTTGGGTACCCAATTAGACACACATTTTCGTCAATAATTCCGAAAGGACTACGAATCACCAAAAATGAAAAAGAGCTTTTCAAAGAGAACTGTTGCTACTAGCACTTCAATTACGACAAAGTTATGGTGCTAAGCTCACTTTCGGCTCGGCATGCACAGCCGGCCAGCAAAATCTAAAATTGTGTAGATACGTACTTCCGGTAAACAGCCGAACATGATTCAACGTTCATATGAAAGCCGATTATGTTTAGTAATTGCTTCGGGTTATAACTTTTCTTGTTTTATTACTAGCGACAACTAGATTGATAATATTATTACCGGGGCACACGATGAACACTCGCAAGGATACTTAGCGCTAAACATTAATTAAATAACTTTTTGAGAGTTGAGAGTTTTAGTTCCATGGTTTTTCCGCAAGGAGGCGCCATTTGTTTTATACTGTTAATCTGTGACTGGTTAGAAGAAAAAACTGACCGAGAAAATTTCTGAATTTGTGTAGAGTGTAAATTTGTTCGGTTTTAAATAAATGTATTAAGAATGTCCAGTGACAGTGAAGAGTTTGACGTCGAGCAAAGAGCAAAAGACATAATAGATAATCTTTTGCCGGTAAAATCGCGGAGGATTGACCTAAAAACTTACGTAAGTTCTATGGACTGGAGGAATAATACATGTTTTTGTACTAAATTGACTATTTTTCTCGCACTCAAAGTGAAAAGTACAGTTTGCACCTCGAGACTAAACGCCAAACTTATGTAATACCCTCGGTTTCATTGACTCCCTCGCACGCCCGGCAGTCAAACCACCTCTGGTATATTATGGGTTCGTTTAGTCCCTCGATATAAAATATACTATATCTAGGAATTTCAATAAACTCCAAAGTTAACTTCAAAGAAGAACAATGAAATTGTCATTCAAGTATTTCGCAGCACGCCCGGCGCAGTGGTTTATTATATTCTTCAGTTCATGAAACAAGGATTATCCCCCGTAATTTAAAAAATAAAGCTTCTCAACTGCAGCTGATTCCAGAATACTACAAGTAGGTAGATCAAAACTAAGAAGAATTTACGCTGCAGTAGTTAAAGAAGACCAAGTAATTCTAATTATGTACGCTTCTGAGCCAGGTTGTATTTCAATACCATATTTTTCTCGTGTCGTTTTCCAAGGCTTGGAGCGCAAGTACACACTCCTGTTCGGCAGGTTCGTTTCAATTGGTACTTCACCCGCGAAAGCCGATTCCATGATTCCACGAACTTTTCACCGTTCATTTCTAATAATATTTTTATTTATGAATTTTCTCGAATGTACGTTCATTATATCGGTAGCTTTGAGTTGTCCGATGGGACTCAGAGATGCTCATGTCTATGGCAGCTGCCACTCCCATGTCGTTCAAGTTTCTACTTACATAAATTGAAAACACATTTTAAAATGAAAATAATTACAACGCACGCTGCTTTGGTGATGAAAAACATGAGTTCTGGTGAACATTTTTCTTAAGCACGATTCGATAAGGATGTCAGGCGGTTTCCTGGTCTCTAATGAAACTCGGTACGAGCTACTAAAAAAACTACCGACTAACTACTACTACTACTACTACTAGCTAGCGACTGACGTACGAGTTGAGTTAAAAACTCACGAAATATTTTAAAATCTTTCACACAATTTTAACCAGGGCCACTAAAACTACAATTACAAACAACTAGAGGGATTCCATATGTTGGCTATAAAGTACGAGTATTGGCGGAGCTATATAGCTCATATATCACGGTGACCTAAACGCGAACTGTCTAGGGCACGTAAAAACTAACTGAGTAAAAAGACAATGACGAAACTATGAATATAAAAGAGAAGCATTGAAATCGGTTTCCTAGTTAGAGCAATACTGGTTATAGACACATCCTTACCCAGTATTCCTGCACGTGCACATGACATTAATTAGTAGGTATATTTGTTTAGATTTCCACTTGAACTTCACAGCAGTACACTTGTACTGACGGCAACCAATTGGTCATTGAAAGTCGATTACGATTTTGTTCGTGTTGTCGTATCCATAATTCATAAGCATAATATTTGCCGATGCCTCTCATACTATTGACATACAAATGGCAGGGACAAAACATAATATAAAAAAGTATTGCTACTGTTTTATTAAATTAAAATGCTAAAAACGAAGCTTTTCAAAGAAGTAAGTACTTATAAAAATATAGTTTCTTTTAGGAGAGCGCGGCCCCGAAGCAGTAAAGTTGTTTGCACTATGTGACCGTGTTACTCGGAGATATTCGGCACGTCAATGAGTCAAATGCTCTCCAACGCATTCACGTCTCATTCCACGTGCTTCCGAGCCGATCTTGTTCTTTTTTTTAACAAGATTTTATGCAAACGTTGTTGTATGTTATTCTTCCTTTTTATTTGGGACTAGCTGACCCGCGCAACTTCGTCTGCGATATATAAGAGAGACAGGAATTTAATTAAGTAACCACGTTTCCGAACAAACAATGCTCTTTCAATATAGTCTATGGCTGTGAATGACATTGACATTCGTTACGCGCGTTTTTTTAAATATGCAAAATTAAATGTGTTCAATATTTCTGAGAGATTTTCTTAATATTTTTTTCCTTAAGAACCTTCTCCTAATAATAACAAATACAACAAAAAAAGAATTAGTGAAATCGGTCCAGCCATTCACGCGTGATGCCGTGACCAAGGAAAACGGGTTTCATTTTTATATATATAGACTAGTTTGCTTGGGTGCGCGAGCTGCGCGCAGCTCGCGTGTTTTGTGTTTTTGAGAAGTATTCCATATCCTTATAAAATTTGGAGAATCTTAAGAATCCTTAAATTAATTGGAAAATCCGTTAGAATTACTCCTAAATCAGTATGAGAACCCTTAAGAACCCCTAAAGCATTTGAGAAGTATAAAAAAAAACATTACTCTAAGGTTTGCTTGTCGTCGTCCCTGAGTTACGCTTCACCCACTCAACCTTCGTTACGCTACGAAGGTCGGCGGCTCGCTTCGCTCGCCACCTCCCCCCTTCGCTCCACTCGGTCTTGCAGGCTCGCTCCGCTCAGGACCTACCTTCCACCGGACAGGTTTCGACGCCTACTATAATATTTGTTCAAACACCAGATGGCTATTTCTAACCGTTATGAAGTTACAGCCCTTTCAATTTTAGGGGAGGTTGGGGAGGGGAGCTTCACCCACTCAACCTTCGTTACGCTACGGAGATCGCCGGCTCGCTTCGCTCGCCACCTCCCCCCTTCGCTCCACTCGGTCTCGCAGGTTCGCTCCACTCAGGACCTACCTACCACCGGAAAGGGGAGGTTGGGGAGGGGAGGGTATAAAAATTCAACGCTCCTCAATAATAAAGTATAGTCAAAATTAAAATGCCGCTACATGTCCTAGTTTCCGAGATACGATGGGGGGAGGGGTGAAGGGGGGGAGAGTGGGGAGTTTTGAAAAATGATTTCATCATCCAATGAACGAAACGAAACGAATTCAAATGAATGTAGAGATTGTTTTCAAAGTGTATTTCGTCGGTGTTTCTCTGCATTTAATTATTCATTTTTTAGCAAAAAATATAGTTTTGCTAATAGTGATTGTCAACCAAGCTCTGTGACATCCTATCAAGGAGATTTTTACTTCGACAGATCATGATTTAAAGCGTAAAAACATACCTGCTGTACAAAACTCGATAGCTAGAGAAAATTAATTTTAATTTGAAACATTAATATTCGTTAAACGATACCTTTTTAATATCCGCAATTAACGGGCATTATTTATTGTTTGTGTTTAAAGTAAAAAAAAAACTTATAATAAACACAAACAAAACCAAACTTCAGAGGTGTTTCGATTTCTTTGATGAGAAGTGTAGTTGTATGGGTATCGTTCGACAAGAGTAAAACCATTTCCGTCGACATGTTGCGATTGTAATCTAAGTGCCACTACCTAACCCTTTGGGAATTACAGGCGTGGTGTATGTAATACAGCTTCACTATCGATGCAAAGGGTATTTCAAACATATTACGCCTACATAGGTGCGGATTAATCATATTGTTGGTAGCTGTATATATTTGCTATGTACAGTCACGAGCATTAATATGTATATGTTGAGGACCAAGTGATTAATTGAACAATCTATTTACATCGTTTTGATAAATACCCAATACGAGAGGGCAATTCAATTATAATTTGTTCCAAATTTTCCGGGCATGGATGTTTTATCACATTTACCTTATTATATACATTTAGAGGGAAGATCATTTATGCCTTTGAGATGAAACCCTGGGGATCCAAACTGTACGAAGTCTGTACCGCTTTCTGAGAGCAACACTTTTTTCCTTGCAGGAAATAGTCCAAATTGCGGAATAAATGGTATAGTCTAATCGGTTGTGGCTAGGTCGCCAGCGACTACGGACGATGACGACGGTTCCTTCTGCAGCTCTTTTAATGTTAAAACGGTTCATTTTAAACGGGTCTTGCGTTATCATGGAGGAATAGTGGCGAAGATCGATTGACGAGTCGGGGTGGTCTCTCTGAGAGATCTGCCATCATTGTTCCAAGTTCTTCACAATGACGCGGTACATCGGGGAAATATAGATTTAAAGTTAGAGATCGATCCTTATTAGACGGGATCAGTATTGCAACAGCAAAATATTACAATCAATAGAGGAGGAGAAAAGGACATTCAAAAGCTGCACCTGCCCGCCTATGACATCACCTGCATCCAACTTCAAAGTAAATCTTCAATGTGGGTAAATATGGCGTACGACCCACTCACGATTTTGCTCCATAGTTTCGTTGTTCAGCCTTCAAAAAAATGATGAAATTACTTATTAATTGTAACCAAAGACAAGCAAGTATATTTTCAATAGACGAACATCATAATCTACTTTCAATAACAACTGATTAGTGCGACGTAACAGACTTGGCAATAATGTCATTTTGTCTTAAGGTTTCACTGACACTTTTGTTCTAACGGCCTCTATGTGACACATATTTATGCTTTGCAATGACGGTCAGTCAGTTATCCAATCATATACTGAAATACAAATCGAAAACTCATTTGATAAATAATCGTATGAACTTCTTTCAAAGCTCTTAAGATACAGGATACCCTAGTTTAAGAGACAGAGTTTAATCTTTTGTGTACAGATTTCTGAAGCATCCAAATGTTTAATGTAAGTGTTCTCTATCACTAATTCAAAATTGTAAACTGTAGGCGCAATTATCTGTGTTTTTGGGAAATAAAGATATTTATTATAATTAGCTCGACAAACACTGCAAAATATACATACGTCTCTTGGACGCGCATCCTTGTGTGAACAGTTAGTATTGTGACCTTTTTCATCCCACATTGATTACAACGGCTTCTAACACTATTTACCAATCGATTCTAAAAAGCACTGACAAACCTTTAAAAGTAATTAAAAAACCAAATCCAAATCCGTAGGATTTGCATCACTTTATAAAATTGTGTATCTATGCTTTTAGTACATAGACTATTAGTTAAAATTGAACATGGATTGGCTTTTAAGCCAATGTTATGTTTAAAAAGGATATTTGCATTTTTACGTTCCAGGAAAAACTAAATTTTAACGCACCAGGTTGATATATACTATTAACATTTTTTTGACTTGAGTTAGATTTTTACAAAAGGTTGACTTTATTTCAAATTTAATTGTTATTCAGTATCATTTAGCAGAATGGTTTACACGTGGGCCATGATATTGCGCCCGTAATAGTGAAAGGAAAGATTCAACAACTTACCAATAGTTTTATCCTCAAAATTAAGAAACCTGCCTAATTCATCATCGGGTTTAACACTTGACTCCTGTGACCGAGCAACATAAATGCTCTGATGATGGCTGACGGAAATTTTACGAATATTTTATCAGAGTGAGATGTCTACCAAACCAATATTAGCACTACAGTGGAAAGGGCGTGGAAACGACACTTGTCATCAATAACTGAAACAATACGTGCGGTCCATTTTCCTTTGTCCTGAGACTACATAATAGCCTTACTTGGCAACAAACAATTCAGAAAAGTAGGAACAGGTACAATTCGTTTTACCTTCATCCCATGTTACCTTTCAAACTCATTGTTATGTTTCAATTGGTATAAAGTCTTGCATTATTAGTAAGGTTCTTGGATTTGCGCTATAACTGGAAATATAACCTTCTAGATGCATTTCCAATGACTTACTCAGTCCATCCATGTCGAGGCTAAGATATAACCGTCAACCGTCAATCATACTGGCCTTTTCAAAATTGTACATACTCTCTTTTTCGATGACGGTGGTGTTCGTTCGATATATTCTGTGCAATCTGAATGAATGTTTTAGTACGAATCATGCGGCTTCTGTTTTCATAGAAACACCGAGATAGGTTGCAACGAAATAATTATGGTACTGTTTGAAGCAGTGGCCTAATTGCTGTAACTCTGAATTAGTGTGGCTACAACCAGACACTTGACACGTACGCCTGCACATTGGCTTAATCCGTTTTGTAATACGATTAATAGGGATAACCGTTGCCTTGGCAACGTGTAGTGGTTAGACACGAGAGGTAATTATTACCATGGAATCAGGTAATTAGTGTAGGATCTGATTCAAGTTAACAATTAGGCAAGCCAGTGCAGCGTGAACACATAAGTGATTTCAACTAGGTAGGTATGTATCTACCAGCCGTCGTTCGGCTACAGAATGATCCCGTATAATAAACGGTGTAATTGGGCATCATGACACAACACTCCCTGTATGTTCTAAATGTATGGATCAGCTGTTTGTTTTTAATACCCGTCGAATAATAAAATTGCGGTAGGTCTGAGGCATCAGTAACGTCATGTGTTCTCATCGATACTATGAAAGGCCGCAGAAACAAAGACAGCTTGCAACATAAGGCCCGCTTTGCACCAATACGGCGACGAGCGGAGCGGAAAGGAGATGTGCGGGAATCCACCAATCACAATCGTTGAAATCCTCTCCTGTGATTGGTTAAATCTTGCACGTCTCCGCACCGCTGCGTTCGTATCCGCTTTGGTGAAAACCGGGCCTAAGTAGTTTAAGGCTGTTGTAAATAAATTGATTTAAAAGTCATACTATACATTACAGACTCGTGCCACACCAGATTAACTGTACTTTTTTGACACGCAAATTTACACTGGTGACGAATCGGGAATTCAATTGAAAGTCAAAAATTCATTTGTGTCCTTATGGTGACGAGTCGGGACTTCTAGTATGGGAAAAGTTGTTGGTGACCAATCGGAACACTGACGAGTCGGGCTTATGTCCCCTTTTCGTATTAAATACACCTACCATCTGTTGAGCGCCACAAACCTTGCAATGTAATATCTTCCTGAAAACTTTGTTGACTCGGATATGAGAGCCCGCTTTATAGAAAATAGTTATGTTTACGTAATACATCTCTTATTTTCATCGTTGGCTCTCGTTTTCCTAGCGCTGCTGCTGAGCACCTAGTCTTAGCTTTGATTACCAGACAAGACAAAGAGTCAGGAATTTCCTAGCTGTGGCCCCAAGTCTTTATTTGTGCTCAGGTGTTTACAGGGTGCATGAAAGGAGATATTAATCGAACTACGATTCCAAACCGAACCCAGCTAGCCCTCAGGTACTGCAGAGTCATGCTGACTAACCTTTCACCACGATCACTCAAACTCAGACTAGTCACAATACACTCCACCTCTACTACATGAGATATTATACATACCTGAAGAAATATGGGTGTACACTATGGTGCGATGTTTTGTTATCTTATTATCCTTGGTGGTTACCGTCTTGTTCCAACGTGTCTTCTGTTAACCTTCCGAGGGATATTTTTTTAATTATTAATAATAATACATTGATGCTGAAGAAAACTGATACAACACACACAAAATTATTAATTTCATGCTTCTTAAACAAGTGCTCTAACATTTGACCTAAAAGCGGTCCAACATAACTAATGAGTAGGTAAAAACCTGTAATACAGTACACAATTTATGGTTTAAGAACTTTATTAATCCTCATCAAGAATTAACAATAAATTCACTTACTGAGAAACTAAATTTAAATAACATGTTTATGGGCGTACTGAAATCTACATTTATAGTAAAAAACCGGCCAAGAGCGAGTCAAATACCAGCCAGTCAGCTTGGTTGACGGCTACCCAGGTAATGGTAACTATTAGTACCTATAATGAAATGCCTCGACGACACTGTAATCGAACATATGCCTCAAATATTCGTAGAAACATGTCTTGTTATAAAACAAGGGTGTCAACTAATAATGACACCTCACCTCGAAGCGAGGCCATTAAACGGCTTTCTTTAGCTACAACGATGATTAATATATAAGCTTTATCATGTCAGGCTGGTACAGAGTGCATCGAACCGCATGAAAGTGGCTTGAATGTGTGATGCCTTGGTTACAAGACGGTCGAACACTTTTCAACTTCATAACACAGGGCATAAATGTAAGGGCACGCCACAATAGTGGCGGTAAGTCCCCTCTTTGAGGAGTGGCTGGAGAGACGCCACGGCGTCCTCACCTTCCGCCTGACGCAGGTTCTTACCGGACACGGATGTTTCGGTAAGTTCCTGCACCGAATAGGGCGGGAGGAGACGCCCGGGTGCTTCCATTGTGAGGATCGACCGGAGGACACGGTGGAGCACACTGTGGTGGTGTGCCCCGCCTGGGCGGAGCACCGCCGTGTCCTCGAAGCGGCGATCGGCGGCGGCGACCTCTCGCTTCCGGCCCTGGTTCAAGCCATGGTCCGGAGCGAGATGGAATGGGACGCCGTCATCTCCTTCTGCGAAGCAGTCATGCTAGCGAAGGAGGTGGCGGAACGTGAGAGGGAGAGATCCACACGTCCCGGCCGCCGCGGGAGACGCCCCGGGCGTCGGGGAGCCTCGCCGTCCGTCCGTCTCATGACGACAGGCCTTGTCGACGGCGCGTTCGTGTTCCACGCGCGCCTCAAAGAGAGTCAGCAATAAGGAAGAGGTCCGCAAGGGCCGAAGCCTTCCGGGGCTGCGGGACTATTCGAAAGATGTGGCCCCGGAACACAAAGGGCGATGAAGGGACATGGATGGGTTTTATTCAGTAAAAGTCTGACATTCCCTCCTGCTCCGCCCAGAGCGGGAGGAGTCATTTGATGATTACCCATCCGAAAAAAAAAAGAACTTCTTTAAACATATTTCTATTGATTGGACTAAAAAAAATAAAACACTATGATGCTAATATGTTGCTTGTAGAATTATTTGCCAAAAAATCAGAATGATCGCATGTATCTCTTGCGAACAGTCCCGCAGCCCCGGCACGAAAGAAGTTCTAAGGTAGAATCCTACTGGAGAGCGGCCTGCATGGTGCACCATTTAAGAGTGTTATCGAGTTCAATTTCCGTCATAAGTAACTTAAAAATATGCACTTTGTGCGTGTTGTCACTCTGTGAGTGTTCCGACCTTGTTTATGTTTTTTAGTTTTTGAGCAAGAAATGTCTCATGGATACCCTCCGTCTGGGGCGAGGGGAGAGTTACCTCGGACTCAAACCGACTAAAGTCCAACTGTTTTGGCCATGCCCGGCGGGTTTTTTTTTTTTTGACGCTGGGTAAAAATGTATTACGCATTCCCTCCCATCGGGGGACGGGAGGGGTATGTTGGACTCCCCGGGCGAACCAAGCCCGGTATACCCACTAAAACGACGCAACGCATTCCCGCTTCGTCAAAGTGGAGGGGGACTGGGAAACCGGCACAGCGTTTACTTCCAGTCCCCCGCCGACGAACACAAGGCGGACCCCCCCTCTTATCCTCACGGCACGGGTGTGGAGGAGGGGGTTCGGGAATGACCGACGGAGGTGACGGGTGCAATGCGGGCGGAGGCACCCCCGCGCCTGTCGCCCGCCCGTCACCGTGAGGAGGGAGGGCAAACGCCCCTTCCCCCCTCTCCACCCGCGGAGCAGCGCAGCGAGAGGATCGTCCTCCCGCGCGCGCTCCGCCTACCGCTGACCAGGCCTCTTCGCTCCCCAGCATGGCGTCGACGCACGCACGCCGGGAAGCGGGAGGCCCAGTCGCCCGCGAGGTGACGGGTGCAATGCGGGCGGAGGCACCTCCGCGCCTGTCGCCCGCCTGTCACCGTGAGGAGGGAGGGCAAACGCCCCTTCCCCCCCTCTCCGCCCGCGGAGCGGCGCGGCGAGAGGATCATGTCCTCCCACATGATCCTCTCGCCGCGCCGCTCCGCCTCCTCCTTCTGTGAGAACCTCGCAAAAGGAGGACCCCACTCCCCTGCCATGCCCTCTGCTACGCCCGCTGCTCAGAGGGTCACGCAGGGGAACGCACACCGCACATCGCATGACGGGAGTTGATCATCATACGAAGTGCGATGCGCCCCCCCACCCCCCCAGAATGCGCCTGGTGGTTTTTGTTGCGTCTATTTCTTATGGAATTAGAACAAGAACAGGGCGGCAACCACGTGAAGGTGAACACACCAGACTTGCCTTGAGGATCTACACGACCGTAGCGCTCCCCCTCAAGACCCCGCCACCCTAGCGCCTCTGAGGGAGGCAGTAAGGTAGACCTGCATCTATGCTACCAAGCAAAGCATGAGCAAAGCATGTCGTTGTGCAACCGCGAAAGCATAAATACAGATCCGCCCCGGAGTGTTCTGACCTTTTTTTTTTTTTTTTTTTTTTTTTTTTTGACGCTGGGAAAAAATGCATTACGCATGCCCTCCCGTCGGGGGACGGGAGGGGTATGTGGGACTCCCCGGGCGAAAACCCGGTATACCCACTAAAACGACCCAGCGCATTCCCGCTTCGTCATAGTGGAGGGGGACTGGGAATCCGGCACAGCCTTTACTTCCAGTCCCCCGCCGACGAACACAAGGCGGACCCCCCCTCTTGCCCTCACGGCACGGGCGTGGAGGAGGGGGTTCGGGAATGACCGACGGAGGTGACGGGTGCAATGCGGGCGGAGGCACCCCCATGCCTGTCGCCCGCCCGTCACCGTGAGGAGGGAGGGCAAATGCCCCTTCCCCCCCTCTCCGCCCGCGGAGCAGCGCAGCGAGAGAGATACCTCCCGCGCGCGCTCCGCCTCCTCCTTTTGCGAAATCGCAAAAGGAGGCTACCGCTGACCAGGCCTCCGCGCTCACCAGCATGGCGTCCGCCAACGCACGCCGGGAAGCGGGAGGCCCAGTCGCCCGCGAGGTGACGGGTGCAATGCGGGCGGAGGCACCTCCGTGCCTGTCGCCCGCCCGTCACCGTGAGGAGAGAGGGCAAACGCCCCTTCCCCCCCTCACCGCCCGCGGAGCGGCGCAGCGAGAGGATCATGTTCCGCGCATGATCCTCTCGCTGCGCCGCTCCGCCTCCTCCCTTTGCGAGAACCTCGCAAAAGGAGGCTACCTCTGACCAGGCCTCCTCTCCTCGCTCCCCAGCATGGTGTTCACGCACGCACGCCGGGAAGCGGGAGGCCCAGTCCCCCCGCGGGGTGACGGGTGCAATGCGGGCGGAGGCACCTACGTGCCCGTCGCCCGCCCGTCACCGTGAGGAGGGAGGGCAAACGCCCCTTCCCCCCCTCTCCGCCCGCGGAGCGGCGCAGCGAGAGGATCATGCGGGTGTTCATGATCCTCTCGCCGCGCCGCCCCGCCTCCTCCCTCTGCGAGAACCTCGCAAAGGGAGGCTACCTCTGACCAGGCCTCCTCTCCTCGCTCCCCAGCATGGTGTTCACGCACGCACGCCGGGAAGCGGGAGGCCCAGTCCCCCGCGGGGTGACGGGTGCAATGCGGGCGGAGGCACCTCCGCGCCTGTCGCCCGCCCGTCACCGTGAGGAGGGAGGGCAAACGCCCCTTCCCCCCCTCTCCGCCCGCGGAGCGGCGCGGCGAGAGGATCATGTTCCGCGCATAATCCACTCGCCGCGCCGCCCCGCCTCCTCCTTCTGCGAGAACCCCGCAAAAGGAGGACCCCACTCCCCTGCCATGCCCTCTGCTACGCTCAGAGGGGCACGCAGGGGAAACGCACACCGCACTTCGCATGACGGGAGTCGATCATACGAAGTGCGATGTGCCCCCCCCCCCCCCAGAAAGCGCCTGGTGGTTTTTGTTGCGTCTATTTCTTATGGAATTAGACCAAGAACAGGGCGGCAACCACGTGAAGGTGAACACACCAGACTTGCCTTGAGGATCTACACGACCGTAGCGCTCTCCCTCAAGACCCCGCCACCCTACCGCCTCTGAGGGAGGCAGTAAGGTAGACCTGCATCTATGCTACCATGCAAAGCATGTCGTTGTGCAACCGCGGAAGCATAAATACAGATCGGCCCCGGAGTGTTCTGACCTAGGTCAACCTATATTACTATGGTAACAACCCCGACATCGACAAAAAAACGCTTTTGCGTTCACATTAAGTCGTCAAAAAGAAGTATTTTACGCAATTTCAGGATACGTCAAATAGTAAAAAAAAATGTTCATAATGTGAGTAACAAAACTAAGGTTGTAAATGACATCTGCATGGTAGTGCCTCGAATATCCGGCTTTCAGTGTCCATTTAGTTAATCAGTTGATAGCTAATTCGGCCCGGGGTCGGCTTCGATGCATTTGTTACTGAAATTACTTTAACTTTATGTATTATATAACGAAAGTGCGATCTAATAGCTTAAATAAGGTATCCTATTTCGCTATTACTGGTCACCTTCGATATAAAAAAGCTTCTTAACCCAGCAGCTTTGGCGTGTATTGAATGAAGGAATTATACATTACATTTCGTTCATCGATAGTAACAGTAAATTGACAACTCCAAGCTGAACATTGGAGAGACACAGCAACGTTTATTTTCTACAGCCAAACAAACTCATTACTTGCTCATGTATTTATCTTATAGAAGAAAATTCAAAGTGTTAATGAGTTACTCGCGAACTAAACTAAAGACAAACTCTTGGAACGGCCAGAACCGACACATAGGTAGTAAAATATCCAATCTTACATATGATCGATCTGACGCACTTCTGACGCATGCTGGTAGTGGTACATCTAACTAACTAGACGTGTAGTAGGGCATGTTTAAATTCGCCGACATAGACGCAACTGTCGAAGAAACATCTTTCGCATATAGGTATGCGACCCGTGCGCCCGATACAAAGTCTGCAGTCTGCGGGGATTCTAGTCTTACTTAATTTGCGTCCTTTGAACGTTGCGATGCCGATATTGGTAACACATTAGACGACTTAAACGGACTAGCGCTGCTTTGATGCCAATAATGGAGCATAGGCTAAAAGAGTTAGGCAAATAATTAAGGGCTGGGCCATGTTGATGGAGACACTTATGTCGTATAGTCATACACACATAGTTGGATAAGGCCCTGTTACCGGTTCCTGGATAGAGTGACTTTAGAACTTTTCAAACTCTACGTATGTTTTAAATTCTGAATTTCATTGAAGGAATCACCTTTATTAGAGCTTGACAAAGTTTAGCCGATGCGGAACTAACTTAGGAATGTAGTAGTATGAGTATCTGTGAATGAATATTCATTTATAGTTTACACTTTATTCGTCAATTATTCGATGATGCATTTCAACACCGTGTTAGTCTCTCAATCTTCCTTCTTCATTTACTATAAATTCGCCACACTGCTTATCAGAATGAAATTATAAATATAACTCATGTTCCAATAATCGATTTATTTATCGAAATGGCACAACTCCATAATAGTAACGATTGGGTATCCAGCGCTGTAGTCGTTGGCACTTGCAAATGAAACTGTATCAATTATTCACAGCGAATCTGTCAGATTAGCACTTTGCAAATCTTTTTACAACTCTGCTTATTGTTGAGGCTGAGCTCAGGCTGACATTCAGAGCCGTACTTGCCGTCCATGGCACATGGATGGCTGACCACCCACCCATTACACACCAAGGTTCCTCCGTCTTCCGGAAAGCACGTTAGGCCGTTGGACCCGACTGTCAATCATAGATCTTTGACAGTTGTTACAGGTCGTCAGTGGTCCGAAAGTCTGACGACCAGTTTAACCAAGTGGTATCGTATTACCCGCCCAGTACTAACTGGGTTGTGTAGGTCGAATACTGGCATTCAGCTGCATCCAGTTAGACTGGAAGACGACCCCAACATAGTTGGGAAAAGACAAGGCAGATGATGCTTATTGTTGATGATTTGATAGTACATCGATGTTCGTAAGTTGTGGTAAGGTGCTTGCATAAAGCACATGCCAGGACGGATCAGTAGCGATCCGTGTTCTGTTTGGCTCGCATATTAATAAACAAGTGCATACCATACCCGTTAAAAAACTTTTCCAAGGTTAAAATATCGAAACGATAATTCTGTAAGTTTCAGGAAGGAAGTGACGTGAAATGACATGTACTTTGAAACGGCCTTTTTTTCTAGAATCTCTTTGAACGTTAGCTTTACATCCAACTGCATATTATACAGATTAGAATCTGAAACATTGCTTCCGAAAGATTGCTAGTTGACAACAGGAAATAACATTGAAAGAGAATTTTATTAAGAAAAAAGATTTGATATTTTTACCGATTTTTTTTAACCAATTGAACTCCTGGATCCTGTCGAGCCTGACAAAGACTTACAAATTGCTACCGCTTTTGATAACAGATAGAAGGATATTACATTAAACAGGTGTATTAAGTAGATACGAGATGCAGCTGATACCAAGTCAGATGCGCTACCGATCGGTACTTTTGTTCTGTCAATATCTTCCAAGGTGCCTGCGTTCCAAACCGGAACCCAATCAGACAATGCACAATGTTGCTTGGTGACATTGATAGACTGCAAAAAGACTGCAACTGCAGAAAGCACTCGTGCTCTGTCACCCCTCTCAGAATATTTTGATTTTCACATCAAAATGTTCTGAGAGGGGTGGGGAATCTCTAGGCGCGGGTAAACCAAAAAAAAACAAATAAAAATTTCTTGGCGAGCGTGGCGATCGAACCCGGCCCGAACAATCCCTAACATTACCGACTTGTTGAAGCAGCATAAGATACATATATTCGCCACGATTTACAACAAGCCAGCTGGTCTCGGGGCACAGAGCGCTGAGTTACGATCTCGAGTTACGAGAGAGAGTCGACTTACGAGTTCGATCCCAGCATAAGGATTTTTTTTTTTGAGAATCGAGTCATTTTATTTTATTTTATGTTTGTTTTTTATATTGACTTTTTTTAAGCATATTACTGTAATAGTCTTCTTATAATGTTACTTAGTTATCGACATCTGTTTATTTATAAACCATATTTACATTATATACATACTACAACTAGAACTCTATATAATTACAAAAATAAAACTAAACGTAAGTACCTACATATATCCAACGACGTCAGTCAATAGGCGTCAAAGTACTCCTCATATATATATATATTACTTGTACAAAATAATTTCGATGTTTACATCTGCCAGGCGTCCCGCGACGGCTCACTTTTTTTGATTAAGGTGGGTTGATCTTGGACCGATATCTATTGCGAACTGGATTAACTGCACCCAAAGAGATTTAAAGTACTATAGAGAGTTTGTAGAAAAAACGTGGAAGCATGTCTCAGTGACGCATTGGAGAAAAATGGCAGCAATTTTGTAACGTTACACTAGAACTAGACGAGCGAACAACGGCCAGTTTGGCTCTTGCAACCAGGTTACGATTATGTTCGCGTTGTTTCTTGCTATCGTTAGTCAACCGTCTTTCACGGCGTTTGATGCGAATATTGAACCTGAGGTTGTGAATCCGACTAAAACCTTAAAATCAGTCTTAAAACATTTCTTATCTTCTTGCTGTTAGTTTTACTCTCAAACTCATCATAAAAAAAACAATCAAGGCTCATTTATTTCTATAGCTAAGCAATAATGATTTAATTAATAAACCGAATGATGTGTATGCTATATCGGACGCGCGGAATACCAACCCGTACGTCACACTCACGTACTCGGGACGGCTCGTCGTATAACACATATAAATGCGTTACGCAACGCTACTTTAGACGCGAGAAAATAAATGTTCGGAAGGCCCACTAGGTAGGCACGATAGAGATTCATTAGATTCACCTTTAGGTGGCTTGTTTTATTATATTATTAAGATGTTTTGTGATGCAAAAGCGCTTTGATGCATTTCATATTAGAAATGAGTTTTACGAAAGTCAAAATCAAGAGGCTAAGTATTTAAAAAAATCAACACTGTGAATCGGAACTTTTTGAACGCCAGAAATTACGTAAGCTAGTCCCCCAAAACAACCAAGTAACTCTGTGTTAGGGCTCGCCTGTCCGTTACATGCACAGGCACACTCGAGTCTCAGCGGCTGCACGTATAACACGTATATATGTATGTTTGGCTCAAAGGTAGACCCGGGTTTATAGGACATAGTAATTTATATCGATAGAATGTCTCCGTCGCTTAATTTCCTCTCAGGCAAAGTTACGTATGACGTCACTTGTATGTGATAGGTAATCAATGAGGTACATTTTGCAGCAGCAGTGAACAGTTTCTAAGAAAATCTGAACTATCTAAAATTCTAAAGTAATCTTACTAATATTATAAAGAGGAAAGATTTGTATTTTTTTATGTAACGAATGAACTTAAAAACAACTGCATCGATTTGAAAAATTCTTTCAGCAATAGATAGCTACATTATCAGCGAGTAACATAGGCTATATTCGGGAACTACGCGGGTGAAACCGCGTGACGTCCGCTAGTAATAATATTATAAAGACGAAAGATATGATTTTTTGTTTGTGTGTTTGTTACGATTTAACTCAAGAACTACTCAACCGATTTTAACAATTCTATCACCATTATACAGCTACTTACATCTTTAGCGAGTCACTAATGCTAAATTATATTGATATCATGCAAATTAGTCAAGCTATCACAATTTATCGCGGACGAAGTCGCGGTCGAAGTGCTAGTCATTAATAAAGTTTAGCTCGCGGCTAAAATGATTACCGGTTCAGTTAACTGACGCTGAAAATCCACTTCGTGCAGGAAAGCTTAACTACCTACCACCTCGTATCGGTTTGTTTTTTTTTGTTTAAAAAGATAGCTGGTTTGTTTACTGAGCAGAAAATATGAATAATCATTTGAGAATTCTCTCTGCAGAGTGGTGATTAAGACTACCACACTGAGCAACTTACCCTAATAATCTTTATGTTACGGCTAATAGCCGAAGTGCGGCTACACCTAGTTTTATCCGGCTATAGCTAGGTGCAGCTGCACACCGGTGGTTAAACTTAGGTGTACCCTATTTATCATCGGCTCGAACTAGGTTTTCAGTTCTGTTAAGCATATTGGTTTTGTTTTGAGATTCTTATCTTGCGTTTTCCGATTGATTCGATTTCGTATTAACCCTGTAGACTAGACATTACCCCAGACAAGCCATGTCAGTCCAAAACAAGATTTATAATTGTGTTGAATTATATTATGCATGTCTTTAAATTGTCTGTTTATCGTTTCACGTAAAAACCCTTCATTGTATACAAAATCAAAATATTGTAAGTTAAGAAGCATTGTTGTGAGTAACATTTAGCGTTTACTTAATCAAAATCAACCAACAAACGCAAAAGATATTAATATTGTAAATTTAGTCAGTAACCTCATACACGATTTCTATGAAAAATTTACGTAAATAGCTTTGAGTCGTACTGTAGTCGGAATAGCTGAAAAATAATTTTGTTTTATTTTTCTTTTTGTCTTTACTCTTTGCATGGAAGTAATAAGTACTAAATGCAACAGCAACTCTTACTAGCACCGAAAGAGAGGACCCGAGAATTTGGTCCCATTCTAATAAGGTCACAATTAATTTTATGCAAAAAGTGGGACATAGTGGAAAGGCTGAGATAATAACATTAATAAAATTAATTTAAAAAAAGATATGGAATTTTCGTTTCCGATGGAATTAAATAAAAAATAAAACAATGTAGTAATAAGAAAAAGATATTAGGCGTCGGCAGATAGCTCTTAGGAAGATCAATCTTACTAATTCAATATTAGATGGCGACAGATATGTATTTAAAAATTCAACCTGAAGCTTATCTAAATAACCAAAATTACTGTTATTTGGATTATTATGTTCAATGGTGACCTGTAAAATGATGTATTAGATAAGATTAGTTCTTTGATAAATAGGTAGATAAACAATATCCCACAAAATAAAAACATTATGGGGACACTACCAATTTACGACAATGACGTTGTCAAATTGAAAGAAAGAAAACCACGACCACCTTTTTTCAATGAAACTAAAGAAAATACTTTCGTTTAAATATTAAAACAGGCAAATTAGTGTTTAAAAAACCGGCCAACTGCGTGTCGGGCCACGCGCAGTGTAGGGTTCCGTAGTAGCCCGTTATCACAATATAGAACCATCCCGTTGGTACAGCGCCATCTAGCAGCAGATTTGCGAAACTTATGATAATTTATGATGGTTTTTTTGTTTTTTATTTTAGATTTTGTTTTTCAATGCAAGTCTTTATCCGTTATAAACAAGCAACTATTTCATTTTAGTCACTTTAGTTAGAGGATTATTTTAAGGATATTTGGTACAAAATTATCCCAAGTTCAACGACTATTTTACTGCTAAACTAATAAGTAAATAATAATAAAGTTCATAAAATGCACATCATGAATTTTTCAGAGCACGGTCATGGTATTATGTAGTGGGCATACTACTTAAGGGGGTGGTATCTGCTAACGAGAGGTTTTCTCCATGTAAAAATAATATATGTTGCTTATTAGACTCTACGCTTTAATTGGTACAATTGAAATAATTCTAACTTTATTATTACCATATGAAAAAATATTCAAAGTGTGGCATTTTTTCTTTGAGTTTTCGTAACTACTCCTAAACTAAGCTAAGTTTTAGTTTTTTTTTTCACATAAGTATTTGTAACTTTTTTTATTAACACAGTGTAAAATTGGCATTTTGATCTAATGATTTATTAGGCTACAATTAAATAAAAACCACTCATTTCGCACTATTCGGCCCGCAGTGACTGACGTAACAACCACTTTGTAGTGCAAGCTGATTAGAACTTTATTCTAACAGTATTTCAAACGAAGTTTGAACCACCACAAATAGAGTTGTTAATTTAGCAGATACCCCAGCCGTAAGAGGTATTGCGCTTATTCTGTTACACCCTGTACCTATATCTCTTAACTCACACACAGCGAACACACAAACTTTTGTACGTTTCTTGAGTGAGTAAATCGTAGATAGCTAGTTGCTTCCCAGTCAACGGTGGGACGGGACGGGTCCCTAAACAATGATAACAATTTTGCAAGCGTTTCGCAACGCATGTCTTCACCGGTGCCGCGGCGCACGCTTTTAACATATTGATAAGGGTCTCATGTTGCTGCTATCATACTGATGGCTTAGAAATGCGTCATCTGCGTCGTTGATTGGTTACCTAATCCAATGCTGCGGTTCCTAATATTTTCGAACTAGAAGTAGGCAAACGATGTAGGTTCAATTACTTTATCGTATTAATCCGCCTTTAACTTACTCACTGCTGGACACGGGCCTTCTCTCTGTGGGAGGCAGTGGACCATTATACCCCCACGCAAATCCACACACACCACATTTTTTAGACGCTGTAATTGCCGGCTGTTTCCACTGGGCCGCCACTGCTTTTCTATTAGCGTGTCCCAGAAAGGTGTAATCATATTCCAGGGTGTGATAAGTGACCACTCCTCTCTGGTACACGTGAATAATAAGTACCTACCATAGCTCCCTGCCAGTGCCAATAACAACTAAATGAACAGAATAGGCACCACAAATTTAAACGTCTATTTAAAGACATCATCAATTTGTTTCTAAATCCGACATGACGTGCTATCTCATTCTAGATCACAGTCATTAACTGCATTTAAAATTAGTTCATCGACAGCCCTGTGCCTAATTCAACCGGCCAGATGCGTCGGCGCACTCAACATGTCACATTCGAACCATACTTGTGAACTGAAGCCGTCCCAACTCCCAAGTCCCAACGTTAGAGGCATCTTATACCTGTACCTACATTCAAAGCAAATAAAGATCTGATTCTGATCAGCCTGCGCGTGACCCGGTTTTTTTTTATAATTTCTACAGACAAGTTAACCAACAGCGCCCTCGTCTCAATGTCTCTCAGTTGCAAAAACAACCTTGCACCACATGTCCCCTTGGCACCTGTTGCCAACATTATATTAGTGTGTAACCCTCATTTTTGTCAAGTGTGTTTACTCGGCTCGTAAAGATCATTAGTTATGAACATCATAACGTCTTCCAGATGTGTGCAGAACTAAATATTATGTATGTGAATTACTGACATACTTATGTAGGTGATATGTATAAACACGCAATAACACTAAGACGTTTGTGGGCCGGTGCCAATACAAATTAGTATGACAAAGTGCGAGGCTCCATG
The DNA here is from genome assembly GCA_963853795.1 of Xestia rhomboidea. Taxonomy (NCBI): domain Eukaryota; kingdom Metazoa; phylum Arthropoda; class Insecta; order Lepidoptera; family Noctuidae; genus Xestia; species Xestia rhomboidea. Next base: position 3,449,220 of record OY970756.1, read on the forward strand.
CTAATGTGCCGTAACGGGAACAGAACCGCGGCCCTTAGTGCAACTGTTAACGCTGCGACCTCAACGTATCTAGATCTAACTATGTTATGACAAAATACTTTGCCCTCGGATACTGTATAGACTGCACATGGAGCATATCCTTTATTTACTTACTTACGTACATAAAATACATAATCAGCCTTTAATGTTCCCACTGCTGGGACCGGAATCCGCAATTCACTACCTTATAATATTGTTTTCACTTACTTTTCCGAACATTACCACAATGTGTCTGGTGGGCCACTGACCAACAGTTGTTGTCGGCTTTTTCTCCAAGAGAACTTTAATGTCGCCATTTAGGATTTTGGTGTTAATTCGCCCTTTGCGCCATAAATGGTGATGTAGTACTTTTAACGCTACAAAATCAAACATATAAAATTACTATCTGAATTATGATAATAGTTCATCGTAAGGCAATTAGCCAGTTTTGATTAAAATGTATGTTTATGACAAGTTACAACCTATGATTCTTCGGATATAACATGTATGGTTTAGATGTGAAAATAAAATTATAATATCGATACTGTAGAGCATTTCTTATCTTAAATTATCGTATACCTATAAACTACTTGCTTTGTTTAGTTGCTGACATGATCCCAAGAAAACGGTTACCGAAATCCGTGGTTTGATTTGATTTTGACCTTTGTACCAATTTCAACAAACCGCTTAAAGTTATCAGGCAAGCAAATCAACAGACAGACTATGTCCCCGGTGAAGGAACTGGGACTTAGCGAAAGACATTCGCGCGAACCCACTTGCACGAAAAGTTTTGCGCAACGGACACTTGCGCAAAAGAACACTAGCGCGACTTAATGGCCACTGAGGTTTACTCTGTAGAGTAAACATAACATCACGCCTGTTATTACTTGAAAGTGGAAAGTTTTTGTTTTTCCCATCATGAGTGTCGTGTTTCATGGTTTTCGGGGTTGCTAATAACGAAAATGAGATCAAAATGAAAATCTAAGATGGCTCCAGGGAAAATTTTTGAATTTTCCGTCATGGGTGTCGGTGTCCGATCGACTACAATGTAGCCTTAACCCGACATTAGGATATTTATAGAAAAAAATCTGGTTCTGAAAGGTCTGCTGGACATGGACTCACATTTTTAGGGTTCCGAGCGTCCGAATGAAAAACGGAGCCCTTAAGTATAAGATCACTCGTAAGTCTGTCTGTCACAGCCAGTTTGCTCCGAATCTGAGCGATTAAATTGTTTTTCTAAGCTAGTGTGCTCATAGATATCTAGATGATATAAGCAAAAATTTAATAAAAATCTAAACCAGAGGAATCTTCGCCCAACGGCCATTTTCAATAACTTTTTGAAAGTCACTGCAAAAAGATGATTACCAGAATTAGGAAGAGGGCCAGGATAACCCCAATTTTTTTGTGTGTTTTAGTATTACAGAAGTATTCACATTGTGATTATTATATAGCAAAGTTGAGGACTACTTCTAAGGTTAATCAGTTTCGGAAACACGATTACAAAATAAAAACTCGATAGAAACGACCTCAAAGTTACCTCTAAAATGAATTTTAAATGGAAAATATTTAATTAAAATAATTAAATTAGATCTTAAAACTTTGCAGGATAGTCGATCTATGTTTAACGCAGTGTTCATCTCTGTTTCGTTTTATTTTTAAACCCTTTGTTTTCATCGTAAAAGCATTTTCGTCTGAAATTTCAAGCTTTCTAACCAGTCACAACTCAGACCGCCCTGCCTCCCGGCCGGTAAAAAAACCGACTGCATGAAATAATAATAACTAATAACTTTAAATAAAAACTGAAAAGAAAAAAACAAGTTCAGGAAACAGGACATATTGACTGCAACAGTCGGGATCCATTAAATAATCTAGACTAAAATCATTACATCCAATATGGGTCCCGACTGTTGCAGTCAATATGGCCTGTTTTCTGAACTTGTATTTTCTTCAGTTTTTATTTAAAGTTATTAAGTAGTTATTTTTTATGCAGTCGGGTTTTTTTGTACCGTATCTTCTCTATTTAATAAAATAATAAAACGTATAAATCCGAAACATAAGGTGAAAGCGTCAGGCTAGCCCGCGAAATTCAAATTTTCTTACGTTTTTTGCAATTTGTAGACCAGTGCTAGGTTGTATGTTGAATGAAAAAGTAGAAGAACGACTTTTTCAAGGTCAAAATCATTCCTCGACCTTTATGAACTCGGAGGGTTGTATTGATGATTTAGATGATTATAATTCTGTAACTACATACGTCTTACAGTCGCGAACAATATTTTAATCAACATACAACCTAGCTACCTTAAGGTAATAAATTAGGTCAAGACCGCCTCATTGGTTCATTTCGACCTTTCATTTTGAGTTCATTTCGAGTTTGACGACCCGAATGGCGCAGTGGTAGTGAGGCTGCCTTACGTTCTTAGGGTCCCGGGTTTGAATCCCGGTAGGAGCAAATGTTTGTATGATGAGCATGGACATTTGTTTCCGAGTCATGGATGTTTATATGTATAATAAGTATGTATTTACAAACAAAAAGTATCTATGTAACTATCTGGCGTCCACGACACAAGCCTCGTTGCTTGTGTAATGTCCAGCGATATTTATTATTTCAGGTTGTCCTAGTTCAGGGGTTGAGACCACACTGATATATTGCTTTTTGAAGTTTTAGAAAATATATTATTATTATTATAAACTATTATTGGTCTAGTGCCCGCAAGCGCGACTGCGGGGCGTGAAGTCGTGCTGGATGCGATTCCATCTGGAACTTGTCAGTAGCAGCCATGAAGTCTGGATTCGTGCCCAGTTTATGATAACATGCTCACTCTCTTTTCCATGGGACTTAAACATAACTGGCTAAATGTGTAAAGTAAAGTAACTGCGTAGACAAACTAAATAAGGTGCGCGCCTTCAACGGTTGGTCGGTCAACGGTTGCCGGTTTTGATGTACTCTTTCGGCATACTCAAATGGACTCAAACAGAACTAGACGCCCAGGATAGGAGGGGCCGTACATTGTGGACGGCATATCGAATGCATCACCCGCGTTCTTCGGTTATGATACGTCTATCCCGCAGAGGTGTGGTGGTCGAGGCTTTTTAAAGAAGACTCTCCACAATCGCGGGATATGCAGTCTCAGGAAATATTTCCTAGACGACGTGCGGTTGCAATGAGATGTGGTCGTGGTGGACAAGGACCTCACCCCGCCCTCCTTTGCTAAAGAGAACTGGCGTAAAAAAAGGGAAGTATGGCAAAGTAAGGAGCTTCACGAATATGTAGATAGCCCGATGTAGACTTATCAGCGTCCGTAGCCCGGCTACGTTCCGGGGACTACTTTAGAGAAACCGAAGGTTTTGTCTGTGCAATTAGGTAAGGATGAAATTTATGATGACGAATAACTACCTGAGATTTATTGTGAAGGATGGTACGGTTGACATATTATGTCGGGCATGCCGCCGCCGCCGTCCAGGCGAATCAATCCGTCACATTATCTCCGGATGTTCTCGTCTGGCTAACGGACAGAACTTGCATAGGACACAACCTTGTAGCCAGTCATCAGCAACTTGCTCTAAAATAAAATTTTGTGGAATTGGAAGTGCCGTACTATATGTAAGCGCCAGACCCAGTTCTCGAAAATGGCAGTACCTATCACATTGTACTGGGATCAATCCATCATCGCTGACAGGACTATTGTAGCCAATGAGCTTGATATAGTGGTGGTGGATCGATCAGAGCGGCGACAATGATTGTTGACATAACGGTCCCGCACTTTTTGTAATAAGTTATTTAGATTAAGATATTTTTTAACTAGGTATAAGGTGTAGATTTAGGATTTAGTTAGTAAGGCCACTCTGTCGCATTGGATCATAGATCTGTAATGATAGTGTAGGTAAGATTGTTATAAATAAATATGTAAATGATGAGAACTTCGTGAAAGCCGAGAAAGATAAGCTATCATTGCCGATAGTCGTATCAGCCCATGGCTTAATTGCCAAGAGCCTTGATCAATACCTGAGGAGGCTTTCGTTAGACTGCTGGATTCAGAAAGCGGTACTCCTGGACACGGCTCGTATTGTTAGGAGGTTCCTCTCTCTGGAGCGTTGACCACCGGTAGCTTGGGCCCTGTTCCTGGTACCGGTTTTTATCATTTTAAGTCCGTGCATAGCTTGTAAATTATTAATTTGTTACGGCTAAAGATGGGTGCGAAAATAAACTTAAGATGAATAGCCGGCTATACTTAAGTGTAGCCGCTCGCTACCCTTTAATAATACTGGCCATTTGAAGTGAAAAAATTACCTTAAAACTCTGAATAGAAATTTCTTTTGAATTAATTAAATAAAGAAACTCTGAGGTAGACCGACGGACCGACGGACATGGCGAATCTATAAATAAGTTCCTAGTTTTACTATTTTTATATATACAACTTTAACATGTGGTATATCATTTTTAATGTATAAATAAAATTAACATAACATCACGTCTGTAATACCGAAGGGTTAGGCAGAGGTGTACTTGTAGTACCACATTTCGCCAGTTACATTAGAAGTCCCATGTAATAGGGGGCGAGCCTATTACCATCAACCGGGCACAAATCCAGACTCCATGGCTGCTACTGAGAAATTCCTGATGAAAAAAACCCAATAATACTTTTGCCCGACCCGGGAATGGAACCCAGGACCTCTTGCTCAGCAGTCGCGCTTGCGACCACTACACCAACGAGGCAGTCAATAAACTAAAAAAATAAATTAATATTGTGTTTATTTGTTTTCATACTTGTAATCCTTCCATCAATAGTGTAGCTCACCCTAACATAACCGTTTCGACTGTGCGAGAGGGATAGAAGACCGGTGGCTGGGGAAGCGGGGGTAAAATTTGAATTTGAGCTGTCATCCCATGAATGCGCTGCGTAAACTAATAATAGTTTCATAAGTTCATGATGTACTCCAAATCAACTTATCGAATGAACTTTAAAACATAATTTATAAATAACCTTTGATGAACTTTTCTGGATCTTCGATAATAGGTAGGTATAGCCTGAAGAGCAGCCAGGAACAGTGGGTTTTAGTCGGTTAGAGTCCGACATAACCCCCCGCTGGCCCCAGACGGAGGGTCCCATAAGGATTTTCCCACAAGGCCTGCCTGGCATAGCCTGCGCGGTCGTGTCATACGATTGTATATATAGATTATAGACAACGTAACTGCCACTACTCTGTTTTTGACGAATTGCCACGTAAACCCATAAAATGTTATTTTTTCTAAATAAATAATAAACTTCAAAGTTAAATGAAATAATTTTATTATAACTATTTTTTTTTTTGTTACAGACTCTCCTAGACCACAACACCCTTGATATGACAAAGAGTGAACATCGCCTCTTAGTGCTTCAGATCGCTTTGAAATGCGCTGACATTTCGAACCCCTGCCGCCCGTGGGAGATCTCCCGAAAATGGAGTCTCAAGGTGTGCGAGGAGTTTTTCCGACAGGGAGACTTCGAGCGCCGACTCAATCTACCAGTTACGGCGCTCTGCGACCGTCACACCACCTCCATTCCCAAGATTCAGACAGGTACACTTAATGATCACAATAAATGTAACGATTAAACATATTTTTCAATTTACAATAATATGTTCGTTCATTACAGGTTTCTTCAAATTTGTGGTGACACCGCTGATAAGCGAATGGCATAGGTTCTTACAAAATGACCTGTCCAATCAGATGCTCCGCAATCTCATCTATAACCAAAATAGATGGGAGATTTTGATGAATGAGGAGGCCAATGAGGAGACTCGCACTGAGACATCCGATGCGGATTTAGCGGATGACGACACAGGGATGGATAACGACAGCCGCAGGCTACTCCTGCCACCTCGTAGGGCCTCGCTTAATCCGCCTCCAATATTGAAGACCTCATTCACGCAATTCAGGCGCTTCTCTGTTCCCTTGAACGTGTTCCAAGACGTCAGGTACAGGCACCGCGGGATGAGCCGCGATTCGTCAACATCGGATGAGCGTGCGCCCCGTCACCCCAGCGCCGACGGCAGTCAGCCCTCGCTGCACTCGCAGCTCAGCGTGCGCGGACACTGTTCGCCATCAGAAGAAGCCGACTGCCAGCTGAACGCGGAAACACTGTTACCTGACTCTACTATAGCGTCGATCACGACTCCCGCGCAGGCTGTACGCCTCCACAATATGCTCAGAGAAGGCGGCACTCTCAACAAATTAGTCCCGCACAAAACTTTCCCACCTGAGTCCACGTCTCGTGATTTATCTCCCGCGGCCCGAGCGCTCCCGTCTACCAGTAGGGATTCCGATCCCTTGTCGCAGTTTAGACCTGTCCCGTCAACAAGTACGCAAGAAGTGACTTCGCAGCGGAGTTATCCTTATGTTTCGGAATATAAGGATAACTCCGCTGCGAAGTCAAGCCGAAAGGAGCCTAGCACGGTGGGTAGTCAGCTGCGGGACAATTTGACGTGGGTGCCGCTGGGACTGGAGTCTGACCCGCTGCTGCAGCTCCGGCGGAAGTCGATGCCCGCCGAAGCTAATGAAGTTTTACCAATTGGTTAGTATTTTAAACACTATTCGAATATTTTTCCATCCAACTACATAATTTTAATTTTATTAAGTTACCTCATCATCTACCTAGTCTTCTCTCAACTATGTTTGTTGGACTAATCTGCTTCCAGTCTATTCGGATACAACTGAACATAAGTATTTTACATGGAACGACTGCGTATCTGACCTCCACAACCCATAACTGGGTAAGACTGGTTTTTAGACTTTCTGGCTTCTGACTACCCTTAACGACTGAGAGCCTTTGCACACCAGGTTTTTTAATCCCCTGATGACGCGCGCAGAACGCAATCACGACACTCAGCAAACGTAAAACTGAAGCCACGTTGTTACCTCACGATCCTTGCGTTTGTATCGCTATAAACGGTGATGCATCGCTACAAACGCGCGTTTGTAGCGAAGCAGAACGCCGCCGCCATTTGGAACCACAGTATTACGATCACCTCCTTCCCCGCCACCACCAATAGCACAAACGCGCTGTAAGCGCGCGGTTTAATCAGTACAGACGTGTAAAATCCGCTAATAAAAAACGTGCGTCATCAGCGCATGAAAAAAAATCACTTCGGCAAGCCGCAGGAGGAGGTAGATTTTGAAGAAGGTTTCACCCATACTTACATTTGTATATTTATATTTTGTTTTTACATTTTTGCCTCCCCAATTTAGGCGGTGCATCAAAAAAGTTTCAACTTAAAAGTTGTCCGTATTCTTACTCGGAATGATAAAAATGTTAAACGGTTCAAAAAATTTCTTTCCGTAGGAAATAAGATATGGCCAAAAAACTATTTTTCGAAAAACCGCCCTCCCGCCGCCCCTATGGACGAATTCCACCCATTCACGAACTTAACCTAAGTTTTGACCCTTTCGATTTCTTGGCCAAGTTTGAAGGTAATCGGTCCATAATTGCGACCTGTAGAGTTTGGCAAAATTTTGCTGGTCGCCCCCACATACATGCCAACATACATGCGTATACATAATTATAACGATGAACTTTTTAACCGGCGGTTGATTTGGGCTCTGGTCATAGCTGACTTTAGATGCAAGACCAATATGTAGATTTAGAGACGAAATCTACCTAAACAGTGCTGCAAATATTATCTAAAATGCTTTTCGAGGTACGGAGGGATCACGCATTCTAGGCACCGTCCTTGGCAAGCGATCCTTAACCTTAAAGATCGACTCGTGCGGTTGTTATTATTTAGCCACGAGTCATTCACTAAATAACTAGAACACAATAATAAAATGTTCCAGCTCCCAGATCGACGGTCCTCCCTCAGTTCCTGCACCGCACATTCTCCAGCAAGGAGTCTTGGACGAAGAGGCGTGGGTCCGCGCCGTCGCCGGTGGCGCCCTCTGAACTGCGCGGGCTCACGTCTCTGGCCTCCCGACACAGCATGAACGGAAGCCGCCGGAAGCCAAGCCTCGCTGCAACCTGCCAACAGTACCTCGCCAGAACAGCCTTCAGCGTGCAGGAACGGACTCAGTTCCCGCGCAGAAGCTCACTGCCTGTTGAGGTGATGACAGGTGCTCGATAGCTTAGCGGCTTTTTTTATTTTTCTTTTGCATGTCTTTATTACATTATTTTAACGGGCATAGGTTTTATTTTATGGTGCCGTTTGACTTCTTTTTTTTAATAAATTACAAAATTATTGAATTGATTTGCTGTCACACGTTTTGATTTAAAATCAGCGAAATATTTTTTACGCTTTTGATGTTGTTGATGTTAGAAGTATCTCTCTGGATGCTGATAAATTAATTACCTGCCAAGCACTACGGCTGAGCATGACGTCCTGAGTTCAATTCCCAGGTCGGACAAAGTGTTGTTGGGGTTTTCCCAACTTTTGGAATTGTGCCGGTTTGATGGTAATAGGCTTACGCCCTATTACATGGAACTTTAAAGATTACTGGCAATATGAGGGTGTACTATTAGACACACTTCTTATATAGTTTCATCAACAATTATATTTGTCTATGAATTTTAATTGAGATTACAAAATTAAATGTGGTATTTTTCAGGTATATCAACCCACTAACGCCGGCGAGCACACATAACACATGCTTGAGCCTACAGAGGCTCAAGGATATGATTCCCTCGATGAGGATGATTCTGCTAATAATGATTACGACGCTGACGAGGAAGATGTAGACGACAGTTCGTTCGACGATGACTACACGAGTGAGTTCCACGAAAACATGGTGTTGGAAGCCTCCGATGATGAGCAAGAGCTGGAGGACGACGACGGCGATCCAGATCTGCTCATCAACCTGCCGTTCGTGAATAGTCATCGTGCGAAGTCCATGTAAACGATCTCTTCAATCCTACATCCTCTTCGGTTTAAAAGTAAAAATGGGGGTTCCACAAGGCTCAACATTGGGTCCTTTCTTCTTTCCAGTATATATAAATGATCTACCCAATTGATTGATAAACCAACCTCAAAATATGGTGTTATTTGCTGATGACACTTCCCTAATTTTTAAGATAAATAGGCGGGTCCAAAATCGAGATGACGTAAATAATGGCCTACTTCAGGTCCAAAATTGGTTCACAGCAGACAATTTGGTATTAAATGAAAAAAAAACCAAATGCATAAGATTTGCTTTACCGAATGTTAAAAGTAGTGATTGTGATATAATATTGAATAAAGAGAAACTTGAATTCGTAAATAAAACGGTTTTCCTGGGGATTACGCTTGATTCAAGGCTACAATGGGGTTCTCATTTAACATCTCTTGCGGGCGGCTAAGTTCAGTGGCATATGCCATTAGAAAAATCCGTCAATATACTGATGTAGATACCGCTAGACTGGTCTATTTAAGTTACTTTCATAGTATAATGTCTTATGGCATTTTGTTATGGGGACAGGCTGCAGATATTGAGTCTATATTTATTCTGCAGAAAAGAGCCATCAGTGCCATTTATAATCTTCGTAAGCGTGATTCTCTAAGGGAACTGTTTAAGGATATTGGCATCATGACGTTACATTGTCAATACATCTACGAAAACATAATGTACGTCAGCAAAAATTTGCACCTTTTTGGTAAAAGGGGTGACAGACATAATTACAGTACTAGAAATAGGGACCAACTAGTTCAGCCAGGCTTCAGACTCGGTAAAGTAGACTCGTCTTTCATGGGGTATGGGTGAGATGCTATAATATAATTCCACAAAGTATTCTTGAATTGAATGAGACGAAATTTAAAACATGCATTAAACGCACACTATGTAAGCAAGCATATTACAAGTTGAGCGATTATATCATGATAAAAATGCTTGGCTCAATGCTGGTCCTGCTCCACAAGGACAGGGGAGCTTAAATTGATAGCATTAAATGGTATTGTTGGAGCTGCTGAAGATTGTAGAACTATCTTTGCATTGTATAGATTCAATCTCTTTAGAATTATATAATCGCATAGCCCATATTGTGTGAGTACTATGTACTAGAAAGCTATCATTCACTGGAAACCTACGTCTTTTCTTGACTTGAATGTGCCCTGGCGGTTGAGAGTATGTCATGCTCACTCAAAAGTCTCGCTGATGGCGGCGCGTGTGTCGGATCATTTAGTTCCCTTTAAAATGGTTGAGTTGAATGGTGCTGATCCATGCGTCATGTCCGTGAACGGGCGCTGTCAGTTATGACTGGTCATCTCATATTTGCCATGGCTTATTTGAATGAATTATTTTGGTTTTTGAATTGTATTTTTTTTTGTATTTACTGTGGACATTTACCAATATACCATCTCAACATGACTGATGTAACCAAGATTTTGTAACAATATTCTGATTTAAAAGAGTGTCCATGGAGTTACTTGCCCGTTCTTCTCTATAGAGATCTACGCTAGGGAATGGACAACTACAGTACTTTCACAGTTTTATGTCTTGTGACTGGGACTGTAGCTACATTTAATTTTCATCTTTGTTCCGATAATTCAAAAGTGCCTGTAACTGGCTTACTTGAAATAAATGCTTTGATTTTGATTTTAGACAAATAATCATGAAAAGTAGATTCAGTAGAAATTAAACTCAAGGCCGTCATTATAATCATAATATTTTTAAGATAAAGTGAGAACACTTTCTCGTTACGTTGCGCAATGGATAGTGTGGGAGGATGGGAATGCATTTGGAATTTGTACATACATATAAGGATGACGCTTTCTAAACTATGAAGATGTTTTGTGTGACTATCATGGATATTCAATCTATGATGCACCTAAGGACATTGAAACCTAACAACAGTGTCCTCTAATCTAATGTATAGCGTCTTCGAAGGCTAATGTTGGGAACTCACGTTTTCATGTAATGCCTTGCCGCTTTCGCACACAATTTCAAAATGTAAATATTATTATGTTGCAAAACTGCAATACAAATAATTTCCACACAACTAATTATTTTTATTTTTTTAATGTGTAGTTAGTAAATGAATTTTCTTGAAATATTTTGTCTCATAGGTTAATACATCACAAATTTATTGTAAGTTTTAGCAGAATTTATGTTTCGTCTAATTTTTAAAAAGAACATTACGATTATACCAAAAAATATACTTATCTTATTTGAAAAATGGTTTGATATCAGGCCTATCGTCAGGGACGCCACTCGCGGGTAACGAGTTACAAACTCGTCACCAACAAGTCAGAACGACACAGCACTGGAATATCAATAGAGTAACGTCGTCGACGATAAGCCTTACACAACAAAGTTATTGAGTCTCATTATATTTTTTTTGTAACTTTTAGTATTTCGAAAGTTATATAGTCATAGAATTTAAGTACTTAGTAGTTTATAAGATGGAAAATGACGAAAGAGGTAGACGCTCTTTTTGAGTGAAACACATGATTATGTATGAAGGAGTATGGTAAGAAAAACATTCAGTATTAAATGATACAATGTAGCAGCCGTCACTGTTGATCGCTTGCACGACCTCGGGGAATAACTTACAATGTTCAGAATATAAAACTGGTTCGATGAAGATGCGAATATTATGAATAAAATGCGACTCATTTTCTTGGATGTATATAACTAAATAATTACCTTCATTATAATGTTGTGCAGTATAAAAGCGCAAGATCTTTTGTAATATATTTCCGACAAGTAGAACTTTAATGATTTATAATATAAAGTGATTGATATTTAAAGTTGTAAATTCTACGATATGAACAATGAACATGCGGTCAACAGAAAGGCGGCGTGGTGTGGACAATGCATGAAATATTTTACTAAAGTATTCAATATTTTCATTATAACGTTGATTTGTATATTATGTTTCTTTTTGAAGATATTAGTATTAAGTCAGATTTAGGCAAAATTCTGTAGTGAATTTATTTCATCGGAATTAATTTTGAGAAGTTTTTTCATAATGATAGATGAATTGTTCCAAAGATCTTTCATTGGTTGTCCACTTCTTATGATTAGCACGGAACTCGTGCCATTTCTGTCACAATTTGGGCCTGTAGTACGGGCAGGAGTTTGCTTTGTAAAGTCCAAGAAGTCAAAGACAATTTATAAATTGCTGAATAAATTTTGTAAAGATGGAGTCTGAGACCTTCTTGCTGCAACTGTGTTGCTGTTAGGATTGCGTGGACGTTGCCGAGCAGCGGCCCGCAGCGTAGGTACTGCTTGTGGGCACACTAGAGGTCACCTTGCTAAAAGCAACATTTGTTTTATTTATATTTTAGAAAATGTTAGTACAAGTGACGGCCGAGCTAACTGATACTGAGTTGGCATTTGAACAACCAGATTGTCGTTCCACTATCAATCTAACTGCCGGAACGTTTCAATCATCAGTACAGATGTAACTCACTAACTGTAACTCACTTGGTAGCTTGTGCATCATAGTCTGTGCGTAAAGGTAGCTCGGTCCACACTGAGCGCTCCCCGAGATTACGCACAACGCACATACAACTAACATGAAGTAACACATCTGTGGGCTCCCGGTCGGCACTGACGTAAACCTTGCCAGCGCTGGATCGCTGAACGATTGTCGATACTCCCAACAAGAGTACACAATCCTAGGAGTTATAGTAGTCAAGTATTTTAGTGTTACGGTAGCAGGACTATAAGGAGTCTGATATTAAATCAAAATACGACTTTTGTCGATTTGAGATTTTGATGGATTATGAGCTTAGCTCATGAAAAATATTTTTGTATTCCTTTTTCTAAAGTCATCTTTCGGTGTCTTTGGGAAATTAAGTACTCTTAATTTATTATAATAATGTAATGATGTTAAATTAAACTAGGCATCACGATGGTGAGCAATGACGAACAAGACAATCCCTACAGAGGATGAGTCGCGAAGGTTTCACAACGCGAGGACCGTTCGTTTCATGTTATAGCGACCTCTAGTGTCCAAAAGCACAGTAGTTGAAAGTTAAATGTAAACAAGCAGTGTTTCAATTAATGTTAAAGTGTTAATTTATTTTGTGATTGTGTCCCGCGTAGTGTTATTCGCCAAGTGTTTTAGTTTAACATGGATAGTGTGGATGGATGTGCCGATGCTGGGGTTGGATAAAACACTTTCTCTGTAGTGTCTTTAAAATGAGCATTTTTATCGAGAACACATTAGAAACGAATCTATATGATTCTGGTTCTCTCCAGAACATAAACCAGTACACTACGACACGGTGACGTCACTTCAACGTAATCGTTAGTTGTTTTGGTGTTAAGTGTTTCTAGAGATCTTACGTATTTTGATCAATGGTTAACTTCTCACCCCGCCGTCGCGTTGGCGCGATAATCTTGCATAATCCTGTAGATTCTCTTAGAATCTTCTACAGTGTAGAAGATGCACACATAAGTACAAGTTAGTGGATGTCTATTATATAAATAAGTAGATAATTATAGCCATTCTCAAAGGTTAACATGTCACATTAATTCAGGTCACATGACTCACAGACACTAATAAGGTGCACATGCACATACATTGAAAAGATTCCACAACGCCTATATGATATTTATTACATTGTGACAGGCGTATCAACAGTGGGCTACCCCACCCCCTTAGTTATATGTAGAAAGTAGAATGAAATAAAAAAATGCTCAAAAACGAACATTTTAGTATTATAGAAGGGACTTTTCCTTCGAACTTTTAGATGCACAACACTATATTATAACTATTTTAGCGGTAGTAGGACATTGACTAGTCTTGTATCTTTTATAACAGTATTTGTTTATATCAGGTTTAATATAAATAATATTATCTTTCTCTACTCTCTATACACTATATGAATGTGCTTTTAATAATAAAGTAGTTTCAGTGTTTGAACAATATGAATGTAACAGTAGATATTTCCGCATCCGGTGATCAATACACCCTGAGCCCTATCACACTACTATAATGACCCATTCAACTTTTAGGAATACATTTTTATTGTAATTTGATGTTAAATAATAATTTAAATAATTATAACGTCCTTGACGTCTTTGGCTATGAAAGTCAGTTCTTAGTTATGTTTTAAATTATTGTACAACAGATAAATGGCCATAGTCATATTCAGAGTATTTAATCAGAAACTAAATTATTGTTTGAAGGCTTCGGAGACCCATCAGCCCCGGGCCGTGTTGTATACAGTTCAACTACAGTTCACAAACTGCTTTCTGTAGTTCAACTGTAAACAATTGAATATGTAGCGTGCATTTTATTATATGTATCCGAATTATGTATACATTTATTGTTGGTCTGGTCTCAGCTTAATGATTTTAAATCAGGAAAAAAACTAAACAAAATAAAATGTTATGTAGTTGAATATATGTATTACTATACCTACTATCGTTTGAAATGTCTATCTACTCTCTTACAATTAGGAACGAAAATATTGTAAATTGTCTACAAATGTTACTAAATACTTAATAGAAAAACTTGGAATTTGTACCTACCACGTCAATGTGTAGAATGGAAACCCGCCCTGCTATAAGTGTTTAAATAAATATCTCCCGACTTGTGCTATTTGTGTTCTGATTATAGACAGAAACTCAAACATATGTTCGGCATAATTGGTTTCATACTCATGTCAAAAACTAAATCAGTGTACTCCAAACAGTCGCGTATTTCCCTATTCTCAATAAAAATAGATTTCTTTGTAGGTAACTACATATTAAGCATTGAGAGGCAATCAAATATAGCTCAAAAGTTCATACTAATCTTGTACTAATACAGAAATAAGAATTTAGTCATTGATATAAATAAAACCCAAAGACATTCAACTATTTACTAGCGATAGACAGGCAATACGAAGAAAGTCGTAATATATTACTACTTAGTAACAAGTCAGTCTATCTAGTGTCATACACTTGCTTGTCAGGTAGCATTCGTATGTTAAAATCAAAAATGCCCTAGATCAAAATTTTTGATTGATAATATTCCCAATGTCCGCTCTAACTCTTTGATAAAAGCTAAGGTAGGTACACACTTTAAGTTGCATGTCTAGCATCTAGACATGACATAATAATGTGTCTTATAATCAAAACAAAAAAATAAAACGGACTTCCAAAAAACACTACTAAGTAGGTGGCAGCACACCGAGCTTCCCGAAACTGTCAAATTTTACCAATCAACCTTGAACCTAATGCTGTAGCGATAAAGTTGAAAATCTATTAAAGAAATTTGACAGATTGTGGCAGCTTGATGTGCTGACGTCTGTACACACATTCCTGTTTTTTGATTATTTTACGTCAACAAGTTTATGAATGGTGACTTTATCATTCATATCATCTACAAAGACAAGACAAATAAATTAAGATTAAATACGCATTATTGGAGTTAACACACATCAGAACTTGACCATATTAATGTGGGACCAGTCCTGAGTTAACCCCTTTCCAACAACAAATAATCATGCAAATTACTCGACGACTTGGAATAATTTCTTAACATACAATAAATATCAGTCAGCGCAAATGATAACCTTCTCGTTTTGGGAGTCGGTTAAAATTAAAATACAAATACCAAACATCACAAACTTGAATTTTCAGCCAATGATAATACTTACAAACTTTGAAAATAACATTGTACCTATACAGCTGTTTTGTACGCATACAGCGGCTACTTTTAGTTGCTAAAATTAGAGCCAACTGCAGTTGGAGGGTGTTCATATCAATGACTTAAATCTAATAATGTCATATACCTACTAAAAGCTCTATGATTGTACATCACAAACTACCTTACCATAAGAATAACTTTTTTAAATTTGATGTTGTACTTAATTTGTTTTCGAAATAAATGTTTTTTTTTTCATTGGTTTTGTTTTCATTCAAATACCTTTTTTACACATTATTGCTAGATCTTCTATTGAGTTTTATTATTCATTTTAAAGACGGCATTACTGACACGCTGATTTCAGATTTTCCTCATCGAATGTACCTACCATTTCTTTTCGTAAATCTCCAGTCTTTTTCACTGATATTTTCCTCTGTCAGCAAACAAACAACAACCTTATGTGCACAGGAATAAAGATCACTGTCATATAAAAAACCGGAGGCTAAAGATCTGTGAACGGCCTGTTTGTGTTTATGGAGACTGCAAAATTATAAACAAAACATAGTTTCATAAACTCCCTTTATTAGTACCTAACTTGATGTACATTCTCTACCGACTATTGTCACGTATTATAGTATACCTACCTATTTATTATATGTTATTTATCTCTATGTAAAATAAAATTTTAATAAACGGAATCGATGTTTTTAATTTCCGATCCTTGATAGTTACGAGGCACGTTTCTTTAGTTTGTTACTAGCACAACTCCCGGTCGCACGGGTAGCAGTAATTATTTATAACCGGGACTTCTGGTGGATAGGTGGGGGCGGTAATGTGATTCTTCTTTATCGTGTGCTTAGTATCTAACCTGGTGTCAGAGTTTCTATGCCGCCCATGGGCCTCTGACTTGGCTTAACATGCCGTCAATAAATATCTCTCAGGCATGCTGGTTTCCTCACGATGTTTTGCTTCACCGAAGCAAGTGATAATTATACAATACGCACATGAATCCGAAAAGTCAGAGGTGCGTGCCTTGGGTTCGAACTAAACTGTGTAACATGTATAGATACTAACTCCATACCACCCATATTACCATAGTCATAGGTCGAGACCTATGACTATGGTAATGTGATGAAGGTTTAGGAGTTAGTACCTACCTATACATGTTACACATGTAATTCTAGAAGAAGTAAACCTAGGTTTACCCGCGTTAACTTAACACTATCCGAGTTTGCTGGATAAAGTTCGATAAGTAACTTTGTTACGGCTAAAATGACGATGATAGTGCTGCTGAGCGCATCAAACTGCGGGCTAGGGATACTCGTAGCCACTGACAATATGCCAGACTACGTGGTCTGGCATATAAGGTTAAGAAGAGTGTAGTCATGGTCTCTGGGGCCAGCGGTAAATACCCAGAAGCAGTACCTTCCCTTCAGTGAGGATAAACGTATACCCCTTGTGAGGGTAGACCAATTTAAATATCTGGGTCACTTATTTGACCTGGCCTCAAGGACGATGAGGATATTGATAGGGAGCGGAGGGCGCTGTGTGTAAGAGCTAACATGATTGCCTACAGATTCAGGCGTGCCTCCAAGGACGTCAAGAACTATATTTAGCGCTTACTGCACGTCTTTTTACACTTGCAGTCCTTGTTGCACATACAGCGCCATTCGCATCCAATACAATAACGCATTCAGGGTGCTGATGGGGTTGCCCCGATACCTACTGCAGCGCATCAGAGATGTGTGAGATGTGTGATGTGGAAACGGTGCGCATTCTTGGTCCGTACGGTGCGGGCAGCGCCAACAAGTATCCTGTCTATGATAGCAGCAGTGCAGTGATTCCCAAAGTGGTCCAGGTGGACCCCCAGGGGTCCATGGAAGACCCGTCGGGAGTCTACGTTGGCGTGAAAAAAAATGGGTGTTCACAAGTTGTAAGTGGGTCCACGAAACAAACATTTATTTATTTATTTTTATTGGTTCACCAGCAGTTGTTTACACTGGTTGTATGCTAAAAGTAACATGCAAAAATGTAAATGCAAAAGTGTAACAATCACTTATAGGTAAACTCCGCATGCATAAAGAAGTTGTACAATTTATAATATTAATCTAGTTTAAAAAAAAAATATACTAATCTAAAGGTCTAAATAATTAATATATAACAACAGGAACTTATTATTATTATACCTACTTAAATATATTCTCTCTCTTGAATGAAATGAAAAGTAAAACTATTTAGCAAGATGCTTAAAAAAATTGGCTTTCAATTTGCCCAAACTATCAAAGTGCAAATCAATTTGATCACTGCAGCTATTTATAACCTTGCATAATCTCGCATAGGGGGAATTGGCGCCTAGAACCGTTCTTATCTGTGGCGGGCAGAGTGGCGTAATTGCAATGCGAGGAATTCTTGAGGGGGCACGGAAATTGAAGGTGCGCAATATTTGTGGGCAGTTAATTTTGTGGTGTATTACTTTGCACACAAACATTGCGTCATTAATGCGTCGGCGATTGTCTAGCGAAACCATTTTAAAGTGTCTAAGTCTGTTACTGTACGAACGTACTTTTTTAGTTATTCCGCTTGAAAACGCCAGGTGCCATAGAAAACGCTTTTGGACGCGTTCTAGACGCAACGAGTGTGTGGCATAATGTGGACGCCAGATCACGCTACAATATTCTAACATACCTCGTATTAAGCAATTGTAAAGCAAGATTTTGGTCTTAGAGCACCTAAACTGTTTGGAATTCCTCATGACAAATCCCAGCATCTTATAGGACTTTTTTATTATATTGTCTATCTGGGGAATAAAAGTTAACTTACGGTCAAACATAACACCAAGGTCTCTTATAGTGTCCAGTTCCGCAATCTTTGCTCCATTGATATAATAGTCTTGGTCTACTAGATAATGTTTTCGCGTAAATTTAACATGGTAACATTTATTTGAATTTAGATGCATCTTGTTGGCTTGACACCATTGCACAAGCCTGTCTAGATTGCTCTGTAATGCAGAGGCATCATCTTTAGTTTTAACAACTTTAACAAATTTTAAGTCGTCTGCATACATAAACATAACAGAATAAAGAAAACAATTGGGAATATCGTTAATAAAGAAATTAAATAAAACAGGCCCTAGATGAGATCCCTGTGGCACGCCAGACGAGATGTATCGTAGGGCAGACTGAAAACCGTTGATAACCACATAGAAAGATCTACCCACGAGATATGAACTCAACCATGAGAGTAACGACCCGGTGATGCCATATGCTCGTAATTTGCTAACCAATATTTCATGTGACACCTTATCGAAAGCTTTACTGAAGTCTGTATAAATTACATTCGCTTGGGAACCCGAGTCTATTGCCTTCGTTAATAATTCAGTAAACAGTATAAGGTTGGTAGTTGTGGATCTAGACTCCACGAAGCCATGTTGCTCCTCACTTAGGTACAGTTTTAGGTGATTCTGAATGTGTGGGCAGATCAGAGACTCAAAAATTTTAGCAAAGGTGGATAAAATTGATATGGGTCTATAATTAGAAACCATGTCGTCATTATTTGACTTATGTATGGGAACCACCTTCGCTATCTTCCATTTAGACGGAAACACTCCAGAAGCCAAAGACTTATTAAAAATTAGTGACAATGGTATAACCAACTCAGTCGCACACTCGTAAATAAAAATAGGTGGTATTCCATCTGGCCCTGCGCCCTTGTTGCAGTCCGGGTTTTTTAACTTTTTGTATAAAGCCTCACAATCAATAAACAGATTTGATAAACATAGGCTGTTATTTTGAAGGTTATTAAAGTACGCATTATTATTGAAATTGCCACCGTCCTGAGCAGGGCTATAAACAGAGGAAAAGTAGGATGCAAAAAACTCGCATATTTCTGTTCCATCAGATGACGTAGTAGTACCATCTGTCATCGACATAGGGTATACACTAAACCCCCCCCCCCCCCCCGTTTAGCTTTTATGTAAGTCCAGAACAATTTGGTTTTTTGTGAGTTCGTCTTCCAAGTTCCTAAAGTAGTTATTGTAGCAAACAGTTGCGAGGTCATTACAGCGTTTACTGATTATTTTTAATTCAATTTTATCTAACGGGTTCTTATAGACATTGTAGCGTTTTCTGATCTTGTTTTTAGAGTTTAGCATTTTAATAAGACTTCGGTTAAACCATGGTGGGTATTTTCCATTCTTAGGTACTTTAGTAGAAATAAACCTTTCCATAGCCGTATCAATAATGTCGTAAAACACCTGCCCCATCGCATTGACGTCATGCAGTCCCTCAAATAATTCCTCCCAGTTAAGTTCTTTTAAGTATCCACGAATCGGTATATAATTTGATTTACGAAAGTTAGGCATTCCTTTGACAATATTATATGGAAGTTTGGCTTCCTTATTTACAGAGATGATAATATCTAGGGGTGGATGATGTTGATCAATATTACACAATGGACAATTACTTTGGCTTACGTTACACAATGGATTATAGCACAATACGAGGTCAAGTATTCGACCTGAGGTATTATTAATGTTATTACATTGGTTGAGCTTGTTAACATGCGTAAAATCTAACAAAGCTTCGCAAGTATTAGTAAGATTGAGTTTGTTATTTGAATTACTGTTTTTTCCCCAGTCGATGCTACCCAAATTGAAATCACCTATGATACATACGCATGAATCGTTAAGGTGTTCAAAAGCCGCATTACACTTGTCCAAAAAGTTTTCCAAGCAGGATATGCGTACAGGTGGTGGTAGGTATACTGCACATGTTGGCTTGGCTTTATTATCAACGTAGGCAGTTAATAAGCTACTCAAAAAAAAAAAGTATTCCGGTGATGATAGGTTGTATTTCGGTGAAAATCGTCATATTGAGACTTTAAAAAAGCATTTCGAAGCTTTATGTATCTAATTGTCATATTTTTTGCCAAAAAAAAACTTAGGAGCTACGGTCCTCATGCAATCCTAACAGATAGCGCCAACAAATAATATTGCAAATTTCAACGCAGGCGACCTGTTTGCCGGGCTGCGGCTGGCTGGTGACGAGGAAAGAACGTCCAGTGATGGCGTCCCCTTCGTCGACCTGTAAGGTCCTTCAAGCCAACTTCCACCACAGCCTGACCGCGACGGCTCAGCTGCGGAAGTGGCTGGAGGTTCAACATACGGCCATTGCCTTGATCCAAGAGCCGTGGATTAGGGCGGGCCAAATACAAAGACTCTCCAATCTTGGTGGTAAGCTCCTAGTTAGTACAGATCATGATAAACCTAGATCATGCATCTATGTAACGTAACATAAAAACATTAACAACTTTCTGTTACAGTGATGTCTCTGCAGCTAGGCTACTGATACAGCGGGGGGACACAGTAGCAACTGTGGTCTTCTCCTCCGCTTACATGCCCGAAGCAGAGGAGCCGCCGCCGCATGACCTTGCCCGCCTCGTGACTTATTGCGAAAGCACTGGGCTGGAGGTTGTCATAGGCGCCGACGCGAACGCTCATCATCCTTTGTGGGGCATGGACACACAAAATGCAAGGGGTAAGGCGCTAGTAGATTACTTGTTTACAACTAACCTAACCCTACTAAATACAGGTTCCGAACCAACCGTCGTAAACAGACGTAGCCAAACAATCATAGACCTCGCTCTGGCATCGGAGGGTGCAGCGGCCATCGCCACCGGCTGGCAGGTCTCCAAGGAGGCCTCCTGCTCGGACCACAGGTGGATCCGCTTCGATATTCAGGTCTGTGTGACACCAACACTGAAACGGCGAAACCCGCGAAACCCTGACCGTGCTGCTTATACACGCATCCTCGAAACCAAGCTTGCGTCAACAAACTTCGGAATGACCTACGAGGACACGCAGCAGATCGACGAGCGTGTAAGCATCTCTCGAAATCAATGCTAGACGGCTACCACTCATCCTGCCCGGAGACCACTCCGCCCACAACACCAGGGAAGCAACCATGGTGGGAAGCGGATCTGAAACGCAAGCGCGGGAAGGTAAGGTCAGCCCTAAACGGAGCCATGAACACCTGGATTGGGACGCATACTACGCGGCCAAAAAATGCTATACAAAATGCATCAGGTTCAGGAGCTCCACTGGATGGCGAAAATACTGTGGCAACATCGAATCCTGCCAACAAGCAAACAGGGTAAGGAAAATACTGGCCCAGCAGAACCCAACTGGGCCTGCTGTCCTCCGTAAACCCGACAACACACTTACCACCTCACCAGAAGAGGCGATGCGCGTCCTTATTGAAACTCACTTCCCAGGCTGCGCTTTCACACAAGCTACCGACTGGACAGAGGTAATTCAAACACCGTCAGAAATCGACTGGCGCTATGCACACAAAGTCATCACGCTGGAAAAACTCCAGTGGGCGATCCGGTGCTTCCATCCTTTCAAGGCGGAAGGAGGAGAGAGAGCTAAGGGACGGCGTTTTTAAAACTATCCCACTCCAAACTAACCAACACGCATACAGCTCGGCCAAGTCTACTATACCGCCGGATAGAAGAGGAGATTCACCAGAAGGGCATCTGCCTGGGCACCTTCATAGACATCGAATCAAAAAATCAAAATCAGGTACACACAGAACAGATACTGACAGACTGGATTACTGATATGTTAAGCAAACGAGTGGTTCGACTTGAAGGGGAACAGCAGATGGCCTTGATAGCCAGAGGCTGCCCCCAAGGTGAAGTACTATCCCCGCTCCTCTGGAATCTGGTGATAAATAATCTCATCACAAAACTCAACGCGAACCATTTTTACACAATAGGGTATGCCGACGACCTCGCTATCCTCATTTCAGGGAAAGTGACGGGGACAATCTGTGACCTCACTCAACAAGCACTACGCATCGTTGACCGGTGGTGCAGAGAGCTCGATCTCTCAGTGAACCCCACGAAAACTGAACTACTCATGTTTACCCAAAAACGAACACTAGGCCCTTATCGCCTTCCCAAACTTTTCGATACAGAACTCCAGTTAGCCGACGAGGTCAAATATCTGGGAGTCATCCTGGATAGTAAGTTAAATTGGAGTAGTCACTTAGACAATAAAATAAACAAGGCCTGCATCACCTTTTGGCTGATAAGGTAAGAAGTGGGGCCTATCCCCTAAAATTATACTTTGGTTATACTGCGCGGTAATCCGACTTATGATCACTTATGGGGCAGTGGTCTGGTGGCCCCGTACCAAACTAACTACAGCGTCCATCAAGGTCCTTTGCAACGCTTGCAAAGGCTTGCCTGCATGGCGATCACAGGATGCATGAGGACTACCCCGACCGCAGCTCTCGAAGCCATGTTGGGGCTCCCACCGCTCCATCTGTTCATACAGCAGGAAGCGACGATGACGGTAGTTCGCCTTAATACACTTCAACTCTGGGGTAAGAAAGAAACACAGCACACCGCGGTACTGGAGGGATTCCATAAGGAGTTCCCCTTGGCGAAAGCAAAAAACGATCGGATACCAAAACAATTCGTATTGGATAAAAAATACAAAATCCAGCTCCACGAGGATGACCGCTGTGAGGGATTAAACCCCGCGGAACTACGGATCTTCACGGATAGATCTAAAACAGTTAATGGCACAGGTGCTGGAGTCTTCTCGGAGGATCTCAACATCCACATAGCCACACCTCTGGGGGCCCACAACACGGTATTTTAGGCAGAATGCATGGGCATTTCCTTGGCGGCATCTGCCATCTTAGCTAGGGAGGTTGTGGACCACTCCATTCGTATACTCTCAGACAGCATAGCTGTACTGCTAGCTCTAAACAACCACACAATCAACTCTGGGCTAATACACGAGTGTCACCAACGCCTGAACCAGGTTGGTAATCTCAATAACATAACCATCCACTGGATCAAGGGACACAGCGATTCCCGAGGCAATGATGCGGCGGACGAACTTGCTAGAAGGGGATCGAGCATGGCAGCGGTGGGACCCGAACCTATTCGTACCACTCCCTTTCGGATACCTACGCACACTGGTAAGGACCCGAACTAGTGAACAACACCACAAGCTGTGGCTGGACCACGGCGAGTGCAGGCAGGCCAAGGAAGCACTTCCTACTATCAACGGCTGCCTCACCAAACGCGCGCTTCGGTTGACCAAACCGCAGCTGCGCACAGTTACAGCCGCCATTACAGGACACGGCTCTTTTAATAAACACCTCTTTGTCATAGGAGTCACAAACAGCTCCTTATGCCGTGCCTGCATGGAGGAAGTCGAGACAGCAGCCCACGTGCTTCTTCACTGCCCAGTGGTTGCAACATACAGGGCAAAGTACTTCGATAACCCAGGTACTCTCCGCGAGATTGTCAGCAACATCAAGGTGCTGCTGGCCTTTCTCGGAGAGTTAGGGTGGATCGAATAAATTTCCCACCCGTACGCAAAATACGCGCTTTGACGTGGAGTTGCGGACACCACCCCGCTATACAATACAATAGTTAGAGTATTCCAACTAAATATATATAATAGGCAATTATAGCATACATACACAAGGTTGCATGGCCCGTGGATATTTTGATCTCAAATCACATATCACTCACATACACATATAATTTTCGAGATTACTCTTGCAGCCTACTTTTTCTTGAATCTTTGGAGAGCATGGAGTCAACAAACACGTTCCATGACACATAGCGTCGAAAACAATTCACAATAAAACGCAAATGTCTAACTAACATGATTTAATTAACGTGTTTTTTAATAAACTTATAACAAACAATCTTCTCTATATACATTTAAACGGGGGGGCTGGGCTTGGCTGACGGAGCCCCTAGGGGAGCGGAAGAGGTCGCCGTCTCGGACGTGGCCGCTGCTTCCAAGCTCTTCATGTTAGTCTCGAACTCGACGGGTTCAATAAATTTCTTGTGCGGGAATGGCGTCGGTCCCAAGATACGTTCGACATCTTTGAAGTTTAGCGTTTCTTTTTTCAGAAGTTCTTCGGCCAACTGCGAAAAATAGGAATATTCTAGCGAAAAATAGGATTTACTAGGCGACTCAACTCGCCTGGCGATATTCACACTCAAGAGCAAAAAAAATCATCTGACAAGGTCGACGTATGATATGATGCCTGACGAGCCTCGTCAAGCGATTTCGTAGAAAAAATAAGTCGATTATCGATAAGTGTTTCCAATTTTGAATGTAGGTATGGTAGGTAGGTAATGTTTACATGACTAAACACTTATCTACTTTCGATAATCGTCTATAAATTCGCTAGAAACTAAAACATCTGTAGCTTACCGAGACAAGTTTGTCCTGGTTATCTCTGAGCAGCTTCTCGGTCCTGAAGTACGCTTCGCCGATCAGTTTCCTCGCTTCCAGATCGATAAGGTTCTTCAAAGTCTTGCTGAACGGACTCTTGCCGCGTGTGTTGATGTCAGGGAAAGATAATAGCCCTACTTTGTCTGACATGCCATAGACCCGGATCTGGGGAAGAATAAAGTCAAGATAGAATCGAAACAGTCTACGCTACTATCACAAAATTTATATGAAAATCATTCGCTCATATTATAGCAATCGCAATTGTGTTTTCATCAATTTATTTTATAAAATTAGACAAAAAAACGCATTTTAGACGAATCGAGCCAGCCACATTTACTTAGACAAATTGCAAAAAAATGCAATATTATACTCAGTTCATTTTATGATGATTTTTAAGCCAAATGTTTATTTTCAAGTTCTTGCATAAACATCATATTGTAGTTGATTAAAAGTTTTATTTTTCCTATAAGTAAAGTGTGTCGATCCATCTGTAACGTAACGCTGTGTAACCAAATTATGCGTGCGTGACCCTATTGCCAGCAGTGGCTGGAGTGATAATGGTGAAGGTTGGTTGTCCTATGATACCTGAGCGTAGGCAATCTTTGTGACTTTCTCGAGGTCATTTTGTGCGCCACTGGTGATGGAGTTGAAAGTGATTGCTTCGGCCGCGCGCCCGCCCAGCGCCATACACATCCGGTCGAACAACTGAAACACAAAACATTACACATGACCATCAACTAGTTCAACTGTTTAAAAGCCGATATTTAAATACGGATTGTTCCACCCTGCCCAACTGTGCCATATATGGCACAAAATGGAATGTTCAAAATGTTGGGCTCCACTTTGACTTTATCGCGCTTGGGCAGGTAATGTAGGATTTAAGAGAATTTGTTAGAATCCCAAAAAAATGTGTCAGGTTTTGACTGAAATTCATAATTCATCAATTTCGATTAGATAAGGTAATAATACCGTGTTCTCCACCGTTCCTGGGCAGATCATATGAGCCGCCTTGCCGCCTTGCCGCCTTGCCGCCTTGCCCTGCTCGGAACAATCTTCTCTCGCTGTGCTTCGCTTTGGACAGCTTGACCAAAGATGACCCCTTTCTCCACAAGTGTAGCACCTAGGACATGCAGGCTGTCGCGTACAGGTGATGCCACAACCTCCCTGATGCGGTGTGTTCGATGGGCTGTCTCACTTCCAAAGCATGGCCAAGGCTTCTTTCAGTGTCTAATGATGTCCAAGTTTCACATCAGCTCTAACTTCGAAGTCACGTATTCCGTCGACGAACGCCTGTACCAGATATCCATTGATGAGCGCAGAGGCAGACTGGTATGCTTTCCGAACCAGCTTTTCATTTTCCAGGGCCAACTGCTGTTGAACACAATCCTTCAACTTAGCACGAAATACTCCGTCGCTGTGAATGGAATTTAACGCCCTCAGCGGCTGCTTGTAGGTTACATCCTTGTTGAGTCTCAAGTATGGTTAGGGCCTGGCTTCGGAGCGTCAAGGTGAGCGCGGTCATGGTTTGCGCTTTAGCCTACCCATTCGCCTTCATAACGGCTTCAAATTGGATCTTATAGGCCGATCACGAAGATGTTCCGTCGAATGGCAACCTTAAAACCACTTACCGAAAACGCAGCAACCATTGAAGCCGCAGTCCCGTCCAGCCTTATGCTCACTGGCATGCACATACGATTTTCGTGCTGACGAGCTTGCTCTTTCATCATGTTTGGCTAATGTGAGTGAAGATCCTTTATGAGAAGCATCTGTTCTTCATGGCGGCGGAGCTGTTCCTCCTTATCTTCTGCAACCGTTCCGCTCAATGACGGGCCTGTTCCTGCAGCAACGCCATTAAAGCAGACAAGTCTGGCTTTTGGCTCTGACGTGGGCTGGACACCACCCGGTGTCTGTGTCCGGGAATCTTCAAACCGCCTCTGGTCCATGTCGTGCTGACGTTGACTCCTGGTACGGATACCGTCCGTGTCAAAATAGAATCAGTATAATTTCTCTCACATTCTGTTACCAAATTGTTACGATATGGCTTGACTTGGTATGGGATAAATTAAAACACCACTGATATAAACACCAAATACTTTTTACACAATCACAAATTTACCACTGATCACTATTCACTTAGATAACGCACTTGTAGTTCACTTCGATTCGCTTCGTTGTATCGTCAAAATAAGACTGTTCACGCAAATCCGACGGCACAACTTTCTCCGAACCTTTTTCACAGCTCAATGGCGGAATATTCTAGGATTATTTTCGAATAGAAAGGAGCATGGAAGAAGAAAACGTGTTGCGCTGACCCCGAGTAGAATGGGACACGGGCAGGAAGACGATGGTGTATCTACCCTATTGTAGAGTGTTGCTGACCTCCTCTTTGTTGTAGAGCTTCTGGTCGGAGGTGGTGTACTGCGCGAAACCGAGCGCCATGTTGGTGCGCGGCACGATGGTGACCTTGAGCAGCGCGTCCGTGTGCTCCAGCAGCCAGCCTACGAGCGCGTGGCCGGCCTCGTGGTACGCCACCACGCGCTTCTCCACCGGCGACATCGCGTGGCTGCGCTTCTCGGTACCCCCTGGAGTGTACACTTGTATATTTAAACTTTTCGCACAGAAAAAAGGTACAAAGGCAGACTCAGACAAAGACCTCAAGTGATCTTAGACTTATCTCAAACTACACTATTTGTGTCGTAGCATGGTGGGGGCATTGGACAAACGGTTCCATTTCACTCTTGAACGTTACCAAGATTAACAATCATAACTGTATACCATAGTCGTAAAATACGGAATACCTAGCTTGAGTTAAGTTAAAGTTCGCTTTATTGATTTCAGCTTTACTCTCTTACTTTTCCATTCATCCAAGTGTTGTGGAGAGATAAGTCATCACTTTTGCTAACAGCTGTCTATTTAATTAAGCGAACAATTTTGATTAAGCGCGTGTACGCGCGTTCGTTTTTCTAAAGCGCGTAATGTGGCGCGCGTAACCCGGTACGAGGTTATACGCGCTACCAAATACGCAATGATTATGACTTGCCTACGACTCTCTCGACGGCGTACTCCAGGTCGGTGTGCTTCACGATGGTCTGCTTGTGCCTCGCTGCGTGTAGCGCCGCCTCGTTGCACACGTTCGCGATGTCGGCGCCGCTGAACCCTGGCGTCAGATACGCCAGCCTGCCAAATTTACATTAAACTTAGCTAAGTTTCCCGTCGTTACCCGTCGGCCGTCAAAACTGCGGAGTATTGTTAGCTAGCAATACTCCGCAGTTTTGACGGCCGATGGGTATTGAACACAATGAAATAAAAACTGATATACTGTTGTTTTTTTTTTGTGTCAATTACTGCAGGTAATTTAGGAACATTTTATAAAGGCCTCATGACTGCAATAGTAAATTCTAAGACTAAAAATGGAATGGTTGACGCGTAGCCATAATCGAAATTAAATCAATAAAATGTACCGCTATTGTACATGTAATTTAAAACAATAAAATCTTACCTTTTGACATAATAATCGGGCAGTTCTTCGAGGACGATATTCTTGAGATGCCTGTTGAATATTTCCTCGCGCTCGATCAGAGTGGGGAGGTCGATCAGTATGTGGCGGTCGAAACGTCCGGGACGCAAGAGAGCCTGGAGGGAAATAGGTCTTGCTTTAACTATAGCTGGCATCAATCTATTACTACCAGAGGTCGGAGTAGACAGGCTGATTTAGGTCAATGACATGAGACGTCTCTAACTTCTTTATATTATGCATAACATCACGCTTGGATTCTCCGAAGGGTAAGGCAGAGGTGTACCTAATAGTAGACGCACATTTAGCCAGATATCTTTAAGTCCTATGTAATAGAGCGCGACCTATTGCTATCAACCTAATCTACTTAGAAAATCCTGATGGAAAATTCCATTAACACTTTGCCCGACCTGGGAATCCAGGGAAACCCAGGACCTAGAGGTGAACAAGCGTTTGCAACCACTAGACCAACAGGGCAGACAGTAACGGTCTATTCAGGGAACTAAATGCTGTCTTAAATCTTTATTGGCTGAGGGTGTGTTCTTGAGTGGAGAACAAGTGACAAGCGTCAGGCACGGTGGATCGACGATCTCCGCAGATTGGCTGGTAGCAACTGGATGAGTGTTGC
Organism: Xestia rhomboidea; assembly: GCA_963853795.1. Classification (NCBI taxonomy): domain Eukaryota; kingdom Metazoa; phylum Arthropoda; class Insecta; order Lepidoptera; family Noctuidae; genus Xestia; species Xestia rhomboidea. Next base: position 3,478,178 of record OY970756.1, read on the forward strand.
CGAGAATCGATCTGAATAGCGTGTTTAGATAGGCCTATTTCCAGCAGCGGACTGCTGTGGACAGATGACGAACACTAGAGACATTACCTTATCCAGCACATCAGCTCTATTCGTAGAAGCTAGCACCACCACCCCCTCGCGACTTTTCATGCCGTCCATCTCCACGAGAAGCTGGTTCAGGGTCTGCTCCCCCTCCCCGCCGCCCGGCCCGAACGAAGTGGGGCCCGTGGAGCGGGCCCGCCCCACTGCGTCCATCTCATCTATGTAGATGATACAGGGGGCCCGCGAGAGGGCTTCCTTGAACAGGTCCCTGGTGAAAATAAACTTACGAATTGTAAAAGAGTTTTAGGTCGTGGGTAAATAAATTGCAAATCTATTTAGTCCGTTAGTTACGAGTATTGGAAAGTAATGGACACGTATTTTTTGTTTTTGTAAATCAATGAATATTGACAAAGATAAAACGTATCAAATCTCGGAAGTGGGGGCTCGTGACGTCACAACGCACTAAAATTATAGCACGGCGTGACGTATTGAGAATTATAAAAGCGTCGTATCTTCGTCAATTTTGGTCTACGTAACAAAAGAAAAAAAGGTGTCATATATTTTTGAAAATCTAACTGACGGACTAATTACATTTTTCTGACACAAGCCTATTGATTTCATCACCCCTACTCACAAAATGATGAAGGTAAGCATCGTGAGGAAACCAATAGCGCACATAATCTTACAATAGAAAGATTGAGCGTTATTGTTGCTGTTTTAAAATGAAGATTGCATGAGGAAATAAATAGTTTCATTTTTTTTAAACCGACATCCTGTTGGCTGATGTCGCTTCACCCTGTATTTGTTATACTTTAACTAGAATTACCTGACTCTAGCTGCTCCAAGGCCTCCAATCATCTCTATGAACTCTGATCCGTTCATAGATAAGAAGGGAACGTTGGCTTCGGTCGCTACCGCTTTCGCCAACAAAGTCTTACCGCACCCGGGAGGACCCAGCAGTAAAGCGCCTTTTGGGACCTGAGGATACAAATAAATGATTCATTGTTTGATAAAAATATCACCAATGATGTAATGCATGGCAAAAGCACGTGATGCAGAGGAATGAGGAAAATATCGTGAGGAGGCGTAGGGGAAGACCGAGGAAATATTTGTCACACAAAAAAAGGTCGATCTCAGCAATAATAGTATATTTTATAACCAGGGACTAAACGAAGCCATTATATACCAGAGGTGGTTTCATTGACTCCCTCGCAAGCTCGGGAGTCAATGAAACCGAGGGTATATTATGTTGGCGTTTAGTCTCAAGGTGCAAACTGTACTTTTCACTTTGAGTGAAAAATAGTCAATTTAGTACTAAAACATTAATTATTCCTCCAGTCCATAGAACTTTCGTAAGTTTTTAGGTAAATCTTCCGCGTTTTTGGCGGCAAAAGATTATCTATTATGTCTTTTGCTCTTTGCTCGACGTCAAACTCTTCACTGTCACTGGACATTCCTAAAAATTTATATAAAACCGAACAAATTCACACTCGACGAAAATTCAGAAATTTTCGCGGTCAGTTTTTTCTTCTAAACCAGTCACAGATTAAGAATTTAAAACGCATGGCGCCACCTTCCTTGCGGAAAAACCATGGAACTAAAACTCTCAACATTTTCGCAATGAAGATGGTCCACATTCCACAGATAATAGTAGTATATTAACTGGCTGTTTGAGTTTGTCTATGTCACATGAAGGAAATTAAAAAACGAATTACTTTTTACTCCCTAGGGACTAAAGTGGTCACTTTACTCCCTCTTCGTAGGGCTATATTGGCGTACTTTTAGAGCATGAGAAGTGAAAATAGTTATTTACCATCGCCACTCGAAAAAGGGTTATTCATCGATAACAGTGAATAAAACACTCTTTTACTTACTGTCGATAAGAGTGAATAAAACGCTCTTTTACTCACTGAGTGAATAAAAACTTTTTGAATTTAGAACGTTAAAGCGCGCCGACTACAATATAACACTGAATTTCTAAAATAGCTTTGAGAGTTTGAACCAAGGGCTTTACGTAATTTACTCTAGAATCCCTTGCTACGCTCGAGATTCTACTCTAGAATCTTTCGCTGCTCTCGAGATCCAACTTAGTGCCTCGAATTAAATTCACTTTTTTTCACTTGTATAATCTACTATTTTACCATTGCCACTCGAAAAAGAGCATTCTATTCATCGATAACAGTGAATAAAACGCTCTTTTACTCACTGGGTGAATAAAGACATTTTGAATTTGGAATAAGGACTAATTATGAAGTGCGGTAAGTTGAAAATTACAGCCGAGGCGATATTGCTATGTAATTATCAAAGCGCACGTATGTCATACGACGTTTTATAACATATTTGCGAGGAAATAAATAAAACAAATAAAAACAATACAGCGAAAAGAAAAAAGCGCGCGGAATAATTTTTACTTGTTCACAAATTAGCGATGCGCGCGCATCAGCGCTTTTTTTTTAAGGCAAAGACACAAAAAACAGCCAGTGTTTGTGTGCAGTTTGTGTTTTTGTTACAGATAAATGGCGGTAATTTATTAAAAAAAAAAAAAAAAAATTGTTAATTTATAATATTTCATCTCCCAAAGTTAATTTTATTCATAAAATGTTGACCACTTTTCTGACATAAAAACTAAAGAGTTTTTATGTCAGAAAAGTGGCTAAGATTTATAAAAGTACCGTTCGTTTTAGACGGAGCATCTTGATGCGTTTTCCATTACAATAACGCACAAGTACGTAATTAGATACAATACGATATTGAAATTGGTAAAATAAGAGATCCTTCAGAATCCCTTGCTACGCTCGGGATTCTACTCTAGAATCCTTCACTGCTCTCGGAATCCAACTTAGTCCCTCGAATTAAATTCCCTTTTTTTTCACTTGTAAACTCTACTATTTTACACAACGGATGTTATTTATTTTGGTGTACTGGATGCTTGGTTGACGGCTTCGTAAAGGGTCCTTTACACCCTGTATATTCGCTTTTGTCGCCCGGCTGACCCAATCATGACACAACGATCATGTATGTGGCACTCCCGACACTATAAATTTACAGATTGTTGATAAGAACACGTTTTACCTTGGCCCCCAAGTTTTTATAATGTTCAGGTCTCTTGAGGTAGTCGACAAACTCCATGACTTCCACCTTGGCCTCCCGAAGGCCAGCCACGTCTTCAAACTTGACCCCTCTGCCCTGGCCACTCATAGAGTCTACTAGCGTGAACTTAGCACGACCCAGCTGATTCTGTAAGCAGATTAATGTATTTTTATAGATTACCTATGTATGCTCTGTAGTTTCTGCCTGATGTAAAACCCCGGAATGATGTTTAAGTTCCCAAATAAAGGCCGGGTCACACCGGATGCGTAGCGTGACGTGACGTGCGACGTGACGTTCGCACGCGCGTGCGAGCCCTCACACCGGCCAAGACCGGTGCAGCACACGTCGCGCTCGCACGCATCACGTCACGCAGGTAACTGCAGGCAACACGCGCGTACGAGTCACATTGTCAGCAGCCATATTGAGTTGAGACCATTTGGCGAAAAGATGATGGACAACTGCAGTTCTTCTGATGAATAAGCGTTATTGTGGCTACTTTGCCAAGAATCTTCTGCTGCTACAAAAAGACTTTAGTCCCGATTCTCTCCCATAACAATACTTTATAACTTTCATTTTTGTACTGTTTATGTTTGGTGTTGTAGAGACACGCATAATTGCGAACTATATCTACTAGTTTTTCCTTTAAAATTGTCTCAATTGCGAAAAAAAACACTCGTAAACTGGATTCTGTTTGTAAATAAATACAACCTGCCGTGCGTGCGTGCCCGCCGTGCAGCCGCAACGGCTGCAAGATCACTGCAGGCGCGTGTGCGACGTTGCCGTTCGCAACCGAGTCCGCGCGCGTGTGTAGAGGACACACGCGCGCGGACTCGGTTTGTCAGTAGATGCGGGTCTGCGTGCGTGAGTGAAGCACGTGCACACGTCACGCATCTGGTCTGGTATCTTTCTTTCAGTTTCATGCATTACAACTGATGCGTGCACGCGTCACGTCACCCTACGCATCCGGTGTGACCGGGCCTTAAAGCTGTTAATAGTATCTGAAGATTTTTGAGATACTATATATAGTATTTAAAGATTTTTGTGAGTATGGAGAAAATTTAGCAAGAAATCTACATCGTTTCATAAAAAAAAATGTTTTACAATATTCTAACCACTGCCTCTTTGTCTGGGATTGAATATCTATGACGCAACACACATATAATAAAAGACACAACATATTGCTGTTGATAGAGTCCCATGTAACAGGGAGCGAGCCTATATTTTCACTATCAAACATCATTCAGCAAGCTCTGCACTTTTCTCAACCAATAGGGTTATTACGTATCTCTGTTGACAGCTCTAAATGATATTAACTGGGCTCAGTGTCCATCAATTAACGGTCAAAAGGTTAGTTTCGTATTATGTATGACCCTGTTTGTCACCGTAAAGCAATATCCACTCAGTGTGATACGTATGACCAATATTATGACATTCAGGGTTGTCATCAAAGTTCGATGTACAACCGAAGCTTGGTAGTCACTTGATATCAGAAAGATACGATTATAGCCCTGCTAGACTTACCCGCAACCTTCTAAATGTCATCCACCCCTATTGCTATTGGTCGACTAACTCTTCTGGTACCATCTCTTAGCAAGAGACGGTTGCTAAGAGACGGTGCCTGCCATCAATACATCCTGTCAAATGTCCAGCCCAGCTTGTTGACCGACGTGTAAGTAACGGACTCGGTGTTTCAACGATAGCTCACCATTTTCACCGTGCAATAGGGAATATGCATGAAATACAAAACTCTTTTTATTTATGAAAAATGCTTTGTATTGGCGCACAAAAACATTGTGGTACACTTGTTTAAGTTTCTAATACATCACTTATTTTTCAATTTACTGTTTTATGTAGCATGTTTTTGGTGAAACGGTACGCACTGTCAAAAAACTCCGTCCTCGACAACGCCGGTATTGACGTCAAAGTTCATTGTGTCAAAAAAACACTTTTCTTTGAAAAGTGCTAAAAGTTTCACTAAAATTTTATTATAATATTGTTATAGCAATTTTTACTTGATTAAAGCACATTCAACTGGTAAAATTATTTAATTAAGGCCAAAAAAATTAGATGTAAACAAGGCAGATTGTGGATAATGACGTCACATCATGGCCGCTACAGCTACGGACGTTTGAACTGTCGTAGAAAATTGCAGGAGTTGAATATTATTTTTGTGCGACAAGCAGTAGTTGAACTTAACTTTTAATACTTTTCTTGGGTTGATAGAACTGTATTTTATTGATTTGAGTGAAGAAAAAATTACGTGCATATTCCCTATTGTTCTGATACCAAAGTAAATAGGAGAATACTCACAAACCCTCCCAGGTTGATGTTCATCCGCATCGTCTTGGTGGAGTACAGGAAGGATAGTATGACGGCCGCTATCAGCAGCGTTGTTATCACCTTGCCTGCCACGCTGCCATTTCTATCGTAGATCACACGGACACCTGCATACAAAAGAAGATTCAACGTTCGAGTGAATCGGTTTCTTTTAGGCAAGCGTGCTCCACCCAAACCCGCGCACATTAGCCGAGTTGCGGCCAAACGCAAGCCTATTTAGTTTACAAAATAAATAAAAATGTAGTGACAAACATTGAAGGGACGCAAAGAAAAACGCACACTGACCATGTTGGCAGGTGCGTAGTACTCGCAATAGGCGTGCGTGTACGACCATCAGATGCATGAACCTGGACGAGGCGAAAGAAATATGTATGAAAAACCTGCAGTCGAAGCCCCCTCTGCGCTGCCACCGACGATGCCGTGGAGTTGGCGAAATATTGGACTAACAAAATTCAATAGTACGAGTCAGGAGAAAATTACCACTCTTAACATACCTTCCTTAACACCTAAGTTCTTCTCAGTTTCTCGAAGTTTTTCTTCAAAGCGATGGATGTCACCCACATTCATGTGAAACACTCGATGATTGGACTGCAAAATAATACAAAAAAAATTACATGAACTAGGTACTACTAATCACAGATACTATACAATACCTTCAGTGAGCATTGACATCCATGTCATTGTGTATAGGTATAAATTATGAGTTTAAGAGTGATAATCAAAATACATTCCTATCATATCTTCACTTTATTGTATACTTGTATAGTACATACACCTGATCATCATCATTCTCTAGCCCTTATCCCAATTCATTAGAGGTCGGCGCAGCACGTCTTCTTCTTCCATACTTCTCTATTACTCGTCATCAGACAGCAGACCAATCAAAATACAATACAATAGTATACCCACATTTTGGCGGTTATGCTGTCACTATTGCCATTCCAAAATGTTAGACTATGGGCTGCAATAATGTCTAACTACCCTGTCCATTGTCACTAGTGTGTTAGATAAGCAGTCTTCTTCTTCTTTATCGTGTGGTTAGTACTTAACCTGGTGTCAGAGTTTTTATTGCCACCAATGGGCCTCGGACTTAGCTATAAATGTCTTTGAGAAATATCCCTCATGCATGTTGGTTTCCTCACAATGTTTTCCATAAAACAATAAAAATAAATAAACAGTATTGAACACTTACCCGTTTCCCTTTGACGATGGCACCTTCATGTAGGATGATTGTTACCACTTCAAGGTCAGGTCTCACAATTAACTCCTCAACCTCACCTTTGGACAGCATGGAGTACACAAATTCGTTCCATGACACATAGCGTATCATCTGAAAGTTCACATTACATGTTATAACATAATAATAGTTCTGTTTTCGGTCACTACGCCCATCTCGGCGGACGCTAGTCATCGACGCGGGAGATATTATAGTGAACAATACACAAGTATGTGTGCAAACATGGGTGCGTTCTCTCTACACTTCGCTCATTCCCATGGTCGATGGGACGGAATCAGACACGACTGGTGACAGATCAGGCGCGGTTTGACGTGCTTTCACTGCATGGGGGTATCATACCACCAACTTCAAACTCCGGGCAGCTACTGAGAAATTTCTAATAATATTTTGCCCCACCCGGGAAACGAAACCCAGTCACACATGCTATCATATCATATCAAATGGGGTCCAACAATACCAATAAATTTGTATTGAAGTGCAAAGAGAGAAGGGCAGTCTTTGCCCTGGAGTGGATTTATACTAGGATTATAATAAAAATTGCATTATGGTATGCATACCTCATTTTGACTGTTATCTCCACCCGGTATAATAAGTGAGCTCATAATAATCAGAAAGCAAGTGGTAAACATCCAGAAAGCTGCCTTCATCATCAATGAAGACATTTCTTCATTCTTTTTCTTTTTATCATCCTGTAAATGAAAAATTAGGAATTATAAATTCTACATTATAATTAAATGGGAATATCATTCAGCTTATTGGTAGGAGAGTAAACATAGCATTAGGTGTTTTATGTGTTTAGGTATAAATTGCAATCATCAACACATTATGTGTTACATCCACACAACTTCATCAAAAGTAACACATATGTACGTAGTATTAGTATGGATAGCCATACTAATACTATGTATAGGTGTGCAAGTAATTTCTGATTATAGTCTTTTCACACCATAATAGCTTAACAGATTTGGCATACCGCTACACAATTATCTGGATTAGGATATAAATAAAATAAAAGTATGATACTTTTTATCCTGGTGGAATGTTTCCATGTGATAGTTTCTGAACTTAACCTGAGCACCTCAGGCAAGAGGTAGTATGTTATAATGTTACCTACCTTATCATCCTTTTCTTTTTTGTCATTATTTGTGGGAGTAGAATAAAAACTCCGGACATTGTTGAATATAGAAGTTGTACTTGGTAAGTTCGACCTCTTAATTAATGCACAAGCTGCTTTGTATTCCGCATTGAAGTGGCGCAGTTGCTGTAAAAAGAGAAAATACAGTTACTTTCAAAACCAAACTAAACTATGAAAGGATTTACTGTCCATGGTGCAAATAATAGCCTTGAACAGGGACAGGGTATGATTACAATAGTGACATTGTATGATGCCTTGTGGTGATTACAATAGTGACACTGTATGATGCTTTGTGGTGATTACAATAGTGACACTGTATGATGCTTTGTGGTGATTACAATAGTGCCACTGTATGATGCTTTGTGGTGATTACAATAGTAACACTGTATGATGCTTAGTGGTGATTACAATAGTGACACTGTATGATGCTTTGTGGTTGTTACAATAGTGACACTGTATGATGCTTTGTGGTGATTACAATAGTGACACTGTATGATGCTTTGTGGTGATTACAATAGTGACACTGTATGACGCTTTATGGTGTTTTTATTTCTATTTATATTGACTACTAAATGTGGAAACAGTTGCTACACTGACTTTATATACAAGCCACAATTTTGATTTTCTTTTCTTCTTTGATCAGTCAAAATCAAAATCAAAAGCATTTATTTCAAGTAGGCCAGTTACAGGCACTTTTGAATTGTCGAAACAAAGATGAAAATAAAATGTAGCTACAGTCCCAGTCACAAGACATAAAAACTGTGAAAGTACTGTAGTTGCCCATTCCCTAGCATAGATGGAGAAGAACGGGCATGAAACTCCATGGACACTCTTTTAAATCAGAATATTGTTACAAAATCTTGGTTACATCTTTCTTGTTGAGATGGTATATTATGTGAGAACAATGTAGCAAGATGTGCACGTTATAAGTGTCCACAGTAAATACACAAAAAAAAAATACAATTCAAATACCAAAATAATTAATTCAAATAAGCCGTGGCAACTAAGAGATGACCAGTCACAACTGACAGCGCCCGTTCACGGACATGACACATGGATCAGCACCTTTCAACTCAACCATTTTGAAGGAAACTAAATGATCCGACACATGCGCCACCATCAGCGAGACATTTGAGTGAGCATGACATACTCTCAACCGCCAGGGCACATTCAAGTCAAAAAAAGACGTAGGTTTCCAGTGAAACAGTGTAATAGCTTTCTAGTACATAGTACTCACACAATATGGGCAATGCGATTATATAATACTAAACAGATTGAATCTATACAATGCAAAGAAAGTTGTACAATCTTCAGTAGCTCCAACAATACTATTTAATGCTATCAATTTATGCGCCCCTGGCCTTGTGGAGCAGGACCAGCATTGAGCCAAGCATTTTTATCAGCGATATAATCGCTCAACTTGTAATATGCTTGCTTACATAGTGTGTGTTTAATGCATGTTTTAAATTTTGTCTCATTCAGTTCAAGAATATGTGTGGAATTTTATTATAGCATCTCAAACAGTACCCCATAAAAGATGAGTCTACCTTAGCGAGTCTAAAGCCTGACTGAATTAGTTGGTCCCTATTTCTAGTACTGTTATGATGTCTGTCACCTCTTTTACCAAAAAGATGCAGATTTTTTCTAACATACATTATGTTTTCGTAGATGTATTGACAATGTACCATCATGATGTTAATTTCCTTAAACAGTTCTCGTAGAGAATCGCGCCTACGAAGATTATATATGGCTCTGATGGCTCTTTTTTGCAGAATAAATATAGACTCAATATCTGCAGCCCGTCCCCATAGCAAAATGCCATAAGACATTATACTGTGAAAGTAACTAAAATATACCAGTCTAGCAGTATCTACATCAGTAAACTGACGGATTTTTCTAATGGCATATGCTGCTGAACTTAGCCGCCCCGCAAGAGATGTTAAATGAGAACCCCATTGTAGCCTTGAATCAAGCGTAATCCCCAGGAAAACCGTTTTATCTAGTCCCTGGGTTATGAGCAGATTTGTTGTGTCTGCAGAGTGACATGTGCTAGATGGCTTTGGCAAACTCCATTACAATTACAGCCACCTTTTTTGATGCAGCTTTGTAAGTTCTTTTGCATATTTTTTTTTTTTATTGGATGTTTATGTAGGTATAGATTGCAACACTTTGCCCTGGTTCTCACTTCCTGATGCACTGTGTTTTAGTTACTGGGTCTTTGGATGCTCTATTGACTTATGTGCATAATAAGACGCTGAAATGCCTAACTCCAAAATTAGCTTAAATACCTCTAAACTAATGAAAGTCATGAAAAAATCTGATTGTCACATATGTAATTTGGTATATGTATCTAAAAATAAAACACACACCATGACTGTATTGGTCATGATACGTTTTTGAGGGCTGAAAACTATTTACTGGGTTCTTTAAGTTTTCTGTCTAAGATTAACAGAAAAAAACTTCATCATGCAATTAATCTTAATTAAAGATATTCTCAGCATAACATAAGATTTCACAATATTATTATTAAATTTCTTGAAAAAATGATTATCAAGAACATTCTCTAGGTAAATAATGTTCAAGATTTATGCCAAAACTTTAGATTTAAAAGAAGACTAAAGAAACCCAATTCTGGGTTAAGCTCGCCATTGTACATAAGCTATATTATTGCAATTTATATGTATATTTGTTATTTTGTGTGCAATAAAGAATAAGCAAATTAGTCAAATTGACTATTTACCGTGTATTAGGTAATAATAGGTAGGAATGTTAAATTTATAGTTTATGTATGATTTTATAGGAAATTACATAAATAGTAACACAGGATTAAAAATGTTAACTTACCGGGTGCCTCGATCTACTCGTTAAATTGTGTAATGCAGAGAAAGATCTACACAAATTCATGAAATCATTCTGAAAATGTTTATTTATATGCCTTTCAACAACACAATTTCTCAGCAGAAAATGTTGTTTTGACTGTATTTTAGACGCAGAAATTGCCGGCAATCGTTTAATTGATAGCATCTTTAATTAGAGCGCATTTGGTTCTTATAATTCACAAGGTATCAATTCAAGTAAAAAGATTCATTTTCTTCTATATCCAAAGTGGGGAGTTTTTTAGGTTAGCCCAAAATTGTCATTATGACTTTGACATAACAACATAAAAATGTCTATGAATGGCATAGTCAAAACCAATGTTAATTATTTTTGAATACAGTGGCAATGGACCATAGACTTATAATTACTTTGCATGTTACTATTTCACTTGTAGTTGTATGTTGGTTAAAATATGATTCGCGGCGGTAACAAATATAGATTTACAACGCTAAAAAACTACTATAAATATATATATATATATAAAAACAAATAAATTCTTGACACTTGCTAAAGAGCCTACCCACCACCGACGAGGAAACGAATAGCTATCGACTATTTTCTCGCTCAAGAAACGTAGGTATACAATATAGTAGGTCGCGTGTCAGTACCTAGCGGTTAAAATGGGGTGTATAGAGACGCAGGGGTGAATCGAAATAAAACTTTGGTAGAGATTTTAACTTTGTATTCATTTCATATACAAGGTGTAAACGAAGCCTTCACGAAGCCGTCAACTAAGCATTCTGTACATCAGTATAAGGTAACTACGCAAAAAATATTGCTGGGAAACTACTTTTTTTTCTAGCTGTCCGTCGAATGTGATGACAGTACGTTTAGCTCAAGTGCTGAGCTTTGATACCCAACGTCCTGCTGCTGCTGATAACCTATTGTTCATAGTTTGATGTTTAGAATAAGAATTTCTTGTGTAGTAAGATCTTGGTATGTAATTTGTGAATGAGAGGCGTCTATAAGATTAGATTTGATGAACTCGCGTAATGAATTAATTACGTTAAAATTTTGAAGTTACTGAATCAGAAAAAAAATGTGCTGTTTTCATTAGTCGTTGTCTTTTGAGGTGGAATCGGTTTGACAGTTATATAATACGCCAGTTAGCCGGTTAAACTTTCAGTATCTACCTTAATGATTATCATTACCCATCTTTATTAATTATTAGCTGTTGCTCGCGGCTTCGCCCGCGTGAAGTTCTGTAACTGTCCCACTGGATCATACCAAAAGGATAAATAGTATCCTACGTGTCCATCAAGGTCATGTCGTGTCATCGTCATCCAGGTTATAAACTATCTATGTGCGAAATTTCGTAATCATCACAATTATTATCATCACAATCACCATCACTATCACGATGACCATCATTATCACAATCATTATCACAATCACCACCACTATCACAATCACCACCACTATCACAATCACCATCACTATCACAATCACTATCACTATCACCATCACAATCACCATCACTATCACAATCACCATCACTATCACCATCACTATCACCATCACTATCACCATCACTATCACCATCACTATCACCATCACTATCACCATCACTATCACCATCACTATCACCATCACTATCACCATCACTATCACCATCACTATCACCATCACTATCACCATCACTATCACCATCACTATCACCATCACTATCACCATCACAATCACCATCACTATCACCATCATCACAATCACAATCATCATCATCATAATCACCATCATCGTAATAACAATAATTATTATCGTAATCACAATCATCACAATCACCATCTTCTGGATCTCAAAATAAATGCCATATTCGTAATCAGCACCCCAGATAATCTCGGTATCGACACCCATATTGCTTTTTAGACATTTCAACCCCATCGCACCCCAACAGGGGATGATGGTATTTCAGGTCCGCCACATTAAATCTTAAAATCGTTTTTGTAATACACCCGACCCGATACACCATACAAACTATACCCATGTTGATTTTCAGACTTTGTCACCCCATTTCTCCATATTAGGGGTTGAATTCTTAAAAAACCTGAAATACAAATGTTTTTCATTTATCGATAGGAGTACTCCTGTTAAGTTTCGAATAAAATAGTCTAACTAATATTATTTCCCCATATAAACTTTGGACCCTCTTTCAACCCCTTAGGGGTGAATTTTGAAAAATCCTTTCTTAGTGCACCGTTAAACCTCATAAGGAACCTATGTGCCAAATTTGGAATCTCTAGACTAAGGGGCTTGGGCTGTGCATTGATTTTTAGAATTTGTCACATCATTTTCCCCTCTTAGGGGTTGAATTCTAAACATAACTGAAACCTGTTTCTACTCATTCATCGATAGGAGTACTCCTGTAAAATTTCGAATAAAACAATCAAACTAATCTTGTTTCCCCATACAAACTTTGGAGCCCCGTTTCACCCCCTTAGAAGGTGAATTTTAAAAAATCCTTTCTTAGTGCACCCCTAGACCACATAAGGAACCTACTTGCCAAATTTGGAATCTGTAGACCCAGAGGTCCACTTTTGCCTTTTCTTTTTTATATATAAAAGGCAAAAGTGATTGACTGATGTATCAACACACAGGCCAAACCCTTAGGGCTAGAATCTTATAATTTCGCACACATATTCCTCTTATGACGTAGGCATCCACTAAGGAAGGATTTTTCGAAATTCAACTCCCAAGGGGGTCAAATAGAGCACAAAAGTTTGTATGAAACTTTTTATTCCTTGAACATATTTGCATGAATATGAATTGAGTGCGGCAAAAATAATGAGCTACGTATTTCAGCGTTTTCCAAAATTCAACCCCTAAGAGGGCAAATTTAATTTTTGGACACAGGTATTATAATAATATTAAAAAATAATAAAAAATCTTTATTTATACAAAAACCTTCAACATTGCTTATAGAGTAGGTCACATAAATTTCAGTGAATTAAAGGTCATACAGATAGAGTAACCCTGACTCCCAAACTAGGAGATCCTGTGACTTAGGAGTCAGTGTTCTGCGGTCACTATGATACAAAAACCTTTTTAAAAGTGTGTTAACAAAATCTTGGCAAAAAAGAAACAGATTAGAAAGTACAATAAAATTATTTTAACAAAGATTAAACTAGGAGTTAAGGAATTTATTAAACGGAGTTGTATATGAGTGTGCATGTGCAGGTAGTTGTATGTGTAGGTATGTTGCTAGGGTGAGCGTGTGTATTTGGGGGGTTAAGTGTGCGAAAAGGTGTGTGTGTGATTGTCATTGTATATATTTGCGTGTATATGGGTAGTAGTGTTAGTATATTTATGTATTTTGCTGAAATATGGGTAGAGGAAGTATTGCACGGCTACTGCCAGAGGTGAAGTAGTTCCTCTGTCCGGACGTAGTCCCGATCCTGAAGCCAACTTTGTACTTTAACCTTGACTTCATGGTGACTTAGCGCAGTTAATTGAGTAGTTTTAGCTATGTTTCTGTAAATTAAAGAGCTCACAACATAGAACTGGCGCCTGGCGAATGCGGTCTTGTGGCTTATTGTTGGGAATATCATTTTTGCTCTACGCTTAGTGTTATCTGGTGGAGGAATTAGTTTATGCTTCCTAAGTGTGGCTCGGAGGACAAAAAGCTGTCTCACCGTAAGTAGCTTACAGTCCGCATATAGTTTTATAGTGGGAAATCGGTATGGTTTACCAAGCATAACCTTGAGCACAGCTCTCTGGGCCCTTTCCACTTCGATAAACTTGGTTTTAGCAGCCCCTCCCCAAACCGGGATGCAGTAAGTGATAACGGACTGACAAAGTGCTAAGTAAACCATTTTCAGAATATGTTTGTCTGCACAGAGTCTCAGGGATTTGAAAATATAAATAAGTCTTCTGACTTTTGAAGTAATATTGTCTATTTGGTTGTACCATTTCAGTCCGTCATCAATCACAACACCCAGGTACTTCGTTTGGCTGACGCGAGTAAGCGTTGCGCATGTGCAGTGGGTGTGATCGAGACATGTATGTGCTGTAATTTCAAAATCTGGAGGTGCTTTGTTCTTATAGTGAATAAAAACGGAATGAAGTTGGTTTTAGCCACGTTGAGTGTGAGAAGGTTTTGTCGTAGCCACCCCCCAACAGTCCTCAAGGACTGTTCCGCAGTACACTTGACGTCGCTCCACGTGTCACCATAAACGACAATCGCAGTGTCATCAGCGTATGTAAAGATCTGCGATTTATGCAGGGACAGCGTGCATAAGTCATTTATGTAGATTTGGAAAAGTGTTGGTCCCAGCACGCTGCCCTGCGGGACGCCGTATGTCACAGTTTCTTCGTCACTTTGGCATGAGTCGATTTTAACTGTCATCCTTCTGTTTTGTAGGTAATCCCTGAAGAGGTCGAGAGGTTTACCACGAATACCTATACACTCCAGTTTGTAGAGAAGGGTGGGAACAGAGACTGTGTCAAAGGCCTTCCTCAAATCTAGGAAAAACTAGTGCATTTTTGGTGTTCATCTAGTTTTTGTGCTACAAATTGGGTTAGATCGATAACTGCATCCTCGGTGGAGACTCCTTTTTTGAACCCGTATTGGTTTGATGCTACAATGTTGTACTTGTTCAGGTAGTTTACAAGGCGACTGTTTATCAACTTCTCCATTGCTTTGGAGAGAGCCGAGAGTACTGAAATCGGTCTATAAATGTTGACACAGTCTCTGGTCCCGCTCTTGTGAATCGGGTGGACTAGTGCCCTCTTGAATGGTTGTGGGAATACTCCTTTTGCTATGGAGATGTTAATAATGTGGGTTATTAGAGGCACGAGAGTTTTCCGACAAATCTTGAGAAGGTTAGTCGGTATTCCATCCCAACCTGTAGCACTATCGTGCCTCAGGCCCATGATGATGGACTCCACCTCAGGTTCGGTCACCTCAAGAAATACAAATGAATTTACGGAAGTGTTTGAAATAGCGGGTAGCTGTGAAGTTGCAGAAATTTTTGTGGCTAGGTCAGCGCCAATCGTGGCAAAGAAGTTACACACACTATTAATTGCTGCCTTTGGATCAGGTTTAGTGTTCAGCAGTTCTGTAGGTGATGGACATTTCTTTTTTGTGTTAGTGATGGCTTTTATTTTATTCCAGAGTGATTTGGGATTATGTTTTGCTTTTTCTAGTTCGCATTTGTCATGTAAAGTTTTAAGTTTTCTAAGGGGGTTGTTACAATGGTTTCGATACCGTTTATATGTGAGTTGTAGGATTGGATTATCAGGTGACTTTCGTGCTTTATTATGTAATCTGTCGCGGTGCCGAATACATCTTAATTACGTGATTAACCAGGGGTAATCCACGGTTTTATGTTTCTGTTTTTTTTAGATACTTGAATTACTTTTGTGTTTACATTAAGAATATCTTTAATTGTGGTTATTAGTGCGGTGGAGGCTAAGTTGGGGTCGTCTGTACATAATATTTGGGAAAAATCCTGTCGTTCCATATCTGTTTTGACAGTGGGGTAGTCTATCCTAGGAATTCTAGATGCAGGTATTGTTGACTTTATTGAGTTTGTGTCATCAAGGAACGGAAGGTGGTCGGTAATGTGAGAATCCAGGATAAGTACAGTAGTCGTTTTTTTACTTTTGAGGATAACGTGATCAATACAGGAGTCTATTCTAGTTGGAATAGAATGGGCAGGTAGCAGGCCATGAGTAGCATTGAGGGTTAAATAGTTGGCTGCACGTTCTGTTATATTTGATGGCATGATGTCTATATTGGTGTCACCAATGAGACAAATATTTTTGGTTTTGTCGAAGGTGGTTAACACGTCATCCAGACTATGTAGGAACTGCTCAAACTCCAATTTTGTTTTGTATGATAGATCGATAGACAGCAACTATTGCTAGTTCGTTGTTAATTTGGCAGGTGAGACAGTTAGCATTTAAGAAACTTGGTTCATTAATCGTGTATTGAATTTTGCTTTTAATATATATAACTACGCCGTCATTCTGTCGCCGTCATATACTTCATTCATTTTTGGTTTGTTTTGTGTAGTAAGTGTTGTAGCCATCCAACACAGGCAAGTCTCTTATTTTGCTCAGCCAGCATTCAGTTAGTATAAGGACATCACAATCAGCTTTAATTAGAGACAGTAAAGTTAACAGTTCCTCAAAATATCTTTTAATGCTACGTATATTGATATGGATTGATATGGAGAATGGTAGTGGAAGCACCTAAACCATTTAGATATTTGTTGCACTCATTCGGAATACATGTATACGCCTTCGCGACTTCGATATTGTCTAAGTCAGTGATAATATTTTCAACTAGATTAGCCATTCGTAGAATAAATAATAACCAGTAGTGTGAAATGCGATAAAAGCAAGATATGTGTATCCCGACGAATAGGTGAGCTTTTTACCATAATATGGTTAAAAGGGATGATGCGTGTAAGTGTGATGGTGTTTGTGAGTGTTATGATGCTGGTATAGTATAAAAGTGTGTGTGTATGGGGGGTAGAACATAATATGTTTGTGTGTGTATTGTGTATATAGTGTTTGAAAAATTCCTACGTGGTACAAAATAGAAAGATATATCAATCAGTACAAAAATAAAAATGGAAAGAAGAGTATTACAAGATATTGGTTCCAAACAACATGAGAAAACCAGTGTTACCAACTCGAGCAGTAGTCATATCTTATTCTGGAGATCATGCAGGGTAGATTCCGATGTAATAAGAATTTGCTTATGTCCTAGTTGCTTGCGCAGGAAGATATTGCCATTATTACACCAACAAAATTTATACTCATGCTGCTTGGCGAATTGTCGTGCCAGATAAAATAGTTTCTTTGCAGAATTACACAGATGTTCGTCCAAATAAACAGGTTGTTTTTGTCCAGGGAGTCCTATTAGATGTGTATTCAGTTTATTATCTTTACCTGGCTGTTTATTATTGAATCCTCGTATACGGGTGATCAATTCTGACTTGACTTGAACACTGGTAAACTCCGCAATGATCGCTTTGTTGGCCGAGTTGCCTGGGGCACGGTATATGTCTCGGATATTTGTTGATGATATTGGGAGATCAACGGTGTTTCCGATATTTGACATAAGTTTTTCGAGATCAGTAGTCGACTCATTGGCTCACTCCGGTCGGCCGGCTCATCATACAGGTATATTTCGAACCTCGACTGTTGAAGATCGCGACTTATATTGGAGGTCTCTTAATGTTTTTTCCAGGGACTCTGTGTATTTTTTATAATTATTCTCTATACTCATTCTGCAGTGTTTTCATTTGCCCGTTTATATCATCGTAAAATTGACCGATGGAGATGACTGATTTCTCAATTTCCGCATTGGCTTTCTGAATTTGGAGATTCTGGAGTTTGAATTCTGTAAAATCAGAAACCAGTTTTGTGACGAGGGCTGCTTGTTCTGCCAATACTTTCGCTGTAGCGTTATCATGATCACGCTTCCATGACGTCAGCATTTCCATGATCTCAAGCTTAAATTCTTCTAGCTGGTCACTCGCAGAGCTCACGTCTAGCCTCGGGCGCTTATGGCGTGCGGCTATGTTGGTGAATTCTGAAACGGCAACAGCTAGCTGTTGCCCGCGGCTTCGCCCGCGTTATATATATTTTGTATGGACACACTCACACTATACCGAGCGGCAACCGAGTGACGGCCGAGTAACGGACAATACGATACAATACGGGCGACACTCGGCTCGGACCCGACACGGTCTAGCGTGAGTCAAGCTTTATTCATTTTTTATATATTTTTTTCTTTTTTTACTACTTTTTTTTACACTACTTTAATTGGATGAAAAGTATTCTACTCGTATGTGTTAATCGAAGTTATATAATAACTGTGCCCAAAAATTAAATTTACCCTCTTAGGGGTTGAATTTTGGTAAACACTGAAATACGTAGCTCATTATTTTGCCGTACTCAATTCATACGAAATTTCATGCAAATATGTCCAAGGAATAAAAAGTTTCATACAAATTTTGTGCTCTATTTCACCCCCTTGGGGGTTGAATTTCGAAAAATCCTTAGTGAATGCCTATGTCATAAAAGGAATACGTGTGCGAGGTTTTAAGATTCTAGCCCTAAGGGTTTGGGCTGTGCGTTGTTAAATCAGTCAATCACTTTTGCCTTTTAAATATATAGATTAATGTACGTATTATTAAAGAATAAATACAAATGTTGTTAATAAATGTATATCTGTGAAGTCCAAGTCAAAGAATAACAAACCATAGCAACGGGGTGCGCTCTATGCTAGAGGCAAGAAACTTATATACTAACTGGAATGAGGACGGGCAATCCAAAAACGTTCCGAGCGAGAAAGCTTCAAGAATTGATGTTGTCTCTTTCTAACCACTCACCAGCCCCGCGCGCGAATTTTTTGCACCAAACCGCCACGCGTGCAAAAAATTGCGAAATATTCGCATGTAATTTGACACTTTAGATAAACAATCGCAAACTACAAGAGTTATAGCTAAATAAAATTTACAGTGAATAGCTATATAGTTATGGAATCTATATATTAAAAAAAAAAAAACTGATATTAATTTGAAACTCAAAAAAAATGTAGAACTTGAAAAACAGTGATGAAAACGGATATTTCGCTATTAAAATATTAATTTGAATTTTTCGAAATATTAAATTTCAATTAAAATATTTTTAAAATAAACTAGATTATATTTCCTTTCCAATAAGACCATAATCTTATTAGTTTATTTACGATAGTCTAGTTAGAATTAAATTAGAATTTGAATACTCACTGTTTATTTTGACGCGGCCTGCGCCAACGACTGTTTTTGAACACGGTTATTTACGTACCTATAACTTTACGAAGCCACTTGTTTTTGTATATACAATTAAATAATATGTTCACAATACTAATTATGCACTGTTTTTCCGTTAACACACACGTTTTAATCACAAAAACACTTATTTCTTGTATAAACACAATCACTATAGGTATTTAAACCTACCACCTTTCGGAGGCGAAATACTCAACTTTGAGATTCGAAAACTAGATTTCCTTTATGATAATATAGTAGCACAGATTTTCACGATTAATTTGATGTATAACACTATCCGAAAACAACAATATACATAACAGAACAATTGAAATACCGGAGTTTGTTTACACTAAAGTTTTTCCTTTTATTTTGAGATTTGTCGATGGAATAGTGTTGCTATTGTTGGTCCGAACGTTGAGGAATATAGTATAGGGAATGCTACAAGAGGAATAAGCTCTAGAAATAGCAGTTTAGTAGATTTTTTATTGCATTTGTTGGACGAATGCGCTACTGGCTGCACATGCAGCCAGGGAAATTTAGCAAAACAGCTACTGGCTGCACATGCAGCCAGCGGCGGTTGAGTGGCTAATAGGGTGTCCAATAATAATACTAACTCTTGAGACAGTTTCAGAGTAGCTTATTTTTTATTATTTAATGATGATGACCTGCAACTCAATAGCATTCTAGGCGAAATAGCTTCAAGAGTGGATGTCATTAACTTTTTGTGTTAATTTAAATGTATGTCTGTACCGTCCAGTTGCAAATTATCATTTGGCAACCGGTCTATCCAGACGACTTTTGTATTCGGGGATTCGAGGACTCCGTTAGTATTATACAGGGTGTAAACCACCTCATCACGAAGCCGTCAACCAAGCATTCTGTACATGAAACTAAGTAACTTTACGCAAAAATTGTTGCTGAGAAACGACCTTTTTTTTTGGGGTGAAGAATCATGTTTTGTGGTAAAACTCAATGTAACGCACTCAAAACATTGTGCTGATGGATGGATTAAATAGTACGGGGGTCGTGGAAGTGTTTAAAGTAAAAATCTGTCATTAAAAACTTGTATTTAAAAAAAAAGTTGTCAAAAAGTTGGAACTTTGACCCCGAATATCTCCGTAACTCCAAGGTTCTCCTAGGTTCCCAGGTATGGTGTAGAACAAAAAAATGATCGCAATGATGAGGAGAACAAATGCCTTTCGGTTTCGTTAAGAGGTGTTTTACACCCTTTATATTTTTTCAGACATAGAAAATCGCATATTCATGCTATGACTGTTTACCTATAATGTTTCAATAGTTGTAACATTCGCCAATATTTATTTTATATTCCGATCATTCATTTTGACTCGCAGCTCGCCAAATGGATTCTTTTGCTGGAGAAGCATGGAAAAATCCTTAGGTACTACTGACACCATGTGCGATGTCCGATGTTTCTAATTTATAAAATATACTTTTGATTACTATGTACGACAACGATGTTCGAAACTTCGAAGTTACTTACTTAATTTATTTGGATATTTCCAGTTCGTCAATCTAAAACATTGGTAACCCTAGTCGTAATTAACAACCAAAGTTAAAAACTTCCCTGAAAAACTAAATTCCTCATCCAGCATACCCTTACTACTACACCCCTTCACACAACACAATTTTATCATATTTAAAGTGGATTATTTCACTTAAATACAATAAAAGTACATAAATGACTTCAACGCGAAAATGTATCGGCCATATTGTTTACATCGGTGACAAGGCAAGACAGAGACACCATCCACCTTTGTCGGTTTCTCGCTCGGAACGTTTTATTTTTTCCTTTTCTATTGAATCCATTGTACAAATTTAAACTCTAAGCTTTTGAGATAGTTTTTTTTTAATTAATTTACCATTTTTTTCGTCCTCATTCCAGTTAGTATATAAGTTCCTTGGTATTACGTATCACACTGAGTGGATATCACTTTACGGCATTGAGATAAAAAAGGAGACTAACAGGGTCATACCAAGGAAATTATATACTAACTGGAATAAGTACGAATAAAATGCTAAAAAAATAAAAAATAAACTCTGTCTCAAAAGCTTAGAGTTTAAATTTGTACAATTGATTCAGTAGAAAAGAAAAAAAAACTAAACGTTCCGAGCGAGAAACCGACAAAGGTGGATCGTGTCTCTGTCTGGGCTTGTCACCGATGTAAACAATATGGCCGATACATTTTCGCGTTGAAGTCATTTAAGTACTTTTATTGTATATAAGTGAAATAATCCGCTTTAAATGGTAAAATTGTGTTGTGTGAAGGGGTGTAGTAGTAAGGGTTTGCTGGATGTGGAATTTCATTTTTTAGGGAAGTTTTTTAACTTTGGTTGATATACGACTAGGGTTACCAAGTTTTAGATTGACAAACGGGAAATATCCAAATAAATTAAGTAAGTAAGTTCGAAGTTTCGAACACCGTTGTCGTACATAGAAATCAAATGTATATTATATAAATTAGAAACATCGGACATCGCACATAGTTTCGGTAGTACCTAGTTTGCTTTTTAAATACAAATATTGAAAAGAAAAGAGTCCGCCGCACCATGCCGTGCCATGCCGGTCCTAAGGATTTTTCTATGCTTCTCCAGCAAAATAATCCATTTGGCGAGCTGCGAGTGAAAATGAATGGTTTCGGAATCTATACATATAATAAAATCGTTGATACCAAAAAATCTGTACATTGAAGATTAAAAAAAAAACCGACCAGGGTGACTTAAAAAAAGTAATTAGACATATTAAAACCATTTTTAAAATTTTCGTTTGTTTGTTTGTTTGACCGCGCATCACGTGAAAACTACTGAACCGATTTTGTTGAAATGTTCACAAATCTGTTTAAATACATTCAGAATAACATTTAGGCTATAGAAATTTTGTTTCTTTTTGGAAAAAGGGGGTGAAAAGGGGGTTAAAGTTTGTATGAAAAAAAAATTTTAGATTGTTCTAGAATCATGAAACTCATAATAAATACTTATTAATCAAAATAAAGAAATACCTGTTTTACCATTTATTTTAAATCTCACCCAGAGGCGCAAAAAAGAGGGTTTTGTGTTTAAAATTAATAAACTTCAAACACCTATACAAACAAAACCAATGAAGTTGTAACCTTTTAAAGTTGCTACGTATACTTCATATCTAATACAGGTAAATATAATTTCTCAGTTTTCTTGAAATTTGATTTTTGGGGTGAATACGCACAAAATAGCGGAACTCAAGAAAATCAGCTTTCCTCGGTATAACTAGTTGGTACGAAATGTTTGTGCGCGCATCACGTCAAAACTACTGCATAGATTTCTTTAAAGGCTTCTTCAATATTTAGGCTATATATTATCACGCTACTTCCTTAAGGGGGTAGGCAATTTTGCATTATGTCCGTATACTTCAATTGTTTGACGTTTCAGTCATGACGTAAGTACATGAGAACGGCTATTTGTAGCTTAAGTCAACGAAGTAAATAGCCTAGCGGTTTCATCATCGCTCTGTAAACTACGGGGTTGCAGGTTCAAACCCCCCCAACATTAATTGCACTTTTTGTGATTTGTTTTTTTTTATGTTGTGATATTTCATAGATTTGTTTTTGTATTTAAATTTTTGTAGTGAAATATGTTTTTCCATAAAGAGAGAGAACTTACTTTACTCTATATTCCATAATAGAGAAGTATAGAAGAAGAATAGAATCATGCTGCGCCGACCCGAAATAAATTGGGATTAGGGCAGAAGCATGATGATTTCTCCAAAAAGTAGTTTAGCGAACATCAGGAGCCTGATAAATTCACGTGGTCTTGCCGTGCAAGAACTGTGCTGTGCTATTTGCAATAATCAATAATCCATACGCAGTTCACGTAGATTATATTTACAGCTATATTGTTATTGGCCTCATTTCATGCACCTTGGTGAGAATTTAAGACCTGCCTGGACTGTCATCGAAGGTCTTACGCTGGAGACGAAAGGCAGTTGCAAGAGGTTATCAAGAGTTTACAGCATCTAAATCGTGTTTGGGCTCATTTTATGCACCTTGATGAGAACTTTCGACTTAGCTGGAGAACGACTGTCATCAAGTGTCTAAAGATGATAACGTAAGGCTGAGGAGGCTGGCGAGGGAAGCCCTTATTTAGAAAAACAGAATATTTTAGCGATTAATGCAAATGTTTCAGAGAAATTAAATTGTTACCTACTTGATTCTATACTATACCTAATATTATAAAGCTGAAGTGTTTGTTTTGTTGGTTGAACACGCTAATTTCAGGAACTACTATTAGTATTGGAAAGCCCATTTATCGGAGAAGGCAACAACGAACAACAACTTTACAACGTTTATATAACATCACGCTACAATCAATAGGAGCAGAGCATCAATGAAAAATGTTGTAAAAAAAGGAAAAAGATATTCCTTTTGAGGTCTTTCGTTGTGTGCGCTGCGTAAACGGTTAAAGTTACGCTACAATCGTGTATGACGGAATTTTTCCTCTTAAAAAGTTCTATATAAAGTCCTATCGCGATGATGGAGAGATGATGATGATGATGAGATGGTTAGAGAGAGTGTGAGACACCGTTAAAAGATTTTAAGGGTGTCTCACACTCTCTCTCTAACCATCTTTCTGTCTCTCTTATATATGGTAGACGAAGTTGCGCGGGTCAGCTAGTATAAAATAAATCTTGGCGAATGTTACTACAACATTCTTGTGTGCTTGAATATGCGATTTTCTTTGTCTGAAAAAATATATATAATATATTAACGGAGTCCTCGAATCCCCGAATACAAAAGTCGTCTGGATAGACAGGTTGCAAAATGGATAATTTGCAACTGGACGGTACAGACATACATTTAACCGTACAGGTGCCTTGAAAACGGGATAGAATTACAGAGAAGGAGAAGAAACGTCTCATGAAAGAAAATAAAGCACCGAAAAGGAAGGTTTGAAATGTTAGAGAGACAAGAAAAAAAATATTAACAAAGCATCATTTGAGTCAACAATTCATAATATCTGCAATGATAATAGTAGTAACTACGTCGATGAAGACTAAACATGTGTATGGTTTGTTCTGAACCTGTAAAATCAGATGAGTGAGACAAAAAATCAGACAGATAATTGGGCAAATGCTGAATTTTCAAGAGTGATTCCACCAAAGATTAAGTTTGTGATTTTTGTATGAGGAAATAATTGTTTTTAATCATCTATACGCATAGAACTAACTGTGATTTACGTTTCATATGAAAATAAGTTTAAGTTATAAGAAAACACATAAGAAAAATGTTATACAAGTATGTATATAATATTTTGGGCTACCGTTACCCCAGTGGATCTCATTACCCCTTACCTTGGTTCTTATTACCCCGTACTCTTGGGCAATGGTAGTCAAAGTTACTTTTTTTATAAGTGGGTCTGAAAATGAAAAGAAATAAATGTTTATTTGTCCCAAAACAATCACATGTATGTATAGTGTGACATCCCCAGTAGGTAATTGATAATACCTGTGTTGGGGGTATCTCGCTTCTTCCCTTAATATTAACAATATTGAGACTAATGCACAAGTTATTACAAAATGTGACTAAAATTAAATTTTAATATCTAAAAATTAACAGTAAATGACATAATTTTAAACTTATTATCAGCTCTTCTTGTAACTGTAGTTGTATGCCTAGATATGTGAAACTGTATGTGTCTGTGTGTTTGTGTGTGTGAAAGTGTATATCTTCTTTGAAGTGCCGATGTGTTCGAAGCAATAAATAGATTAAACATACCTATTCGGTGAGTACCTACTGACATTATTGACACGGAGGGAATAAAAAAGAAATGATTTAACCAAGTTTAACCAAGAATTGCTCAGTTTCCTCGTATGTTAAGGTTATAAGCCACTCGGTTATTACTTTTTTGCATACGTATGATTCCTCATGGTGGGAACTTAAATTTTTGGTTTATTTTATTATATTATTAGGCTGATTGGGTCGCATATTGACGCCATGCAAAAGCGGTTCGAACCCCCGGGCAGTAGGCCACTATATCCTTTCGTCTTTTCTCCTGACTATCTTTGTTAAAAGGAATAGATTTATGTAAGTACAGGGTCATGATTGAAAAATATATTTATTTTTCTGTAAGTAAGCCACTGATTCTATAAAGATCGACTGTGGGGTATACGTATGGTTTGTTGTACATTACTTTTATGAGTGACCTTTGGGCTTTTTCTAACTCAAGGAATTTAGTTTTAGTGGCTCCTCCCCAAACTGGTAAACAGTATGTAATAACTGATTGAGTGAGCGCATTATAGATGCTATTTAATGTATTTTGGGGCCTCACAAATCTTAGATTTTTTTAAATCCAAATATATTTTCGCACCCGTTGTGACGCATCTCTGATATGGACTACGTACACAATATATCGATACCACAGTGAGAGCATTCTATAATAATGATCTCACGGAGACATCCTTGTACATTAGGTTCTAATAGAATCCGGCCGCCGCGGGAGACGCCCCGGGCGTCGGTGGCCACGTGGTGGCTTCCGGCCACCGTAGGCGCGGGCCTGTGGACGGGGAGCTATGGGCTAGCTCGCCGTCCGTCCGTCTCATGGCGACAGGCCGTGTCGACGGCGCGTTCGTGTTCCACGCGCGCCTCTAAGAGAGTCAGCAATAGGGAAGGGGCCGCAAGGGCCGAAGCCTGCCGGGGCTGCGGGACTATTCGAAAGAGATACCGTGGCCCCGGACCACAAAGGGCGATGAAGGAACATGGATGGGTTTTAATCAGTAAAAGTCTGACACTCCCTCCTGCCCCGCCCAGAGCGGGAGGAGTCATTTGATGATTTCCCATCCGAAAAAAAAAAAAAAGGTTCTAATAGAATGTAACTCCAAAAATTACAAGAGTTATTTTACTAATATGTATTTATCTGCTTCGCTTTAATGTTATGTAATGAGTAAAGTGACCAAAAGACTGATCGGGTGTATAATTTGTGTTAGTTAGTTTGTCTTACCAAATTTGAGTAGGTTCTCAGCCTGTCTACACCTGCCACATACTTCTCATGCACTATAGCTGTATGCACCTCCTGTTTGTTAAGGTATAGTTGAATGAAACTGAATTAATTCTCTAAGCATCTGGACACACATTATAAGTTGTGATCCCACAGTTATTAATTAACGAACATGTTATTAGGTGTCACCGCATGAATCCAATGATCCAGTTATTATCACATGCCTACCTGTTACCAGCTCGGGCCGAGTCCTAAGACCCGCACATACTTTAGGCCCAACTATTACCAGCTTGGGCCGAGTCTCTAAGACCTGCGTTTATAATTTTTTGCCAGCCATCGTCAGATCGGGTCGAGTCCAATAGACCCGCTTATACCTTGTGCTTAGCTATGGCCATAACCGAGCACCGAGGTTTTCCGTTTTACGATTACTGCAATTGCCAGATGCATTAGGCGGTAGCTATAAAGTCTCATCAAAGATTTGGTAGCACGACACTAAATAACATGGTAATCTGTAGATCATGCACGGACATAATTATCTGTATAATGAGATGGAAGCAGATCACCTGATCAGCTCATAGAGTTTCGCCAAGTGTCATACTTCCACTCCTGCTATATGTAAAATTGAGATGTGTTACTTAGCTAATCTAGATATTTAACTTCGTTTATCAAGGCTGCGGAGACAGGCCTGAAGAATCACACCAATTTCTTCTAGACACTACTCACTTCATTATCAAATGAACATGACAGAACAAAAATGCAGGCTTACCACAAATAATAAAGAATTTGATTTTATGGAGTTTCTATTCATAGTTTGCCACCAAAGTTCTTATAGGTGGAAATATTGTGGGTTTATTATTCGCGAACCCCTTTCGCGACACCCGTGATTAACAATCTCTATATGCGAATGCCAAGTTAAACACTCGTCAACGATAACTCCCAGGTATCTTGTGGACGTTACATGTTTAATAGCTTGACAATTACAACTTTGGTCCCTGTGGTCCGCACACGTGTGGATTCGAATACTGAAATTAAGGCCTGGTTTAGACCTTCTGCTAGGAGAAAAACAAATATAGTTGGTTTTAGGAACACTAAGGGTTAAAAGATTGGCTTTGAGCCATCTATCTATAGCAGCCAATCCTTTCTGGGCCTTATTACAGACGGCTTCCCACGTGTCCTCAAAATAAGCAATGGCCGTGTCGTCCGCGTAAGAGAAGATTTTACCCCCACTGTTTCGTAAGTTGCAGAGTTCATTAATATACACTAGAAACAGTGGTGGGCCGAGGACTGACCCCTGCGGGACACCGAAAACTATGTTTTCCTCCTCACTATGTGAATTACCTATTTTATCTTGCTGTCTTGCTGTCTGTCGTGTTGTGTCTACCTGTCTCGGAGGTAACTATCAAACTTACGCTTTGACTACTAAGCGTAACTTGGTAAGTAGTTTATATCTGTAATAAAAAATTATACCGACTTCAAAAACACAACAAATTGAAAAATATCTTTAGCTTCAGTAGTAAGTTAACATAATTATACACAAACTATAATTCCTTAGAATTTGAGATGATTTTTATAATAGTGAAACTAACTAACCACGTTTATCCTAAAAACATAGATATTAAAAAAAATTCCAAACAAAGATAATTACACCCACTTAAAAAAAAAGTAACTTTGACTCCCATTGCCAAAGAGTACGGGGTAATAAGAACCAAGGTAAGGGGTAATGAGATCCACTGGGGTCATGGTAGCCCAAAATATGATAAACATACTTGTATAACATTCTTCTAAGGTGTTTTCTTATAACTTAAACTTACTTACATATTAAACAAACGATAAGGAATTTGAGATGGTTAAAAATGTGCCCATGAGTGTATTTAAAACCACTGGTTATATTATTCACCACGCTAAAAAAAGGCTGGCTCGTTCGGATACCAAAAAAAACAATAGAGCGACAAACGTCAATACGTTACGTCATCACTATTCACTTTTCACAATCGAACCGTACACTCTACGTTATTTTCCAAGTATCACATCACTAAAATACGGTGAAATGATTCGCCTACGATCTTTAATTTCAGGTACTCTGCGAGCAAGAGGTGCACTAAGTCATGTTGCATGTGCAAAGATACCTCAAAAAATGCAAAAAATTGGAATGCATGCTGGACCTCCACAGCCGTTTGACAACTTGCCGTTTAGAGTACAAAATCGGTTAGTTTTTTTTCACAAGGAGTTTAATAACCCAGTTTTCTTTGCAAGTTAATTGCGATGAATGCACCGGACCGTTTTCAAACTCGTATTACATGATCACCCAGGAAAATATGTGTATCAATGACGACAAACTATGGACGACACCTAGTTTCCATGAGAGTCATCTTTTAATGGTACAATTTTCTATAGTTTACAGTATCTATGTAGGTAACTACTTAGGTATGTAGAGCATCCTACATGAATGGCGCGCAGAGGAGCTATGCCGGTGGGAAACTCCGCTGCTACGGCAAATTGTTGCTCAGCGGACAGACTTCCGGCGGGATCTCATGGCGACATGGAGAGAGCGACTGTCGTAACCCCGTGCAGGACACGCCACAATAGTGGCGATAAGTCCCCTCTTTGAGGAGTGGCTTGAGAGACGCCACGGCGTCTTCACCTTCCGCCTGACGCAGGTCCTCACCGGACACAGTTGTTTCGGGAGGTTCCTGCACAGAATCGGACGGGCGGAAACGCCCGGGTGCTACCATTATGAGGATCGACCGGAGGACACGGTGGAGCACACTGTGGAGGTGTGCCCCGCTTGGGCGGAGCACCGCCGTGTCCTATCAGCAGCATAACATGACACGAATTAGGTAGGTACATTCATTACGCCCGAGTTCCTGGAAAGGTTAAGCAAACTGTTCCCCAATTTCGCCAGTTATGTTTCGGTCCCATGTTGTAGCTACTAGGGAGCCCAGTGCCCGGTTGATGGCTATAGGGTTGTATTACTATCAACTGGGGACCACGCTTTAAGAAATTTCAGGTAATAAAACCAATTGGAATTTCTTAAAGTCCGGTCTCTTGCTCTACCTAAGAAATTGTTTGTATTCGTTTTTAAAACCAATGCGCTCATACAGCGATATTTTAACTGTCTGGGGTATGTTTATCCTGGTCCCAAAAATGAGGATTCCAGAACAACTTAACCTCCTATTTCAAAGAAGACCTGCCAGAAGTCAGTCAATATGAAATCGAGGTGGCTTTTATACAACTTAAGATTGGCTATGCCCCTGGTGAGGATGGGATAACGACTGAGCTACTGAAAGCGTGAGGAAGTCCTCTAGTAAGAGATTCGGGAGCTTTTCAACTCGATTCTGGTGGTAACTGGCCTACTTGAAATAAATGCTTTGATTTTGATTTTGATTTTGTACTCTGGGAGAACTCCAGAAGCGTGGAAAAGAAAGGTCATCGTTCTTTTTTTTTAAAGAGGAACAAGAACATGTTAATGAATTACAGACCCATTTCGCTCCTTAGCCACATGTTTAAGCTGTTTTCAAGAGTCGTCACGAGTCGTCCAGTGCGAGGACTCGACAATTTTCAGCCGTCGGAGCACCCGGGTTTCGAGTAGGATACATATATATACCATATACCACATCCACACAGTGCGGCAGATTATACAGAAGTCCAAAGAATATAATCGGCTTCTGTGTCTTGTATTTGTGGACTATGAGAAGGCTTTTGACTCTATCGAGACCTGCAGGGCTATTGGCTATCTTTTTGCTCTCCAGTGACTATCAAGCTTCACTTGTACACCGAACTTTGATCACAACTGAGAATGTCATAACATTGGTATTGCGTATTACATTGAGTGGATATCACGTTACGGTTACTAACACCCCGGATACGGTGCTCTTCGCCTCAGCACTTGACCCCTCTATTGTTTATCGACTTATGCGGATAAGTTTATCAGTTTGATGTCCTAAGTCTAAGCTTAAGCACAATCCCAGTAATAGAAGTATCTATACGAAAGCGTGTTTCAAAATGAGTTACGGTGACCCTAAGCCACGATGAGCACCAATGACGTCATATTTGATGGTCACTGGTCATAGCCAATACGAAACTAATCTTTTGACAGTTAATTGATGAACACTCAGCCCAGTGAGCATCACTATGAACTGTCAACAGAGATACGCAATAGCCCTGCTGGTCAGTTCTTGAATATCTGCAGCGATGCCAATATAATAAGTAGTAATAAGAAAACGCCACAATGACCGGCCAAACGCACAACCAGAAAACAGAGTATATCGCATTGCGTCGGTCGATGACGCAAGGGGACGTAATTTCCCCAAAATTGTTCATCAACGCACTGGAGGATGTGTTTAAGACGCTGAATGTTAATGCCACGTCCTTCCAGACGTGGCATTAACATCAATGGTGAGTACATCTCACGCTTGAGATTTGCAGATAACATCGTCATACTTACTTAATCGCTACACAACTTGCAGCAGATGCTGGATGGCCTAGTTGATTCTTCAATACGCATTGGTCTCAGGGTGAACTTGACCAAAACCCAGGTAGTGCTCAACGAACACGTCACCCCAGGACCTTGTTGTCAATGACAATCCTCTCGAAGTTGTTCGAGAAAATATTCATTCAAATTCTGCAGTTTGGTAAGACAACAAACAACAACTTTGAAAGGGAAGCCTCCCTGGAACAGAAGATTCCAGCTGGGCAGTATTTGGGAAGCTTCGTCGGGTCCTCTCGTCACGTATTCCATAAAGCCCAAAGAGATGTTAAGTTCTTCATTCAGTGCGTCCTGCCTGTTATGACTTACTGGGCTGAAACGTGGTGACTCACGGTACGGTTGGTCCATAATGAAGGTCGCTCAGCGAGCTATGGAGCGGGCTATGCTTGTAGTCTCTCTGAGGGATCGAGGTGATCCGAAGAATTATAATGTCTATTATTTAAAATCCCGAAATTCATAATTCCGAAAGTAAATACCATTTACCGTAAATACGATTTGTGTGTTGTCCGATTCTCATTTATGTCCGAAGAATTAAAATGTTCGATGGATCGTTAAAAACGATACTCCGATTTTCAATACTTCGAATAAACTTTTGGCGTTCGGATGTACTTGGGTTATGACAAGAATTAAAAGAGTATCAAGATAGACTGAATGAATATATTTTATTGTAAATAAGACTACTTAAGTACTAAATCTATACATGGAAGTATTAAAGGGTGAACCTACCACTATTATTTAATTGACCAATAGCGATGAAGTCGAATACGGACTGAGGTTCAAAGACTACAACCAACTAACTCTGAGGTTATAAATATGGGTAGCGCGTGGCGGAGCGCCAGTGTACTGCGGTGCGGCGCGCGCGCAGGTCGTGCGCGCTGCCACAGTGCTCCCCCTCAAGCAAAGCGTACCGGTTGTTTGATGACTCGTCCGGAGCGCGATGTTTTTATTGCAGCTGGATTATCTGGAAGTTTTGTGGATGTGACATCTGCTTCGGATATGGTGAATGATGGCTTCAAACGGTCGACTGATATCACTGCTTCCCTTCCTGGGAATTGTAGCGTGAATGTTTTGCTATCTCTGCGTAACACGGCGTATGGCCCGTCGTATGGAGGTTGTAGTGGTTTTTTCACTGCGTCGACTCGTACGAACACTTGTTTACAATCTTTTAGGTCGCGATGAACAAACACAGGGCGTTTGGTATCATGCGACTGTGCGTGCATTGGGCGAATCTTGTTGATTGTTGATCTTAGTTTTTCGACGTAGTGGGTGTCCATATTTTCTGCCGGTGACGTCACAAAAAAATCTCCAGGTAACCGTAGATTTTGACCGTAGGTTAGTTCTGAGGCACTGACGTCCGTGTCGGTTCTAGTCGCAGTACGCAGTCCTAACAATACGGTAGGCAATTCTTCAACCCAACTATTATTGTTGAGACGAGCTGTGAGTGCAGTCTTCATACAACGATGCCAGCGTTCTATCATACCGTTGCTCTGCGGGTGATATGGCGTAGTCCGGAGTTTTTTGATTCCAAATAGTCTGGTTAGCGCAGTGAATAGGTGACTTTCGAACTGTCGGCCTTGGTCTGTTGTCATCCTAGCTGGACAGCCGAATCTTGCTATCCATCCTTCATATATGGTCTTGGCAACGGTGACAGCAGTAATATCGCACACTGCGTGTGCTTCGGGCCATCGTGTCGCTCGGTCGATCATCGTGATGACGTAACGACGACCGTCTGGTGACGTACGTAAGGGCCCGACAATGTCGACGTGGACGTGCTCGAACCGACTTGACTGTTCAAACGTTGTTGTGGCGCTTGTTGTATGTCGTTGGATCTTGGACCTTTGGCAGGCGATGCATGTTTGTACCCACATTTTGACGTCAGATGTCATAGATGGCCAGAAATATCTTTGCTGTGTGAGCTTTCTCGTTGTTCGTATACCGGGGTGGCTGAGTCCGTGGATTGCGTTGAAAGCGATAATACGGTACTCTTGAGGTAGGTATGGACGAATGTTCTTTGTTGACGTTTCACAATAGACTTGCTGAGACGAGCCGGGAAGCATTACTGCCTTGAGTTGGACATTTGTTTGTTGCATTAGTTCCTTAATATTCTTGTCTTTTGCTTGTGCTTGAGCTAGTGCTTCATAGTCAATGGGGCTCGGACAGCTGATTGAGTCGACGCGTGATAGTGCGTCGGCAACTACATTGTCTCGTCCGCTTATGTGACGTATATCGTTGGAGAATTCACTGATGAACAACAGCTGTCTTCGTCGGCGTTGAGTCTCTGAATCTGATGAGATCTTCTGCATTGCGAAGGTGAGCGGCTTGTGATCGGTAAAGATAATTAGTTCTCGACCTTCAAATATTTTCCTGAAATGCTTGACTGCCATGTAGATTGCTTGTAGTTCTCTGTCGAACGTCGAGTAACTTTGCTGGGCCGGTGTAAATTTCTTTGAATAATAGCCAAGCGGTTGCCATTTTCCATTGATTAACTGCTGAAGGACGGCGCCAGCACATCGATCGGATGCGTCACACATCAGTCCTAGTGGGACAGAATGATGCGGGTGAGACATGTAGGTAGTTTCTGTGATACATTTCTTGCAGTTTTCAAACGCTTGAGATGTACCCTCATTCCACTGTATTATTGTTTTATCGCGCTTCTTTGTGTTGCTCAGGTAGGTGTGTAGTGGGGCTTGAATTGCGGCGGCGTTCGGTATGTTGTCTCGATAGAAGTTGAGCATACCGAGGAATCTTCTTAACTCTTCAATTGTTTTAGGTTGTGGATATTCGCTAATGACCTTGATCTTGTCTTCAGGTGGCTTTATTCCTTCTGGTGACACATTATATCCCAGGAATGTTACTTCGCTTTGACCGAATACGCACTTAGATGGGTTGATTGTAATGCCGTATTCGTCCAGCCTTTGCAATACAGTTCGTAGGTGCTGTCTGTGCGTATCTTCGTCTTCTGAGGCTATTAACAGATCATCAATGAACGGATACACAAAGTCAAGTCCTCGCAGCACTTCGTGGATAAATCGCTGGAATGTTTGTCCAGCATTCTTCAAACCAGGACACATTCTCGGAAATTCGAAAAGTCCAAAGGGGGTGATGATCGCAGTCTTCTCCACATCTTCATTGCGAACGGGTAGTTGTTGATAAGCTCGATTCAGATCAATGGTTGAGAATATTTGTTTGCCGGAGAGCTGGTACGTGAAGTCTTTGATCCTTGGGACAGGGTAGCGGTCTGGTTTTGTGACGGTATTGAGACGCCTGTAGTCTCCACATGCTCGCAGGTCTCCGTTCTTCTTCGGCACAATGTGTAGTGGGCTAGACCATGGGCTCTTACTCGGCCTACACAATCCTTGGCTGATCATGTTGTCAAATTCTTTCTTCACTCGTTCGTACAAATGTGGTTGTATTGGTCGTGCTCTTGAGTATATTGGTTGGCCAGTTGTTTCAATGAAATGTTCCACTTTATGCTTCGGATTCAATTTCATTGAGGACAGGCGGGTGGTTCCGGGAAATTCGGCTAGTATGTCGTGATATGTTTGCTGTAGGTTGACACTGCAGACAGTAGGCGTACTTGTATAACGTCCAGGTGCTTTGGAGGTGAGCTTCGTAGTGTTGTCGATGAGCCGTTGATTACGTAGGTCAACTAGTAAATTGTGATGGTTGAGGAAGTCTGCTCCAATTATTGGCTTCGTTACTGCTGCGACTATGAACTTCCATTTGTATGGTCGACGAAGATTTAGGTCGAGCGTTAGTGTTTTTTTACCATACGTAGATATAACTGTGTTGTTTGCAGCGTACAGTTGATAGGGCAATGGTGTGGATTGTATTCCTTTCCTTTTCGGTATTACAGATATATTGGCACCTGTGTCTACCAAAAAACTCATGGACGACGTCTTGTCTGTTATAAATAAGCGGTAGGATTTCTTCACGACGTTTGGTTCCGCTACTGCCAACGCCTCAATTAGTTTTCCGTCTTCATATCGGTATTGTAATTGCACGGTGTTGTACAATGCCTCGCATTTTTTCCAAAGCGACGATGATAGTAGCAATGCGTTGATGGTGCGGGCGTCGATGAGCGAGAACGCGAACGAGACGTTGAGCGCGTGCGATAGGAATTGCGCCCGCAGTGTGACCGCGACGGCTTGCGCGAGCGGTCGCGATGATTGTGTCGGTATGAAGTCTTTAGCTCGGCGATCTCCAGATGCAATTTCTTCATTTCTTCGACGAGATTTTGAATACTATCTGGTTGAGTCTGTGATGGTTGGTTTGTTGATACTGATGCAACGGATACTGCAGATACTTCGTTTGTTTGTTCCATCATCTTGTCGGCGAGTTTGGCTAGTTCATCAAGTGCTGTTTGCTTGCTTATAGTGTCGCTTACTACAAGCACTGAGCGAACGTGCACGGGTAGCAAGTTCATCCACATGAGCCTGAGTGTGCTGTCTGGGACCTTTTTGTGAGCGAGGCTGCGCATGCGCCGTAATAATTGGCTCGGCTTCTGATCACCCAGTTCCATTTCGGAGAGTAGCTTCTGTAACTGCTTGACGTCCGATTCTTCATATGCTGATATCAAACGGTCCTTTATAACTGTATATTGGTGATCGGCTGGTGGATCGTACAGCAAGTCGTCTATTTGCTCAATATCTTCCTTTTCTAGCTGGGCGATGACCATCTGTGCCTTCTGTGAATCACTTTTCTTGAGATCACGCGTAGCAGCTTCGAAAGTGATAAACCACAGTCGGGGTTTGTCACGCCAGAAAGGTGGTATTCGCAGGGAAAGTGAGATACCGGCGATTTCTTGAGTGGACAGCGTAACATTTTGAGAGCTTGTCCCTGCTGACTCCTTATCGGCTTTCTCTGAGTCATTTGGCATGATTTCCGTTTGGTTGGTTGCTTTGTTCAGTCGGGGTCACCACTTTGGCGTTCGGATGTACTTGGGTTATGACAAGAATTAAAAGAGTATCAAGATAGACTGAATGAATATATTTTATTGTAAATAAGACTACTTAAGTACTAAATCTATACATGGAAGTATTAAAGGGTGAACCTACCACTATTATTTAATTGACCAATAGCGATGAAGTCGAATACGGACTGAGGTTCAAAGACTACAACCAACTAACTCTGAGGTTATAAATATGGGTAGCGCGTGGCGGAGCGCCAGTGTACTGCGGTGCGGCGCGCGCGCAGGTCGTGCGCGCTGCCACAAACTGCTAAAATTGTCCTAAAAGTCTTGCTAACGACATTTGTGACAGAAAGTGGGTGTGTAATGTAAAAAGCGAGCGTAGCGAGCGCGCCACATGGAGTTGTAGCAGGTTTTCTTCTAAATTTGCTTGTATCTCGAAAACGGTGCGTCCTATCGCAAAAATAATGAAAAATTTGCCCCCCTAATAATTAGTGCCGTGTAAGTAATTTTCAAAAAGTAGGAGGTAAAAAAAAATGGATTCGTATTATAATGTTGATCAATAAGTCAGATTATTGAAAATGGGTATTTTTTTAATAGTAAATATGAACGTTCGGAATATTAAAATTTAGGAATTATGAGAATAGGATTAATTAAGGATAAATCGGAGTTGTTATTTTGGAATTTTGAAGTCCCCTCTTTGAGGAGTGGCATGAGAGGCGCGACGGCGCCCCCTCACCTTCCGCCTGACGCAGTTCCTCACCGGACACGGTTGTTTCGGGAGGTTCCTGCACCGGGTGGGAGGAGACGCCCGGGTGTCACCTATTTTGTGGCCATATCTGAACCATAATCAAAATCCATAGTGTGATTATGGTTTAGATATGGCCACATAATAAAAAAATAAATAAAAAAAAAATGCCCGAGAAAGTTTGATTATTTCAATGGAGCGCTTTAAATAAAAATCAAAATTTTACTTTTATTTGAGTACTCTTATAACACTCAAAAACAAGAAAAACTGTAAAAGCCCTCTTAATTAACATGAAAAAAAGTTGATTCTCTCAAACAAAATGTATGGTAAAAGATTTTTGGAATTTCTGTTTTTTTAGTACTCCAACCTAGGTTGGTCCGATAGAACTTTTTGATCGGTAGTAGCAACAAGAATAGGATCGATTGGCATTAAAAAAATGATTTGTGTAAAATGGCCATTTTCTTGCTAAGTGTAATTTTTTTCGAAAATTTGTGAATGGGGACCAAAATTTCAAGAAAAAATATGGATAGCCTCCTAAGACCATTTTCGTGTAGCTGCAACGGTTTAAGATAGTTTTACTGCCCCGTTTACTGTATCCATTCTGTATACTGGCTAATTTGGCCAGTTAGAAAATAAGTAAGGTCTGGCGGCCCTGGTGACTTGCTCTTATATTTGCAATTGAATAATACTTGTTTTTTTTACAGGTACATAGCGACTGTGGTCTTTTCACTCTTCTTCGGTGTTGGTTTATGGGCTCCATTCTTTATAGTGTGGTATGCAATGGCAAAAAGAACTTTGTAATAATATATAACTGTGCAATAAATAAATAAATAAGTAGAATACTTATCGATTTATTTTATTGAGGACATTCCCGCCTGATCACCACTAAGCTCATTTTTGCTTGCATTTGCAACATAGAAACGCTCTCTAGCCCATGATCATTCTTACTAGTTCCACCAGCAATTAGTTCCATGTATAGAAATAATGAATAAAAAAATACCGATCGGCCGAGCGCACTGACGACGCACGCCAAACGAGAGATAGTTATTTTGCGCGCCAAAGTTGACGCTTTCCTAATAGGCCTAAACTGGGGGCGTGGCTCGTGACTGATCAGGCGGAAAAGACCACGACTGTACTTCGCGTACTACACGACCACGACCAGGAAGTTAGTTTCGTCTTACAACCGGCCGTCCAACCAGTTTTGATCAAGATAGCGGACGGATATGCAACGGATCAGACGCAGAATGTCCTATTCGTATAATGTCCCATTTGGAAGCATGACCGTAATAAATCTGGGGGCACGGTAGTGTCCCTGCCAAGACGAGGCAAGCGATGCGCAAGGGCACTACCTACCTTTTAGTTTTTTTGATTATTATTATTACTTGGGTTTGGATTATATTTATTTTCCTTGCAAATAACTCCCTCCATTCCGTCAATGTAATTTTTACACTGGATTATAGATGTCACTACACATACATACTTATTTAATTAAACTCTATGGATATCTGCCCGAGTAGGTAAAAAAAACTCTATGGATGTCACTCACAAGAGTATTCTGTGCTCACAGGTGACAGACGTCAGTAATCTATCTGCGCTTAGAATCGCTATGATAGACGTCCGGTACTTACTGAAAAGCTTGAATGAAAAAACCTACAAATTGTACTTAGTGAGCAAATTAATTAATAAAATCAGTCATGGAATCATCACCATCATCATCAGCAAAACCCGACTTGTCACAAAATGATAAACCAGATAACAACCACGATGCCATAAAATTTTGGACTCAGAAAGAAAAATACCAATTAATGCAGGCTCTGAAAATGTATGGTCGACAAGATATACAGAAAGTACAAAAATACGTAATTACTAAGAATTTAGAAGAAACGAAAGCAGCGATTGACTATTTTTCAGGTATCGCGCTACAGAATAAAGCTTATAAAACACAGAAGGAGAAAGAGAGGAAGTTAACGGAGTGGGAAAAGATGTTGAAAGACAATTTTAAAAGTAATGAGCTCAAAACAGAAATTGCTACTGCAATACGAATGATAGCTGACTTGGAGAAAATGCCGGAACCACAAGTGACAGAGGGTATAGACTTTAGACAGGTCTACCACCAAATTGCCAACGCTTTGGAAGACAAACCCATAACAGCTGACCCTGGTACGCATGCAGTTCTCCGCAAATGTGTAACAGACACGGCAAAGGCATGCAAAGCATTTATGAAGTCTGCGGAGGCCAGAAGTATTATTAATAATATAGATGTGTCTAATAAACAGTCAAATATGTTAATAAAACCAACAGAAAATCAGGAATTGGCGATTTTGAGGCATTTAGCCTCTCAATTAAATTACAACCCATTAAAAATTCCGGAAGAGAATTTGAAGCCATCAAATCTTAATTTTGAGCCTCCATCAACTTCTTTTGTAACTCCATCAACTCTTAATTTTGAGACTCCATCAACTTCTCATGCTGAAACTCCATCAACTTCTTATGCTGAAACTCCATCAACTTCTTATTTTAAAACTCCATCAACTTCTTATCTTGAAACTCCATCAACTTCTAATGTTGAAACACCATCAACTTCTAATAATGTCCTCTGCACTGGCGTACCCACCCCAGGGCGGGTGCAGAATCAAAGCAAAGGAAAAGGAAAAGGGAAAGGGGAATCAAAGGGAAAGAGAAAAGGGGGATTTAAAGGAAAGGGTAAGGGTTAATAAGATGTTGTATTGAGCATACATATTGAATTTAGTAATGTAATGATCTGGGACTAATCATTATGATAAGAGTAATCAATTATTGAGCATGATCAAATTCTGTGTGCCCACGAAAAGCCCACGAGCTCCTTCCCTATAACGCCCTTGGTGCCCTTACGCCCTCCTCTTCGCAGAACCATGCTTGGTGCTAATTCGCCTATCGGGGGCCTATGTAACTTATTAAACAGCTGCAGTGATCTCGTAGGATGTGCACTCTGACTCACTTAGTAAGTTTGGAACTATTATTTACAAAAACTTGTAAAATCATTGTATGTAGATTTAAGGCATGCATGTATATTTCATGTTTAATAGATTGTAATTTCAATTTTGATCTTGTCTTAATTTGATTGTAATTTTGATTTTGAAAATGATTTTAATTTTGATTTAATTATGAATTTAAAAACCATAGCTGAATGTGGTGAGTCCTTAGTTACTCATCTGATCTTAAACTCTCGTATGCTGTAATTACAGACACAATTAAAAAGCCATTGTTCTGTTCCCTTTCAGGAACGGCTGGAAGAATACTCTAACAAAGATGATAAATTAAATGAAAGGAAAACCATGAATAAAAGTGCTTTTTCTTATTGAATTTATAACTGTTCTTTAGATTTTCCCTTCATTTAATTTATCATGTTGTTAGAGAGATTTGATCCATATGATTGCCCCTATCAATTGATGTAAAAATAGTACAGGATGTTATTTTTTCGAACTTAAGTTGGTTCGATTCCCGAGTGTGGCAAGCGAATTTTCGAAAATCTGTGAGTGCAGATTTGTTTCTTAAAAATAAAAGAATGTTTCCTTTGAGTAAAATTTGCTATCTCCAGTATTTCGAGTACTTTCCCTCAAGGTGGCATTGAAAAATTCCACCCTTCAAATAAACAATTACAATTAAAATAATCAATGTAGTGCTTAATTTAATAATAATGATTATTATGCATCATTATATTTACAACAAGGAAGAAGTATATTAGAGGAAGTTTGAAAGTTGCGCCGGTTACAGAAAAGTAGAAAGGGAATTGACTATCTTGTGATAAGGAAGGACGATTTGCATGTGACTAAACGAGTGATGAATATAAATGTGATGAATGGAGAGGGAGAAGAAGACCAAAGAAACAATGGAGGGATTGTGTGAGGACTGATATGAAAGAAAAAGGTGTAAATGATTGCGTGACGGACCCCAAGTAACATGGGACAACGCCAGGAACATGATGATTCATCATTATATATTTTATAATCATTATGATAAGTATTATTCATGTTAGTATGATGTACTCATATTTTTTAATAAAACATAAATGTAGTTTGAATGTAGTTTTTTACATTTATGTTTTTAGTAAAACAGAAATGTAAAAATAATGTTAATTAAGCCGATAGTTAACTGTACTGTGACCGTAGCTTCACTCTGCATTTCTTATATTAACTATTTGTATAATGTGAACACACAGTTGTGTCTGCGTATCATTTTATTTTATTTATCATTACCTTCATAAGGTTAGTAGTCTGTTGTGTCTATTAACCACACAGGTAATTCCTGCTAGTTATACCACCGAAATATTACTTACAAAAGGTAATGATGTAACTTATTGATATATTTGTGAATAAAACATTGATTCGTAAGTTTTGATTTCTTGAAGTCTTCCTGTACTAACTTATTGATTTAGGGCTACAGCACACTACAGACAATTACCCTACTAGTGAGAGCTAGAATATATAGTCTGTCTCGCTCGCACTAGTAGGGTAATTGTCTGTCTAAAGACAGTCTTGTCTATAGTGTGTGGTAGCCCTAAATAAACAAGTAACATTTAATTAAAAGTAGGTACCTACCTATCAAAAAACCCGACTACAAATTTTATTGTGTAGGTAAGTACCTACTTGTAAGTATATACATTTTTGTAATGTCCTTATTAAATCGTAATTTTGATTCAAATTATAAAAAATTAAATGTTTGATTAAGTAGGTACCTAGTGATTTTTTCCAAAGTCTGAAGAAATGTCTCGTAGGGCCCAACAGACCTTTTTTAATCATTAAAAGTACAAAAATAAATAAAACTTTGGAAAGAATCACTACCTACATAGTCAAACATTTAATTTTTTGTAATATGGCATCCAACTTTATTAGTAAATTAAATTTCAGTACCGCGCCTTACTTAGATCATTTTTATATTGGCTTCAAATGATTTAAAGGGATTTAAAAAAAAAATACATATTTATAAGTACCTTTAACAAACTTACTCAAAAACTACTGAATTTCGGTAGGTAAGTACTTACCTATATCACCTATAGAAAAAAAAACTGGTGGCTTAATTTGTTGCTACTACGATGTCCTGCAAGAAATACGTTGAGTTACCAGTACCTAAACCTGTAATGCCCTGTACCTACCTATTATTAGATAATACTTACATAGGTAGGTAATCTATGTTGAAAAGTAGGTAGTAACCTACTTAATTCGACATGACAAATCGTAGGTATTGTAAGTGAAAAAAAAGTTAGATCATCTGCGAAGTGGGAAATAGAAGAACTTAGGTTGGTAGGTAATTTAATAAACATGTCTGCGGTAAAAAACACCAAATAAACAGGTAAGTTAATAGGTACAGTGACCCTTTTTTTGGCATTCCATTACACCTAAACCTTGTGGGGGTATATAATTTTACATATTACCTATTTGGTATAATTACTAAGTATTTGTAATGTTATTTTGTTACTATCATTATTTTTCATGAATAAAGTTGATTTTTATTTCTGTGCATGTATTGTTTCATTATAATGTAGGAATCTGGTAATCCCTATCTATTCTGTAAATCGATTAGATGGTCGGTCGAGAAATGATGTTTTGAGATTTTGATGCATCGAGGTAGTGAACTGTCGAGCTCATAATTTATCGATTTCAAGTACCTACTATCGAATTAACGTTTTCGAGCAAGTGTTATTTGATCTAACGTCATTCGATTTCAGGGAGGTAGGTAGGTAGGTAGGGAACCGAACCCCTGTACATTACTGCATACTGTAGGTCCCTAAACGTAGGGGCGCTCGAAGTTGATACAACATTTAGAGTTCTAGACATATTGGATAATCGCATGAAAATAGTGCACAAAGCTACCTAACCCTTCAATCAATAACTTCTGACCTGCGCATTTCGAAAACTTGTATTATAGACAGGTAGGTATTTACCTGTACCACTGTATGCTGGACGGTGGACATGTACTATCGTGGACACTCCCGCCTGATCACCACAAAGCTAATTTTTGCTTGCACTCGCAATATAGAAACGCTTTCTAGCCCCGCCCCGTTGACTTTGTATAGAAATAATTAATGAAAGAGAATACCGATCGGCCGAGCGCACTGACGATGCACGCCAAACAAGAGTTATTGATATTTTGTGCGCCAAATTGACGCTTCTCTAATAAGCCTAAACTTTAAGGGGGCGCGGCTCGGCGCCTCCGCATGATTTAAGCCAAAATAGTACCTTTTGATACAAGTGGAGAAAGTTTGTTATTGCATTCGAGGCGGAATTAACTCCCGAGCCGTAGGCGAGGGTGTTTTTGAGCCAAGAACTGCAATAATAAATGTCCACGTGTATCAAACAACGTTTTTCAATACACTTTTGAAGAAATAAAATAAAATAATGAAAAAAAAACAATCACCGCGGACTATAAGGCATTGCACCAATTTGTACTAAGTATAGGTAGGTTTTATCTGTGGCAATTTTCCAGCACCCTCGTGCTGTGCCGCGTGCGAAATTGGCTCCTTTCGCGGTGATGGAAAATGAAAAAGATCCACGTGCGTGAAATACGCGGCACGTTGAACCTAATCGTAGTGCGTTATGAACCCGTTTTCGAGGAAGTGTATTGAAAAAAAAAACTGATCAGGCGGAAAAGACCACGACTGTACCTAGTTGATGTGCTTCGATGAGGCAAAAATGTAGCCCTATCCTAGACGATATT
Organism: Xestia rhomboidea; assembly: GCA_963853795.1. Lineage (NCBI taxonomy): Eukaryota > Metazoa > Arthropoda > Insecta > Lepidoptera > Noctuidae > Xestia > Xestia rhomboidea. The sequence goes on from OY970756.1 coordinate 3,521,484, forward strand.
TAGGTACCTAACGACTAACGAGATACTGCAACTGTTGTGCACATCTTGTAAAAACTGAATTTTACGGGGATATCCAAATACATAACGAATGAATATTCTTACGCCTCTAATTACATCATACACAAACTCACGCTTTATTCCTACGGGGTAGGCGCAGAAACAATTATTATGCGTTCGATATTTTATAATAATAGTTTTTTAGGTAAGCTAATTGAGCTTTAATTGAGAAGTTCCTACTAATAATAATATGGTGTCAAATAAGCTGAATTGAAAAAGTAATAAGTACCTATAAAATTGCTATATTTCACTTTCAACATACCTACTGTTGCAGTTAACATTATATAACACGCGGCTTCACACGGATAGCAATAATTAGTTATGGACTTACTTATAGCCCATGTAGCCGGATGCTTTCCGACGGTTCCGGGGTCATGTGATGAAGTTTTAGCAGTTATCTATTTACCATCATCATCATCATCATTTCAGCCAAAAGCGTCCACTGGTGGACATAGGCCTCCCCCAAGATCTACCGGTTTATAATTTTCTTCTCTAATATAAAAATCTCGTGTCACAGTGTTTTTTATCGAACTCCTTCGAAACGGCTTGACCGATTTTTAGGTTTTTTTTTTGTGTATATTTGGTAGGTCTGAGAATAGGTCGTAGGCAATTTTTAGTCTCACACATACATATCAAAATGTCCACGCGAACGAAGTCGCGGCCAACAGCTAGTAACTTTATAATAAGTACCTACTCGATAATTATCAACTTTTGTTCGCACACACAAAGCGTTTTGAGAGTGCGGTAGGTAACGGTAGGTAAATCGTATGTAAAAATTTAGTTCCTTCAATAATTGTGTTCAGTTCAGTAATTTGTATGATAGGAACAACTGCCTCGGTAATCCGGTGGGGTCACAAGCGCTACCACTCAGCATGAGGTCATCGGTTCCATTCCTGGGTCAGGGAAAGTGATATTGGGTTTCTCCATCTGGGGTTACCTAATCAGTAGCAGCTATAGCATTCTAGATTTTTGCCCGATGGTACCTAATAGGTTTGAGACGAAGAAGCTTCCTGAGGCACGCCTTCTCTTTGGAAGAGAATGCGAACGATGAACATTGTGTAGAAACAATTACCCTCACCTTCTCACTTTATCACTCCGGCAGATTTACTACTCTCTATTCTGCTTACCTATGCCACAGAATAGATAATAGTACTAGCGTACCTAAGCCCATAAAAAAAACGATTTTGTATGAAGACGCAAATGCATCCGTTCAGCTTTCCGCGTCTATTCAGCTTTCGCGGCAAAAAAGTTTAAAATGAGGCAAAATGTGCAATTAACATGCGAGTGCTATAGAGTTCAGCGCTGTTCTGCCACGTCCAGCCGGTCCAGCAGTGTTCGAACGCGGCGGAACAGAGCTGGTTCTCGACTCCTTGTCGACAAGTTGCGACCTGCATAGTTCCTGCATATATTTGATTTATATATATTATATGCTCTAATGCTCTATAAATTTAATTTAAATGTCTTTTAATTGAACCAATGTCGCGTATTCTCCAGCCAAATTTCGATTTCTCCGCAGTGGGCCGACCCACTGTCGTTTGCATTTTATTTTTTTAAGTTTAATTTTATCTATTTATTCTGCAAGAAGCGAAACTATAAAAATATCGCACATAGAACTGTCCATGTTGAAGGCACAATATTAAAATGAGTAGCTTACCGTCTTCGCAGCATATTCAGCGCCGTACGCAGTAGATAGAATCGTTTCAGCGGAGATAACACGCTATGACGGCTTTTCTCATTCTTATGATGCTGTACGCGGCTAATAGAAGCAGAACTGTATAAGTGTGACCAAAATCGTTCAGCGAAACGCGAATGGGGCTGAATAAGTGTGAGTAGTCCCTTAATCTGGGGACCCCTTTTGACGACAATGTAAGTATGGAGCTCCGACAGAGGATATGCAGCATCTTTTCTTCTGCATAGCGTGCCAACTACCTGCACCCTACAGGACTTAAATGAGGCAACTGAGAGGACAGAGCTGTTCAGCTGGCGATGTTTATATTTTATTACTAGCTTTTGCCCGCGGCTTCGCTCGCGTTAATTTAGAATTTGACAATCAATTCGGGTTGTACTCTATTTGTTGTATGGCCGTTGCAGTCATGGGCTCATGCTCATGCAGAACGGAACATTACTCTAGGACGCTCCTAAATACAATGTTGTATGTCCTTCTACTTGGCGCTAATACGTACAAATTCTGGGCATTGGACGCACGCAAACATGCTACATATAGCTGGCCATGGGAAAAGCATGGCTTCTCCAAAAGCGGGGTGCATTTGGAGAAGCTACCTGCAATGTTCTAGTTCAGGTTCGTCACATGGACGGTATATACACGACCAAGAGCGTCCGATGATTTTACCCCAGACCAACCTTCAACAGGCGTAGGTACCTTGAACGGGGCGTTTCCACTCCCTTCTTGAGGTGTTCCATGTATAACAACGGGGGACTCGAAAAAGGCGGTTAAAGTGGTTTTAGAAGGTGATGAAAGCTTCCTGGATATTACCTTCATTAAAGAAAACACGCAAATTTTCAAGGTGCAGGAATTACTTTTTCAAGGTCAAATTCATTCCTGCACCTTTATGCGCTTGGAGGGTTGTATTGATGATTTTGATGATTATAATTCTATAACTACATACGTCTTACAGTCGCGAGCAATATTTTAATCAACATACAACCTAGCACTGGCCTGCAAATTGCAAAAAAAGTAAGAAAATTGAATTTCGCGGGCTACCCTGGAGCATCACCCTTATTAACATCTATTTCTTAATATAAGGACTAAAGAAAAGCTAACTTATCTAGATGGAAAAGCTCAATTTTTATAGTTCCCAGACATCTTCAAAATTAGTAACTTCTATAATCAATTAAGTATGTTAGATTGTTTTAACTCGAACCTGTTCGACACCGTCGCTATTCTTTTAGTTTCGAGTACATAACTTCTTTAGCAAAGTCGCAGCCTAGTATTTCAGCCTAACATTTCATGTTAATGTTTTCTTCTAAAATTTACATTAGTAGTTTTCCTTTCTCTTGAGAGTGGAGGGCCGACCGTCTCTAAAATGCCCGGGACGATTTCGGGTCCCAGTCCGGGCCTGCCTAGGGCTGTTGTATTTACAAATTAAACAAACACCAAGATAAAGGACCAATAAGACTATTTAATTACAACTGCAACATAATCACTACAAAAAAAAAACTTATGGCCAAGATGGACAATTTTGCTTGGCATTGCCTCCATAGAGTTGAGACTTGTCCCTGAAGGAAGTAAATCGCAATGTTTCTTGGTCATCCAGGAATTTACCGAGGAAGTAGCCACCCATGGGAACAACAAACCAAATATAACGAAAGGTGAGGCCAAAGAGAGCCATCTTACTTCTGTTCTTGTTGTAGTAATTTCCAGTTTCTTGTGTGACCCCAGTCAATTAAAATTACAGTAACAGTCAAAACTGGGAAAGATATACTAATCAGGTTACGGCGAATGAAACTTGTCACTGCCATATACCTGTGGAAGATTAATATGGTAAAATTAATAAAAACAAAATCTATGATAATTATCTGCATGATACAAAGCGAAAATAGGGGAAAATATTAAATAATTATGTACCTAAGTGACCATCAGAGTGAGTTAAGTTTATTTGTCACACCTACACAATTCAATTCAAATTGTTGGAATCAATACAAACAAGTATTATATGAATAGTTCCACACCAATGGTGTTAATCAGTTATAGTACTCCTTGACAAAAAAGGAAGTCCACTGGATATTTCAAACTATAGACCAATAAGTCTGCTGCCCAGCTTAGACAAGTTATTCTCATCCATTATATTATCACGAATAATGGGTAAGATAGACAATAAACAGCCAGTAGAGCAAGCAGGTTTCCGTTCAGGTTTCTCTACAATCGACCACATACATACCATAGAACAAGTCATAGAGAAGTTCAAAGAATACAAGCAATCACTGTATATTGGCTTTATAGACTACCCAAAAGCGTTTGACAGCATATCTCATACCTCTTTATGGAAAGCACTAAAGACTTGCAACATAGAGGAAAATTACATAACCATTCTGAAAAATATCTACACAAACAGCTCAAGCAAAATAAGGCCAGAAACAAAAGGAGAAGAGATTGCAATAGAAAGGGGAGTCCAGCAGGGCGACCCCCTGTCGCCTAAAATATTCATTGCAGTACTGGAGGATATATTCCAAAACATCAACTGGAACAAAAAGGGTATTTGGATAACTAATAAACATTTATGTCACCTAAGATTCGCAGATGACATTGTTATCTTCGCCAAATCAGCCACTAGCCAGAGAACTGCAACAAATGATACAGACTCTGCGAAGAGAGCAAAAAGGCGGGACTACAGATGAATGCAAGTAAATCCAAAGTGATGACAAATGGCCTACAGAAACCAATCCAAATAAATAACACAACCCAAATAGAATATGTCAGCGAGTATATATACCAAGCAAACAAGTATCCTTCAATCAAAATAGCAATGAAAAAGAAGTGGAAAGAAGAGTCAACTGCGCATGGAAAAGCTATTGGGCCCAAAAAGAAATAATGAAAGGAAACTATAGCATGCCACTAAAAAATACGGTAATAGAAACCTGCATTTTTCCAAGCCTAACATACGGCTGCCAGACATGGGTCTACACAAATAACATAAAAAATAAAATAACTCCAACCCAACAAGCTATTGAAAGGAGCATCTTGAAACTGAAAAAAATAGAGAGTAAAAAGTGATGATATAAGAAAAAAGACAAAGCTGACTGATGCCCTTTAACAAGCCTTGAAGCTGAAGTTGCAATGGGCGGGCCACGTATAGATACGCAGACAAATACCACTTTGTCGACTATGAGGTCCACCCTCATAGTCGACAAAGTGGTCTGGCCCACTGGGAAAAAGAAAAGTGGGAAGACCAAAGAAACGGTGGGCAGACGATTTCATAGAAGTTGCAGGCAGGAACTGGTGGAATCTTGGTGCAAAAGAGAGGACTGGAAGAGGTTGGAGGAGGCTTTCACCCAAAAGGGATCCATTCCAAGGGCAAAAAACAAAGAAATACTCGATTAACATAACAATGTATACACCACACCACCACACACACCACATACACCTATTACTTTGAAATGGAATAATGAAGCTTTTTATTATTATTATATGAGACGAAATCTTCTAAAGCGTCAAAGCTATCAAAGTTAGAATCTATTCACTGATGGAGCCAATAGAACACTTTAATTTTATTAGCCACCCATAACAAAACATCCATTGTAATATGCTTGTAATGATACCAGCTACTGATTACGGTGTTCGGCATGGCTGGATAGGCCATACCCTGGGTTAAGGTACTACAGAGTTCACTGATGGTCTGTCACTTTACACCCTTAAGCCCTAAATAATAAGGTTAAAAAGTGCTTGACTGTACTACTTTTTATTCCAGTAGAATCATCCTATAGGATGATTTCCAGTTGCAAGCGAGCAAAGCTCTAGCCATAATCTCGGTTACTAATAATTAAGAATCACCAGAATTAGATGGATAATGATCATTATCCATCAGAGTCTGGTGATTCAAACTATATAAATAATAAAAGAAGTAAAAATGAACATGCAATACAAAAAATCTTCAGTTTCAAAATAGCAATAAACTGCTTCAATTAATTCCCTAGGATAACCATTTTAGGGTTTTCTCTGTACAGTCACACTTGCTTGCATGATATGCAACAAATTGATTTGTCTTAACCAGTCACGGGCCCTGGTAGGCCACTGTGGAAACAATCTTACCAAATTAGGCTCCATTGAGCTTAGGACAACACAGTTACTAGTTTGTCCTGTCTTCTTACCTTCCTATCATGCACAACTGCCATGATTCGAGTGAGGCCAATGACAGAGCAGTCCAGCAACTAACTGGTCGGACAAAATTTTAGTTTGCATGTCTGTACTGTACCAAAATTAACTTTTTAATATCATCCACCATCATCATCATATTCATCCATCTGTAACACCGCCATTGTAATTTGACCTATGTTTACAAATAAAGCATTCTGATTCTGATTCCGATCCATTCCTTGAACCATGCCATGCACCTTTTTCAACGTTTTATAATGTGCCATATAAGCAGTGAAATAAAATATTTTTATTTTGATTTTTTGACATTCATGGACCAAATTTATGGTTATATAAGTCTGTACATAGAAGTAAAAGAAATTCTAGATTTTTAGTCTCACAGTCATTGTAATCTAATACCTATATTAGTTTGTGTAGTCCTATTGGTATTGCTATTAAGGCTATTTAAAACAAAAACAATAATCTAGAAGTCTAGAATGTTTACAATTCATAGAGGCCCAATAGCATAGTTTCTTACTTATCGAGAGATTTGATTTTTAAATGTTAATCTGCTCAACAAATCCTATTTTTTAAACTATATTAGCTTTTGAAAAAACAAGAAAATTTATAGTTTACATGCAAAAATAATATGCATGCAATAGAACTACGCCGCAAAAAGTGGAGTCTATTTTTAAAAAGAGACCGATTCAAAATAGGAAATTATCTATAATAATTGTTCCATTAAAAATCAATCCTCTAGAACTATTCTAGAACATAATAACATTAATAAAAGAAAATCTAACCAAACTCCGATTGAGATTATTTCTGGAAAAAATATATTTGACGTTTTGTTTGATTTGCTTGACGTCAAAAACGTGACTGACTTAGGGTATTGCCATGAAAAAATAGAAAAGAGAGCATTTTTTATTCATTTTATCTGCTTGCAACTTGAGTAACCGGTTGGTACTGGTTGGTACTTTTTAAAATCTTTATTACATGTATGGATAACCTAAGGCCTTGCTAAACTTAAGATAAATAGAAATGTGCAAGTATGACGATTTATGAGGCCGGTCATTGCCTTTTGGAATGCTCAGCAATGCAGCTGTGGGGGCCCACAGCTGCAATTGGTGTCCCGAAAGCGAAACAGTGGCACCGCAGTGGTCCCGCAGCACGAAGTAGATGGTGGGATGGACTGGATGTTGAAGATAAAGAAGTTTGGCTTTAGTTCCTTCTGCGCATGCGGTTTCCCTGGTAGCTCATAAACGGTACAAATAAAAGAGCATCATACTATTAGGATGCACTTTTATTTGTACCGTTTATAAGCTACCAGGGATAGTACTACTCTATGGATAATACGTTCTCCAGGATATCCCGCGTTCATGTTCAATCATGACAAAATATTCCTTGCGACTGTAAGACGTATGTAGTTACAGAATTATAATCATCAAAATCGTCAATACAATCCTCCAAGCGCTTAGAGGTGCAAGTTGCAAGGAATTTTAATCAACATAAAACGTAGCACTGGCCTGCAAATTGCAAAAAACGTAAGAAAATTTGAATTTCGCGGGCTACTCTGACGCTTTCACCCTATGTACTAATACTGTAACTTGATAATATTGTTATACTAAATCATTTGAAAAGAGTAACCATGGAGTTTCATGCCGGTTCTTCTACATAGGAAACGACCAACCCGAACCATGCACCTTTCTTCAACTTAGTGCACGTTTTAGACTTTCACGGGTTTTCACTACCCTTAGAATACTTGCGGGGGGCTTTTTATGTGCCCATGTAGCAATAAAATATTTTGATTTTTGATCTCTTCCTTGAGAATTGAAAAGAAAGCGGCGTAGAATCGTGCATGACTATTCGAACGAATGGAGGGCCGTGCAAAGCCTATCAGCAGCGGGACAATATACAATATATATTGTATTTATTTTATTTTCAACATACATAACATTACGTCACGCCTGCTAACGTTGAAGGGTTAGGCAGATGGGTAGGATGGGTTAGGATGGTGGGATAGTACGCCCACATTTCGGCAGTTATGTTTAAGTCTCATGCAATAGGAGGATTTGGAGGAGATTGCCATCAATCGGGTACAAATCCAAACTCCGTGGCTGTTACTGAGACAATTCTGATGGAAAAACTCAATAAAAATTCGCCCGGCCCGGGAATCGAACCCAGGACCTCATGCTCAGCTGTCTAGTCCAATGATTCAACGAAAGTATATTCATTTATTTTCAATACACTTCCTCGAAAACGGGTTCGTATCGCACGATTAGGTTCAACATGCAATGTATTTCACAAGTGTGCGTCTTTTTTTCGTTTTACCGCACATGTGCGGGAAAAAAAATCCACAGATACATAAACGAAGTTCAAATCGGTTCAATGCCTATAAGCGGAGGTGAATGTTTTTTTTTATAACTTTGGCAAAGCAATATGAGTCTTTACGCGCCATCCACCCGTTGATGTCGGACGTCGCTATAATGTACTCTTTCAAGCAAAGCGCTTCACGGGCGCTTCTACCAGGCTCTCCATAGGTCCGTTGAAGATTTTCTACCGTCCGTATCCTGGCTACATTTCGGTGACCTTTCTGAAGGTTTTGTCTGTGCGATTATGGACGAAGTTATGTTAACAAGAACAACTACCGAAAACATATTATGAGAAACGTGAAAGTTGACGTGTATTGGGCATGCCACCGTCCGGTTAAGTCCATCATATAAGACATATTATTTCTGGTTAACGGCGAGTACTTGCACAGGCAAAACCAAGTGGCCAGAACTATGGCATACTAGTGGCTGTACATGACAGGACTATTGTCACCAAGATATCAAGATATAGACGACCGTCTCGCCAGTTAGCCTTTGGCTCCTGACATTCACGGTGGCGCGAAATTTGAATCGCTTGCTCTTGCATCCGAGTCGAGGGAGTCCCGGTCGACGGAGCTCCTCTTCTCGAGGCTCCTACTTCTGAATGGTTTGTAAATAAATAACCACGAAGGGTAACCTAATCTATCCGTGTCGGGGTGCAAAAAAACAAACATAATATAAAATATGTCTCGATTCATAAAAAGAAAATCCAAAGGCTATTATCGAACTCGAGTCACCAGATTATAACCCAGCGCTCTGTGCCTCGAGACCAGTTATCCTGTTGAAAACCGTGGCGACTATGTAAATCATAAGCTGCTTCAACAAGGTCGGTAATATTCGGCAATATTCGGGATTGTTCGGGATGTCGGGAACCAAAGGCCAACTGTCGCTAATCGGTCCTAGATATAACAGTTGCCATGCAATCGCAGACAGATCGGTGATTATAGTCGATTTTACCACAGAGCATCATAATATATAATACTGGATGTTACCATCCCGCATGACGACAACCTCGTGAACTCTAAGTAAGAGAAACAAATATAAGTAATATCTCGACTTGGCACACGAGGTTGTCAACATTTGGAATGTGAATTCGGCTATCATTGTGACGATTGTCGTTAAGGCCAATGGCCTGATGCCAAGATCCTCTATGAAAATCTTTTGAGGCCCTCGCTAGGTGGTTGGATCAAGAGCCTGATCCAGAAAGTGGTACTCCTCATTACGTCCCTTATTGTGAGAAGGACTTTGGAGCCTTATCCAGCTTTAGCTAATTGGACCCTGCTCCCAACGCTGGCGGGCCACGATTTTTTATATTTGAAATGTTTTTATTTTATTAATATTTGATTCGGCAGTATTTGTTGATCAACAAAGCTTGTTTTGACCACCTGACTAAGTTTAGGCGATGTTTAGCCGCTGCGTAAGTGCAGCTGAGCGAAGCGGCGGGAGCGTTAATTGTTTGGGTGGATAGAGTCAAGGAAGGTAGTTTTGCATTCACGGATAAGTTACTTGCTGAAAATTCCATGGGCTTCCAGCTATTTCCAGGCTTAGGGATGAGCCAAAGAAGAGTACTTTATGAACTTTGAATATTATTTCTTTCAATTATCCAAGTTCTTCTAAGAGTGTTGCTTATATTAACACACATAATATTATTTCGTGGCTGAGAGGTCAAAAAGAAGTTGAAATGATAAGTAAACTGTAAATAACACTTTTTACCCGCGGAGAATGGAAATGACCGATTGTTAGAAATGAACTCCTTTTAGACTATAAATAAACTAGCAACATTGTTCTGATCCATTATGTTGGCATCACGAAATTATGAACCGATTTCGACTTGTGCGTATCGCGTGCGAGCATGGAGCGAGTGAGCGAGTGCCTTCGTCATCGTTTTCTGATTTTCCTAGTTAAAAATTGCAGTGTAGGGTGTTAAAATTATGTTAACGAAGTGAACAATAGAATTGGTGATGTTGGCCTTAGGCTTATTGTTAGTTCGCAGAAAAACTGTTAAAGAACACAAGTTTACCGTAGTAATCCGTCGGAAATCGAGAAAGCTTCAAACGTGTTTGAAGCTTTCGTTTTTGCATTAATGGAACTATGAACCTGGACCCTTTAACGTTTAGCTTATCGCAAATCAATTATCTTGTTGTAAATTTAAGTAAGAAGAACTTCAAGCAGACGAATCAAGAGTTGTCTCAGGTGAGTTATTGCCACTTTACTGGATTCTTTGTTTTCTGTTGTCGCCATATTGTGCGTATGGAAAGTCATGATCGTTTGGTATCGGCATTGATTCGTTTTGACTGATATGTAGTTTTATTTGTGTATTGTGTTGCGATGCGCGATAATAGTTGCCAAATCATCTATTACGTGATTTTTGTCTTCGCCTTACGAAGTAACGGATGTGGTTGACTGCGTGCTTTAGCCCGCCACCGTTACTTGCCCAATTGCCTACATAGTAATATGTACATAGTTTTCGTTTTTTTTTCTTTATTTTTCATTTTAGCCACGTTAAAGATAAACAATATTATTAAAATTTGTATGCAATATTAAAAGGTAATTAAATAAAAATCGGATAAGCTCGTCAAGAAAATTTTCCTGAAAACAAAATCTTATCTGAAAGTTAAAAATTATGTATTTTCCAGTTACCTATTCGGCGTGCAATTTAGTTACTGACACAATGCCAAATACCAAATTACCAGACAAACTAATTATAATATAGACTGTCAACATTTTACTGCTCTAATCTAGGTGTCTAACTTAATATTGTTAATTTAAATGAACATAAAATAAAATGATATCTTTGAAAGTATTTTCATATACCGTAAATTAAATAAGTTTCATAAAAAATTGCTGTATGGAAAAAGTTACATCTAAGTTGAATGAATAAAAACTCAGTGATTGAAAGTTTAGGTGATATGGAATAAAGTCTAACATAATGTCAAATTAAATTTCTCTTGAAACAAAAAATAAATAAGATCAGAAAAACTATTGACTGGTTAAGAGGAAACTGCTTCTAGAAGCAGATTGTTTTAGGGGTTTTAAGATCTAGAGCTAGACCTCTGAAGGCCTTGAAAATCATACAAAACTAGAAGATCAAGTGCTAAAATAATGTATCAACCACACAAAGACAAACATGAAAAGCAAAGAATTTATAGTTCTAGGTATTTAGTAAAGAGTTCATGTAAATAATTATGGATATTACGTTCTGTGGTGTGGCATACAGTTTCTAAAGTATTTCATGTAAGTTTAAACAAACACAAGTTAAATTCTTACGCAATCAGTCACTATAGGGAAAAAGTATGACTGAATCCTTAGAAGGATTTTAGTTTTCTCAACTTTTTCCAATAATATTGATTGAATAACATTTGTTATCATCAACTGCATGTTTCACCTACCATGAATATATTATTATGCTCTTTTTAACAATTTTGAAAATCATTGAGAAATATTCTGGTTTTAAGATAATCTTTGATATGAAAGGTTACAGGCTTGTATTCAAATGTTCAAATCAAAGCACTCATTTTGTAAATATCACACGAAATTTACCTCTACAGTATGTTTTCCAAACAGTTTGTAAACATCTTCAAATGCTTTTGAACTAGTGTATAAGTTTAGGTACTGCATACAGCATACTACTATTTTTATCTTTCTGATAGGAATATTACCATTTATTGAAAAGAATTGTTCACCATCAGACTAGCATTTGCCAGCTATGTTGGGTTGGCTTTCAGTCAAGGCAGATGCAGCTTAATACCAGAATTATACGGTCATCCAACTTATTTGGTTTACATTTTACAATGTAATTTGCATGTTAAAATGTAAACCAAATAGCTTGGTTGACCGTACATAGCGTCTGCTTCTGACCTCAACCTAGTTACTAGGTATTATGATATGGTTATGAGTATTACTGTCAAAGATCTAGGAATGACAGCTGGGACCAATGGCTTAATGTACTTTCTGAGGCATGGAGGGATCTCAGTATGTAATGAATGGTGACCCATCCACAGACCAACCTTGGCAAGCACTGCTTACCCTAGAAGATTGATCAGTGCAGCTGTTATTATTTAGCTAAAAGCCCCTCAAAAACTGTAGTTCAATGCCCAACTCAAATGGGACTGCATGCCAAAATGTCTAAATCCGGGGCTAATGTGGACCACTGGTTGTTGGTTTGGTCCAGCTTGTCCCACCCTCTTTTACGAGGTCTGCCGCGACGCCTTCTGAGTGTCTCAGGGCTCCAGAAAGTGGCTATTTTGGCCCACCGCGTGGGGTATGCGGGACATGTCGAGTACAATCCCACTTCAACTTAGTGGCTTATTGAGCAACGTCAGTAATGTGTGTTTTGGAGCGCAGTATGGTGTTGCATACATGGTGGGTTGGTTTGACGCCTTGAATGTTGCACTCCATTGCATGTTTGCAGACTTTGAGTTAGGACTTTTGAATATTTTTCAAAGACCAAGTCTGAGATCCATAGGCCAAAATGGGAAAAATGCACATGTCCTTGATTTTTCACTTCAGTGACATACAAATTACTTTTTAGTAGCAGAAGAATTTATATGGTTAATTGATCTTTAGGACAATCATTCATTATGAGTAAGTTGACTGAAGTTCAGAATGTTAATAAATACTTGTAACTTGCCTCTTCAGATTAGATAATATGAATCACATATTGTATGCTACCTGCATTTCTACCTTCTTACCATTTGGATGGTACATAATTATTATTAGTTATACCTGTTCCTTTTACCTTCATAATTTTCTTATGACAACCCTATTAGTACCCGATGATGATGCCATCTATCCGATTTCGGCCACAGCGAGCATTCAATGACGTTCTAGGGTGGTTGTCGAGAGATTTGGTCTTCTGCTCTTTTAGTAGCTATTCCATATCTAAAGGGAACATCAGGACCCTATTACTATGCCTACCAGGATACACTGAGTTGATTCTATTTAATCATAAGATGTAGCTAGCAGAAATATTTCGCAGAAAACAAGTCTATGAGACTACATGTGTCGCCTCACATTTAGCTGATGTATAACAAAATAAAATGCATGCTTTTATTTACACTTCAGACCTCTTTTTTAACTTTATTACAGTTCTTCTAAATACATGATTATTCAATTCATGGTGATGATCTAGACAGATTAGTGGTCTGTTAATGTTTATCTAATACTGTTTTGTATTTGTTTCTTTATTCATCATTTCACGTCATTTAACTTTGGATAAAGACCACCTGATTCCTTCCATGTCTCTCGATTATCTGCTTATTCTCACCAACTCATGATGAGCTTTCATCATGAGTTCATGCCTTGAATGGTTATTCAAGCCGTTCGGTCATCTCCTTGATCTGTCGCGATCCCGTCTGACTCCAAGCTCCATCCAGTCTTGCGACATATGCAGTAGAAATTGCCTAAGCGAAATCGTTTATTCTTTGTTATGCAACTGCTCCGCCTTAAATAATAAAAGAATAATTGTTCATTGATTATAATAGAATTTACAAGCTAATGTGAAAAGTAAGTTTATCAAACATTAAACTGGCTTGTGCCTGATATTTTGACTATATGAACCTCAAAACTAAGTTTTTGAAGCCAACCCTAAGAAAATAATCAGTTTGCTATGCTGTGCTATAATTATATCTGGATGGGTCCTACCCATTACATGCTGAGTTTCCTCAGTGCCTCAGAAAGCCATTGGTCGTTACAAGTATTCAGTGGCCCGAAAAGAACCAGTCTTACCAAGAGATATCGTATTACCCAGTACTAGCTGGGTTGAGGTCAGAAAGGCAGTCGCTCCATGTAAAATACTGGTATTCAGCTGCATTTTCAGTTAGACTGGATCGGTTTGTATGTTTGATTAATATGACTATGCTATGCTAAAATATTTTAATTTAGCCTAATCTCTTTTAGGGACTGTAATTTGATGGGATAGATAAATATTGTTCAAGAAGAACATCAAAACAAACAGTTTGCTTCGCTAAAATGACTATGAAAGTTTTTTAAGCTCCTGCTTCAAGTCAAAATCATACAAAATTTGCGTTATGTTGCAAAATGTTAAACTCAATTGAGCTTTTCACTTTGCTGCATTAGCGATAGTAGTTTTAATTTTTTCGACATTTTGGTGTAACTGTAACGCTGAACACCGAAAATCATAAAGGATATCATTGATTAATAATGCTGGGACAAACTTATCTCTTTTCAAAAGGATGGGCAAACAACAGCACTGGATAGGGATATGTGGAATGATGGAAAGGAGGCCTTTGCCCTGCAGTGGGACACAAATTTAATGGCCGATATATTTAATAATATAATGCTGTGCTTGCTGTTGTTAAAGAACTAGCTTATGCTCGCGGATTCGCTCTCGTTATGTACGGAATGTACTCACGGGAACGATTAAAATGCATAAAACGCTCGGAGATAATGAAGCTTCCCCTTATTGAAATAATTTTTGAAATCGGATCAGTAGTTCCGAAGATTACCTACATACAAAAAAATATTACGTCCTTATAATATTGGTATAGAAAAGAAAGAAACTTCGTTAATAAAATGGAAGTCGTCATTGCTAATTCCCTTTGAAGTCAACAAACGAACATGAAAATTATACCTAACAGCGTCAATTAATGTCTAGGCCAGGGATTCCCAAAGTGCGCGTCGCGGCGAGGGCGCCGGTAGACAGTAAAGAACACCAGTAGGCTTAGCCAAGTTGACAATCTACAATCGTTAACGCTAATAGAAAACTAACCAAATGTATGGTAATGACATCTATCAACGATAAGTCACGTGGTCAAAACAAACGAATGGAAACTTTAAAGTTTAGTCAAAACTGTAAGTTGGCAACGATTTATATGGGATGTAGGGATCACGCTTGTAGAAACGAATACATTTCATTCTATCATCTTGATCGATGTAATCTTGTATAATTATGAAAGTTTATATTCGTTTGTTTTGACCACGTGACTTAACGTTTACGATTGTAGAAAGAGAATCGATATGAATCGTTTGTAACTTGGCTAGGCCTGCAGGTTACTATTCTCAGGTATCTAAACTAAGATATTCACGGCTACAAAATAAACAATTCAATTAGCGCGCTTATATAAAAATGTATTGTGTGTCATTATATGTAATTATAAAAACTCAGCTTCATACTTTTGATGTTTTATTTTTGTGGGTATCTACATAACATCATTGTACCCTATTTCGACCAGCTAGCCTAAACAAAAATACCTTTAAAAGTAGTTACTTTTCTACTAAATAAATACTTTGTTTTCACATAGACCTAGATGAGCACTTTTAAAACGTCGAAAAAGGTGCACAGGTTTAAGTTTGGGAACCCCTGGTCTAGGCTATCAATAATAAAACTGCAGTAGGTTCCCTCTGTAATTTTGTCCCCTTCGTACGTCAAGCCATTATAAAATGTCTGGGAACTAACACACCTGATAAATTGTATTTGCATAGTTTCCCCGCATGGAAAGGAAATTGCTTTTACCCTGTATGTTACATTTTATTTTCTGTCTTCAGCGAATGACGCATTTCAACAGTGTTACTTGTGATTAAATTGAGCAAAATGGTACCCAATCAATGCTTATCAAGACAATCATGATGTCCATGGTGCATGCATTACTTGGTGAGACTCTTGAGTTAATTGCTTTGTTGTTTCTGTCCATGTGGTTGGGTGTCTGAGTCATGAATATTATACATCACTATTTGCTGTATATTTATCCAAATGAATCCTTTAGTTTGAGAGCTATTTACTGTGTCGGTTTTGTTTTATTTGCAGTTTGTTGCTGCTCGTTCTTGAAGGTTCCACGTCACGTCATTTGTTGCACGGTTAATTGTAGTTTCTTCCACCATTTTTAGCGTGTAACCCTAGCTTAGTAGTCGAATAGTCGATTGTCCCGATCATTTCATTTTAGAAGTTTCAGGCAGGTCTTGATAGCTCGATGGCTTACTAAAACTAGTGTTTTTATTATATATAGATTATGGACAGACAGCCATCACTTCTACGTAGTTTCGCTAACTGATTCAGATGTGACCCGTAGTTGTAACTCTGTTGCAAAGCAAATATAGTTATTCGGTGACTAATCTTTTTTTTTAAGCTTTAAAGTTCGTGGGAACTTTTAGTTAAGTTAAGAGGTCAGAGTAAAGTCAACCTTTTAACACTTCACTTGATTAACCAATCACGTGGAACCTAAATAGAGAATGATTGTTTTTAGAGCTCAATATGAAACGTTAATGTTATCTGGTTCGCGACAGCTTAAGTTTAGAACGATAACCTACATTGTGACTGATTCGTCTCGTAAACAATACAAATGTACAAATATTCATAATATGCATTTATTATAGAAGACGCTTATATTGAACGGAGGGTCGAAAGTAGCCAATAATTCATGGAAGTACACGTACCTAGCAGCCGGTGGTTCTATTTCTGGCTAATAATAAGGTGATGAAGGCGATGGTAGAAACGATATGTCTACCATATAATATACTATATAATTTATATACTTAACACAACACTTAGGCCATTTTAAACTCTAATGAAACCGCATAAGGTGTAAATCAGCTTGCAATCTTATCTGATTATTGACTAGTTTATTTCTGTGTTTTGATGATTAAACTGAAAGCTAATCATATAATTAGTCACCAAATTGTTTGTTTACAATAGATCTTTAAACTTTGGCGGCAGTACATATAGTTCAAATTCACCAAATCGTGGCAGCGAAACCATGGCTACGTGGACGCATAAACAAAGAATTGCTACTATTAAGTATACAACTTTTGAATCGATTTATTCTTCGTTCGTCCCACTGAGTTTCGGCCCACATAATAAAATCCTGGTTCGTCACAAACAATATGCTTCCTTCGTCTCAAAAAATATTTTTATTATTTTATTCCCGCTTCGTTCTATTTTACATTCCTACTACGGCCCATATTTATTTTGTATGGGCCAAGCTTACTTTTTTATACAATCAGCAAAGAAAACTTACGTATTAATAAAAATTATTAAATAAAAAGTAGAAATAAATTAAATAATTAACCATCAAACAACTATTTAAAAAGACAGAGAGGAGTGGTCTCCTCTTTGTCTTTTTCGCGAGAGAAAATTTACTCGTATTATTTGACAGTGTATAATAAATGCTTCAATAAGTACTAGGAGAACAGAATCGTGAAGAAGATGTTAGTCCCGCCGTTTACAATACTAGCCGTGTACAACTGTAAATTGTTTTAGAATTTACTGTTAGAATAAATACCACCTAGAATCGATGATTCATCAAAAAGACTGTTCTGTTACAGTTTGTTAGTTTTTATTTCTATGATATTATTTTTTAAATAATGTAAGTGTAATTTGTTAAAGTATTACTGAAACTATTTGTTTTCTTAGTTATAAGTCGTAATTACTTTTTTTTTCTCAAAGCAGGAAGGTTTATTTTTGTGTACATTGTTATAGTATTTACGATAGTAAGTTAGAAGGAACGAAATAATACATTAGTTTTTTGTAGACTGTACTTTTAAGTCACTTTGATTTGGGAGGAAGCAGGAATTCAAAAGTGATGTGGGACGAACTAAGAATTTTTTGGAATGTGGGACAAAACTTCGGGACGAACGCAGAATATATCGTTGAATCTAGTTCATGCCGATCATTTATTCAATCGTTTGAAAGTCATGGCAAGATGTCAGTTCGGGTTTATGAAAGTGGATTGGAATACGTAATGGTTTTGCGACTAACTTAAACCAGCGTTTATGAATGAACTCCGCTTTTTAGCCGCATTACAAACTACAAAGGAAAAACTTTTCGGTTGAGCCGGTTCGGTTTTGCGTATTCGGCAAAGGTCATGGCACACTATACCGGCACCGCACCAGCACAGCTGCAGCCCATTGCCTCGAATTTAGGCTACGGCTGGCCGCCAGAGTACCGGCCGCGAGGTGCAAACTCGCAGACCGCGCGCCTTCCGCGAGGTGCAAACTCGCAGTCCGCGCGTAACGACGTTGTTTCGCCGGCAACTCGGAGTCGGCGCGCAGCAAGCTAGCGGTCGGCTCGGCGCGCTGTAAGCACGCTGTCCGCTCGCTTCGTCCGTAAGCTTTTTTCATAGACATTATGAAATATATGTATTATACGACACACAATTTAATGTTCTAATTTGAATGGCAAGTTAATTGCTGGATTGAAGCGGATCGCTATAGTGTCACATAGTTTGCCATGACTTACTTACGTAAAATCTTGGCCATATTAGGTCAGATATAATATAACAATATTTTTGTTATAAGTAAGTTTTTTTTTTTGGATCAAAATAAATTTCAGCTCATTTTCTACCCTAATAAAACCGGCCAAGTGCGTGTCGGGCCACGCGCAATGTAGGGTTCCGTAGTAGCCCGTTAGATTTAAGATTTTGTTTTTCAATGCAAGTCTTCACCCGTTATAAACAAGCAACCACTTCATCTTAGTCACTTAATAGGATTTATTCTAACGATTTTGTATTTGGTACAAAATTATCCAACACCCTAGTTCAACGACTTTTACTGATAAACTAATAAAGTTATCATAACCGCTATAATTTTCGTTTAAAGTTCATGAAATGCACTATCATCATGAATCTTTCCAGATTTTTCAAACCAGCATTTAGAGGGGGGGGGGACGCCCTACTGGAACAAAAATTTGCACTTTAAAGTTCAATATTTCGTAAATGGAGCATTCAATCGAAAAGTAGTATTAGCAACCCCTAAATCAATTTTATAATACCTATTCAACGATACCCCACACGATGGGGTAGACGACGAAAAAAAAATGTATACCCACTTCACATGTAAGGGAGCTACCCTAAAAAAACTATTTTCCAAAATTTTATTTTACCACTTTGTCGGCGTTATTGATATACAACATGTAACTTAATTAACGCACACCCTCAGACACCCCAATTAGTTTATTATGTTATAATCATAATACATGCACTGAATTTTTAATTAAACATGTATAAGCAATGATTATTTAATAAATTAGTTTTCCTAATTCCGGAAGAATGTTGTAGTCACAGTACAAATCAACGAACGCACACAGTCGCATACGTAGGTCTCATACCTACGTATGCGACTGTGTGAGTCTTGCTAGCCTTGTAGGTATTCGCTCGCGTTCGAGACAGCTGTTAACGTCGCGTCGTCGCGGTCGCTCGACTCAACTTCAAATAGAAAACTTCAATACATTTTAATGCCTGTTTTCTTAATTGATGTTTTAATTTAGAAAGCACTTCGTCATTTTTTATCAAAAGCGTTCACTATCCAATTTTTTAAAATAAACCAACGATTTAATACGTCCCCACAAAAAAAGTCGTCAAATCAGCTGATTGGGGATTCTCATCGAATTAATCCCATATTTCGTTTTGAAAACGAGTACGTGTACGCCAATCGGCTCCCCTGTCGATGGCTGTGTTCGGACGGAACGTTCCATGGCCACGAAGTAGCAGCTAACATAGTCCTACCCTGCGGTCTACTCACCATACCATACCGGTACCGGTAGTACCATACCTTTGGTTGACTTGAATGTTCTGCCAGCTAGAACCACATTATCACCACACTGCACCGTGCCACAGGCCTCACTATTAGTCACCATTTCACTGAACATTTTGTGTCAATTATTCGAAAGACATCGCGATATTTGCATACACTGTACGGAAGGTAGCGCGAGACTAAATATTGTTTATTTAAGTTAGCTTTCATCGCCCGCGCTGCCCGTTGTCATGATGGCTATCTCGCTCTATCCCACGTTTTTAATTTGCACGAGAAAGGGAACGAAAACTGGTACGACATATTTTGCATTTTGTTGGTATGGGTAACTATTGTTTCCTTTGTATCCAGTGTCTGTAAGTGTGTGCGTGCGGTTAAATCGCCAAGTTTACTTCAACTGTTTTTGTAAAGACTTAACTTGCTTGAAATACGGTTCATTTTTCTTTATTTTGTATTGAATGGTGGAATTTGTATTAATACAAATAAAACTACACTTTTAATAGTCTTATTGCCTTGAGTTACGGTCCATTTCAGTTTGCTTGGACTATACAGGGGTAGTGTGACTATAAATTAAGTAGCTTTAATTATTTTTGGGATAAAAAATTACCTATATTAAAAATCATAGAAATCGATTCAGTAAACGATTCTGAACAAAGTAATTTCAGGATGTGCGTTAATTATGTTACATGTTGTAGACACCTCTACAAAATTACAGCTTTCTAGTACCAACGGTCTCTTTGCAAAACCTCGGACATGGCGAAACTATAAGGGTTCCTTGTCAAGACTACGGAACCCTAAAAAGTTGTTCGTTGTCGTCCTATTTCGAGGATGAATTTTGTATATTTTCTAAACCCTGACCAAAAAAGTAATATGTTTAAAGTGTGTATCTGGGTGTCGGTCTGTGGCATCATAACTCCTGAACGGATGAACCGATTTTGTTTGTAATGTGTCTGAATCGTGAGAGTTCTTAGCTATGTTTCAAGAAAATCTGCACAGCCGTTTGAAGATCATCTTCTCTAGTTGATGAAGAGATACAATCCCGTCACTTGACAATGATATAACAAAATTATGAAAACCTTGACATGCAGCGCAGGTATCACCGGGATCATGCAGGATACCCAACCCGCCAGAAGCACTCGTCAACGGTGTACGGAATTTACTCTGCGTTTGGACCCATGATACATACGATGCGTTTTGACGAGCACATAATAATAATACAAGCTAGCGGTTAGCGTTTTAATAAACAGGTTACTTTCGATGTAAACATTTTTAAATATTGAACAAGTTTTGAAGTTCTGATATTCAGTCTTCGCCACTCTGCTAAAGCCGATCAGCAGGCCTAGCCAAGTTACAAACGATTCGTATCGATTCTCTTTCTACAATCGTAAACGTTAAGTCACGTGGTCAAAACAAGCGAATATAAACTTTCGTAGACAAGTTTACATCGATCAAGATGATAGAATGAAATGTATTCGTTTCTACAATCGTGATCCCTACATCCCATATAAATCGTGGCCAACTTACAGTTTTGACTAAACTTTAAAGTTTCCATTCGTTTGTTTTGACCACGTGACTTATCGTTGATAGATGTCATTCCCATACATTTGGTTCGTTTTCTATTAGCGTTAACGATTGTAGATTGTCAACTTGGCTAAGCCTACAGGCATGAGGATTAAAGAAGGCGATTTTGGTATCGCGTATGAGAATTTCGAGTGGCAGTGTGTCAGGACATTTGTTTTTGTTAATTTAAATGATAAGACCGACACTCGTTACTGGAAAGCACAAAACACAACTTAAGTGGGCGGACAATAAGAAGAAGAATGGGGTAACGGGATCTGCGTGCTCAGAGACCAGCTCGAGGTCTTGAACCGCTCCGGCACCATCGCGTAGTTCGACTTCTGTTCGCTCGGGAACTCGCAAATTGGACTCATGACCAGCACAACCAATGCCTTATTCACAACTCTTCAATTCGATTCCGTACCGAATCGAATGTCTAAGCCTAAGTAACATTTTATGTTTTAGAAAGTTTTTGAAAAGGTTCTATAACCTTTATATGGAAATCTGCTCTTAAGTCTTAATAGGCTCAGTAACGTTATATTAACCTTATATTAACCTCCTGAGTGCAAAAGGGCCCACGTTTTAGAACCTTTCTGAGAGCTACAGCAAAACCTAAAGCTCAAATCCAGAACCTTTCGAACTACTTACACAGTACCCAAATATAACCTTCACAACCTTAATTTAACGTTAATATAACCTTGCAGGGCAGCTTTCAAGTTCAAAATTAGTTTTGGATGATGACCCTATGACAACTTAAAACCTTTTTGATGGACATGAAAAAATACCATTCCATGACTCTCAGGTTTTAAAATGTTTCTGTGTAAGATTTTTTTACACAGAAAGAATAAATTTAATTTAAATAGAATTTAAATAGGTACTTATTTATAATGGCGCCACATTCCCTGACATTATACCAAGTTTCAAAATGGCTAACTAAGTATATTATTTATAAAAAAATATAAGTATCTTGCTGAAGTCGGGAAAAAAATAAAAAAATGTGCGACTGGCACTTCATCGTGAAACTTTAGGATAATAGTGCTGTATACGAGACGGGCCTTGCGTCAGTTTATAATTTTGAAGATATTTTAATGAAATAAAAATTATAAAATTAAACGGTTGGTGGTAAGTTGCATTAGAAATAAAACTTTAAAAGTGTTTTGTTTTCTTCTTTCAAACTTAAATCATACTTAATTCTAAAGAGATTGTTAAAACGCTATTTTAACTTTTTTTTTTTTAATAATAAAAATCTTTATTTATACAAAAACCTTCAACATTGCTTAAAGAGTAGGTCACATAAATTTCAGTGAATTAAAGGTCATACAGGTAGAGTAACCCTGACTCCCAAACTAGGAGATCCTAGTGTGACTTAGGAGTCAATGTTCTGCTGTCACTATGATACAAAAACCTTTTACTAAAAAGTGTGGTAACAAAATCTTGGCAAAAAAGAAACAGATTAGAAAGTACAATAAATTATTTTAACAAAGATTAAACTAGAAGTGAAGGAATTTATTAAACGGAGTTGTATATGAGTGTGCATGTGTAGGTGGCATTGTATGTGTAGGTGTGTTGCTAGGGTGAGCGTGTGTATTTGGGGGGTTAAGTGTGCGAAAAGGTGTGTGTGTGATTGTGATTGTATATATTTGCGTGTATATGTGTAGTAGTGTTAGTATATTTATGTTTCTTGTAGAGCGTTTAAGTTTTTTTATGAATAAGGGGTAAATACATAATCACTACAGTGATTGCTCGATTTATTTGTGTTTTGTTTTCAGTATGTCTTACAAGGTCGTCCAAACCATAGAGAATGGAAAAATATGCCTTTCCGTTATACCCAACAACTGGAAGAAAGAGGAAGATATAGAGAAAATAACCATTTACCAGTCAACCACACTTCCTACCTTAATAAATAATAAAAACTTACCGATGTACCTATTTATTATTCGTAAGAAATTTTTACGCACTTTACGTTTAAAATTTCCACTCCGTTTTTTTTATATCACCCTGTGTTGATTCATCTTGCAAGACAACGCAATGCTTTGAAGTCGCAGAGACAACAGATATTTTTTGAGGATGCTTTAAAATATTCTTGTAGGACGTTAATTATGCTTTCAGCTCATAAACAATAGCTTATTGGTTCGGGTTATCACCACGCAGTCCTAATTTGTTTGCCTAGACACTCTAAAACAGCCTTAAGGTTTGAGATAGGATTTAAAAATTACTTAAAAGCAATTTCGACATTCCACAACTTTATGGTCATATCAAAGTTAAAAATTAAACCTTTAGATCTTATTTCAGCATAATGCTAGCATTTTCAGAACTTAATCAGAAGTCTAAGACAACTATGAGATCCTAGGACTACATGCTCTTGAAACACAAGTCAAAATAACGTTAATTTAAACTCTTGTCAGCGGCTCCAAGGTTGTAATAAAAAACAACTAGTTTTGGGACCTATTAATCATTCTCAAGTACTTAATATGAGATACCGTGGCCCCGGAACACAAAGGGCGAGGAAGGAACATGGATGGGTTTTAGTCAGTAAAAGTCTGACACTCCCTCCTGCTCCGCCCAGAGCGGGAGAAGTCATTTGATGATTTCCCATCCAAAAAAAAAAAAAAAGTACTTAATATGTCCGGATAGCAAAGCATTAACCTTTTTACGACCCTTAGAAAACCTAAAGGCATTTTTTACAACCTAGGCCCGAATGAAATGTTACTTGGGAGATATCGAAGATATCCTTCAAATGCAATTCACAAATCCGAAACCGAATAATTTTGACAGTTCAATTCGAAATGAAGACTCGAATCTTTCCGACAGCTGTTGCTATCGGGAGTCATATCGAAGAAAAATAAACGAAGAAATAAACCATATTTCCAGCTTATTTCAGTGAAATAAAAATACTATAAACCTTTTAAACACTGCCTGAACTAAGTAAATGAAGTTTTATTATTGTATTTCCGAATTTCATTGATGTATCCGCATTTACATAAATTAAAAGTGTTTAAAGAAATGTGATATTCGTTCTAGATTTTAGTTACAATTATTTGGTATTTGGTAGATGGGGTATGTGATTGTCAGCCAGACACCGTCGCCGTGCCGCAGGACAACAGAGGCAGGAGACGTTGTCTCTTCATAGAGCCATAAAAAATATCACGAATCTTTTTGCCGACCCGCGGTTTCAGTCGGTTTATAGACCCCAACGCATTTAATTCTTCTGCTAGTTGAACTAGCAGAAGCTGCTTCGAGCGGGCTGCGTCAGGGCCTGAGATGCGGCCCCGGGCAAAGTCGTCATGGCCTTGCATCAAGGCAAACATTTACTGCCGCTGCTTGACAGACACTCTTTTCTGAAATTATGCATTTTCACGTGTTATTGCTTGACAATAAGCAAATAGCAAGAATGTTGCATGAATGAATGATGGATGCATGAATGCTGTATATTCCCTATTTAAACGGAACTAAATATTCAAATAAACCAATTTTATTTACTACTTTAAAGTTTCTACCACGATCATCTATTTACTACCATTTTGTAGCGTTCCCCATAAACACATCAGTCTATCGGATAGAAAAAAACGTATCCGTTCGGATCTGTGAATAGCGTTTTGACAGTTCTTCGGCTCGGAAATGAGATTGTCGAATACGGTTCCTTACCGACACGGAATCGAATCGAAGCGTTGTGAATAAGGCTACAGTAGAGTTAAGTTCTGTGGACTGACGAATGCAGAGTGGCCAAGATGGTAGCGAAGATTTCATCTTAATGCAAGATAATGGCCGACCTCACACAGCACCTGCGTGGATAATTACCTGTCGGAGGTGAGAGTTACAAAATTGGAGTGGCTAGCACGAAGTCCATAGAGCATGAGTCTGGGATATGCTTAAAAGATGCATCAGATCGAGTCCCAACCCTCTTGAGACTATCAGTCAATGGAAAACCGCTCTGGTGGACACATGGGTATTTCTGTACCCATGTGGACATTAAAAACATAT
This sequence comes from Xestia rhomboidea, assembly GCA_963853795.1. NCBI lineage: Eukaryota > Metazoa > Arthropoda > Insecta > Lepidoptera > Noctuidae > Xestia > Xestia rhomboidea. The sequence goes on from OY970756.1 coordinate 3,546,738, forward strand.
CCTCAGCATGCAGACAGTCAACAGGGCCAGAAGTGGCAATACCCGCTATTAATTTTACATTCAAAAACATTTTGTTTAAACTTTAGGTCTTACCTATTTGTAATTTTGTAAAATTTCAACAAAGTTGTCTTTTATTTTCAATGAATCATTTCCAATTAAGATTCGAATAAACGTTGTAAGTTTTATAACAAACAAAAAACTTGGTTTTGCGATTCATTTTGATAAACCACAGCTTGGCCACATTCCGTGCCTCTGAGTGTAGTAATATCAGTCATAAATCCCGAAAGTAAATAAATAAAATAAAATAAAACTACTACTGACAGATATACTGACGTCAAGCCTTCGCAATTGCCGCCTCTAAAATCAATCATAATGTAGGTCCCATTCAGTCAAGCTTTAGTGCAGATTTAATCAGTTGAAACATAGTTTCGTATGTTTCAGATTTGTGGTTTGGCAGCAGAACGTACAGTACGGGGAAAATATTGGTATACTGGATTGTGCTTCCTATTACGGGGAAAATGTTGGTGTATAGTTATTAATATGGCATGCATTCTGAAATTTTCGTAACAATTTTTCTGATTCTTGAATTCCGGAGTTGAGAGGAGTAATATCGGAATTCCGATAATCATATTTTATTGATGTTTTGATTATTATTTTTCTGAATGAAACCAAACTAGACGTGGAGCTTTCTAATCCTTATTTGCAATAATTTTGACCCGATAACTTGGGGTCCAAACTGGGTGGTTTTTGAGAAATTAAACTTTAAAAAATAAGTAACTTGAAATTTTCCACCTCCACGATAAAGTGCTGATTGTGAAAAATCTACGCGGTTCACTGATACTTTTCCGATAGCTCATGAACGAATGTGTTCTTCGAAAACCAAATTGTCAAGCCTTCGGAAAATAAGCGACGTTCTAACAGAAGAAAATGACTGCTTTGACTGGGATAAATAGGATAGGTTAAAAAACACCTGATGGAGACAGATCTTACCTGGCCCCTTATCCACATCGCTTCGATTCGATTTTCGATTCGGAAAGTCGTATGTCTATCTTTTTTTGTTATTACGAAATCGAGCGAGATAGCTTTACGACTTTCCGAATCGAAAATCAAATCGAAGCGTTGTGAATAGTTATGCTGATCTGATCGACCAAGACCCACATTAAGTCAAATAGCTAAACATCACATAGTGACATAGTGGAAACACAAGTTGAAAAACCTGTCTCAAAAGACAAGAGAAGTTTCAAGAAATTTTCAGAATATGATCTATGTGGCGCTAATTTTTCAAAGACAGGTACGAGGAACATACGAGGTAATATAGAAATTCACAAAGAAACATTCAAGATTCGCGCGAAAAACATAACCCTTCCTTGGCAGTCGGGTAAAAAGTGATTAAAACAACAAACAACCGGAAGTACCCTATAGGTTTTGGGTCGAAAACATAATTGGTAGTTCCCGTTGACCTAGAATCACGAAATTTGGCAAAAAGCAAGGTCTTACACCACATGCAAGGGGAAAAGTCCTAAAACCGTAAATATGTAATTTAATAACAAAAAAAAAGCGATTTTACTATTACAAACTTATTATTTGCGGTTGGAGCAATAGCCGTTTCTAGGGATCGAACAGCAAAGTTAAGTTTGTCCTTTAAAAAGTTTGTACGGAACCGTCGGTGTGCGAGTCCGACTCGCTCTTGTTTTTTTTGAAGTCGGTTTTATTATTACAAACTTATTATTTGCGGTTGGTGCAATAGCCGTTTCTGGGGATCGAACAGCAAATTTAAGTTTGTTCTGTAAAAAGTTTGTACGGAACCCTCTGTGCACGAGTCCGACTGGCCTTTTTTTTTTTTTAGTAGCGCACTTCCAATGTTCGTTGCAGTTTGGATATCTTTTTTACCAATGATATTGACAATTTGACACCCATCGATAAGTTAACAATAACCTCGACCCCGTTATATAAATATTAGTTCAGTCATTATTGTAGAGTTGCGACATACAAGCGGAAAATAAATAATATTTCCTTGTACTTACTTATTACGCAAAGAAAATTGACTATATCTTATAGACAAATTATTTTTATCAGCGCCAATAAAACTTCAAAATTACCTATTTATAAAAATATTCACAATCACAACTAATTCAGGAACCCATAATTAATCATTTATTTATACGTGATAGCGTTGATGAAAAATTGCATACTTTTATGAATTGAATTATTATCACTGAATAAAATTATCATTATTTCTCTTTTAGGATGACTGTTCAAAAACGCTGATCAAGTAATTATTAATTACCAACCAAAAGGCTAAATATAAATTTTCATGATACTAATGATTTTAACTTAAAAAAAAACAAAATTTCATCCCCCTTTTCACCCCTTAAGGATAGTAATTCTAACAAAACCGTTGCGTTAGCTTCCAACCATACGCCTTGATAATAAAGTTTGAGATTTTTACTTCGAAAATTAAGTACTTTCCTCCCCTTTTTTAACCCTTTGGGGGTGGAATTATAAGAACGCTGAGACACTTTAAATTAATTTTCATTCGTTAGCCTAAAACATATTTTTTTAAGATCAGGCTTTAAAAAACTGATGGACTTTCATACAAACTTTCATCCCCTATTTAACTCCCGGGGTTGAATTTCGAAAAAACCTACCTTATTCCTTGTCTACATTATAGAGGGAACCACTGTGGAAAATTTCAGTTTTCTAGGTCCAAGGGTTTGGGCTGGGCGTTGATGAGTCAGGCGGAACGTGACTGGCGCGCGGAACGGTGTGACACTTTTTCGTGCGTGCAGCCTGTATTGGATTTATAAGACGTTATCACGTCAAAAATAGAGTACGATAGATGCTGTCGATTGTGTGTATTCGCCCCTCGCACCGCTATCCCGCTGTACTCAAGAACATCAAAAATGTAATACATTTCCGATCGCTATTTAGGGAATGTATAGATTTCCTAGGAAAAGTGCATATATTACAAAATATATCATATATTCCCTACCTATTTTAGGAATTGTACACATTTCCTAGGAATTTTATTCATTGACGGATTACATTACATTTCCGTTAACATAATAGAATAAAAGAAAATGCATATTTTTACCATAAATCCGTTGATCATGCGTTTTGGTTAAAAGTTACATTAGTGGAAAACGATTTAAGGGGCGGGGGCGAGAGGGGAGGGGGTACCCCCTATACTACCCCCACCCCGCCGAGCCCCATGGTTATGGAGATATCCATGGTTAAACTTGAGAAAAACAAATTATAGTATCCTAACCTCAAAACACTTTATATTCACAAGAAGCGTAGTCGACGGAGAAGACTATTTCTAGAACCTCTACGACTTCATGATGCGCGCTCGCTACGCTCGCATTTTACATTACACACTTTCCGTCACAAATGTCGTCGTCGCTCCGCCGGCCTTCGGCCTACGCTCCTCATGCCTGCTAGCAAGACTTTTCGAGATATAATTTTGGTTTATATTTGACAAATTAGGAAAAAATCGATTAATATCAAATAATCGATTATTGGTCAGTGAGTCATAAAGATAAAAAGACATAAAAATTTCGCGACCAATTTCGAGGTAGCGTGTAACTCGTAGTTGGTCACAGTTCTAACCTAACCTATCACCTACCTACCTTCAAAATCGTTTTTACGACAAACGGTTAATCGGAGAGATTATTTATAATCGATTTTTTTGCTCAGAAAAAAATAATCGATTTTTTATGTAGAATGTCTGTCTCATCCCTGCAGGTTCGGTCTGCACCCGGGCGCGAAATGACAATTTATCCAACCTAAAAATCTGACTAGTACTAAATTATCTATGCTAAAAATGTGAAAATAGTGTGATGAGTTCCTAATTGTATAGAAACTTTAAAGAATTAAATCTCGTAAACCGTGGGCGTCCGCGTGTTGAAAATTTGTAAAAAGCTTTCTATATACGTGTACTATCTACAAAAAAAAATATGAACTTCGAAATTCTTGTCCACTAATGGAAATTTTATCCGTCTGGGCGATGCATTGCGACGCAGCGATGCATCGCCGATACGCGCGGCGTGCAAGAGCGGCGCTGCGCCTCGCGACGCCGTGAGGTGCCTGAGGCAGTCTGAGGCCGCCGCCGCGCGTCGTGCTGCTGTCAAAGATTTTTCGATGTGCCTCGCGACGTCGCGATGCATCTTAGCGGTGCAGCGAAAAACTACTGGCCTCTTCCAGTATGGTCGCGTCGCGTCGCATCTCGGTGTGAACTGACCCTATTACATTTACTAAAACATTTTTATTGACAACTCAGGGTGAGTTGTCAATAAAAGATAAATCATGATCTGTCAAATGACCAATTTGTTCGAGACGCCATTGTTTAACTATTGTGTCTACTTCGTGGACAGATCATGGGATAAGGTTAATTTCATTGTATGGGAAGATAGTAATTTGGTTATCAGAAGTTCAAGTCAAAATTAATTATTAATCAAAGAAGAATAATTAACCAAATCGCATAAATATATATATATATAGCACGCTAAATATCGTGCTCTGTAATGAGTGATTGAATCCATACCGGATGCAAATCCGCATCCTATAAGCATTCAATCAACGTATAAACTACATGTTAGCATATTATAGAAGTCATGCTCGGCAGTCAACGTCAACTATAGGTAGTTAGCGCTCGCTGTCCTGTGACTACAGGGAGCGCGCGTCATGCGCGTCATTGCTTGGGGTTGGGTGCATAGGGTTGCCATTACCTAAGCTGTGGATTCCGTACAAAAACTTAAAAAGTAGGTGAAATTGAGATTATTCCCGGACACCCTTAAAAAATAGAAGGAAAAATATGAAAAACAGCACGAGACGAACACTACGGTGATAGTGAGTGCGTGAATTCAAACAAAAAGTGAGGGCGTGGCAAGAGGCCTTAAAACTGTTCATACAGAAATGTGCATTAATTTATCAGCTTACAAATTCCTGAATTGCTAACGAGAACTTGCCCGGTAGATAACAATTGGGTTCAGACGGTGTTGTAGTGACAGTATGGTCACTTATAAAAACCCCGCTCGGGCGGTCTCCGGACGCCCTTCAAACTAGGGCAAGTTGTCTGGGCGCCTAGGTGCACATGATCTTGCACGTGCACCGCGTCAGTGTAGCATTATAACTTATCCAGGGATTGATATTCGGGTGCATATTTACACCATAAAGTTCGTACGTTTTTATATGTTTTCAGATTGATAAGTTTATATTAAGCCGTGAAAAAAATAGTTCCGTACGACATTCCAAAAGTATATTTAAAATCTAAAAATAATGTTATTTTTCCTTATTTGCATCGTAAATACCCTACTTTACAATTTATTCAAATTATGTTACATACATTAAAATAGAAACTACAAAGAAATCAATAAAGGGAAAGTAGAAAAGATTTGAATAACTACCAACATGGTCATGAAAAGGTACAATGTATTTTTACGCAATGGCAACCCTCATCGAACGATACGATCCATAATTTAGCCATTTGTTTTGTTGTAACTTCGGCTTGCAGCGTTGACGTTTATGTTGTTGAAATAAGTTTGTAGTTATTATTCGGAAATGTGAACAAAATGTTTTCTTCATCGGATACATAGGCATCACGTGCCGTTAAACGGCCCTCGTAATCACATTGTGCAGAACGTGTTTGTAATCAAGGTAAAAACAAGCGAATTGCATCGTGCGCGCGCTCGTACCGACTTTGTCTGCACTTTCAATTTGTTATATACCGATTTAATCATTCCGAGGTGACGATATTGGCGTTTTATGACCTTTTGACTCCAAATTAGACCTTGTTGTAGTTTGTTTTTATCTATTTATGTCGCGTTGCAGACGATGGACTATTTGTTCTGAGTTCTTGACCATTGATTGCCGCGGTTTTATTTCATCCATTGATTGTTGCAAGGTGTCGTCTGCTCATCGATCGCATAATAATTACAGGATGCGTTGTGTTGTTTTGTTGAAAAATGTTTTGTCATTCGAGGTTGATAGAATTACAAAATTGGGTATTAAGTACTTGTTATTTTGATGATGTTGACGTCGTTGCTGGATTGCTGTTGCGTTTTCTATGTCGACATCGATCAATAGTTTAGATAAGATAAAGTAAGTTCGTAAATACTCATCTGTGGAAATGTTATTTTGTAGGTAGGTTCAAATTTTTTGCTTGATCGCCACACTTGCTCAATGCAGGTTGGCGATTTAAGACCGAAAGTCCAGGGTTTCCTTGATGTTTCCCTTCACCGTTAGTCAGAGCTGTCGAAGTGTAGAAACTACTTAGAAAGTACAAAAGTCTTACAAGAAGTCACATTAGTACTTGCTAGGTTTGAACTAGGACTTGAAACGGATCAGCAGACTTAGCCGAGTTGACAATCTACAAACGTAAACGCTTATAGAAAAACTAACCAAATGTATGGGAATGACATAATTTCAACGTTATGTCATGCAGTGAAAACAAACAAATAGAAACTTTAAAGTTCAGTCAAAACTGTAAGTTGGCTACGATTTATATGGGATGTAGCGATCACGATTGTAGTAACGAATACGTTTCATTCTATCATCTTGATCGATGTAAACTTGTCTACACAGTTTCTATTCATTTGTTTTGACCACGTTACTTAACGTTTACGATTATAGAAAGAGAATCGATACGAATCGTTTGTAACTTAGCTAGGCCTACTGATCAGAAAGGGACCACCACTAAAACCATTTGTCTTGTTTTGCTATGCTAAAGTTGAAAGCAACTGAAATGTGTCTTTCCAATACGTTAAAAGTTATTATTATTATTATATTTAAATTGGACTGAGATATACCAAAATCTGTATATTTTGGTTCAGAAATGGAGGTTTCTTATTTTGAGAGCCAGTAACCTTCATACAAATGGTTTTGACCAAACATAATCATGCGTGTACAAACAATTTAACTGTTACAAACCTTGCAATACAAATGCAGAGGACTGAGCAGGAACAGAAAAAACCAAGTACCTATATCCTTTCATCTTTCACCAATTTTAAGTATTTAGAAATTTTTAAATACCTCAGGATTAATAATATAAGGTTAGGTCTATAAGTCTTGATTACTCATTATTTTTGAGTTACTTCAAGTTAGTTAGATCAAGATGTTAACATTGTCCTCGTCATTGTCCCGTTCCTGTCTAACAGGTTGTTGTTGTTAATTAACATTATTGCTGTTGTCCCATATAAAATGTGTTACAATGAAATGCGAGTGCATCAGCACCAGTTACTTGACATGCTTAGGTTTGCATTTCGTTGCTATGCAAACAACTACTGCCATAATGATGCAAATACAAGTACACATGCAAGTAGCTAACCGGTTCAAGCACGAGTAGCTGGTTTTGTGCACAGCTCCTGTTGGATTGCAGTATGAAGCTTATCGATTTTATAGATGTCTCTATAAAAGACACGCTGCAGGCTTTCAAATAACTTCTCCTTTATTCCTTCTGAATGTTTTGTTATTACATTCATCTGTTTTGATAATAACAAGATTCTTTTGTCTTTTTACAGCTGGTTAGTCTATATGGGCTGGAAGCAGAAAATCAACTCTTGAGGTGTTTGCTTACTGAGGCAGCCAAGAATTGCTGGGACACTGATCGCTCAAGCAATACTCCAAACAACAGCATCCACGCGTCGTTGCTCGCGCAGCACCTGGCGTCCCTGCTCAACCATCCCGCCAAGTCGACCGTTATCTGTCGCGCTGTAGATCAACCCACCAGAACTCTACAGAAGGTAAGTAATCTTTCACAAAGCTCTTCCCCCCGAATTTGAAGATGCTCATCTTGTATTCCAATGCCCATTTTGCCTGTATCGTCTGTTGGTCCTGATATCCATACCATTGTGATACCGTCATATCTACCACATATTTTTGCTCAAATCCTTGTTTTGTTTTAACTCTGTATTATCAAATGCAATATGCAGATATTTTTTTATTCATTAACTAGTTCCACTAAGTTTAACTATAATACATTACAAAATAATGTAGTTTTTTATAATTGTTGGTATGAGATGTTCTGTGAAATATATTTTGTTAACTGCAGCTGGCCGGGAGGCCATGGGGACATAACACACCATACAGATGTAGGTACTATAAGTTTTTACTATGTCAATGTCATACTATATTGATATAGTGTAGATAAGATTTAACAACCACCCCGTGTAACAAATACAAATGATGTATTTTGAAGTCATATTAAACAAGGGCACTCAAAGCAGTTTCCTATTTCCTTCCAGTGCTTTTATTAAGTTGTTAACTTAATGTATGAATACTACTAAAGCACTGATTTCTTACAGATCTTAAAGCCATCAAATACTTTACTCAATCGACTGTCAAGATTGTTAAAGTTAACCACTGCTGAGGATGTTGCCCTTTCGCTGGTTCTGAGGAGGAACTCGTCGAAATCTGAAATCGTAAATTTATCCAAGCAACATCTTAAAAAGAGATTTTTAGATCTCGTACAGTGCTACCTCGACGCAGGTCGGTATTTCGTAATCTATACTAATAAATGCTCGTTGGTGTAGTGGACGCAAGCGCGACTGCTGAGCATGAGGTCCTGGGTTCGATTCTCAGGTCAGGCGAAGCGTTATTGGGTTTTTCCATTAGGAATTTCTCAGTAGCAGCCGCGAAGTCTGGATTTGTGCCCGTTTGATAGCAGTAGGCTCGGCCCCCCATTACTCGGGAAATAACTGGTGAAATGTGGGTATACTACTAGGTACACCTCTGCCTTACCCTTCGGAGATTACAGGCGTGATGTTATGTCACTAATCTAATAAATATGAAAAATTTGTTTGTTTTCTTTGAACGCGCTAATCTCTGGAACTACTTTTTTTTTGCTTTTTTGGATAGTTGACAACAGTAACCAATCATTCCGAGACACAACTTGTAAAAAAATTACTTTGTTTTAGGACAGAAAACTTTTTATTTTTCTAACTAACCATAAACATTTTTTGTTGTTGCTTTGAAATCAATAAATAGTGAAGTCATTTAGCTAGCAAATTAGTAACATCATAGGTTGTTATTGCCATATAAAATGTAGAGGAGAATCGCCTTTTGACAGCTCATAGTAAGTTGTCAACTACCCAATTTTTGAGGAAGCTGGAGAAGCCGAGCCAAAAGAGAAACGTCGGTTATAACCGCGGGGAACACTTATACATATATAGAAGTGTCATTTATTACGATTTTTCAGACAGAACGACAGAACGGACATTACTTAAGTTAAGTTATGTCTGTTCTGTGGCACATCAACGGTTCTAACAGGTGTTGTTTCGGTTCACAGAGCGCGGACATCAAGTGGAGCGTGCTGGACTTCAGGAATGCAGCCCTGAAGTGTTGCAAACTCTTCTAACTAATCTCGCGCATGAAAACTTTCGTTTAGCCGCAGTGACTAAAGACTTGTTTTTGAAAAAGTTACGAATCGATTTCCCTCGCGCAGTAGTGCCCATAGTGCTCGCGCCGCTACTCTATCCCGACGATACACAAACGCCACTCGAGGAAATGACTACAGCTGACGACATGGCCGCCGCCATGATGGACAATTCGCTGGCTGAGATCATCCGAGACATCGGCTATTCTTTCACCTCATCCGTTGAGGAATGCAAGAACAACATGTTGAACTTCGGCGCCCGGGAGCCTACGGCTACGGATGTCGCCAAGATCATATCTACGATGGTGAGATACCACACGACCGTCCCGGACGGACCTCCAATACAGACACCCGGCAACTTCTGGCACGAAGTCAAGAAGGAAATGCTTCAAGGACACGGCGAATCGTGGAACGCAGAAGTGTTGGTGCAAACACTCAAGGATCTGGCCTCTAACCTAAACTGGAAGGAGGTCATTCTACAACTTGATCATCCCGAATTTTTCGTACCCGACAGGCAAGGACTAAGCTTGCTTTTCACAATTTTGCGACTCGGCCTTCAAAGTGCGGGCTACCCAGCCAATATATTCCCAGTTGAATACTTGTGCCGTCGTTGGACAAACCTGGAGGGACAGATGAGTCTCATTACCAATATTCTGAAGTATTCCGACATCTTCAGTTTCGCTGATCACCCATTCCATCCGGTGTCTATTGATTTACTGAAGTCGCCTCCCGAAAACGACAACAAAGATGTAGGAACTTGGCGTTGTCTGTATTTGGTTGAGCTACTGCTGTTTGCTTCTGAGCGCGGCTACTACATGCAAGTGCAAGATCTATTTAAAATTCCTCTGAAATATTGCCCCGACGTTCTGATGCTGGCTCTACTGCAGATTACCCCGCCTGTCAATGTTGTCAGACAAGAACTATTCTCAACACTGATACCAATATTTTTGGGAAACCATCCTAATTCTGGAATCATTTTACACCACGCTTGGCATAACCAAAATCCGAATATCAAGCCTGTCATCATGCACTCGATGGCAGAATGGTACATTCGTGGAGATTGTGATCAATCAAAACTTTCGAGGATTCTGGACGTCGCACAGGATTTGAAGGCGTTGTCCTTATTATTAAATGTTCAGTCGTTTCCCTTTGTGATTGACCTGGCTTGTCTGGCGTCCCGAAGAGAATACCTTAAATTGGACAAATGGTTAACGGATAAGATCAGGGACCACGGCGAAGCGTTTGTATCCTCCATGGTAAAGTTTTTGCAAAGGAGATGCCCGCTAGTTCTTGGTAAAGGACCAGAAGAACAGTTGCCGAAAGCGGCTCAGTTACCGCACGAGACTATCGCTACGATGTTGGCATGTTTGCAATTGTGCATTCCCAACGTCCAACAAGAGCTACAGGAGGCGATCTGCAACGTGATTGCTAACTGCCAGACTCTCATACTGAGCAAGACGCGGCAGACCATTACAGGCATCGCACGCCCGCATACCAGAGTCCTGGAGACTCCTTTCAATCCAGCTGGACTAGCCGGGCAGCTTTTCCCGCCGCATGTCGACTCTATCACGAACTTGACCCCTAATGTCGCGAACATGAGCTTGGGTGCTCCAGCAAACACTGCATTTGCGATGCCGGGTACTTTAGGACCACTAGTCACGACACCCGGATCTCCATCACGACTGATGGGCGCCGGCCCTAATAGCCCTTTCGCTATAATGCCGTTACAACATAACGCTAATGTCGCCAATATGGGACTGGCCAGGATGGCTCCCGCTCCAGTGATGGATAAGCAACGCATCCCGGATCCCATCCATTTCCCCGAGATGATGCACAATGTTGCCAAGGAAATTGAGGATGAAGCTAACGGCTATTTTCAAAGGATTTACAACCACCCTCCGCATCCAACCCTGTCAATAGATGAAGTGCTTGATATGCTGAAGAAGTTTCAAGAGTCGCCGAACAAAAGGGAGCGGGAGGTGTTCTCGTGCATGCTGAGAAATCTCTTTGAAGAATACAAATTCTTCCCTCAGTACCCTGACAAGGAACTTCACATAACTGCTCAACTCTTCGGGGGCATCATTGAGAAAGGACTGGTACCCAGTTACGTTTCACTCGGTTTGGCGCTGAGGTTCGTACTCGACGCCTTAAGGAAGCCAGAAGGATCTAAAATGTATTATTTCGGTATAGCAGCCTTGGACCGATTCAAGTCTCGTCTCAAGGACTATCATAAATACTGCGAGCATGTTAGGGCTATACCTCACTTTAGCGAGTTCCCTCCCCACTTGATTGAGTACATAGAATACGGACTCCAGAGCCAAGAACCGCCGTCGAAGCCCCAGGGCTCCGTGTTGCCGACCAGCCTCGCTGCTATGTTGAACCAAACTGCTATCATTCCTGTATCAGCACCGTATAGGTATGTACTTAAAAGTTTTTTTTTTTTTTTAAAGACCTGATGATCTCAAGCCCCAAAGAAAAGAGTCCCTTTCATACTGATTAAATTAATTGTAGTAAAGGTATGACACACATTTAACATTAAACCTTCACCGATTTTTCATTCGTGAGAATTAACTGTTTGATTCGGTTTTGTTTACAACTTTCTTATTTGCTATCATATGCTAAGAAGCTGCCTAGCGAATAAGAAATTGCCACTTATTGTTACTAATTTGTTAACAGGGCTGCACCAACCATTTCGGTGATATCAAAAGTGGCGAACTGCACCACTGGCGGGATTGGGAGCCGGCCTTCCATCGCGAATGCTACGAACATCGACACGCTGCTGACTGCCACCGACAGAGAAGACAAGATAAACGCTCCTCCAGAACCTATACAAGACAAAACAGCTTTCATTTTCAACAATTTGAGTCAGCTCAATTTGCAAACTAAATGCGAAGAGCTCAAGGAAATAATCACTGAAGAGTATCATGCTTGGCTATCTCAATATCTAGTTATGAAGAGAGCTTCCATCGAACTTAATTTTCACGCACTATATTCTAATTTCCTTGACGTTCTTAAAATTCGTGATGTCAACAAGATGGTCACAAAGGAAACTTACCGTAACATAAGAGTATTATTGCGCTCAGATAAAGGCATAGCAAACTTTTCTGATCGTTCATTACTGAAGAATCTCGGTCACTGGCTTGGCATGCTAACCCTGTCACGAAATGAACCGATCTTGCATCTTGATATCGACCTCAAAGCATTAGTTCTCGAAGCTTACCACAAGGGCCAACAGGAACTCCTGTACGTGATACCATTTGTCGCCAAAGTTTTAGAATCATGCGCTAAAAGCCTAGTTTTCAAGCCACCCAACCCTTGGACGATGGCATTGATGAATGTTCTAGCTGAATTGCATCAGGAACCAGACCTAAAATTGAATTTGAAGTTCGAAATAGAAGTACTGTGCAAGAATCTGGGCTTAGACATAGCTAATCTGAAACCAGCCATTTATCTGAAAGATCCTGAAAAAGTAAGACAAATTGAATTCCAACTGTCTCAACCGAAACAGAATAAGGAGGCGGCGGCAGTGGTACCGGTGAACGCCGCACTCATACAGGCCCCGCAGATGCAGATGATGCCTCCGCAACCTCCGATGATCCCCGCGGAGGACATGAGTGTCACCGCGCCCACTCCTACCAGTGGCCTCATGGGCGACCCCAATCTCATGGGTGTGCTCGGCCTCCCGGAGCCTAGATTCAATTATTTGGACGTGAATGTCTCTTCCACATCTGCATTTGGCCAAAAGATATGCTTCAACCCCCACATCCTCCTCTTCCAAAACTATCCCCATTTGAAACAGTTTGTTAAGCCCGCGATCGAGAGGTCGATCCAGGAATGGATCCACCCTGTGGTGGATAGATCAATCAAGTATGCTTTGACTACTTGTGAGCAAATAATAAGGAAAGACTTCGCGTTGGATCCTGATGAAGTGAGAATGCGTACCTGCGCGCATCACATGATGCGAAACCTTACCGCTGGCATGGCGATGATCACGTGTCGCGAGCAGATCATTAGCACCATCAGCACCAACCTGAAGGGAGCTTTCGCAACAGCCTTGATGCCTTCCACACCTCAGCAGGTTAGTATTTCATAAACAAAATGAATTGATTGTCTTCTAATGCATCTTGAATAGAGAGCTGACTTGGGTCCGCTCTGTGGATGTGAGCTCTCCATGCAACATGTATTATATGTATATGAAATACTAGTCAAATCCCTTGTTGACAATTTCCATAAATGTTAATACTACTCAAATCAATCTAAAACATATATGGAATAAATAAAATTGTAGTGGGTAAATAGCTAATGCCTAGAGAACTGATTGGCCTGGTCAAAATTGTATTTAAATGGGGAAACAAATTACTATTTTTCTAAACTTAATATACTGGTGATGATAGTCTTGAAGGTAGGTTATTGTGTCATAGCATGGGTGGGATAAGATTTTTACAGGTTCATTAGAGCTGATCAGAACCCATCATGAAGCAAGGCACCGGACGTAACTGTAAGATGGCTACAAAATTATTTGTCTCATTCAATGATAGGATTAACAATTTTTTTATGAATTATTACTTATTTTTTCAAGTTTCAAAGTTGTAAACATTTATTTTTATTTTTGTAAAATCATAGCTTTACACATCCTCCTACACAATCTCTCAAAGTAATGAGGACAATTTAAAACATTTCTCTGAACTACTGACTGACTGAAACAAAACCTACAGCCCTATGATTTTCTTTTTATTTTGTTCCCTATAATGGCAAACCAAAAGATATTTTACTATCATATTAATAGTTTCTGGTATTTCAGAAGGAGGTAATAGAAAGCGCAGCTGCTGTTCTAGCTACCGAAAATATGGAGCTTGCATGCGCATTCATCCAAAAGACAGCAGTGGAGAAGGCGCTGCCCGAGCTGGACAAACGTCTGCACAGCGACTACGAGCTGCGCAAGCTGGCGCGGCAGGAGGGGCGGCGCTACCTCGACCCCATGGTGATGGCCTACCAGACCGACCGCCTGCCCGAGCGCGTGCGCCTGCGCATGGGCGGCCCCACCGACCTGCAGATCACTGTCTACGAGGAGTTCGCATGCAATATTCCCGGCTTCACGCCAGTACGCGATGTCGGATTGTTCATTCCTAAGCCGTCTGCTCAGGATCAGATGTCTCAACTTGCGTTCAGCCAGGTCATCAACCCGACGCAGGTGTACGGCACGGACGAGATGAGTACGCTCATAACGGGCTCCGAGCTGTTCCTGGCCAACTGCATCGGCGTCGCATCGCTCGCGGTGCAGGCCGCCAACATGCACTCTCTGCTCGAGTGCCTCTGCATCGCCAGAAGAAACCGTGACTTTGTGTCCGGATGTGCTTTGCTGCAGAAGGTAACATAGATATACTTTACAAAAAAATTTGCAACGAAGTGTCAGCAATTATTGCATTACTTTTGATGCAATAGTTGATTGAAGCAGATTTGTTGCAGATTTTTTCATACTTATATTTCCTCTTTTTGGTTCAACTATCCTATTTTTTTATTTTTTCATTATTTTGGTTTTTTATTATTTTTATCTTCCCCATAATATTGTTCGTGCTGATGAATTAGTTGTCTCATTTTGTAACTTACAGATATCTAAAAGCGAGGTTTGAGAGGTAAATTAGATGTTGTGGCAATCGGCACGAAATATTGCGTGTAACAATGTTTAACAGTCGTTTTAACAGTAATTTGAATGATATAGGCGGTGGAGGGTTTGCTGGATGGACACATCGTGCAGCCCACCATGGGCAACGACCACCTGGATATGATGGGCAGGTATCGTGACACGCACCTGCGCGTGCTCAAGCTGTTGGAGGACGCGCGCGTGTACGGACACGTGTGGACCACCAAGCAGATCACGTGCTGCCTCACCGAGTGCCGCGAGGAGCTGCGCTACAACATCGAGGCCGTGGACTGCCTCATCAGGAACCACCTCATCAACTTGCCACAGGTACATCACCAACTAACCCAGCTCGCACATCAGGCGACTTGCGGCCAAACGCAAGTCAGTGTAAAAAAAAGCATACAGCTATCTACATGTTGAAACTTAATTATCCACGTAAGCACACTGACCAGAACATTTCCATCATCAGTACGACCTGGCGCTCGCTCACATGATGGACAGCGGCAACAACTACATGGCCGTTGCCTTCGCGATGCAGCTGGTGCAACTGTACCTCGTCGACGACCGCAACAATATGTTCGTGAACGAGTCTGACCTGTACCACGTGACCGAGACGCTGGTCCGCATCATGTCACACTCGCGACAGCCGCCGCCCGAAGGTCTCGGCGCCCTCATTGAGATGCTACGCGTCAATCAAGATCCCAGCGCCTATCTCGGAGAAAGGTCGCCGCTGGGCCCCACTGCTCACATTCACTCTGGCATTCTACAAGTCCGAGTAAGTTTATAAAAATTAAGAACAATTTAATATCTTATTAGTTTACTCAGATAATATCAAGACTTCGCCCTATACTATTAAAACTTAGTTTATAACTATGAAATGAATAATAAGAAATTCCATTTGTTAAACCTTCTTTATTCCACAGTCGCAGACTTACGACGACCCGCCCGGCCTGCAAGAAAAGACGGAAAACCTTCTCCGCGAATGGAGAAATGTTCTTCTCAGTCCCCTGACTGAAATCGAACTCGCACAGAACTTCAACTTGTACGTGCATCGCATGAACATGAACGGCATCCTGAAGTCTGACGACATGATAACAAGATTCTTTAGGATCGCGACACAGATGTGCGTCGAGAACGTGTATCAGCAGCTCAATGAGGATAGGATGAACACCCCTCCCTTGCCTCCAAAGAGGGACAAGTATTATAACATGTGCGATTCGTTCATCAAGCTGGTGTCTCTTCTGATCAAGAACACGGCCGATGGCGGCAACCCGACTCCCAAGTTGAACTTACTAAACAAGGCAAGTTTTAAATCATTGTTTACGTAATAGGAGTACAGAGTCAATACTGTAATTTAACCAAGAATATTGCATTGTTATTGCAGTCGTAAGTAGGATATTCATGCATTAAATAATCTATTGTATTGTTTTCCACAGATCCTGGGCATAATCGCTGGATGCCTACTTCAAGACCACGAAGAGCATGGCACAAACTTCCAACAGCTGCCGTATCACCGACTGCTTCTCATCCTATTCCTTGATATGAATATGGCTGAACCTGTTTTAGAATCTATGAACTATCAGGTAAAAGTAAAAGCCCTTACATACATACCTCTCAAATTATGAAAAAAAAACATAATAATCTATGTTATTTGTGAATTTAGATATTACTTGTTTAAATTGGTTTCCGTGACTTTTTACAGATCAATTATCGTGTAAAGGTCTGTATAGTTTACATATATGATAAATGTCTGTGATGTTTCATGCTGTCCCTGTGTTGTATGTTCTAAATGTTGTTTGTTACTTGTAGTTTAATGTGATGTTGTTGTGATAGGTTCTCACAGCGTTCTGCCATACTCTGCGGATCATCCGGCCGTGCGCTGCGCCCGGGTTCGCGTATGCCTGGCTCGAGGTAGTGGCGCACCGCGCCTTCATCAATCGTGTGCTCGCGGTAACACCACAGCAGAAGGTACAACTTGACTATTTTATCTAGAAACCAGGAGGTTGCTAGGTTTATAACTCATGTTCATCTCCCATTTGCTTACCAATAACGATATTACACGGTACTACCAAATTGGTTAAAAAAGTTAAAAGTCAAATGTACGTACGCATCACAGTAAAAACACTGAATGTATAAAATTTGGTTACATAATCCAAGTTTAAAAGAAAAACTTAGCCGTGTAATTTCAGAAAAATCGACGAATCTGTTTTCTGAATAAGAAGTAATGTAGCATCAAATGTAGGGTGATCCAAATAAACGAGCATTTATTTCTTCTAACTAACAGATAGAAAGTAAAAAAAAGTCTTCCCTAGAAGTGCGTGTGTAGACTTAGATCGCTCTTTATCGATTCCACCATAAAAATACACCATTTTCCTACTCAAATGTAATATAATATCATACATTTCACTCATATTATAAAGTCATTACACGAACAATCAGTGTTTTACTAACTATAAATTACTAACTTGAACTGAAACTGAAAAAAGAAATGGTTTAATTGAAATTTTTAATGTATTTTTAATCGAGAAACATATTATTTAAAAAAAAATGAACATTTTTATTTTAGATTTCTTTTTTTTTTCATTTTATTTTAAAAAACCCAATACAAATTAATCGCCAGAAACGCTTGAAACTGTCACACAGGCGTCTTCTATGACGAGATGCCGTTGCAAATGAACAACAAAATAAACACCACACAATCTTCTGTGTGAAATATGTTTGCTTTGCTAAATTCTGATTCCATAGCGATTTAACTTATCAAAAATTTCTAAAAACGGCTTAAAGCTCTCTTGTTCAAAAAAATATGTCTACAACAATGAATAATGACGTCAGGGTTACTCTCAAAAATATTTACCTCTAAAGTTTGTCTTTTTATGGTTCCCCGTACCCAAAGGGTAAAAAATGGACCCTATTACTAAGACTTCACTGTCCCTCCGTCTGTCTGTCACCAGGCTCTATCTCATGAACCGTGAGAGCTAGACAGGTGAAATTTTCACAGATGTATTTCCGTTGCCGCTTTAAAAACAAATACTAAAAAAAGAATAAAATAAATATTTACATATCCCATACAACAAACGTGATTTTTTTTACCGTTTTGTCTTGTGTTGTATAGATATGGTACGGAATCCTTCGTGCGCGAGTCCAACTCGCACTTGGCCGGTTTTGTTTATTGTTTAATTAGCTCTTGCTTCGCTGAAGGAAAACAATCGTGAGGAAAATTAACTTGGAAAGCTCGCAATAATAAGTACACTTTATGTTTTGTAACATTCGTCATGGATATTTAATGTAATACTAGCTGTTGGCCGCGACTTCGTTCGCGTGGACATTTTGATGTGCATGTGTAAGATCTAAAATAGCCTACGACCTATTCACAGACCTTCCAAATATACACAACAATTTCATAAGAATCGGTCAAGCCGTTTCGGAGGACTTCGATAACAGTCACTGTGACACGAGATTTATAAATAAACTTAAACGATTTTAATTTAAAGTATAGAGTCCCTAAATAAACCCCTACTCATTTATTTACCCCTTAAGTTTGGTCGCAAAACTACTAAGTTTAGGGAACCTTGAATAGCGTTTGCTACGGCGTGTCATAATGTTTTCTGATTAGTGTTCAAAGTCACGTGACTGAATAGCTAGTTTTTTGAAAATATTACTTATAAAATATGTGGTTTCTTGTTGGCTCCATAATGTATCATGATCCATCATAAGAAAATACACTCCAATCTGATTTATTTGTAGTCGACACAAGCCTATTGCCTGATCTCAATCAAACCAAACTGGACGTCAAAACCACAAACAGCACTTATTACCCTGAATTAGTAATGATTAGATCTAATGGTGCATCCACACTGCAGTTACTTTTTGTAGAACAACGTTTCCAAGTGTTACTGAGCAACATTCGATAAATAATAATACCAGCCCATTACTGTCCCACTGCTGGGCAAAGGCCTCCTCTCAAATAGAGCAAAATGTTATTGTTTTTGTTAGTATATGTTGCCGTGTTAAGAAATGTTGCCTAACTTTTGAAAAAAGTCAACACATGGTAACAATTGATAACATTGTTTGAGAATGTTGAATATTTGCACCAGTGATTCGTGCAGTAAGAATACTTAATAATGTCTCTCGGCGTTTAGACATATTTTCTTGCTCTTTGGCGGAATTTCAAAAGGTGACACTTAGTTTGTTGTCTACTATGTAATTTGTGTGTTTCTACCCTGACCCGTTACTTGGGACAGCTATTTATGACTACTTTTGTTAGCTTGAGTTTTACCTGTTAAAACAAATGTATGTGTTAATAATTAAATAAATAAATATAACCTCAACCCAGCAACATAAAATAACATCTGTTAACGCAATTGCAAATGTAAGTATCCGCTCCGCCATCGCCTGATCAAACGAAAGTTACTTTTTATGTTTGTTAAGTTATGTTATTGACGGTATGAACGCGATGAGTAACATTCAACAAATAGTAACCAGTAGCCACAAAAGTTACAGATAGTTACCTAATGTGTCTGTGTTGCATAGTGTTGCTCCACATAAGTTAACTTCGGTGTGGATGCACCATAATATTACATAATATTCGAATTAACTAGTAGTCCAGAAGACACAGGAAGTAAATTTCTAGTGCTTTCTATGCGTGTCCTATACAAATTGCAATAGAAATCATAAATATTTTGAATGGACTGTCATAATGCAAGAACTATTTCCTTAATTAAAGCTACAAATACTGTAGCTCCTGCAGGTCAGAAGCGCATATGAACCGTGGGTAACCTGATGAGCTGAGCAAGTGCGCCATTCATAGGCACACCTTTTCTGTTAAATTGATAATATGTTCTCTTTCTTTTCTTTTAGCTAACTTGCGGAGGCCAGGCAATTAAATTCACTATCTTTTTGTGTGTATACTTGAGCGGCCTAATTATTAGAGATGGGCCAAATATGTGACCGGATTTGCGGTTCAACTATTTGTACAGTATATTCCGGCTCAGATTAATGCAACACTAGTTCTTAAACACTTACAAATTGCATAACAACTTCACATCATCCATCCCTCACATCATAATTCATGCTTACGCTTAGCTGATAAATGATTTTTAAACAATTATTGTTAACAGTTCATGTCCCAATGGCCGGCATTTGGGCATCATCTGTCAACCGAACATAAGGCCTATCTCTATTAATTTGAATTAGATTTTTACACCATAGTGAGGGTTGTTCCTCGAAATCACGTAGTTTGAATTGCTCTATATTCATAGACAAGTTAAATGCTGCTGCCGCAAAGAGTTTGCTTTTGGAGCTTACAGATTTGCTTTATTCTTGTATGTGGAGGAGGTATTAGTTAAGCTACAATAAAGATCAGAATGACTCAAAAAATAAAAATAAAAACTTGGAAAATTCCCTGGTGGGTGCAAGTTCGCTTTGTAAGCTTAGCCTGCAATTAAATCATTTCATCAGTCATGCTTCATCGTTTGTCGTACTGAGGGCGAATTTTGGTATTACTTACCTCAAAATTGTAATATTGTTATGTTCTGAATATGATTAATTGATATTAGAAATAATCTGGTATAAATTTCCTGTAATTTAAAAATAAAAAAACAAGGCGCAGAAAATTAAATACAGGAAATAAAGTCAAAATTCAGTTCAATATCAAAAAATCGAAAAGAAGCAAGAACTGCTAGTATTTAGATGATTTGATTGACAGTGGTGCATGTGCGTTGCATGCAATTTGTGATGAATGCGGCACACCAGGGCAACTGTTGTGCGGCGATCATTGTGTGCTGTGATCCAATTGCTGATTTCTTTGCAGGGCTGGGGGATGTACTCCACACTGCTGATAGACCTGTTCAAATTCCTGGATCCGTTCCTGCGCAACACGGAGCTCGCCACTCCCGTCATGATGCTGTACAAGGGCACACTAAAAGTGCTCCTCGTCTTACTCCACGATTTCCCAGAGTTCCTCTGTGACTACCACTACGGTTTCTGCGACGAGATCCCGCCTAACTGCATCCAAATGAGGAATCTCATCCTGTCCGCGTTCCCGCGCAACATGCGGCTCCCCGACCCCTTCACTCCCAACCTGAAGGTGGATCTGTTGGCGGAGATCACCCTGCCTCCGCGCGCCGTCATTAACTACAACACCATCATCCCCGCGTCGCAGTTCAAGAAGGACTTGGACGCGTACCTGAAGGCCCGCGCGCCCGTCACCTTCCTATCGGAGCTGAGAGGCAACATGCAGGTATGCACACTTACTGACTAGCAGTCAAAATCAGCAGTCATCATTTATATGGACGAGTGCTGACGTGTGGCTTGTGGCAGGTGTTGAACGAGCCCGGCCGCCGGTACAACTGTCAGCTGATGAACGCTGTAGTGCTGTACGTGGGAACGCAGGCCATCGCGCACATCCGCGCCAAAGGACAGACACCCAACATGTCCACAATCGCACACTCCGCGCACATGGACATCTTCCAGAACTTCACCGTGGACTTCGACTTCGAAGGGCGGTAAGACTGACACGACACTCACAACTTAGTACAAAACTAGCACTAAGCCGTAAACATCACTACATAGTATAAAACAAAGTCGCTTTCTCTGTCCCTATATCCCTATGTCTATGCTTAAATCTTTAAAACTACGCAACGGATTTGCGGGTTTTTTTTTTAATAGATAGAGTGATTCAAAAGGAAGGTTTTAGTATATAATTTGCGGGCGGGCGAAGCAGCGGCCATCAGCTACTAGTGTATATTTGATACTAACTGCATGTTTAAGATAACACTATAGGACAGCTTAAGAGTGCTGGCAGATAGGGTCGCGAGTCTACCGTGGAAGCAACGGGACCACCAGCAGCACTAAGCTAGCTCAGACCGAAGCCAGAGCGAGAGAAGGCGAAGCGAATGCTTTTGTGGTGCAACCACAGAGGTCAGAAGCGGAAACTACAAGTTTTTTTAACAATTTCAGAGAATATAGTGTTCCAGAGGCAGTGGCAACAATGAGAAAAGAATAAGTACCAGAATCATGTAAATAACTGTGTTGGTAGAGTGTAGATCTTCGTTTACTGTACCTCTGCATGCCTGTTCATAAGCACCATCAATATTGTCAGTACACCTTACGCTTGGTGTTCGCAGGTACCTGTTCCTGAACGCGATCGCGAACCAGCTGCGCTACCCGAACAGCCACACGCACTACTTCTCGTGCTGCCTCCTGTACCTGTTCGCCGAGGCCAACGCTGAGGCCGTGCAGGAGCAGATCACGCGGATGCTGCTCGAGAGACTCATTGTGAACAGACCCCACCCCTGGGGTCTGCTGATCACGTTCATCGAACTCATCAAAAACCCCATCTACAAATTTTGGTCACATGAGTTTGTGCATTGCGCACCTGAGATTGAGAAGTACGTACCTCTTTCTGTTACTAAGTAATTATAGGCGCTATCGCATCGTCATTAACTTATTAACCGACCATGGAGTAGTATAATATGTACTATAAAGTGATAGAATTAGCATTCACCCTTTCGTGATGTGTCCGGGGTGCGTTTATGTTTGCACAGTCGTAACTTAACAAACGCAATGGCGATATAAACAGTGCCGATTTCGATATAACCGTTCACCCGCACATTATCACTACATTGCTTACAATCAATCCCATATAAATAAATAAGCCAGCCCCATTCATAGTCTAGTAGTAGAAACTAGACAGTACTAGTAATGTCATACTTAGACTACATACGTTAAATTAATAGACAGTATGTTTTAAATTCAGTCATTTAGTCAATTATGGTAACTCATGGGCATAAAAGGGGTGAAATAGTTATTTCTATCAGAATGAGGCTGGATGCACTGAGGGAGAAACATTCTGAGCGCATGTAAAAGGTTTTACTCTGATTGAAGTTTAAGCACATGAAATATCAATTTATTGCTGCATGCTTGGAGAAGCATTTTGGCTTTCCTTTATAGTCGAGTGCAAGTAGAGAACAAAGAATCCACAGACGAAGTTTTTACTCAATAGATTTTATAGGAATGTGTGGTATTGAGTTTCTGGACGTTAAGGCATTATGTTGTGATTATCTCAAAATGTTGCCTGTAAATCAACCAATTTATTTAAAAGTTCGGAACTGTGACCCATGTAGATCTGATGATAATGTATCGCACATGACCTAACCAAACTCAGATAAAACCAAAATATCCATATTAAACCATTTTTAACCATCAACCAACAAAAGTCACAGACTTCCGAAATTTTGCACTGTTTAGAAAAATAATGAAGGAAACAGGTTGTGTTATTTACAAAAAAGTTTTGTTCAATCTATAGATCTGTAAAATGCCGAATTAATTTCTTTATCGTTGAAAATTGAGTATCCAAACAATTTATAATTCAATTACTTATTGATATTTTAATTAAATAATTTGCGGTCATTGAATCTTAGTGAAATAAAAATCAATTGACTACAAACTTCGTGGGAGGTAAAACTGTCTCGACTATAATGTCTTTTGTCTTGTCATTACCTTTCGATTTATGATGTTCGAGGCAGATTTAAACGTCTTCTGCCCCCTTTAACTCGTCTGATTGAATGTCATCTCAATAAATAACTAATCAAAACTTTTAACATGTTCCGAATGAATAGGAAAGCACCGATCTTTAGTAAGGGAAGTGTACTTGTAACGTGTGAACTCACACCAAACTATTCCTAACAAAACAAACTAATATGAATAGTGGAGACGTGTAAATCTGCCTTCAGATACAAATTGCATAATAATTCAGTACAGGTTAAGATAATCATGTTTTTCTTTTTTTATTGATAGTGCTATCCGACTTCACCTGGAGCGGTAATTAGCCCCCCTTTTATAAACGCTCGTCGTGTACCGATTGAAGCCATACATCTCATGTTTAATTTGTGTTGTACTTTAATTTTAATCCTCCCCTTTTGGTATAACGATAAAAAAAAAACTAACTAGTCTACAATCTCTTACGGCAAGCATCCTTGCAGTTAGAAATTGAGCAAATATTAAAATTCTGTATGGCCCTCGGTCAGTAACCGTCGGAGCACATTAATACCTACTAGTATTATTTTAAAGGACTGTCGCAATTATACAGTGGTCAGGCGTTCTCTGTGATTTATTCAGTTTTTCAATCCATAATCGCTATGATTAGTCCACGACGCATGCTCGCTAGACAGTCTTATACGTTACAGAACGATCGCTATCTCGCACACGTCCGTATACCGCTGACCACTTTCTGGTTGCGCGTGCTCCTTTAATAGGGTGAGATTCCAATAGGCAACAAATCATAACTCATTAGTAAATTTTTTCGTGTTTGCTTCCCTCTGCCTCATGGAGTTTCACCCTAAAGCTGATTCCAAAGCAACGATTATGTTAATGCGGCCGCTCGGTGGCGCAGGTCTGGTGAGTGGATGGGTTACATAGTATCGCATCAGACGGTCATGCTCATGACCCGCTATGAGCGATATTTCGAGCTGCCGAGGTAGCAATGTAATCCATGCGACTCGAGCTTGCTCCACTAACCGACCGCGTGACGTAATCTTTGAACTGGAATAAGCCAAAGGCCGAGACTACAAGACGACGTTGCCAGTTCGGTTCCGATCTCCAGACATCCGCTGGTTGTCCAAATTATTGGTCCTGCTCGAAAATGTCTGGATACCGTAGCGTAACCGGCTCTCGTCTAGTCCCTGGACCTAAACTGCTGTATGGGAATGGTGACGGCCAATATCAATTTAAACTAATTGTCATCATAATATTGTAAATAGTATAATTACCTGTAAATAAATTAATTAAAAATGGGTCGTCAGCCTATCCCTTATCTAGTAAACTAGACATTGCTATGCGCGTATGAAGACTAAATCAATCGATCGATTTGAATGGCAGACTGAATATTCAACTTTTATTTGACTTTGTTTCCTATGCGCGATGTGCAGCGTAACTAACAAAACTAACAGCTGTACTAACAAAACAACTTTACGTGTTTATTGATTTGTACTGTGGTCTAAGGTATTTATGTCTCTATACATTGAACTCGGCTGATTTTCTTAGCGTTCATGCGCACACATGTACCTCAAACACGTGTGGTTTAGCGTTCTTATCGGCCCACTGAGCTAGCTTTCATGCGCGCCTAGCTTTACTTAGTTTTGTTTTAATTTTCGAGCCCAATATAATTCACGCGTTGGAACAACGGGAGTTTTATTTTAATATATGGTAAAGAATGTGAAGCCAATTTTACGGATTGTTCAGTTTCAAGATTATTGTTTTATTCTGATTTCGCGTGAATTATGTATTTTTTTGGAATAGGAGTACCTAGGCATTTCAGGATATTATGTCGATGCAAAAATACTTGTTTGGTTGTCCCAGTGTGCAAAAAAGAAGTGGCTCCAAAGGAAAGGGGTCGCAGAATATTAGCATCTTCTGATAACTTCACTTTGCAACTACCAACATGCATTAATACCTGGGACAAAACTAACCTTGACTAATGTGTATGTTTTTAGGGGGATGCCATTTTTCTCTTCTTTATGCAATAATAACACCTTTAAAATACAGTGATGTAGTGAAATATTCTGGAATATTAAATTCAAAAAACTTGAATTGCACGAATGGCATTCCCTGTTTTTCTTTTTTGCTGCTCTGGATTACGTAAGTTAACATTACATCACTTCATGATAGGGAAACATGGAATATCAAATAAAGCCATTCATTACAAATGGTACTAACAGTAACTAATTGGGCTTAAATGTTTCTAGATGGTGTCGCTTTTGCGTACGCACTTAATTTTAGTTTTCTTCGATTTTCATTTAAACTAGCATTACATAAAATCTTTTTGACATTACCATGCCGTTGCGTGTAAGTGGCGCCATCTAGCGTTAGGTTGATGAGTAGTGAGCATGCTTGTTTCTTGCGCAACATCACTTCTATGGGATTCTAACATTTCTTTTTGGCCAGGCTCTTTGCGTCAGTGGCGCGTTCCTGCATTGTAGACAAGACTGGTGCGGGAGGGGGCGAACGGGAGATAGCCGAGTAGCGTCGCGCCAATTGGGAGTCTGTCCGGCATAAGCACATGTATAAAGGCTATGCTGAGAAAGGTATGTTGAATCTTGCAATTACACTAAAGGCGACTAATTAGCAAATCTATTTGTGGTGGTTCAAACTTCGTTTGAAATGCTGTTAGAATAAAGTTCTAATCAGCTTGCACTACAAAGTGGTTTTTACGTCAGTCACTGCGGGCCGAATAGTGAAATGAAATGAGTGGTTTTTTGCGATTTACAAAAAATCTATTGATTGGACTAAAAAAAAACCACTATCATGCTAATATGTTGCTTGTAGAATTAGCCAAAAAATCAGAATGATCGCATGTATTTTAGTATGGTTTTTACTCGTTAAAAGATTTTTTTAGAGATAAGTTCGTGATTTTTTATCGAGTAAAATTAGTTGTATTATGTTTTCAAAACACTATCATACTAGCATATATCCTGAAGAATATCATATATTTTTCTGGTTTTGTTTATTGCAGTGAATCATATGCTTTTTTTGCATTATAAAACTCGCGTTTAGCTCCTGTTCTCCCCTTAAATTAAGAACCCAAATTATTTCAGACACGGATTAGTAGTCCTTTTTTTCAATAATTTAAATAACTGCCTCCTTATTGTTAGCGCTTTTATGAAATACCTACGTATCGTTCCAGGCTTCCAAGGCGAGGCAGGACCGAGCCAGCCGCCGCAGCCACAGCCGTCCACTTCTGGCCAGCCCCCCAAACAGCCGTTGCAGTGGAACAAACTGTTTCAAAAGAAGTAAATCAGTGATGAACAATTTTATTGTAAATATATTTATATTGTAGTAGTGAACTTTTGTAAATGAATCGATTGATTTTTGACATTATCTCGGGTCAGTCCAAACATCTTAAGATGATTATTTAAATCATTTTATAATTTTGCCTCCTAAAATTTACCTTTAGGTAATTTTTGATCGGAGTTAGAATTGTCTACACAACCTGGTCCCGGCGTCGATTTCGATGTAAGTAGTTTTCTCTCAAGTACTCTGTTTAAACAAATTCAAGGAATAAAATTGAATTCCATGACACTTTAGTTTTTCGACGTCCTGACTAGGTTGCCAGATCAGGACATGCGTCGGCTTATGTCAATAATCAATGAATATAAATAGTATACATATGGAATGTCTGCGCGAATGTCTACAATGTCTACGAGAATTCGCTAGTTTGGTGGTCGAATCACAAAATTTGTTGTATTATTAAGTAAGTAGTGTATAAACAGCGTGATCTCTGAAGGTCGAGCCTCTATCGTAGTGCCACTGTTAAACGTGCAAACGTTACATAGTAACAATTACTTCTTCGCTCTTTACTCGCACATGTAAATTGTTTTAACCATTTTTCAATTTCCTGTACAAAACAAAATTTAAAATTTTCTTTAAAACGGTTCATATAATAATAACCAAAGCAATTTAATTACAAATGTAACCAAATAAAATTTCTATTTTAATAATAATATATTATATTCAAATTTCAATTAGTATTTAAATTTAAATGAGGATTTGAATGCAGTTGGCTAACTGAAAGTGCTTCATTATTTCCTTTTAAAAGTGTAAGACTATCGTGAGTGATATAGAATTCAGCTTTGTGACATAATTATGACATTGTACAATTCTTTGTAACGGGAGAAATTGTCACCTAAATTGGTTTTTTGTAAAGACTGTCTAAACAGATTGCAGGTTTGCTTACTGAAGGTTTCGATGAAGCCCGCAGTGACGGCCCTACTAAACACATAAACTCGGACTATTCGCGATTTGTCAACATGGCGTGGCTGCATCGCCGCCTCGCCGTGGCAGCGCACAGGACGAGACGCGCCGCGCCGGCTCCGCTCTAACGTATAACGTTGTGCACTAGCCCTCACGCGCGCGGTACCCGCGACCCCTCTACCCAGGACTTGTACCTAACCTACTCAATATAATAATAAAATTTACACCACTGGTGTTTGACAAATAAAATAAAAGAAAGGAAACGAACAATTTTACTACATGATAATTTTTCAGTAATAGAAATACAGTTTTAAGTGGATTCTTGATGTTGTTCTACAAAAATACTTATTCAAGAAAAGTAATGATCAATTTGACGAAATAATTAATATGTTTCAATAGTAATAGTTATGCGGTTCAAAGTGGATAGTTGATGGTGGACGTTTTATAATGCGAATGTAGTGATCACTTGGCGTGCAGCGGGTGGCATAGGTCCGTAACATTTACGCGACGTTGTATTCACTCGTGTTGGGTGTCTTGTGCGGCTGGACGCTAGATCAATAAGCTGCATAATATTCGTCTCGCGACCAGACTCACAACACACACAACTCACTTATTTTAAGTCAAATTACACTAAGTGATACAGAGCTAGCTCGTCGAAGTAAGTAAATCGACTGATTAAAAGTAACCGCTAAATCGATTGTTAGTTTTAAAATTGTGTATTTTTAATTCGACACGTAACTTGTAGTTCTGATTATGAATTATTATGATCGATTTAATTATTGCATGGGTTGGATTAATTGTAAAACATTTTAGTGTTAATTATAATATTGAATAAGTTTTGATGAGCGTAACTTCACGTTGTCAAGTTTTTCTAGGTGTGATTTGAACGTAATAATTATGAAATAGTAATGCACTCACCGGTGGGGCAGTCGCGCGTCGCTTGTAGCGCGCAGCGACCGTGACCACGTCTCACTTCACCGGACTAAGCATATTAGATGTATTGCTAAAATTAAAACTTCACGATTAAGATAATATGTAATCACCTTTTTCTAAAGTGTTTAACAAAAGTATTTTTCCATCAAACTGTTATTTTATTACTTCCCCGAATCTGTCTAAACCCTTTCTAACGACATGACAATCTAATGGTGGTTTCAATCATGGACGTATCTGGACTTGGCATACCTACAAGAAAAACGTGGATACCTACACTTTATACTGGAGGATAAAATGGCGGCTAATAGGGCAGCCCATATCGATATTTCTCTACAATAACATCGATAAAAGATTATGAGAATGTTTTCATAGTATCACGGTCCAATATCAACGGTTAGGTATTTTTAACACACTTTTCTTTGCTTCACTTGTAGGTAATATAGGTAGGTAACTAACAATAGTACATTATGGTACAAGTGTGTAATGTTGGTGATTACCGCTGAGGCGTCATTGAGACCCGAGGACGGTAATCATCAATACACACGTGTATCATACGACGTTTTTCAACACACTTGTGAATAAAATAATACTAAAAAATCATTTTATTTATTAGATACAAATTTATTTGTACTATTGAACACAATCTTTTTTGTATCGAAACTTTATTTTTATATACGCTATCGAAATTAGCAGGCAGCCTTGTAAGTAAAACAAATAACCAATATAGAACCATAATATAGCATTATCGATACATGCATGCACTACTCTATCCCTACAATAACAAGAAAATGATTTCATGAATTACAAATATTACTGTTGTTAATAGAGGCAAATGGGAAATTAGGTGAATGCTTTACTGTTGAAACTTTTCAACAAATGCAGAATCTTTTGTTTATTAACTAAATATAAAGAGAATACAACTGAAATTAAGTACGTACTGGTGCAAAGTTATGTTCGGGTGATTTCCGCTTCTTCTAAGGCCACATCCGATTATATTGCAACTGGGCATCTTGCAATTGACGATTTCCACTATAGAACCGAGTTAAAACGCACTAACACAGCAAAATTACTCCAAAATTCATAATTTTAACCACAGCTCAAGAGCATTTGACAGTTGACGTACCCCAACTTTGTTACCAAACAGTGGAGGATAAAATGGCGACCCGGCCGCAAATAGGTATTTCAATGACACTAGGAATGAAGGGTTCCCATTATAGTAACTGTCAGAAACACTGTTATCCTTTTTTACTTACGCAAAATTATTAAAGTTAAAAAGAGATGACAGTATTTTTATGATTTCGGTGTCGATATGCCTCATATTTGTATAACTGTTGTTTCTATAGTCAAACATTTCAAGTCCAGATATGTCCATGGTTTCAATTCACTTGAACCTTCACTATTTGCGGGACACATACACGAACAAAACTCTCGGCTTGTGCTCCATATACCTAGGAGCAGTCTCACCATGTACGACACTAGTGCAAATAGGGAATATGCACGTAATATGTTCTTCACTTAAATCAATAAAATACAGTACTATCAATCCAAGAAAAGTAAAGTTCAACTACTGCTTGTCGCACAAAAATAATATTAAACTCCTGCAATTTGCTACGACAGTTCAAACGTCCGTAGCTATCGCGGCCATGATGTGACGTCATTATCCACATTATTTTTTTTACCATTTGTATGTGCTTTAATCAAGTAAAAATTGCGATCACAATATTGTAATTAAATTTTAATGAAACTTAGCACTTTTCAAATAAAAGCGTTTTTTTTTGACACAATGAACTTTGACGTCAATACCGGCGTTATCGAGGACGGTGTGTTTTGACAGTGCGTTCAGTTTCACCAAAAACATGCTACTTAAAACAGTAAAATAAGTGATGTATTAGAAACTTAAATAAGTGTACCACAATGTTTTTATGCGCCAATACAAGGCATTTTTCATAAATAAAAAGAGTTTTGTATTTCATCACCATACCCAGTACCAATAGTGTGGGGTACATCAAAGGGTAGAATGGGTATGCCCTATACTTTCTTGTACAAATGGCGCGTGAATTTGTTCTGGACTCGCTCCAATTTCACTGAATACTTAGCCTTATGCTCTATATGACAGCACTATGTTCCAGATGACTCTCGACTGACTACTGCGTCATACAGAACTGATGGCCGTGATGCCGTAAAGTCTCACGTCTGCCTCAGAACAAACCCCAATGTCTTTTTGCACATCTTAGTTATATGACTGTGAAACATCAGTTCAGGAGTGAAAACAATAGGTCACGCCACAATAGTGGCGATAAATCCCCTCTTTGAGGAGTGGCTGGAGAGACGCCACGGCGTTCTCACTTTCCGCCTGACGCAGGTTCTTACCGGACACGGATGTTTCGGTAAGTTCCTGCACCGAATCATGCGGGAGGAGACGCCCGGGTGCTTCCATTGTGAGGATCGACCGGAGGACACGGTGCAGCACACTGTGGGAGGTATGCCCCGCTTGGGCGGAGCACCGCCGTGTCCTCGAAGCGCGGCGATCGGCGGCGGCAACCTCTCGCTCCCGGCCCTGGTTCAATCCATGGTTAGGAGCGAGACGGAATGGGACACCACCACCTCCTTCTGCGAAGCAGTCATGCTAGCGAAGGAGGTGGCGGAACATGAGAGGGAGAGAACCTTACGTTCCGGCCGCCGCGGGAGACGCCCCGGGCGTCGGGGGCCACGTGATGGCCCCTGGCCACCGTAGGCGCGGGCCTGTGGACGAGGAACTATGGGCTAGCTCGCCGTCCGTCCGTCTCATGCCGACAGGCCGTGTCGACGGCGCGTTCGTGTTCCACGCGCGCAAGGGCCGATGCCTGCTGCCTACTGTTCGCAAGAGATACTGTGGCCCCGGAACACAAAGGGCGATGAAGAAACATGGATGGGTTTTAGTCAGTAAAAGTCTGACACTCCCTCCTGCTCCGCCCAGAGCGGAAGGAGTCATTTGATGATTTCCTATCCGAAAAAAAATACAAGGAGTGAGAACAATCCCTAAATCTCGTAGGTACCTGCGTGACTCGTTGCAAACAGAAATCTGCGAATGACAAAGATCCATTTTTGCCGACTTCTGGTAAATTGTTTATCATGATTATAAATTCCAGAGGCTCCATGTTGCTGCCTTGACTCACCCCAGACCAGGTGTAATACGGACCGGATTCGCAGCCGTTGTAGGCAACGTATTGCTGTCTGTAATGCTGCATGTAGATGCTCAAGAACTGAAATAGATGTGGTGTGCAACCGATTCCTGCTAACTTACGTAATAATAATACTAGCTCAAACGTGATTTGCTCGACTTTTAGCAAGATTATTCAAAAACGCATGCATGACCAGTTTTGAAACTTTGTATGGTTATTAGTAGCGTCAAGACAGACCGAATACAGTTTTCAGCGAGCTTATACCTTGTCTCATTTAGGCGCTGCGATGTTTTTTCGAGTTTTCATTAAACCGCGATAATTTGGAAATTATAAATATTTTCTTAAATCTAATTGGAGTAGAACTACTCGTGTATGTTTATTCTACAGGGGCACATGCAATTGTTTTAGAGATATACGATTCTGCAAAACGTTACTCCAGCAGGAAATGCAATATCTCGAAAACCTGACGGGGCACACATTTTATTTTTGGGGGCACATTTTGGCACTAATATAAGCTACAAGGCAAGGCCATGCACAATGTTTCTCTCCGATCATTCGTTTAGAATTTTCGTGCTGGAAAAACTTCACCCCAGCAGGAATCGCTTTTTACGTTTTTTTTTTCAAAACGACAGGTCTTTTTCACATTTTCCTGCTGGGGTAACGTACACCAAAAAGAATGGGACCTCTACTAAGCTCCGTTTAAGAGAACTGCGTGGCCGCGCGGTTCTCCATGTGCGGACCGCGCGGCCATAGCATTTAAGTGCTGTAGGTCGTGAAATCGGAACATTTATACTGTCTACATTTTCTTCGAAATCGTATCAGTGGTTAGCAAAAAGAATGGGACCTCTACGAAGAACTGCGTGGCCGCGCGGTTCTCCATGTGCGGACCGCGCGGCCCTTTAAGCCTTTATAACTTTCTGAATATTGGTTCTACGAATTTGCGACTTTAATTGTTAGTGTTTAACAAATTCTTTGACGAAGTCGTTTTTTTTCTACGACACTGGCCGAGAAGTCGAAACGGACACGAAAAATGGGATACAGACCCACCGTACCCCTGGTGGTACGGCGGGTTTTTTAAAGTTAAACAATGCCACCAGGTAATAGTGTTGTATTTTTTAATCTGCGTTGTTCTTTGGCACCGGGCCGTAGGCCGACGAAGGAGGCCCGGCACTTCGGGAACAGAAGTGTGTGTTTAATATGCGAGCGAAGCGAGCGCGCGTTTTGGAGTCGTAGCAGGTTCTAAATTTCTAAAAGTGGACCACCGGCAAGAAGAGGTTCACCTAGGTGGACCACGGGCAATTTTTACTAAGCAGTCATGCTAAGTAAATTTTCAAATTAGCATCATGTAGACTAATCTAGAGTAGGTACCTAGACGTAATTTGACGGTGAACGTCAGAATGGCTGGTTGCCTGTAACGCTCCGCGTCAGGCTGGTGACCAAAAATTGCTATCTATTTGCTACCCATTGCTACCTATAGTCAATTAATTGCTACCTTACTTGGAAACAAAATAAAGGGACTTCAAAATGACCAGTCATTCTGATATCAGGATGGCTGGTCAACTCTCCGTTTGCGTAAACTATGCACATTCGTGTTATTATTTCATTTGAATAATTGCTACCTGATTGCTACCCTCACGTCTTTCAATGTCCACCTTGTAGCTTTAACAAATAAAAAACTATGTTCGGGCCTCACTTTGCTGTTCGCAGTTTCGTCTTTACCTTTCTATTTGGTCTGAGATCCAGAGGTAGAAAAAGGAGCCTTTTTGATAAATGTTTTTTCACAGGATAAGCATGTTAAACATTTAAAAGCTATAACTTTTAAATATCTTGAGCCTCTAGGGGCAGCTGCTACCTCCTGGCGACGCCCATGACAGAATTGAAACTAAATATACAACTAGAATGTTTAGTTTTAATTCCATCAAACTAGTTCAAGCTTGGCTAATGACGTATTTGGTCCGGTTCAGGGGGGTGGGGCATTGCACCCATTGCCCCCCCCCCCCCCCTGTATCCGCGTCTGATCTCCATGTCTGTTTCTAAACTGTGCCTGTTGTGGCTCTAGTGGTGGAAACAGTTGTACATGGGTACAGTCAATGGCTCACAATATGTCTGGGAGGCCAAATTTTCGCTGGTACCCCGTTGCCACAGTCGGCCTTCCTGCCTCAGTGTTCGGGAACAGGATCCATCGTGGTTTCAGTCTGAAACACCAGAAGTTTGATGACCTAGAAATTGAAGTTGATGAGTTAGACCAGCGGTCGGCAACCTTTTGGCAGGCAAGGGCCACAAGGTGGCATGATAAAATTAAAAAAAAAAATACGAAAAGGCCTTTGGAAAATCGAGTTTTATGTAAAAACTACTGCATAAATCAATTACAAATAAAATTTATTGAATTCTTCGATAATTGTAAAGTTCCGACTTTGTTTTGGAAATTTGACACTTTCTTATGACAAATTTACGCCCTAAGTTGCTTTAAAATTGGCAATAAAATAGTAGATTATTAACCAAGGGGATAAGGCAAGTCTTCTGTCGCGGGTGACGATTTAAATCGCGAGCGTAACGAAGGACTCGAGGTTTACTCCTGAGCGTAGCGAGGGTGTTAAAAACTTAAATCACGAGCGAAGCGAGGGATTTAAGACGAGTCCTAGGTGTAGCGAGGGATTTAAGTTCACCCAAGAAGACAGCTTAATCACCGAGGAAAATACTCTACTTTTCGTACCATTTGCGAAAAAATTAACAATAATATTATGAGATAAGCATTTTAGAACATTAACTTATTTATAAAAGTAAATTAAAATACACTTAACGTTTATGTATTTGAAGACAATTGCACCCATTGCCCCCCCCCCCCCTGAACCGGACCAAATACGTCATTAGCCAGGCTTAGTTCAAGCTTGGCTAATGACGTATTTTTTAGTTTTAAGTATGACGGAATTGAAACTAAATATTCTACTTGTATATCTTGTCATGGGCGTCGCCAGGAGGTGGCAGCTGTCCCTAGAGGCTCAGGATTTTTAAAAGTTATAGCTTTTCCTGCCTGATGCCATCTACCTCTGGATCTCAGACCATATAAAAAGGTAAAGACGAAACTATGCCATGCGAACAGCAAAGTGTGCCCGGTTTCCTAAGTATGTTGTGCATTTATTGAGGCATAGTTTAATTGTAGTTTGATGTAAATGTGTGCTTGTGAGCGTGTATGAACAGAGCGAGACGTAATTTGCGCTGGCCTCACTTTATTGTTCGCAGCGCTATATCTTGATTTTTTACTTGGTCTGAGCTCTGGTTTGGCACTCCTATTGGATTTTGCATGATCGATCAATATAGACAGAGCCTGTAATAAATTAGGAGCCCCTCCGCGCCTGATAACACAGCTTCTTCAAATACTGTGGTTTTATGTAAAATTTCCGTAAAATGTATTTTAAGTTACCTTAAAGTTTTAAGTTTAACTTAAATTAATCACAGTATCTTAGTTACTGGGTTTAAGATGCCTGCGAAGCTTGCTGTTATTACGTTTTAACCCAGTATGTGTACAGTTACTGTGTCGTAATACCACTAGAGTTCCTGTCTTTAAATGGTTAAAAAACAGTAACAAGTAAAACTAACCTAGAACACAGTAACCTATCAATTACTGAGTTTTAACTTAAAAAAATAAGAATTTTGTTCCTACTTTATAATACATTAGCTGATTTAATTAAATAAAAAACGATAATATATAAGTTCTATAAACACTGAATTGAAGCTTTGTTAATTTTACAACATTTACAAATGTCATTTTCAACCTAACTTAAATGTTTTGCCTATTACAAAACGATTCCGCGTTTTTTTAAAATGGTATTTTCGGAGTTACATTAGAGTTGTTTTCATTGACGAGGGCAGAACTACAACAACAAATTGCTTTAACAAACGTGGTTTGGCCAATATAAATATTTTGCTCTTGCCAACGCCCAATACCCCTTTGTTCAGTGTGCAGAACTATCATTGAACAAAGAACCTGCAAATTATTAGTCATTGCTAGATCCACTAATAACAACCTTATTAGTGGATCTAGCAATGACTAATAATTTTAACTTTTATTTTTACGAAGAAAGGAAGGCGAATTACCTAGATTGAACCAAGTTTAACGAAAACAGGCAGACCCTGTGATGTGCTAGGAGACAGATCCTCGCTCAGCTCCTGGCACAAAAATTGCACCATCTCTTTGGTTACCGAGGGGATACGTTGTGTGCATCGACAGGTCAACGCCTTTGAAAAGAGAAGATGGGTCTGATGGGTCGCAGCTGGACTTAAAGCGTGATGACCTTAAAGTTATACCCTACAACTTTGTCAATGATGTTCTGACATGTCCGCTTTGTGCTCGGAGTTTTTCGGCCAAAGTTTGATATGCTAGCCACTTGAGAGCACATGAAAGAGCAGCACACCAAAGCCTAAAAAGCCATCGAAAGCAGCCGCTGTGACATAAGTGACTACTTACTCATCCTCAAAATATTACATCCGCGGATGAAACGTTACCCTTTTAAAATTGTAAGGCGACGAATCATCCGCAAGTTCGGATTCAATGAGTCGTCGCGTAGTTAATATTAATGTGGTCATATCGGCCAAATAGACAAACTTGGACGGGGGATTTTTTTGATTTTGTTTTTCTTTTTTATTAAATAAAAAGTTCATGCATTATAAAGCGGCGGAAGGAGAAAAGCTGGCGGCGGGGGAGGGGGGAGAGGTGGGACGGGGTATATATATATATATATTTTCATTACTCATACTCTGAAAGTAGGTCTGAAGTTGCCTGAGTAGCGGGTTGAAAGTAATACTTTTCAGCCCTAGGGAGAATCGCTTTCAACTGACAACTGTCAAATTATAAAAAAAAACAGTTCATTTTTCTATTGAACCATGTTCCAACTTGCTATACAGCCACGATGTAAAATTGTAATAACATAAATTTAAGTATTAATATATATTTTTAAATAACTTTATTTTAATTAAGTTTCAACTATTCCTTTAAAATAACATAGATTTGGGCAAAATATTTACCATTTTTTCGATGATGAAAATGAACAATAGGTGAGGCTGAATAGCAGGCCGGCCACAGAAAAAAAAACAAAATAGGCGGGAAAGCGGCAATCCGATCTTCATTTTTTTTTTTTTTTTTACTTTCCTTGTATTCGTAATGAAAAGCACAGTGTTTACCTCGGGTTAAAGACTTATTTAGTCCCTCGAACTATTAGCGCCCTCGCTGCGCTCGGGCACCAAACCCCGTCTCGGGACTAAATAAGTTACTTTCACCCCTAGGATAACAATGTACTATTTTGGACACGCCTCCTTTCCCCAACCACTGCAAGAATGACAAAGACGAGCACCAGCAGAGTTATTACATAGCGTAGCAGTAAGTTATCCAGTGGCTATCAAGCTTCGGTTGTACCCCGAACTTTGATGCCAACCGTGAATGTCATAATATTGGTATGACGTATCACACTGAGTGGATATCACTTTACGGTGACTAACAGACATACATAATACGAAACTAACCTTTTGACAATTAATTGATGGACATTGAGCCCAGTTACTATCATTTCGAGCTGTCAACAGAGATACGTATCAGCCCTACTGAAAGGCGTTGTTATAGTCAAAGAAACTTGATGCCGAGGTAATCCTGACGAAAGAAGCGTAAATGCAATAAGTATTTCTATGAATAGTTTAGATAGAATCGATCTCAACAAAAGGAGCTTTTCGTAATGTAAAGAATAGAATAAAATAGATCATATCTTATGAGATATGGTCTTGTATTGCGAACTTATAGATATTTTCATACTCTGAAAGTAGGTCTGAAGTTGCCCGAGCAGCGGGTTGAAAGAAATACTTTTCAGCCCTAGGGAGAATAATTTCAACTGACAACTGTCAAAATATAAAAAAAAATTGTTCATTTTTCTATTGAACCATGCTCCAACTTTCTATACAGCCACGATGTAAAATTTAAATTACAAAGTTAAGTATTAATTCAAGAATAGATATTTTTTAAATAACTTCATTATAATTAAGTTTCAACAATTTCTTTAAAACATAGATTTGGGCAAAATATTTACCATTTTTTCGATGATGAAAATGAAAAATAGGTAATGGCTGAATAGCTGGCCGGACATAAAAAAAAAAACAAAATAGGCGGGAAAGCGGCAATCCTATCTTCATTTTTTTTTCAAGTTGATTCATGTTTTTATTTTTACTTTCCTTGTATTCGTAATGAAAAGCAGTGTTTACCTCGGGCGCTCGAACTATTAGCGCCCTCGCTGCGCTCGGGTACCAAACCCGTCTCGGGACTAAATAAGTTACTCTCATGCAACAACAATGTTCAATTTTTTTAAATAAAAAAATCATTCATTTACATAGGTATCGTGGATCGAACTAATAAAATACTTATAAGTAAGTACTTATAAGAATCGTTTTTTTTTAAGAACATAATTTTTTATACTGGATACTCAAAATAATACTTAATAATCTAATTTACATAAATAAATGGCAGGTTAGGTTAGGTTACTGTTTTACTGCGAAAACAAGTCGTCGTAGTCCGGAATCTGAAGTGGCGTACGAGCATGAAGGTTGATTTCTTTCAGTCTCTTCCTGCTGGTTTGGTCGCTATCAAGGACCTGTGTATTCACAACGCTTTGATTCGATTTTCGATTCGGAAAGTCGTATGTCTATCTGTCTCGATTTCGTAATGTCAAAAAAAGATAGACACGACTTTCCGAATCGAAAATCGAATCGAAGCGTTGTGAATAAGGGGCCTGATGTACCTAATTTTAAAACCAATTGCCCAGCTGTGGCGTTTGGTTGTCTTCTCGCCGTAGGTACTTAATTTGTAAAAATCGTTCTTGTCTGGCGGTGGCTACCTGAATATTCCGAGTGTGCCGTTCAACCATCTCGCCAGTATCCCTGTAACAGACCATAAATAATCTCTCTAAGACGCTATGACGGCTGGTCGGCTGCCAAAAGTAATCGGCAACAAAATGCATTGGCACGCACCCATCATCATCCCTTCTCTGGATAAATGTCGGTGGTCCGTGTAATATTTAAAAACATAAGTACCTAATTTAGTTACTTATTTAATGAGTGAAAAAAGTCACAAACACATAGGTACCTACATAAAAAGGAAGTTTTATCGATGGATAGTTCATTTTATTCTAAGTTACCGCCGCTAAGTCATGTTTTAAAGAATTTATAACACATTTGCTCCTATGGGTCTCTTATTTCACCAATTTCAATATCGTAATGTGGGTGGGGCTCAAAAAAGACGTACTTCTTGAAAAAATTTCGCGGTCACCTGTTTGTCCCTAAATTTTAGTATGTCTAAAAAAGTTTTTTTGAAGAATTTTATTTTTTGCATTAAATTTAAAACATCACAAAGGGATGGGTGTAAATAAAGTAGGTACACAAAACTTCAAGATTCACAAAATTATAGTTCATCAAACTTTTGATATTTTTTTTGCTCCATACAAAACATAAATGTCCCAGCGCCGTCCGTCAACAATGTTTGATTTTTTATTTCGTTGTTAATGTTATTTCTTTTTGTCTTTATTGTTAGTATGGGAGTTAATTTAAAGTACTTTGTCAGAAAATCTAGCAAAATATTACAATTACTTAAAATACAACAAATTTAAAAAATGTCCGTTAAAATCTTCTAGTGTGTTACAAGTAGGTAATGTGTTGCTCGGTAACTTTCGTATTTTAGTCATAATCCCACCAGAACTTGTTTTGTAGGGTGGCAGCACCATTTAGCAACAGCTATCAAATGTCAATTTAATGTCAACCCTTTTAGTCTACCCACAAAAGTGAGGTGACTTGTTGGGGTGTTTTTGGTCATCAAAATTATTGGATATTAAACAAAGAATTTTCAAGAGATGTGTTTATTTTTCACTATAATGAAGTACAGATACTAAATAAATACCTTTGTATGTCGTCTATTATGGATTTCTTTCCTAAATTTCTTTGAAATTGCGGCTGCTATAATCAAATAAACACTAAAAAATTCTCGTGTGTTCGCTCCGGTGTGTTATGGTGTGTTACATGATGTGTTACGTAACACACTGGATAGCATTAAGCTTGGTTTACATTGTCTTTAACCGACTGCGGTGGAGTCCAAAAAGGGGATATCATTTTTGCTTGCGTGTGCATAAACGAGTATAAGAATCTCACATTTTGACCTAGAAGAGCAAATATTACTAAGAAGACAATGGAGATAAAAACGATCCACATAAGAACTAATACAGAGCTGCAATTTGCAACTTAGAAAAATTAATTTTCGCGGGCTAGGTCAATGGCGTGACCGTTTAGATAACATTAATATTTGTTTTTGATTGTAATAATATTTCTAACGTTAACAAAAGCAAGTTCCTCTTTAATTTAAACTATAAACATAATTAAGTATGCAAACGGAGTGCAAAAAGCTTACTTAGGGTTTAAAAACCTAACAGTGACTTATGTTTTTGTAATTGTCTCCTCAAGCCCTTTATTTTGATATCCCACACATGGTCATCATTACTCGTAAATGTGGTAAGCTTTTTTAGTAAATGTTCGTACTGTAATCCTGCCTTTAAAGAGTTCTAGCGTGTTACAATATTTCCCGTGTGTTGCATACGAACATGTGTGTTACAATTTCTAGTGCGTTATGGTACAAATTTTGTGAGCCCACTCATGTATCTCATTACGTACTTGTGCTGTAAAGTAAAATGCACGGTTTATACTTTTTTAAATCTTAGCAAAGTGTTTATAAGTCAGAAAAGTGGTCAACATTTTATGAATAAAATTAACTTTGGGAGATGAAATATAATAAATAAACATTTAATTCTTTAATTTTGACTTTTGACAATAAATTACAACCATTTATCTGTAAAAAAAAACAAAAAAATATTAATTTACCATATTAGTAACTAGCTGTTGCCCGCGGCTTCGCCCGCGTGAAGTTCAGTTACTGTCCCACTGGATCAAAATAAAGGGATAAATAGTATCCTACATGTTATTCAATCACTGTCACAGTCACTGACACAGTCACTGTCACAATCATTGTCACAGTCACTGTCACAATCATTGTCACAGTCACTGTCACAATCACTGTCGCAGTCACTGTCACAGTCACTGTCGCAATCACTGACACAGTCACTGTCACAATCATTGTCACAGTCACTGTCACAATCATTGTCACAGTCACTGTCACAATCACTGTCGCAGTCACTGTCACAGCCACTGTCACAATCACTGTCACAGTCACTGTCACAATCACTGTCACAAACACTGTCACAATCACTGTCACAGTCACTGTCACAATCACTGTCACAAACACTGTCACAATCACTGTCACAGTCACTGTCACAATCACTGTCACAAACACTGTCACAATCACTGTCACAGTCACTGTCACAGTCACTGTCACAATCACTGTCACAATCACTGTCACAATCACTGTCACAATCACTGTCACAATCACTGTCACAATCACTGTCACATTCACTGTCACAAACACTGTCACAATCACTGTCACAATCACTATCACAATCACTGTCACAATCACTATCACAATCATTATCATCGTAATCACAATCATTATCATGGTAATCACAATCATCACAATAAATCAAAAATAACCCTTTAAAGAAGTCGAATCCACCATCTTCTGGAACTCAAAATAAATGCCATATTCGTAATCAGCATCCCTGATAATCTCGGTATCGACACTCATATTGATTTTTAGACATTTCAACCCCATCGCACCCCAACCCAACAGGGGATGATGGTATTTCAGGTCCGCCATATTTAATCTTAAAATCGTTGTTTTTGCAATACACCTGACCAGATACACCATACAAACTATACCCATGTTGATTTTCAGACTTTGTCACCCCATTTTCCCCTCTTAGGGGTTGATTCTGAAAAAACCTGAAACCCGTTTCCACTCATTTATTAATAGGAGCACTCCTGTGAAGTTTCAAATAAAATAGTCTAACTAATCTTGTTTCCCCATACAAACTTTGGAGCCCCGTTTATCCCCCTAAGTGGGTGAATTTTGAAAAATCCTTTCTTAGTGCACCTCTAATCCACACAAGGAACTTACTTGCCAAATTTGGAATCTGTAGACCCAGTGGTTTAGGCTATTCTGTGATTTTTAGACTTTGTCACCCTATTTCCCCCTATTAGGGGTTGAATTCTGAAAAACCCTGAAACCCGTTTCTACTCATTTATCAATAGGAGCACTCCTGTGAAGTTTCGAATAAAGTAGTCTAACTAATCTTGTTTCCCCATACAAACTTTGGAACCCCGTCTATCCCTCTTAGGGGATGAGTTTTGAAAAATCTTTTCTTAGTGCACCCCTAGACTACATAAGGAACCTACTTGCCAAATTTGGAATCTGTAGACCCAGCGGTTTAGACTGTGCATTGATTTTTAGACTTTGTCACCCCATTTCCCCCTCTTAGGGGTTGAATTCTGAAAAAACCTGAAACCCGTTTCTACTTATTTATCAATAGGAGCACTCTTGTGAAGTTTCGAATAAAATAGTCTAACTAATCTGGTTTTCCCATACAAACTTTGGAGCCCCGTTTAAACCCCTTAGGGGTTCAATTTTGAAAAATCCTTTCTTAGTGCACCCCTAGACTACATAAGGAACCTACTTGCCAAATTTGGAATCTGTAGACCCAGCGGTTTGGGCTGTGCGTTGATAGATGAGTCAGTCAGTCAATCAGTCAGTCAGTTTCTTCTTTTACATATTTAGATACTGGCTGTTTTTTGTGTCTTTGCCTTAAAAAAAAAGCGCTGATGCGATGCGCGCGCCTCGCTAATTTGTGAACAAGTAAAAATTATTCCGCGAGCTTTTACTTTTCGCTGTATTGTTTTTATTTGTTTTATTTATTTCCTCGCCAATATGTTATAAAACGTCGTATGACATACGTGCGCTTTGATAATTACTGCCTCTGCTTTTTATCGCCCTCGCCTACGGCTCGGGCAAGCAATATCGCCTTGGCTGTAATTTTCAACTTACCGCACTTATATCATAAAATGTACTATTATGATACTTACAGTAAATAAATGTGCCAGCATCGAATTGCCGTTGAAATTGCCAGTATTTTTAAAGCTATGCCAAAAAAGTGTGCACTATAGGGGAGTGTTGATGTGTGGATAATATTAATTTAGATTTGCATCTTGTCCATGCTCCGCAAAAGTTGATATTAAAAAAAAGTGTTATATTTACAGGCTAAGGAAAAAACTATTTCATCACTTGAAATAACCTCTGAAAGCAAATACTTAGTACCTATCTGTTACATTATATCCAATAAATCAGCGTCTAAGATTTTTTCTTAGTGACATCCACAGCTAAAGGCAACTTGTGCTCGCAAATAAAAAAGGCAAGTGAGGTCCAGACGGGTTCGGCGTCGGCGGCGTGCGGGGGCGGCGTCTGCGCTCCACAGGGTCGCCCCGCAGCGCCGCGGCGCCACCGTCGCCTGTCACCTGCGACGACCGACGACGACGCTCGGTGCCGTTACTACAAGTCTACAACAATCTTGCGCCGACGACGCGACGCTTTGTAAAATTCCTCTTTCTAAGTTTACACATACTAATGCGCTGTTATTATCCTGTGAACCATTATTAGTGTTTGTTCTGTTGAATCGCAGTAAGTGTTGTGTGTGTGTTGGTTGGTAAGTGTTTTAATGTTTTCCACAATAAAGTCGAGTTTTGTGTGCCCGCGCGCACAAGGCTTCACTGACAGATAGCTAGCCGATGTTTTTGTTTATGTTTTGTGTTGTTGATATTATTTAATTCGCGTTCTGTTTACAATACTTTTATCAATGTCAATGCCTTTGAGTATAATTTAAATAATTACTTAACCATCGAGCTGCAGGTATTATAAATGAATAAACTTTGAATTAAACCTGATTAAAGTAAATACTTGTAAATATTTCTACCGTTGCGAATGAAAGAAACCTGATGCAAATGCTTGACTGCTTGTTGTTGTTATTTTTCTTGAGTTTAAAACTTTGAGTCGCTATCGAGTTTACTAAGGCTCGATTGACCGGCGTGCATGCTTCATAAA
This sequence comes from Xestia rhomboidea, assembly GCA_963853795.1. Classification (NCBI taxonomy): domain Eukaryota; kingdom Metazoa; phylum Arthropoda; class Insecta; order Lepidoptera; family Noctuidae; genus Xestia; species Xestia rhomboidea. Next base: position 3,590,651 of record OY970756.1, read on the forward strand.
GTTTGTTCATGGGAAATGAGACTTTAAATGAATGGTGTAAGAGCAGTATTTCCGTGTGCGTGGGAGTAGCCTTGGGGGAAAGGGACGTCGAGTCGCCGCCGCCGCCGCGCCGCCATCCAGGTAGGCAGGCTATCGTCGCGGTAAAGAATATTCTAACCAGAACGGACACTGCTTTGACATACCTACGTCTAATATCTGCTAACGAGAAGTTTTCTCAATGTAACCCTCTTTGATGAGTGAATATAAGTAAAAGTGCAAAAAAATATATGTTGCTTATTACACTCTAAATTTTAATTGGTACAATTGAAATAATTCTAACTTTATTAGTGCTGTATGAAAAAAATATTCAAAGTGAAGCATTTTTTCTTTTTTCTTTCTGTAGTTATTTTCACACAAATATTTGTCACTTTTGAAAAAATTGAGGTGCGTATTCGTCAATCCATGCACATGGCAAGTGATCTGATTGGCTTATAATTATGTCCACCATGGATAAACTAATTTAAAAATCTCCTTTTTAATCCTACGTCAAAATTAACTTCAGGCTCATGAAGTCTATGAATTTGTTACCCGCCTTTAAACCCCAGCGTGGTTTACACCACGTGTTTTTTTTTTAAACTAAATTATGTGTTGAACAAGAAATAGAAATTTACTTTTATTAATGCAATTTGGTTGGAAGGCCTCCCACTAGGTGGACCGATGACCTGGTGAAGATAGCGGGAATCCGCTGGATGCGAGTCGCACGGGATCGGTCAATGTGGCGACACTTGGGGAGGCCTATGTCCAGCATTGGACGTCTTTCAGCTGAAATGATGATGATGAATGATGAATTCATAGGACATAAAAGCTACGTCACGCTTCATCCGAAAATAAACCGACAAACAAAATAAGCGACTGTGATCAAGCGTATCATACGAATAAGAACATTAATTTTAAGCAAACAAAGTTCATTTTCTTTCAAGAGCCGATATTGTCAAGATTCCATAGAAATGTCTACACTAATAGGAAATGCGTGCAATAGTGGCCATTAAAATTTTGAAAAAAGGTCTCTAAGATCACAGTACCTTGTAGGCAGAAAGCCAAATCAATTTGTCTCATCGGCACAATTGTTTAATCTTTGTTCGAAACGGTGACCGAGAAGTACGTAGGTACGTCGTGTGTGCTACCCGGGCTCTATAATTTTAATTAAACCCAACACTTAATTAACTACCTACTTATTGTGAGACGTTAAGTCCTTAATCGAATATATGCTGTTTGTAATTATTTTTCATTTGACAGCTATCTGATTGATTTTGAAAAGAATTTGCACTTAGCTTTCGAGTTCCGAGAACTGGTAGCATGACTATACTTGCTCGTAAAACATATTTAGTTTTTCCTCGTTCCTATTTTTTTCTATAAATTCGTTTCTAATAATTTATAAAATACAAAAAAAAAAAAAAAACTATATTTGTTTAAATGGTGCTACGACACAATCCGAGTGAAAATCGAAAATCATCACCCAATTATCGCGTCGTAGCCCAAAATATGTGCCTATTTCAAACTTTTGTATCTCCAACGTATATACAGCAACGCGATTTTCTCTGATTGTAACTGTTTGTAACTCGAGACCTAATTGAATCCTTATTAGGTATTTTATCGATATTTATATAATATAAATAATATACTAAGTAGGTTTTTTTAGGAGCCTAGCTTAGCATACTCGAATAGGTATTGTATTAAAAATAAAATACATATCAATGTCCCACTGCTGACCTCCTGTGACGTTGAGCATCAGCGTGCTTAGTGTATGGTTAGGACAAATTCAACGATATCCCTTAGCAGCTTTACGCCAGATTCGCGCATGTACAGACCGCAACACGAAGTTCTTTTGTTCGCCATTTTCAAAAACTGGTTCATAACACACTATGATTAGGTTCAACATGCTATGTATTTCACACGCGTGCGATTTTTTTCATTTTCCAACACGTGTGCGGGAATGAAAAATGCCACAGATAACTAAGTATACCTATACTTAGTCCAAATTGGTCCATTGCCTATAGTCGGAGGTGAAATATTTTTTTTTATTTCGCCAAAGTAATAATGCGTCTTTACGGCGTAAATATTTTTTGAATATTCAAATTGTGTTTATAAATGGAATTTGTGTTCTAAATATAAAAGTACAAAAAAAAACCATTTTTTATATTAGGCTGTTTAACGGCTTCATACCTTTGCTTCTCCTTCAACCTGGCGAAAGCAAAGCGCGGAAAAAAAGAAAATTCATGACAAAAATATTTTTCGTTCTTTTATTTTATTTCTTCCAAAGTGTATTGAAAAACGTCGTTTGATACACGTGGACATTTTTTATTGCAGTTCTCGGCTCAAAAGCACCCTCGCCGACGGCGTTACGGGAGTTAATTCCACCTCGGATGGAATAACAAACTTTCTCCACTTGTATCAAAATGTACTATACTCCTACCGTTTTTAGGGTTCCGTAGTCCCGACAAGGAACCCTTATAGTTTCGCTATGTCCGTCTGTCTGTCTGTCCGTCCGAGGTTTTGCTAAGAGACTGTTAGTACTAGAAAGCTGTAATTTTGTAGAGATATGTATATCAATAACGCCGACAAAAAGGTAAAATAAAATTTTGGGAAATATTTTTTTTTAGGGTAGCTCCCCTACATGTGAAGTGGGGATGAATTTTTGTTTCGTCGTCTAGCCCATCATGTGGGGTATCGTTGAATAGGTCTTTTAAAATGAATTAGGGGTTGCTAATACTACTTTTCGATTTAATGCTCCATTTACAAAATATTAAACTTTAAAGTGCAAATTTTTGTTCCAGTAGGACATCCCCTCCCGTCTAAAAGCTAAACTGCTGGCTTGAAAAATCTGGATAAATTCATGACGATAGTGCATTTCATGAACTTTAAAGGAAAACTATAGCGGTTAAGATAAGTTTATTAGTTAAGCAGTAGTAATAGTCGTTGAGCTAAGGTGTTGGATAATTTTGTACCAAATACAAAATCCTTAGAATAAATCCTATAAAGTGACTAAGATGAAGTAGTTGCTTGTTTATAACGGGTAAAGACTTTCATTGAAAAACAAAATCTAAAATATAACGGGCTACTACGGAACCCTACACAGCGGGTGGCCCGACACGCACTTGGCCGTTTTTTTTTAATAAACATTTTCATCCTATGCTGTAACTTCAAATAGTGGCTTCAAAAATAAAATTACAAAATGGCACATCTATGATGTTTCCACGAAAGCTTTGTTGTAACTAAGGTTTAGAATAAGATTCAGCAAAGGAAAGGCTCGACGCGCAACGTCGCGCATCGTCCCGGTCGGTGAGGCAGCCGTTTTGCCACTTGGTTCCGTTCGTACCTAACAGATGGCGGTGCTAGTTACGTTTTTGAAGTGGTCCTAATAATTTATCGTGGGCACTTACAGACTTTCGGGCCACTATAGCGGTTTTGCAGAACCTAAATGAAATTCAAGGCTTGAACCTACTTGAATTTAGTATCCAAACATATTTCATTGGTTGAAACTTGAAATTAGTTGTAAATTAAGTCTTAAGTCCGTCAGGCAAGTACGTAGTATAGTACAGTCAACTACGAAACTAAATTAAAACTGTTAACAATTTATTAAAATCACCAGCAATTTCACGTAAAAGGATGAATATGTGAAAAAAAAAACGAATTAAACAGGTAATTTTAAAACTGTCTCAGTGAATGTGTTTGTTTTAAAATATTTATTAATTGGGAGACTATTTTAATAAGTTGAAAAGTATTTTTTGTTTTTATTTTTTATTTATATTGATGATTCTTTTTTAGTTTGGAAGAATATTAATCCGCGGTGGTCCCGTTTAAGTGGTATGGTATTTTTGGTGAAGATCATAAGCTGGTCTTCGGAGATATCCAATTAAACTCTTCAATAATAACAGCAGTCCATGTAGATTTTAAGTTTATTCGTTACATACAAAAATACAAATCTTTCTTCTTTATAATATTAGTATATAATTATGTAGAGGATGGTACTTACTGTACAGGAGGTACCATCATCTACCTAGCTAGGTAATTCAACTAACTTTAGGAATTACGATACCCTGCACACATTCGATAATAAATTACCACCTCAGGTGTGTATTACCGCTTTGTCATAATAAATAAGTAAAAACGCTCATTTTTTACTTCAAATAACAACATTTTCAACAGTACTTTACGACCACAATAATTGTTAGTGCTCGTCTAGAAATATAGCTCCAGGGAACGCGCTTAACCTAACTATTATTATTTAACAAGTGCAGTCTGTCCGTCATGATAATATTTATTGTTTGCAACAATATAATATTAAAAGGTTTGCGTTTATGTTCAGTTAATACCTTTAAGATTATACGTTGCGAGCGCCTGATCGTGGCTTTTACAATAAATAAATTCAGTTTGACGGTAAAATTGTATTATACGTAGGTACGTTTTAATAAATACCGATATATAATGACAGGCCTTTGAACGTGCAGATTGCGAGGCAATGCTTTAGAAAAAAAATATTTCGACTCTTTGGCGAATAGCGAATTAAACGAGGGGTTTGGCAGCGAATATGATTGTGTTCTTTGTGTGTCTAGATTCTTCAGGCCAGGAGTGCAGAGTATACATAAATGCCACTGCATTTATGTAAATTTTTAAACTTTTATTTCAACTAAGCTTACCGGCTGTCAAATTACCATTAACTTTGAACCCCGCAAAAAATAAAAAAAAACTCCCGTCACTTGTAGATATCGAAAATTCATTCACAAATCTAATTCTCAATCCCAATAACATAATTGTAAGGGTGATTGAGCACCCACCACGCCTTGAAACCGACATTTTATGTGATTTGCAAGTACGGAACCCTGCTGAGCGTATTGCATTGAGCAGTTGTGTGTGTAATAGGGTCTCGGGGTACCGCAGGGCGTACTCTGCGGGCTTCTAATAGGTTGTTTAAATATTTTTTATTTTTAACTATTTTGCTTCCCGTAGAGTTTTGTTATTAAATCTAAGTAGTTCAATTATTTTGGGGTGCGCGCATTGTGTAGCATTGCATGTAACATAAATATTCTTCTCTCGGCCAAGAAAGTATAGAGAAAAATTGAAAAACATATTAGTTTCATCTCAGCGAGATCATGTATGGCATATTAGTTTTAGTTTTATTTAATGATTGGAACCGTTGCATTTGATACCTGCGTCACAGGGTATCCTAGTGCAGGATCCAGAGTCACATCCTAATGTAACACTTTTTATGAAACAACAAAAAAATATTATTTTCGTTTATTCATTTTACAACATATCTTTAAATGATTAAATATAAAAACAATATAAATAAACACATTTAAAAATATATAATAAAATAGTAGCCTACCAGCGCTGGGAACAGGGTCCGAGCTGCCGGTGGTCAGGGCTCTTGAGAGAGGAACCTCCTAACAATACGTGCCGTGTCCAGAAGTACTGCTTTCTGATTCAAGCCCTTGATCCAGCTGCCAAGTGAAAGCCTCCTAAGATGTTGGTCGAGGCTCTTGGCTATTAAGCCATTGGCCAACACGACTATCGGCACAATGACTGCTGTACTCACGTCGCACATGTCAACAACCTCGCGAGCCAGATCTAGATATTTAAATTGTTTGTCTTTCTCTGCTTTCACGAGGTTCTCGTCATGCGGGACCGTTATATCAACAATCACTGAGCGACGTGCCAATCGATCTATCACCACAATGTCAGGCCTATTGGCAACAACAGTCCTGTCAGTGGTGAATGTGGTGATAGGTCGATCCCAATACAACGTGATATTACCATTATCGAGAACTGGGTCGCCGGGCGCATACTTATAGTATGGCACTTCTGATTCCACAAGGTTGTACTTCAAAGCAAGTTGCTGGTGGATTGGCAAGGTTGTGGCTATGCAAGTACTCTCCGTTAGCCAGACTAGAACACCCAGAAATAATGTGTCGGATCAATTCTCCCGGACGGTAGCTTCTAGCTTGCCCGACATGTCAACCGTGCCATCTTTCACAATGTATTTCCGGTAGTTATTCGTCATCATAACTTCGTCCATTATTGCACAGACAAAATCTTCGGTTTCCCCGAAGAGGTCACCAAAGCGCAGCCAGGATACGGACGCTAAGAAGTCTACATCGGGGCCATGTAGGTCCCGGTAAAAGCGTCCGTGGAGCTCCTTGCCCTGCCATTCCTCCTTGCGGTCATTAGTGTCTAATACTTTTGGCTTGCGCCAGTTCTCGTTAGCCATGGAGGAGCGGGGTGAGGCCCTTGTCCACTGAGACCACATCTCGGTGCATCTCCCCGTCGGCTTCTAGGAAGTATTCCCTGAGACTGCATACCTCACGGTTGTTGCTTAGCATTTAAGAAGCCACGACCCCCGCACTTCCGCGGGATATATAGTTTCATCACCGACGACCGTGGGTTTGTGGGTTTGTGGCATTCGATTTGCAGTCAGCAGTGTGTGTACTCTCCTATCCAGGGCATCAAGTTCCGTCTGAGTTCATTTGAGTATGCCAAAGGAATATATCAAAACCGGCATGACCCAACCGTTGAAGGCGCGCACCTTTTTTCCGCCTGACAAAGACTGCCTAGCACCTTATTCAGGCTAATTGATTCGTTGGCTAATGGCCATATCAATGAGGATCAGCTCCTTAGTGCCGTGGGACCCGTTCCTACATCCATTCTGAGAGGCAGACATGATAGAATTACTCTCAATATGTTAGTTGTTTTTAGCTCTCAAAATGGATGTAAGAACTTTATAGACCGTTGGTAAACTAGTGATTGGTCTATAATTTATGGGGTCCGCAGTACTACCTGATTTATGGAGCAGGTGGTTAATTCATGTAGTCAAGAACTGGGGCAGCGACCCTGACTCTAAGGCTGATTGAAACTGGGACACCAAGCGAGCGTGTGATCTTTGGAACCACTTGATCCAGAAGTTGTGCAGTCCGTCCGGCCCTGGAGATTTCCAGTTAGGCAACGGACGGACCGCACGAGCTACGTCTTGGGGGCTGATGATGATTCCATTTCTGGTATAGGATCACACGCTTGTTTAACCTCCCATGGGTCCAATCGCCCTCAATGTGACTGAAGGGTCCGAACAGATGCTGCGCCAGAATGAACACATAGCGTTATCATCCGGCAGACGCAGTGAGTATCGGCGAGGTCTTTGCTGCTGTCAAACCAATTTGACAGCTGCGAATCAAGAGCACACATCAGCGCCTTGTTTTTATTGTGCATAGGCAAAAGAGACAAACGTGGTCTAAGTTCAGGCGGTACGGAACGATACTCCCGGAACGCACTCTCCAAAGCGCTCCTCAATTGTGCGTTTCATTCGGTACTCACGGATGTAACTTCGTCACCATCCTCTTCACCGTCGTAGTCGGATCGCTGCGGCGCACTGGGAATATTTTGCAGCTGCACTGCGATCATTGGCGAAGCAGGCGTAACTAGGTTACTCCGTGATTCGGAGCGTAGTCGATCAAGTACGATGTCATCCAACATATGGTTACGCTGGATGACCCGCACCTGATCCGACAGTCGTTGTGCCTCTACACTGACAGCCGGCTCAAGTACCTTAAACAGAGAGAGCATCCAACCACAGTATGCAGTCAAGTTGCTTCCCCACTTAAAATTTATTATTATTATTATAATAATAATAACGATTTTATTTAGGTTCTTTTGAACCTGCCTAAATTCAAATAAAACTAACAAATAAGGAAACCGAAAAAAATATGCATACTGTATCACTAATAATCACCATTGAAGTGAGTAGAGTACCCACCTAAAAATTAAACTCTTACGAAAAATTCAGGCGCAAGAAACATTGTTCAGCAATAGGTACTACCAGTTCTGCCCACCCTCAAACCGAGCATGTATGGCTGGCTATCGGCCGCGTCCGTACCGTGTAATTCTATCTCATAAATATTAGCGCAAATAATACATATTCGAGTTCAAATCGCTCCTTGATTGATGTCAAAGAGCCGTGGTCCCGTGGTAACTCCGTGCAGTCAATTTTCCCGGCACCGGTTGCTTTAATCTGTGTGGGAATATTAGGGACTGAGTTTTATAGTAATGGGCTTTAAAAACATTTAAAAGTAGAATTTGGGAGAATTAGGCTTAGAAAGAAGTTAATCCTGTCCATGACGTCTTTAACGGTGCAAGAAGATAGTTTGTCGTTTGAATGACATTGAGATTCTCTGTGGTAATTGTTGTGAAAAAACCAACTTCAAAAAAAAAAAAAACCAACTTCAAAAAACATAAAAAGAGTGAAAAATAACTTGTTTCAAAAGTCGGTGACCTTTGTTTGATTTATTTAGTTTTTTTGTCACCGACTTAATTCTGAAGTTAAAGTTATTTTTAGGGTTCCGTACCTCAAAAGGAAAAACGGAACCCTTATAGGATCACTTTCTTGTCCGTCCGTATGTCTGTCCGTCTGTCACCACCGATTTTCTCAGGAAAGGGTGGACCTAGCAAGTTGAAATTTGTAGTAAATACTAAGGTCTATAGTCCCTATTAGGTGTATAAAAATCAAGGTCCTGAGTTAATATAATAAAAAGATATGGGCAAATTTAGATTTTCGCGAAAACTTGTAAGTACCAAAATTTACCTTAATTTTCAACTTTTTTTATTTTTCGGACTTTTCCCTTTACTTGTGCTGTAAGACCTTGCTTTTGACCAAAATTGACAATTCTAGGTCAACCGGAAGTATCCTATAGGTTTTGGGTCGAAAACCTATATGGTAGTTCCCATTGACCTAGAATCACAAAATTGGGCAAAAAGCAAGGTCTTACAGCATATGTAAAGGGAAAAGTCTGAAAACCGTAAATGTGTATTTTAATAACAAAAAAAATCGTTTTAACTATTACAAACTTATTATTTGCTTTGCCGTCTATTTTTGAAGAGTTCCATTGCATAACTCCGAAGATCAGCATCAGAGCACCAAAATTATAAATGGGACCACGTCAGGAGTATACTCTTTCAAATTAAAAAAGAATTTTGAGAATCGGTCCACAAGTGGGGGAAAAATCGGTGAACATACATTCAAAAAAACATAGAACCTCCTCCTTTTTTGAAGTCGGTTAAAAAGATAGGATAAAGATACCGGCGGCGCTAGTTCTAATTAGTAAGGTTATTTAGGTACAACTGTGTGGAGGAAAGAAACTTACGTCGACTTCAAGAAGACAGACGATGATGATTTAAGAGAATTAAAATTAATGTTTTTCCTATTTTTTCAACCGTGCATACGTGATACGCACTTAGTTGTCCTTTGAATGTTAATTAAGTGCAGATTTGATAGTATCTTTTTAATTTGATTAAAAAATGTTATTATATCTTGTGTCACCAATTCCTTAGCAGCATGTCTTTATTGACTAATACTTTTCAAGTCACCTGATATTCTTCTTTCATTCACTCTACGAGTTCAAGATGACAGCTTTCTTGATGAGAAAAAAGTATTTATGCCAGATTTCGACTGCGAATAATGATATCACTTCTAGTCCTTAACTTTCAAGAACGGTTGGTACAGATATCAAAGACTTCTTTCCCACATCACTCAAATCTCGAATATCGTGTGAATTGCCCCCATTGGCAGTTTACCTAAATCTGGATATTCACGCCTTCGGCTGATTCCATTAAATGTAATGTCAACGTACTTTTGACAATGCAATGCAATAGATAAGTTACTACTAAGTGTTTCCCATGAGAAACTCCGTGTAGGTTTTCGTTTGCGAAATATCTGCATTTGGATAGCTTGAGAAACAATTTGGAGAGGTTTTCGCGATAGTTCTTTCTTTTGACGACCCGAATGGCGCAGCGGTAGTGAGGCTGCCTTACGTTCTTTGGGCCCCGGGTTCGAATCCTGGTGGGAGCATATATTTGTGTGATGAGCGTGGACATTTGTTTCCGAGCCGTGGATGTTTATATGTATAATAAGTATGTATTTACAAACAAAAAGTATCTATGTACTACATCAACTATCTGGTGTCCACGACACAAGCCTCGTTGCTTAGTTAAACTTTCTCAAGTTATTACCTATGCCTTGTGACTGTGACTGTAGCTTCGCTTTTTTTGTATTTTTGACATTCAAAAGTGCCGTTATGGTCTAATTGAAATAAATGCTTTGAGTTTGAGTTTAGTGTGGCACTAGATAGCGATGTGTGTAATGTCCAGCGATATTTATTTATTTATTCTTGAATCAGGTAGGCCGCCTTACCTATCCTACTTTTAAGATCGCTATATTTTACAACAGCCATGGACCTGTTACGTCTTTCCTCTAGCTAGAAGGTTCATTACCAAATCAGTGTCAGACAGAATCTGTCTGGCATTCTTGCCTGTTCAAATGTCTTCCTTGCGTAACTGTGCCAAAACACATTACATTTTTTTCTGATGCTCGTTTGTAGATGATCAACACCGTCAAGTAGGTAAATTCGCAAATCTATAGCAAACTGTTATATCTTTTCACTTTAAAGGTACCCCACGACACAAAAAACACGGGTTTGCTTAACGCGTCAATCACCATGCAGGCTAAAAACCATAGTCAAAGCAAAGCGACACCTTGTTGGGTGTACGTCACCGGCAGTCTCCCCCTAATATTATATGTCTATGGCAATAGCATAAGGTTCCACAGGATTACCCTGTGGTGTGGCTATAAGAGCAGAGAGGAGCGGCGAGATACACAAATAGAAACACTTTGTACAATAGAATTTCACTATTTTTGCACGTTTTGGTTGAGTAAAGCTTTGACGGAATGGTTATGAAGATTTGGGTGAAGAAACCGTAAAGTTATTCATAAGCGCGTTGGGTTGACGATATCGCCATGGTCACGGAAAACAGTTGAATGAGGGACGCGCGGGGCAGAAAAAGGAGATAGCCTTTACCCAACAATGCGAATTCGGGTCGAAATGTTGTAGCGGACAGGGAGACTCCACTACTTTTCCCCGCTCATGTCTATAGAGCGGAGCGAGCCAGCGCTCGCTCCGCTCCTTATTACAGACCCTTATATTCGCGTCACAGTAAACGCGTGCCCGTCTGTCACCGCCATTCGGTAAACAGGGTAAAAAAAATTGAACTGCAATTTTGACGAGTTTTTAGCATAACAAAGTGCAACATGGTTCTTTGGCGCTGTCCGAAACATTATTTGTTTTTTTTTTAAACCTACAAAACGACAATGTTTGAAAGTGCGTTGTGGTCATGGTTCTTTTGGCGCTTGATTGATAATATATTATGTCAGGCCGCTATGCTTGGTATAATTTTGTTGAATTATATTCTCTGTGGAATTATTCCCTTTATTCTTATTTTCACAAATTGATTACATTTTTTTAATATTACTTACTTAAAAATATATAAAAACGGTTTTAAAAAAAAAAGGTGGCCCACCGGGAACAGGGCCCAAGCTACCGGTGGTCAAGGCTCCAGAGAGAGGAACCTCCTAACAATACGAGCCGTGTCCAGGAGTACCGCTTTCTGAATCAAGCCCTTGATCCAGCTGCCTAACGAGAGCCTCCTCAGGTATTGAACGAGGCTGTTGGGCTGATACGGCTATCGGCACAATGATCGCTGAGTCTGTGGAATTATTATTATTAATTATTGAATTCAAGAAAAAATATGTCAGATATACCTATAGTTCCGATTATGGCTATGCGCCAAAGTAACTTTCCAGCACGTTATGAACATTCTAGTTATATGTAATTGAGTTTGTGAGCGATAGTTTAACACTTTGTTGTGCAAAGGTCGTGATTGACGCAGGGGAACCCAGAGCTCAACGGTTTGCGACTCGGCTGCAAGTTTCAATTTTTTTCTGATATTTTCCTTTTCCATGTGTAATTGGCTTTGTAACACGGTACGTTACGTTATCGATAAAGATATTTTTATAAACATAGTATTGACGTTTGAACAACATCCATTGTTGATTTGACGACCCGAATGGCGCAGGGGTAGTGAGGCTGCCTTACGTTCTTAGGGTCCCGGGTTCAAATTCCGGTTGGAGCAAATGTTTGTGTGATGAGCATGGACATTTTGTTTCCGAATCATGGATGATTATATGTATAATAAGTAGGTATGTATTTACAAACATAAAGTATCTATGTAGTATCAACTGTCTGTTGTCCACGACACAAGCCTCGTTGCTTAGTGTGGCACCTAGATGGCGCTATGTGTAATGTCCAGCGATATTTATTTATTTATTTTGGGCTAGGGTTGAAAACTAATCAGGTTTACCAACCGTAATTTAAAAAGCAATGCATTATGTGGCTTTGGCAAAAAATGAAAGATGTCACGAATTAGTTAAAAGTTAGTGCAGACTTGCAGCAGGGTTTTGTTACTTTTTGTTATTAATCAATATTAATTGGGCCAGTTTCATTATTTGGGTGCAGGTAGAGAAATATATGTGTAGTTTTATACACGTACCTATAAAACTACATTTATTACTACTTAACTAAAAACGTAAATGGTACTATAGATTTCATTGCCCTGAGTTGTTAGGTGTAAAATTTTCGCAAACCTAGTATGTTACATTGCATGTCCCTCATTCCAAGTCAGCGTACAGGCAGAATTCGTTTTAAATTCTTAAAATGGACTTTAAACTCATACTCATAAAGTCCATTTTAAGAATTTTAAATTTCTAACGTGATTCATATTAAGATTCTGCCAAAGCGGCCATTTTAGACCCCCTGATGTTTTAATAAACTGACAAGTTAGATGTTTTCAATACCAGTGTTTTTCGGCTGAAGCATTTGTTGGTGAAAAGATTTTTTACGGTAAAGTAGGTACCTAATTGTTTGCGTCTGAATGATTTTTAGTTCGTGGTTTGTATAAATCGATCGTGTTATTTTTTTTCCTAGTTTATGTTAAAGGTATTTCGTACCTGCCTTTTTTATTGTCTTTTTGGTTTCAAGTGTTTATCAGTGGAAACTTGTAAATGGCCTTCAAATACATATTGTTTAAGAAATGCGGAATCAAAACTGCATTGTGCACGAAATTTTTGAAAAAGAGTAATTGCGTTGTAATCAAATCAGGTGTGGCAAGGATTCTGACATACGATTATTTTTTTTTTGGAATTTTGTGTTTGTATTTAGGTATGTTTCGGATTGGTGCTAAAACTACTGCATACATTCTGTTCAAACTTTGCATTAATATTCCTAAAAGCTCTATTTGCATTTTTCACGGTTTGTCTGTGGGAAGAGAACATAATTGAACTGTTCTAATGTGTATAATGCTGGTTTTTATTAAAATAATATCATAAGTAACTACTATTTAGCTATCAATACTCAATAAATCTGCGGAGTTTCGCAAAAAATAATAATTTGACCTTGTAAAAGATCAATAAAAAAATTTTACGTCGATCGTGGCACACCACGATGTGCGTACGCGCCGCGAGCAAGCGCACTCCCTTATTAGGAATTATAAAAATATAATAATGCCTCTGCAACTTCTTGCTTTTTGTTTCGGTAGCCGATACTCGCCACTAATTATTATGTATTAAAACGGGTCAGGTGCGACTGTAAGCGGCGTTTGGGGAGGTACTATTGAAAACAAGTCTAAAGTTATTTATTCAAAAAAGCGAGTGAGTTTTGAGGTTTAAAAACGTCAAAAATAACTAAAGGCAGTGCCATAACGCTCTCTACTCTTCCTCGTGTTTTAACTGGGAAGAAGAAGTGGCGGAACAAACTCCCCGTTTGACAGCTATCGCTGGCGGATGTGGAGAGAAGTTATTCAATATGCTCTCTTAGTCCAGGATATTAGAGGTTAATTCAAGTACACAGCCCTAGTCAACTGTACGTCTGTGGTAACAATTGACATAATAATATTGCTCTTTTTGACGCAACACTAGTGAGGGAATTTTCATGCGGACGGCTGTAACAAGTGTACATATAATGTAAATATGGGTCCCTCCCGTCCGATCGATGCTCCGGGAATTACAGGTGTGGGGTTAAATTTTTTGTTGGGCCTACGATCTGCAAGTAGCCGCTCCGCTCACAATGTGACATGGGACCATACAGAAGCGTGACCACCACATTACTTTGTTTTACTGTAATTACTTTTTGTAATGATTAATTCAATATTTAAAAAACTTCGAGAGTGTTTTTGGTGCTGCGTCCGAATTTCATCTTAGTAGAGGTAAGGCTATCTAGATGAACGTCTAAGTTATGTCAGTTTACCATTTTAGCACAAAAGTGCAAAGTGCTATGGTGGCCTAGGTAGTACCTAACGGTCACGAACTATATCTTGATCAACATACAGCCAGATAATGACCTGCTTATTTCAATGGATATAAGAAGGATATTGGGGGTACACAAATCCACATCCCAGAAAAAATATTTTTATTTGAATATCAGAGTAGAAGTTTAGAAACAGGTCGGCAGATTTTTTTATAGGCGTAAGTACCGCGATAACTTTCAGTTGTCTTTACAAAAAAATCAAATTTTAAAAAGTTAGCACTTAAAGAAACAACTTTGTTGCACTTAAAGCATAATTCCATTACAATCTAGAAATGCAAATGTAAAAGCAAGCTAAGTAAATTACCCACTATTTAGACCAGTTAAAAACACATGCATCAAGAAATCAGAACAGCAAGGCAGAAGGTCTAACGTTTGAAAAATAACAAAACGACTACTTTGTCCCCGATAATAGGCACTTAGTATAATAGGCACCTATGTTAGCTTATAGGTACCTCCTATCATTCCGCGGAAACATATGGGTACCTACGCTTCAAGCCTAGAATTTAAAAGAAAAATTGCTAATGTTACATTTTCTATTCAAAACTACCCAAACGTGACAGGTTTAATGTCAGGTTGTCCAACGAAACGAAATATTATTAACAAGTTGTTTGTATGTCGGTTTGTCCAAGTAGCGGTGAGTAAACCGGTGCGTAGGAATTATATAGAGCGCTTGGCGACTTGTCATTGTTATCACATCAAATTGCCATAGGAGTGAAACAAATTGTTTATCGCGTGTTGCTTTTGGATTACTCATCTTTGGTAGTAGTTAGCAGTTGTTGTTTGTTGTTGTGTTGTTGTTGTGGAGTCGCTCGGGTCGATCTTCAGGTTAAGCCGTACTTGCCTAAGTTGGTCCGTTATGGGTGACCACCCAGTGTATACCCAGTTTCCTCCGTGCCTCTGAAAGCACGCGAAGCCGTTGATCACAGCTGTCAATTGTGGCATCTTTGACAGTCGTTAAGTAAGTGCCCTGAAAGTCTGACAACCAGGATTGTTAAGGGGTATCGTAACCCTACTATCAGTACTAACTGGGTGTGGAGGTCAGATAGGCAATCGCATCCGGTTAGACTGGAAGCCGACTCCAACATAGTTGGGAAAATGCTAGGCAGATGATGATGAGTAGAATTCAGTGTGAGGGGGCTGTCGCGTTCGGCCGACATTCAAGTAACTTGCGAAATGCCATTTACGAAAAAAGCGGCCACTAAAAAAAGTTTCCCACGAGTTTTTGGCGACAAGCTGCGTTTCTCGCTTGTTTTTCCGCTCAGGGCTCAGTCTCGCTCTCGACATAGATAACGACAAAATCGCTAACTTTCGATCGCTAATTATTTGCATTAAAGAATCGGTTGCATTATCGATGCTTGCGAGAAACGCATCTTAGATGTAGAGACGAAAAATTCGGTAGCAATAACGAAACGGGAAACGATCGTTTCCCGTTTCGTTATTGCTACCGAATTTTATCATTGTTATTTTAGCGATCGAAAGTTAATGATAATGTCGTTATCTATGTCGAGACTGCCTGCCCTCGAGGCCAAAGCGTCACTTGCTAGCGCCCTCCACGTTTTACGAAATCTATTCGCACTAAGTCTGCTACAATATTATATGCCACAGTCACCGAGTTCAGTATGGATACAATAACTTTAATGTTAACGTTTCTTTGTTACCCAGTAACTGGAGGTGAATATGATCGCTTGCCACAGTCGCTACTGACACCGTATCCGCTGTTAAAACAGTAGTTATTACTTAACCTAAACAATCATGAATGGGACAAAGTCTGCAAGCAATTTGATCATTGGTAACTTAACTTTAACCACGTAATAATTACAGTCGTGGTTTATTCTGCTAGATAGTGCTAACCTTCTGCGGATTGCGACCTCTGCACTTGATTGTAGGACACCGGTGTTTGAGTTGCATTACTTGTCTACGCCTAAACACTGCATACCTGAACTAAAGTGTCACTTCGGTAAGCTTTTGAAATGATAACTCATATTACCCAAGATCAAGCGGCTGAACGCTAAGGAACTCATCTTCCAAACTCCAATAGCATATAGACAACAGTCTCGTATTTCTGACTGAATTAACTGACGAACAGAACACTGTTCGTCAGTTAATTCAGTCAGAAATACGAGCAGTAGTTGTAGGACGCATGTCCTCACCTGTAATTTAAATGATTCAAATTATACTAAGTACTGCTAAATGAAGTCTTCAAAATATTATTTTGCAATCGTTTTTGGTTTCGCCACGGGTAATCGGGAAAATTACTAACTCTTTTACTGGCTTTGTTATATAATTATATTTACGCCAAAGAGACTCGAGCTGCAGACGTTGCGGACAGTTGCTGGATATTCTTATTTTGTTAACTAAGTAGGCAATGTATTGTGGGCACGGTGCTCAATCATAGATTAAAATAATTACGATTCATATACCAGCACCATAATTACGTACCATTATTTACTAAAAGCATGGTTGTTGATTGTCCAAAACATTTAATTTATGCCCTTTTCTTGCTTAACGTTTCAAACCCTTCTCCATTGTCTGTCCTAACAACATGCTGACGCCGTTATGAATAGAAGCCTAGCCACGAAACAACTTTACCAGCACAGATACTTCACAAAGCTATACCTAGATAAACGTAATTGAAGCCACGAATCGAAAGCACTAAAAACCAGCTCACTATCCTGACCTAAAAGGCAAAAAAACCTCACAAAACGCTGGTCTATCCACGAATCGTGAGAAAGTCATAATAAACATATCAATTTTAAGATCGATCGGCTTTCTCGTGATGCCCAACTGTTTATTAGTACCCTATATAAAGGGTCAGTAAGTATAGCGAGGTTCTGCAGTAGCCATATTTATTGAAATTACTTACAATTTGATTGTGGAGTGTAATAATGGCCTTGCAAGTCGGTAGCCCCGCTCGCCTTAATATTAGCCTGCATTTTGTTAGTAAGCACTCGAATTAGATGGTATATATGTTAACGATTTGGTCAGCCTCGGAGGCCCCGAGCGGTTAGGTCGTGGCTTCCTCGGCAGGTAGCCTCCTTCTTTCTTCAGACTTGTCTACAATAGTATGGTTACTGGCTAATTTTAATTAGCCAGTACCTGTATTACCTACTTCTTTTGCTGTAATGTTGATCTTCTTCTTCACTAAACAAGAAGAGAGAATGTTGATTGTGCCTTCGTAACGCAAGTGTGTTACTGATAGCATATCATAATGCGTGCCTACTTAATGACCTGTATGAAGTTAATACCTCCTTACATAATTTGAGTTGTTTTTAATATTGCTTCTGTCTGTGGTAACATAATTGTATCAGATTGAGATTACTTTAATTCCTCAAACGTTTATGTGTAAACATACAATTATAAAGAAAAACTGCATGCAAGGTGTTGTAAGTAGGATGGAGTTGTGCTAACATGTTTACTGTATTGTCATGTTGTGCAAATTATTTAATACTGACAAGTTTAGAATGAAACAAAATAGAATCATTGACAATGCTGACATAAAATAAATAAATAAAATAAAAATGAATAATTACATAATTAAGTAGATCTTAGTAGAAATATGTAGATAATTTATGCATTTTGTTACAATACAAAATTGACAAATATTCAATAAAATTGTCAAAAATAAAAACAAATTCTAACAATGTCAATGTAGGTCCAAAAATATTCGAAACAAACATCATTAAGTATTAAAATCATTATTACATTTCATTCATTACTTACAGATTAAATTAATACCTATAGGTATAAAAGGGCATAACGATTTAAACATGATTAACTTAAAAAATCATCCCCATCATAATATGCTTTACTAGCTAAAAAAAGATTTTATTTTCCTTTAAAATGCTAAGTACTAGCTCTTTCCAGGCATTTGGGAGCTTATTGCAATAATGGGAGCCATACAAAAAAACACTCCTGCGCATAAGTGCAATCCGAGAACTATGCTGACAGAGTTGACTGATAACACGTCTAGTTCTAGGAAACCGATCTGCAGGATTTGATTTAACAAATATCGCAATTTCCACATTATAAATTAAAATTAAAGATAAAGTCAAGATATTGTGGCTTATGAAAAACGGCTTGCAGGCTTATCAGTCATTTTTTTTAAATTTCATATGGATCTAAGGCACATTTTTTTGGGCTTTAAATGCGAAATGTCTATCCGTATCATTCCCATAAATAACAGCAAGCTTTTACTGGTATTGGTATCTGAATCTGAAAGTTCTGCATTTCTGGTATCATCAAGATCTAACGCAGCCCTGAAATATACCTAAGCAAAGAACAACGTAACTATGTAGCAAAAACTTAAAAAAAAACACACATATTACTCTATGGTGAGATGGTGTCTTTAAACCTGAAACAAACTTTATGACGTTATTTGGTCATCGTCGTGCTCCTCCCTAATATCAAACGGCAATCACGGCACGTCTTCTGCCACACATCTCTACATCATCATACATTTTTCAGACATCGCCAATCGATCATGAACACTGATCGCAACATGAAGATTTTATTTGTCTACAAGGAACTTGGCAAAAATCCCAGAATGATTTATAAGTTCGGAAATAAAGCTGCGTTAAATTAGAGGCTGGTATTATCGACGTGATACATATTTATTTCCTTGAAGTTTCTCTAACTACCGATCTCTGATAATGAAGCAAAAATAAAAAAAAAACATATCACAATCCCTCGCAGACCACAGTACCACCAACCGTGGAGCTAAGTTACGGCACAGAATACGTAATAGTTTACGGCACAAAGTAGCTAGTTATTCAAAGTTCGTTCGCTATTCAAGCTAATACTTATTCTTATTTGTCTGGCTCGTTGAAAGCCAGGCATACCGGCAGGAGCCCGACAATTAATCATTTAGATAACCCACCAATGAAGGAAGGAAGTATGCAACATTTATATTTTGTATGACAAAATACCTAGCGGTTTGATCCGGACATAAAAACTCAAACAGTCCGCGTTGTAGGGTTGCTCATGCTCACCTGTGGTGTGTAGTATCGATGATTTCTTCTTTGCTCCTAAACTGCTACAAGGATCTTTTGGCGCTTGAGTGACGTTGATAGGAAGGCGATGTTGGTAAAGATTCGGTGTTTTACGAAATGTAGGTATTGACATACCTACCCCCCGGAAAGGACATTGACGCAAAAGGATTACCTACCACGTTTTCAGTACACTATTCCGAGCTCCGCATAGACATTTTGAATCCGTAACATAAAAAAAAACCTTTGAAGGAAACAGTAGTTTTTTTTGTGGAATAACGTTTTGAATATGTGTCGATCGTTTGTGCGTCGATGTCCCTTCCACACTGTTTAAATCATGATCTGTCGAATGACCAATTTGGTCGGGACGCCATTGTTTAACTATTGTGTCTACTTCGTGGACAGATCATGGGGTATAAGATGCGCTTGCGATAGTTCCGATTTTGGTAACACGGCAAAAGACCCCGATCTTCCTCATCTTCTATGGATGAAGCAGCGCGAACAAAACCATAATCTACTTGCAAGGGCCGACTAGTTGCTGTCGGTACAAGTGTAACTTTTCAAAGGACATCTGAGAAGGAAAACTTCATGATAAACTTGATCATATAACAATTAATATGTGTATGTCTGCAATGATTATTTTATTGTTGCCTTCTCTGTATGAGAAGAGACCTTTTTTCTGTTGGTAAATGATTAATTTATTTTTTACTAGCTTTTGACCGCGGCTTCGCTCGCGTTAATTTAGATTTTGACAATCAATTCGGGTTGTACTCTGTTTGTAATAATATATTTCAAACATGATTCGAAAGACACGTGGCGTCATCTATTATCATAAGAAATTTATTGTTGTTTTCCTCGGGAATAGTACTTTTTTTCGGAATGAATGATATCCTATGTCCGTTTCTATACACCTGGCAACGTACCTGTATGCAAAATTTCAAGATGATCGGTTCAAAAGGTAACAAACCAACTTGCTTTAGCATTTTTAATATTAAGGAAAGTTCTTGTATGGATATTAGCTAATTTCAATCTCATTATGTCTTAGGATTCAACCCTGGTTGTAGAAGTGGGGGCTACTATAACGATGTGCCCTCCTTCACAAAGTGGCTCACCGTCACTATCGATATCGGAGCACCAACACAGGTAACATCACTACCGTTTCACATTTGAGCCTTTCGCGTAGTCGCTTATCGGGCACGTTTTACATTTTTATTGCAAGCGGATACGGGCCGCGCTGTGGCGGCGTTATTATTTCTCCCTACAATTATTGCTTAGAAGTCCGGCTGGCGACGGGGGACGTGCGGGAGACGTGCGGGCGTAGTGCGCTCGGCGTGCGGGCGTAGTGCGCGCGTCGTGCGATTGTCGTGCGAATGTTTTTACGCTACTTTTTAGACGATAAACGCGACTGGGATATGTGGCTGTTTGTCTATTACTGAGGTCGTGAATTTTGTTAGGATGTGTGAGTTCAAGGCCTTTCTAGGGTTGTTTACTTATATTGACCTGTAACATTCTTGCTCAGTTCATTTTTGTTGATTGATTATATAACATACTTTTGGTATGATTAGGTATGTGTACTTAGTTTAAAATTAATGTTTACTAAATCTTAATTTCTACTTAGTAATAAATTGGAAAAATGTGAGTAAACATGCAAACTTCCTTTGATTGTGTAATCTATGTGTTATGTTTATATGGTTTTAGAACGCCTCAGTAGTCCTAGAATTACATGATGTTTTTCAAAGGGTCACAAAAAAGCACCTAACAAGTTAATAAGTTCCAAGTAAATGTTAGTTATTATTAAAATAGTTTTCACCGGTTAAAAGTAGTTTTGACTGATGAACAGTTTTGACTGTGACATATATTAAAAGCTTATAAAAATGGATCCCTATTTCCCTTGGTCACGGCATCACGCGTGAACGGCAGGACCGATTTCGCTAATTCTTTTTTTGTTGTTTTCGTAATCGTCAAGAGATGGTTTTGATAATTAAAAGAAAAAATGCATGACAATGGTTATAACTTTTTGTTACTACATATTTTGAATTACAACACACACATACACACATTATTACTATTTTGGTAGTAGGTAGGTAGTAGGTGGGTAGTAGGTAGGTAGCAGGTAGGTAGCATTTCCCTTTAAGGGGACTACAGGAGCTAAACGCGAGTTGTATAATGCAAAAAAGCATATGATTCACTGCAATAAACAAAGTAAAGGTCTTGAATAATGTGTTTAATTCGTGGTAACAGGAGCTAAATTAGCAACTCTATTTGTGGTGGTTCAAAGTTCGTTTGAAATACTGTTAGAATAAAGTTCTTATCAGCTTGCACTTCAAAGTGGTTGTTACGTCAGTCACTACGGGCCGAATAGTGCGAAATGAGTGGTTTTTTGCGATTTACAAATAATATATTGATTGTACTAAGAAAATAAAACACTATCATGCTAATATGTTGCTTGTAGAATTGTTTGCCAAAAAATCAGAATGATCGCATGTATTTTACTATGGTTTTTACTCGTTAAAAGAAATTTTTAGAGATAATTTCGTGATTTTTTTTATAGAGTAAAAATAATTGTATTATGTTTTCAAAACACTATCATACTAGCATATGCCCTGAAGAATATCATATATTTTTCAGGTTTTGTTTATTGCAGTGAATCATATGCTTTTTTGCATTATAAAACTCGCGTTTAGCTCCTGTAGTCCCCTTAAGCATCTATGTTCCTTGCGTGTATACCGATCTGAAAATCACAATAAAAGTTATCTGAACCATTACACAAAATCTTAACGTGTCTGGCATTTTTTCATAGACGTTCGAATCATAAACTTAATACGTTTATACACGAGAACTATGTCTACAGACTTGGCAACTTCTCTTAGTACGAGTAAACACTACTCACTCTCCAAACAAAGTATTTTGGGGGCCATACCATGATGAAGTAGGTCTAATATCAAAGTTGCGTTATTTCAGGAGAAATTCACTTTTTTGTTTTGCTAAATAGATACATATTAGTGGCCCGCAACTGTGATGAGTGAGGTATGTGGAATGTGGTGTAACAAGGTGCTCGTACGATAGCATACAAGTACTTAGCAGCTTGTTTTTATATGACCCGATTGAATCGAAACACCTCTCATAACTAAGAAAATTTCTTTACTAACCTGCGAGAGTTGAATCCTGAAAATCGCAAGGTTTTCTTGGGCTTAACTTTGGACGCTAAGCTTCAGTGGGGGCCACATATATACATTTAAAACTTTTTATGAAGCTGAGCTCAGCAGCATACCTACACACTTAATAAAATTCGTAATAGCAGGCCAATTTTGTAAAAAAAAAAAGTTATGAGAATAATATTATTTTATTTTTTTAAGACATCAAATATGTATATACTTATGTGTAACTATGAATACACTCAAAATAATACTAAAAAAACGTGCAAGAATCAAAAGGTGAAAAGAATTACAGGGCGTTAAAAAGTTCACCCGCATGTCTGTCAACTAGTAAAGTGAATCAGAATGTATATTTTCAATACACTTCCTCGAAAACTGGTTCTTAACGCACTATGATTAGGTTCAACATGCAATGTATTTCACACACGTGTGATTTATTTAATTTTCCAACACGTGTGCGGGAATGAAAAATGCCACAGATAACTATACCTATACTTAGTCCAAATTGGTTCATTTCCTATAGTCGGAGGTGAATGTTTTTTTTTATTTCGGCAAAGTAATAATGCGTCTTTACGGCGTAAATATTTTTTGAATATTCCAATTGTGTTTATAAATGGAATATCATAGATAAACATGATTATTTAAAACTAATATTTACTTTTATAATCAAATTAACATTTTTTTGTGTTCTAAATTCAAAAATACAAAAAAAAACTATTTTTATATTAGGCTGTATAACGGCTTCATACCTTTGCTTCTCCTTCAACCTGGCGAAAGCAAAGCGCGGAAAAAAAGAAAAGAAAATCATAGTTTCCTAATAATTCATGACATAAATATTTTTCTTTCTTTTATTTAATTTCTTCAAAAGTGTATTGAAAAACGTCGTTTAATACACGTGGACATTTGTTATTGCAGTTCTCGGCTCAAAAACACCCTCGCCTACGGCTCGCGAGTTGATTCCGCCTCGGATGCAATGACAAACTTTCTCCACTTTGTACTATTGTTAACATAGGTGGTTACCGAGTGTGTGAGATGTTACATTTTCATAAATGTGCTCTAAGCTATGTTTTGCCATTTGACGAACAAATATTATTAATCAACAATTTAAATTAAATTGATTTAGTTACATGCAAAAAATTCGAAACCTTAATCAATTCAAATGAATAAAATGAATTAAGAATGTCAAAGCATTTCGATCAATACATATGTTCAGAATGACAATAATAAAATTTAAGAAATAACAAATAATATGTTAGATGTCAGAAAATAAAAATAATAGAAGATAATGCCAATTATATAATTTGATTTTTTTACAGGAATGTCAAAGTAATTAAATAAATCTATAAGTATTCGCTCAGTTCTGGGCCGACACAATTTAGATTGCCATCGACACGCTAAGAAGAAGAATCTATTTAAAACTATTTCTACAAAGTTCTTTATTGTGAGATAGTGTCCAGAGGAATCTTGGTTCTTTGGCTAAAAAATAGGCCAGCCCTCTGTTATAATATTGTATTGCATCAAGTAAATTATTCGAAAAAGTAAAAGCCTAATTGATTTCAGATCCACAGACTGAAATGTAAATCCATGACACGTTTTCTTCTAAGCGTTCCGTAAGGTCGCGTTCCCACTTAGTCGTGACGACAGATAATCGTGTAGTTTTAAGTGTCGTGGCTTGTGTATTTAAATGGAGGTTTTCACATAATTATACGACGACGCTTCTGTCTTCCACGACTTTTGCCAACTAAGAACCAACCATAAATTAATCGTCACGACATACGACGCGTGACGTAACGCGGCCTAACGCGAAAATTTTAAAGGTTCCACCGGATTGCACATAGCGCTTATCAATCAATTACAGCGCCCTAGACGTAGTTATGGAAAGTTAGCAGATTAGATTTCCGCTTGATTGGCGAACGTGCGATGCGGTGCTCAACGAACGCTAGCTGCCAAACATTGTACAATCGATAGCTTGCTACTAATTAAACATTGTTCAGTTCAAATTGGAAGCCTGCTTGTAAGTGCACCTGTGTGCGTACGTACGGCCTAGAAAGCATTGCATAGCTTGATTTACACCTATCGTTTGTATTTCATAAATGTATTGGGGTCTAGGAATGAAACGAACCTACCTGGATTATTGACTTTCTTCCCTTTAATCCATCTGTAATTTGTCTTTAAAAGATTGACCGGTCACCCATGTTAAGTTTCAACATTTTACCGATAATGAAGAGCTTCAAGGATCTTCTGTTGCGACTGCGGATCCCTGAAAAAGCTGGCGGACGGAAGTCGTGTGTAGATAATAACTACAGTATTAAAATAAAATATTTGTGTGTTGAGCATGGACATTTGTTTCAGAGTCATGGATGTTTATATGTATAATAAGTATGTATTTTCAAGCAGAAAAAAGCATGCAAAAAAAAAAAGTATCTATGTAGTATATCAACTATCTGGTGTCCACGACACAAGCCTTGTTGCTTAGTGTGGCACTAGATGGCGCTGTGTGTAATGTCCAGCGATATTTATTTTTAATATTATTATTTATTTTATTTCCGTCGAATATTACTGCGATAAAATTTAAATGCAACACCAAGTAAAACTGAATCTTCATCAAAAAGTGAATCGGAACGAACTAATCTATTCTCTATCTTTTGGTAATCTACGACCAAGGTTGGTCAAAGGAATTGTAGCAAGCTGCAATCTGTATTCAAGCTTAGATCTAGTATGTGCGGAACAAAAGCTAAATATTCTATATAACATTTCAAATCCTCACAATATCAACAACGGACCTCCACTTAGCCCCATCTTTTGATGGATCACACAACCTCTTTTCTCAACCACATCGAGAAAGTCAAACCAGTGAAACACAGAATAAATCCATCATCAAATGTTAAGAAGAGAACTAAATCAGTGGCAACCCTAGGTCTCTGTAATAGGCGAGACGACAAAAAAAATCTAATTAGTCCGTCACATAGATAATCAAAAATATTTGACCGGTGTTTTTTCTTTTGTTACGTAAACCAAAATTGACGAAGATACGACGCTTTTAAAATTCTCAATACGTCACGCCATGGTATAATTTTTACTCTCTACTCTTTTTACACTACACTCCCGAGTTTTGATGCGTTTTATCTTAGTCAATATTCATTGATTTACAAAAACAAAAAATACGTGTCCATTAATTTCTAATACTCTAACTGACGGACTAAATAGATTTGCATTTTTTTGATACTGTCGTCATGCCTATTATGGCGAGAGGAACAGGATATGTACAGCTATCAGAATTTGGAGAATACATAGATTTCGATGTGCAACATTTTATTTTATTTTTGAAGTTGATTTCTTTAGACGCATTATTATTTGTCATGTATTATGATGTAGTAGTTACTAGAGGTAGGTTTTATATCCAGTAGGCTATACTAATGTCATAAAGAGGAAAACATTGTTTGTAAGTAGGGGGTTATCTACGGAAGTTAATGATCCAATTTTATAAATTTTAAAAGATTATACGTTATAGGTAGTGTGTTTCGTTTTCATTTACTTTTGTTTAAGGGCTTAGAATGGGGGAACTCACGGAGTTAGCAATAACTCTAACAAAGTTCTGCAAAACAAAACGTACTTCACGAATTATTTCAACTAGGAACTAGACTTCATTATCATGTGCCATGGAAGAAATGGCATAATTCATCAATATTACAGAAAGACGTTGCCTGTATTGTATGTTATGTGCATGGGTATTCGGAAAATCTGTTATGTTGTGATACCTGTAATAATAAAGATATCAGTCTTGATCGAATCTGAGTATCATTCACTTCAGCCTGGACACAGTGGCATAATGACCAGCCAATCCAAAATAAAATTGCCCAAAAATACATCCAACAGTCAGTATTATTTTTAGCAGACCCCCAGGCGCCAAATTATGTACCGATTTCGAACCGACCTAATTTTATATACGCCTTGCACGGAAGCTGTGCCCTTGGAAACTTAAAAAAGCTCCATCTCAAAGACATAAATCTAAATAGGTATTAATAGGGGCCGTAGGTAGCTCTAGTCAGGTGAAGGTGTGCGGTGTTGGAAGGGCGTAACCACGGTGTAATCTCCTCGAGGACGGATGCCAGACCTCCCCAGTTACCTCGTATTAACGTTCTGAGATAATTTCTCTGGGAGCTTATGTACCTGTGTCTCCGTCGGGGGAAACTTCTAGTAGGTTCTTAGGTCATGTTGCATTGACCAGAAAAATTGGTGCGTGTTTTTAGTTTCGCCTTTTCTTATAGATGGACGTTTGACGAAGTGGGAAATTAAATATCGGGCACTCCATAATTAGGAAATACTGATAAACATGGAACGCTCAACTTAGTGAAATAGCATATAAGACACAATCTCAAAAATAAAATCGTAACCAATTCTACAACATGCTAATCGTAGAACTACAGAGTTACATAAATATGTTCACTATGTACTCAGATACCCTACTTTGGATTTATTACATTATATTGCCCCAAATAAATCCAAGTTAACATCAACACACCATCCAATATCTGTTTATTAATGTATAGGAGCTCGGAGAAAATTAAATAATCTTCCCCACGAAAATAAATTGCAATAAGGCGAAAACCGCCGTCGTCAAGTGACAATATTTTAAATTATATCAGTTTATCAACGACCAATAGGAGGCCGGGAAGCGTAGGAGCTCGTGTCTCCCTACCAATAAGATAGGAGAATTTGAATTTCGAATTTTACGCTATGAAGCGCGGGTTCTGTCAGTAATTGTTGGTATCGAGTGGCCTTGGGGTGAATCAAATTGCTGGGAACATTGCGAACTTTTGTTGATTTTATGTGTTCGAAGTTCGAACCACGCTGTAGGTTAACGTTTCTGCTTATGTTCCCGGGAATACCTTGGTCTAACAAGGGAAGGTATTACGTGATTACTTTTCTAGGTTTTGGTGTATTTAGCAATAATAAAAACAAAGTATTTTAAGGTGTAAGCGCTGGGGTAGCCCGCGAAATACAATTTCTTACTTTTTTTGCAATTTGCTGGTCAGTGTTAAGGCTAGGGCTGTATGTCGAACAAAATATGATTCGCGACAGTACCACGTATGCATTTACAGAAGTCATTACAATCATCAATACAACCCTATAAGTTCATTTATCCCATTGAATGACTGCTTCATGAAATCGTCATTTAATGGGATTCAATAAATTTTAATTTACCTTAATAAGTAGAATAAAGAGAAGTAAGACTTCTACCCATACTAATTACAGGGTGTAAACAACCTCATCACAAAGCCGTGAACCAAGCATCCTATAAGTTATAACTTTACGCAAAAATTATTGCTGGGAAACAACTTTTTTTTTGGGGTGTAAAAATCACGTTTTGTGGTAGAACTCAAAGTAACACACTTAAATGATTGTGCTGATGGATGGATTGAATAGTACGGGAGTCGTAGAGGTGTTTAAAGTAAAAATCTTACAATAAAAACTTGTATTAAAAAAAAAAGTTGTCAAAAAGTTGGAACTTTGACCCCTAATATCTCCGTAATTATAAGGGTCTCAGGTATGGTGTAGAACAAAAAAAATATCGCATTGACGGGGAGAACAAGTGCCTTTCCGCTTCGTAAGAGGTTTTTTTATACCCTATATATTATAAAACTAGCTGACCCGCGCAACTTCGTCTGCGTTACGTAAGAGAGAGAGAGGCTTAGAGAGAGTGTGAGTCAACCTAAAAAAAATGCAGATAATATGCTTTAGCGGACTTTTTAAGAGGAACAATCCCGTCATACATGTATGATTGTTGAGTCACTTTAACCGTTTACGCAGCGCACGGAAAGGAAGCTCTCAAAAGCAATAGTTTTTCGCTGTATTTGCAACAATTTTCATTGATGCTCCGCTCCTATTGATTGTAGCGTGATGTTATATAACGTATAGCCTTCCTCGATAAATGGGCTATCCAACACTAAAAGATGTTTTTAACTGGAATCAGTAGTTCCTAAAATTAGCGCGTTCAACCAACCAAACAAACAAACTTTTCTCCTTTATAATAAGTATAGATTCAAGTAGGTAACAATTTAATTTCTCGGAAATATATGCAATCATCGTTAAAATATTGTACTATGTTTTTTTCAATTTGGGGCTCCCCTCGACAGCCTTAGGTTTCCATCCTTAGACACTCGATGACAATCATACTCCAGCTAGGTCGAAAGTTCTCATCAAGGTGCATAAATTGAGCCCAAACACGATATAGCTTTTTTTTTCGGATGGGAAATCATCAAATGACTCCTCCCGGAGCAGGAGGAAGTGTCAGACTTTTACTGACTAAAACCCATCCATGTTCCTTCATCGCCCTTTGTGTTCCGGTTCACGGTATCTCTTTCGAATAGTCCCGCAGCCCCGGCAGGCATCGGCCTTTGCGGACCCCTTCTTTTTTGCTGACTCTCTTTGAGGCGCGCGTAGAACACGAACGCGCCGTCGACACGGCCTGTCGTCATGAGACGGACGGACGGCGAGCTAGCCCATAGCTCATCGTCCACAGGCCTGCGCCTACGGTGGCCGGGGGCCAATACGTGGCTCCCGACGCCCGGGGTGTCTCCCGCTGTGGCCGGGACGTAAGGATCTCTCCCTCTCAGATTCCGCCACCTCCTTCGCTAGCATGACTGCTTCGCAGAAGGAGGTGACGGCTTCCCATTCCGTCTCGCTCCGGACCATGTATTGAACCAGGGCTGGGAGAGAGAGGTCGCCGCCGCCGATTGCCGCTTCGAGGACACGGCGGTGCTCCGCCCAAGTGGGGCACACCTCCACAGTGTGCTCCACCGTGGCCTCCGGTCGATCCTCACAATGGAAGAACCCTAGCCTCCTCAGCCTTACGTTATCATCCTTAGACACTTGATGACAGTCATACTCCATCTACGTCGAAAGTTCTCAAGGTGCATAAAATGAGCCCAAACATGATATAGATGCTGTAAACTCTTGATGACCTCTTGCAACTGCCTTCCAGCTCCATCGTCGACCTTCGATGAAAGTCATACTCTAGCTAAGTTTAAAGTTTTCATCAAGGTCCATGAAATGAGCCCAAACACGATTTAGCTGCTGCAAACTGTTGCGAACCTCTTGCAACTGACTTTTGTCTCCACCGTCAGACCTTCGGTGACAGTCCAGGCAGGTCTTAAATTCTCACCAAGATGCATGGAATGAGGCCAATAACAATAATTATAGCTGTAAATATAATCTACGTAAACTGCGTATGCACAGCACAGTTCTTGCACGTCAAGAACACGTGAATATATCAGGCTTCCGTTCGCTATACTACTTTTTGGAGAAATTATCATCAAACTCCTGCTCCTTATCCCAATTTATTTGGGGTCGGCGCAGCATGATTGTATTTTTCTTCCATACTTCTCTATTACTTTTTGGAAAAAAAATCACGAAAAAGTAAGAAATATAGAAATGCAAACAATTTAAATACAAAAAGAAATATAGGCAATCTAACAGCCTCAAAAAAAAAATTAACAAATCACAAAAAGTGAAAATAATGTTGCGGGGTTTGAACCTGAAACCCCGTAGTTTGCAGAGCGGTCATGAAACCGCTAGGCTATTTACTTCGTCGACATAAGCTACAAATAGCCGTTCTCATGTACTTACGTCATGACTGAAACGTCAAACAATTGAAGTATACGGACATAATGTTAAATTGTGATAATATATACCATAAATATTTAAGAAGCCTATGCAGTAGTTTTGACGTGATGCGCGCACAAACATTTGGTCTCAACGATTTTATTATATGTATAGATATAGATTGGTGAAGTTTGGATTTAGCAAGCAATTTAAAACGAAAATAAAATTTTATTTCATAAAATCTTTAATTGTTGAAAGCTGCACGCTATTCCTCAGTGCCATAGAACGTGTTTTCACGCGAACGAAGCAGCCAGTAGAAGCTAGTTTATAATAAACTAGCTGATGCCCGTGGCTTCGCCCGCCCGCAAATTATATACTAAAACCTTCCTCTTGAATCACTCTATCTACTAAAAAACCAGCATCAAAATCCGTTGCGTAGTTTTAAAGATTTAAGCATACATAGGGATATAGGGACAGAGAAAGCGACTTTGTTTTATACCATGTAGTCACTCGAAATTGTTCAATTCAGCAAGCGATGTCGGGTACAGTACAGAGCTAATTTTGGTTTTATGCATCTAACTTGTATGTTTATTGTTTCAGGATTCTGGGGACACTCATCTGGCGGGGAGTAGTACCTACCTATTTACGAGTTTTAGTAAGTAAATTTCTTAAGTATTCATATTTCTGCTTGTAATCAAATTTAGGGTTCCGTAGTCTGTAGACAAGGACACCTTATAGTTTCGTCAGGTCCGTCTGTCTGTCCGAGGTTTTCCTAAGATACCGTTAGACCAGAAACATGTGAACTTGTGAAGTGGGGATGTATTTTTTTTTCGTCGTCTATCCCACCGCATGGGGTATCGTTGAATAGGTCTTTTAAAATAATTTAGAGGTTGCTGCTAATACTACTTTTCGATATAATGCTCCATTTACGAAATATTAAACTGCAAACTTTTGTTTCAGTAGGGCGTCTACCCCCACCTCTAAAAGCTAAACTGCTGGCTTGAAAAATCTGGAAAAATTCATGATGATAGTGCATTTCATGAAGTTTAAAGGAAAACTATAGCGGTTAAGATAACTTTATTAGTTTAGCAGTAATAGTCGTTCACAAAGGTGCCGCTAGATGGCGCTGTACCAACGGGTTCGTTCTATCTATATTGTGATACTCGTAACGGGCTACTACGGAACCCAACACTGTGCGTGGCCCGATTCCCACTTGGCCGTTTTTTTTTCTATATTCACTTGTTAAAGTTCGTAATAAGCTCTCAAAGCCTTGCCTTTTGAACATTCCTCTTAACCGACTTCAGAAATGGAGAAGCTTACGTTTTGAAGAGTTTTTTTTTTAAGTTTATATTCTAAGTTGAACGGTAAGCGTGCAATCAGCCATTAATTTATTCACTTGGTTGCAGATGTCGGCTACATCTTACGGCTGCTTCATAACGGATAACGGGAGGTGTGGTCTTCAAACATAAGTTTGGTAAGTCGATTAGAGTTTAGTGCCTGCTTGGGCTCGAACCCGCGACCTTCACACAACAGTGGCGGCCGCTTCCACTAGTTCACCACCTTAAATTGAGCAACATTTTGTTATTAGCACATTGACGTTTGTCTTGTGGTCGTCAGTCCTCAGTTGGATTTCCAGGTTTGCCTGTGTTATATGATTTTTCCATCAGGAATATCTTATATTCCGATTAGTGAAAAAGTTAGAACCTTGGAGTTTGGATCGACAGTCATCTTTCTTGGTGTTTCCAGCTGCTGGACGTTTGTCGCAAAATTGTTGCATCTACTAAGTCCTTGCGCGACTTTCTTCCAACTGCCACTAAAACTACGCGCTCCCACAATGCATTGACTTCCCATCCTTGATTACTCGGATGTCATTTACCTACCTTGATGACACTGAGGCACAACTAGATGAAGAGCGACTTCAAAACTGTTGCATAAAATTTATATTTGGCCTGCGCAATATGATCATATTTTTGAATTCTCATAATATCTTGTTTCAGCCATACAATTTTTTATGCAATCCTAAAACCCCGTCTTATCTGAAAGAACTTTTTAAGTTCTCAACATGTGTACTTTTAAAATGATGATCAACAAGCACTACCTCTTACCTAAAACATCAATAAATGTAGTTCTTTGCTTTATTTATATTATATTTAATATCGGCTTTAGTATTTGCTGTTTTTTTTCTTTTTTCTATAAGTCGGGTTATCAAGATGTATTCCGTTAGGCTCGAGCATAATGTGGGCAGAAGATGGGCTTCTTGCCATGAAAACACACTGGGTGCGATACACTGTTTGTAATAAACTAACAAATTACTTGAAATTACACTCTTACACAATAAAACGGGGCACAATGATTCGGGGACAGTTTCAAGACGTCTCAACTCCGC
This sequence comes from Xestia rhomboidea, assembly GCA_963853795.1. Taxonomy (NCBI): domain Eukaryota; kingdom Metazoa; phylum Arthropoda; class Insecta; order Lepidoptera; family Noctuidae; genus Xestia; species Xestia rhomboidea. The sequence continues at coordinate 3,622,998 of OY970756.1, forward strand.
TGCGATCCGACCCTGAATGTCATCATCAGGACTCTGTAGAAGCACGCCATGGTGTGGGTAGACTGGCAAGTAGGTCGCGTGATGTCACCACTGGCGCGCTTGTGATTCATTCCCGTGTACGTACTCATGACCGGATCCGACATATATTAGTATATGCCTTATAAATGTATGTATGTATTTATTTATTTAAATAATAGTACACCACAGACCCACAGTATTGTCTCTCCTCCTCCCTTAAATCCACCCAAAGGTTGTCTTGAAAATATCGCTATTAGTGACAATACCGCCCATTGTGTCACCCTATTTATAAGTTCTACTATGACCTGTAATTTGTATGGTGTACAAGTACATAATAAAGAGTATTCTATATCTCAGTAACTCGGAGTTTGAATTTGTGTCCGGATGACGCAAAACACTTTTGCCTTTTGATAGAAATACAGGTGTGAGGTCTTTTTACTAAAGTTGGTAATCAATTTTCTAAACAATTAAGAGCCCGTAATAGTGAAAGTCATAGTTCTAAACCATTCATTCGCGTCCCCTTCACCTTCGGGCCAACACGACTTAGTAAATAAAATAGTCATTAAAATGTTCATTCGTTTGCCTTCCGATCATTCATCCCTCCTTCCCCTAGGGCAGGCACGTCGACGAACAAACAGCGAGATATAGAACCAAGAGGACTTTCTATTTCCGCTGTCGTTATCTTCCTTTATAATATTAAGTTCCCTGAATTACATTTCTCATCACCTTACTTCCTTTATATTGCCATCTCTATCGTTCCTTCATATTTAAGAAGGAGACAGGTATTTTTGCCCATCCCACCACACTTTGCGCCTGATTTCTTGTATGTGCCTACAGCTTGCCTAGAGGTATATAAATCAAATTATTTATTTCCATATGTATAACAGATTGAGGGCAAAACAGTTTTCGGATTTATTTTCTGGTCAATTTAAAGTTTCCCTACGTTTAGGGATGTATGTAGATTGACATTTCGACGATATTTAAGATTCACTCAAGCAGTAACTATGACTTTTTTTCTTTTGTAGTAGTATTAATTTGACTCGCATAGGACAAAACATTAAAAAAAACGTTGAGACATACAATACAACTACTTTTGCACTTTCAGTATAGCGTCCATCAGCTCTCGGAGTGTGCAGACGATGGGACAGACAGGACACGATATTAAGAGGGAACAGGGTCTACGATTCGCCATAAAAATGTATTCCTCGTTTTCTTCCTAAATAATGCCTCTGGAGCATTGATTTTTTTTTCATAAAATTAAGTTATACTGCAGACACTTCCCTGTCATTTCCTTTTTTTTCAGCAACTTAAAAGTTAACAAAATATGACCCTCCAAAAATGACAAAAAATGCCCCATGGTTACGACCGCGATTAGAGGAGTAGTACCAGACAAATTCGAAAAGTTTTTATAATAAAAAAAAGCTGAAAGGAACCTAGATATACATTTTCTTAAAATTTTACTTTAATGTTTAATACGAAATGTCGATCTCGTCAAAATGTTTGTGATGTGTTGGTCTGAGCTGCAGCTGTCTGCAATCTACGGGGGCAGGTTTGACGCAGTGCGATGGCAGTAGTTTCTTCAAATAGGTAATATTTTTTAAATAAAATAACAACAATAATAAAAACAATAAATATTTATTGAAAAATGATTGCTCAAACATCAGTGTAGCCCTGGCTCTTGTACTAGGAGTTCATGTATCACAAGAGCCAAGTAGGTAAGTGTCCGAATCGTTTACGAAACCTCACCACATTTACACTGGTCCAGGGTAAAATCGTCTATTGGTCTCCACCTGCACACGTTTTCCTTACTTCGGCCATCCTGGGACCAGACTCTATTTAAAGACCAGGTCAGCCACCGCAACTCATGTCCAAGAGGGAGATTTACGGAAAGTGGCACTAATGGGGAGGAATTAACTGTATGGTGGGTATCAGACCGGTCCACGAATACAGCACCTGTGACCATGCTGTGTCTGGTTACGCAAGACTGGAAGGGTCTGAAACCATCTTGCTCGGAAATCAATTTTGGGTCTACGACACCCGTACGACGGTTCAGCAGCAGTCTCTTGTATGTTGTATGTATGACAAGTTAGAGAGATAGGATGGAAGTTTTTAGGATCGTCTGCTACATATGGTTTACTTAGCTTGGCGGTGATCGTTAAGGCGACTCGCTGGTCCGACTTCAATCTAGTCGTTTCCCATAAGCCATGATTATAAAACACATTTTAACCACCACTGTTAATCATAACGTTGTTTACACCCACACTCATAACTGGAAAATAAACAAAGTAAAACAATTAAGCTACGGATACGGTATAGTTAAAGCAGTAAAGTGCGGGACAAGCAAATGTTTAGCCATCCCAATGATAGCAGGGCGGTGGTACAATAAATTAATATTTTATAGGCTCTACTCGGACGAGCGTGCGTCATAGACACACCCTACTTTTTAGGGTTCCGTTGCCGGAAAACGGAACTCTTCTAGTTTCGTCTGGTCCGTCCGTCTGTCAGTATTTCACAGCCATTTTACTCCGAGATGGTTGGCACCACACTGTTGAAATTTAGACAGCAGGTGTCTTCTATGAACCGCTATAGAAAAGTGACGTGACATTACGAATTAATAAAATTACGGATGGCCCTTCTTACATGCAAGTATGCAACTGAAGGTTGAAAAATGATTTTCTACGTATATAACTGTGTGCATTTGTTCCCAACGAGTAACACCCTCAAATGTCACACTGTTACTCGATGGGATTTTTTTCTGAAAAAATTCCCAACCGGTCACACTACCAGTCACACTGTTACTCGATGGGAATTTCTTCAGAAAAAAATCCCAACCAGTCACACTGTTACTCGATGGGAACACACTGTTACAGAACTTAATGAAAATAAGAATTAAATCGGTTTTTTAAATTTTTATTAAAATCAACAAAATAACAACATTGGTAAACCGGCCGCCGCCGGGGCCGCGGGAAGAGGGATGCAAAAGTATTTTTACATTAAATGTGCATGGAAAATAACCGCCATTACACACTCGCGATAACTGATGTTGCCGGCTTATCATAACTTTATTTTGCTATACATAATTTTAATTGTCACAACATACTTATGGCTAATTATATGTATTTGGAAAATTGTTTAAAGTTCAAATTAACATTAGAAATTAGAACTGATAATTGTTGTAAAATGTGATGATTCACTCTGATATATTATATAAAGCTGATTGTATTTAGGTACCTCCCCCCCCCTTATTACGTGGGACTTAAATATAGATGGCGAGATGTGGGTGTAATATTACACCTCTGCCTACCCCTTCGGGGATACAGGCGTGAGTCTATGTATGTATGTATGTATTTAGGTATTGTAATTTTATTTAATTATTTAAGAATAAAACGTTCAAAGGAGAATCACCAGCAATATGACGAATAAATGTTTTTAAAGTAAAAACCGATTTAATTCTTCTTTTCATTAACTACTGTAATATTGTGACTGGTTGGGAAATTACTAATAAGAAGTTCCCATCGAGTAACAGTGTGACTGGTTGGGAAATTAGTAATAAAAAGTTCCCATCGAGTAACAGTGTGACTGGTTGGGAATTTTTTCTTAAAAACATTCCCATCGAGTAACAGTGTGACATTTGAGGGTGTTACTCGTTGGGAACAAATGACTGTGTGAGGTGTCGATCAACAGCTCTTAGGAGGTTCCTTAAATACTTATTTTCGTGAGTCAATGATTGATAAGATATTCGATTCTAAAGCCGTACAAATTGTGTCCCCCCCCCCCCCTCTTATTAGAGATTAAGTAAGCGGAAAAAATATCTTAAAAAACCGGGGTCCGGTACGTTTGTAGAACGTAAAAAGAACTTTCAACGAAATTAGTTTGATTAATATTTTATTTGAAACTGCAGCGTAACTATTTTTCGTTAAAATACAATGAAAGACAAGCGTTGCTGTTGAGTCTAATATGCAATTGCGAATATATTATTAGTTAAAAATATTGTTATTATACGTATGTATTGTTTGGTGCTACGGAACCCTTTTTATGCGAGTCCGTCTCGCAGAAAAAGGGTTGACCGGATTTTTACCTTTTCTCTTTGGTTATTTTACTGAAAACTAGTTCCCAATTTATTGGTTATTAATTTCGGTTTATTAAAACTATGTAAGTTAATGACAAGCGAGGAAAAGTTTAATAAAAAAATCTAGGTTTTATTCTAGTTTTAACTGCATGATAAAAAAAATCCGGCCAAGTGCGTGTCGGGCCACGCGCATTGTAGGGTTCCGTAGTAGCCCGTTATATTTCAGATTTTGTTTTTCAATGCAAGTCTTCATCCATTAGAAACAAGCAACTACTTCATCTTAGTCACTTTATAGGATTTATTCTAAGGATTTTGTATTTGGTACAAAATTATCCAACACCCTAGTTCAACGACTATTACTGCTAAACTAATAAAGTTATCTTAAGGCGACTACAGGAGCTAAATTAGCAACTCTAATTGTGATGGTTCAAACTTCGTTTGAAATACTGTTAGAATAAAGTTCTAATCAGCTTGCACTACTGGTTGTTACGTCAGTCACTGCGGGCCGAATAGTGCGAAATGAGTGATTTTTTGCGATTTACAAAAAATCTATTGAATGGACTAAAAAAATAAAACACTATCATGCTTATAATTATGTTGCTTGTAGAATTATTTGCCAAAAAATCAGAATGATCGCATGTATTAGAGTATGGGTCTAACTCGTTAAAATAAATTTTTAGAGATAGGTACTTAAGTTCGTGATTTTTTTATCGAGTAAAATTAGTTGTATTATGTTTTCAAAACACTGTCATACTAGCATAATTATATCCTGAAGAATATCATATATTTTTCTGGTTTTGTTTATTGCAGTGAATCATATTCTTTTTTGCATTATAAAACTCTCGTTTAGCTCCCCTTAAAGGGAAATACTACCTGTAGTCCCCTTAACCGCTATAGTTTTCCTTTAAAGTTCATGAAATGCACTATCATCATAATTTTTTCTAGATTTTTGAAGCCCGCAGTTTAACTTTTAGAGCGGGGGGGGGGGGACGCCCTATTGGAACAAACATTTGCACTTTTAGTTTAATATTTCGTAAATAGAGCTTTACAACGAACAAAGTAGATTAGCAACCCCTAAGTCATTTTAAAAGCAAAATTACAGCTTTCTTGTACTAACGGTCTCTTAGCAAAACCTCGGACAGACAGACAGACAGACGGACATGGCGAAACTATAAGGGTTCCTTGTCAGGACTACGGAACCCTAAAAACGCGGCAAGTGCGTTGTACTACGTACGTTGTACGTTGTACAGCGCGGGTTTTCAGTAACTTTTACGTTTTATCATTGTCACAAACTTTAAGGACTTACAATACACCATCATGTCTTTAACTTCGGGGAATTCAGGCCGAGTCACTCATAGTCTATGTTAAGATATTATATTGTTTATACCCAACATTCAGACATACTTACATACGTCTAGTTTGAAGATCACTGACCATGTACTTGATTATTAATAGGTAAATCATTTTAATTTGAGACCTAATTTTATTTTTTGTTACAAGCTGACAGATGACGGTGACATCACTGAATGATGTCCTGTCAGAATTTAGAATCATCAGGCATCAGGTAGATATAACGATTTCAACATCGAAACTAGATGTTTCATCCGTCTACATTTAATTTCAACTCGCCGACCGCAACAGGGCATCAATAGCAACAATATTAAGGACTATTCCACACGGAGCCGGTTGATTTGCGTCCAGTTTAATTATGCAGTGTATGTACGCAATGTCGGAGCGAGAGCGAAATCTTTAACGCAAGCATTTGCATCGACAGCGGCGGCGGTCGAATAAATATGCTACGGGAATTTAATTGCATCATTTAACTAGTAGTTAGTTGAGTGGTAAGGTATCTTGACAAAAGGTTCACAGTGACAAGGTTAAGAGTGATTAAAGTCCACCGGCTGAAGCCTCACTTTCGTTTTAGTGTTTCGTAGCCAAATGACGTAGTGAAATGCGAAAGTTGCGTTTTCACGCCTGAACCACTGAACCGATCATGCTGATTTTTTTCATATCCAACGTTTTCAGGTGTATAGAAACGGACATAGGGTATCTTTCATCCCGATATAAAAGTACTGTTCCGGTGGAAAACAACAATAACGTGCTTATTTAAGGATTATAGATGATATAGATGGCGCCACGTGTCTTTCTAATAATGATTGAATTATATTAATAGAGAAACTTTAGTAGTGTGTTAACAGTTTAGAGGCGCGGGCATAGGATTAATTTTGAAATGTCCCAATATGTCCCATACTCATTTTACTCGGAGACTAATTGCACTGTATCGATATAAACTGTTGTATTCTGTGAATCGTTAAAAAATGGCTCAGAGAAACTGTTTGTGGGGAAGTTGTAATAAAAAATATTTAGGGTGGCAATCAATATTGCTATAAATATTCTGATTTAAAAGAGTGTCCATGGAGTTTCTTGCCCGTTCTTCTCCATAGAGATCTACGCTAGGGAATGGGCAACTACAGTACTTTCACAGTTTTTATGCCCCGTGACTGGGACTGTAGCTACATTTACAGAACAGTACATGGACGGGAGGTACGCACTAGGCGACTGATCGCTACCAGCTTTTGTAGATCCAATGCTGGGGTGCGCTCACCGCTATACCGCTAAGTCGACACATACAATACGCGTTTTAGTGCCTTAGACATATTATTCCTAAGCAGATATAAATTTAAATATGATATAAATAAAATTCTCAAGGATCGGCAGGAGGCTCCATAGGTATTACACAATGTAGGTATTATTGTTAATGGACTGGGGACCTGTTTGACACATCACACATTATTATTATTTTTTTGTTACATCTTTTATAGAATATTGTATCATATCCCTTCTTTTTTACTCTTTATCCCTATTACATATATACTTTATCCCTTCTTTGTCATTAAGTTAGCCCTGCTACATAACAGTTAACGTTTGCTAACAGTTTGTTTTTATACTTACCATAGTAATCTGTGGAAAATGTTGTGGGTAGTATATTTGTTAAGTCTAATTTTAAGACAACATTGTTTATGCTGCAATATACTACTGTTTGTTTTCCCAAATTGAATAAATAAATAAATTTAATTTTCATCTTTGTTTGACAATTCAAAAGTGCCTGTAACTGGCCTACTTGAAATAAATGCTTTGATTTTGAATCTTCGACATTAGAAAAGGTGAAAAAAAAATTCAATGTATGTACTACATAACCCTTCATCCACTGTGTGGGGTCTGAAACGCACTTGAACTGTTTTTATAATTTCAGTTTGTGCAATGGGTTGAGTCAAACTGGAAACCCTTTCAAAAACAACTTAGTTAAAACGGGATTTAGGCATTCAGTTAGGTGTCATTTAGTGTTGGTGAAAACAGGCATTAAGCTTTCAGTTAGGTGTCACTTAGTGTTGGTGAAAATTCTTTTAAAAGACGAAAGAATGTTATCGTGATTTCCGAAAATTAACGCTGATCTTAAATCTGTTCTAAGCATACGTTTAGCATGTACACACGGCAACAAATCAAGCTTTACAAAAATCGAGTGTAATATGTCACCGTAAAATTATAAAACCCGTTAGTTTGTAATCTATCTAGCGAGATTGTAAACTCTCGAAAGATTGTCAACCGAATATACTGCTTACAATTTAACGCATTATTTTTCGGTAGATCTAACGAAGTGAAACCGTAAAATTGTGAAATACATCAAATAAGTATCTCTGCCCCTATAATCGGGACTTGAAGCACCCCGACGTCAGGTTAGTTAGGTTCCTTTAAACCCTGCAGACAGAAATAGGAGCCCCGCAAGTGGGGCTCCGTCGACTACGCTTTTTAGGCAAATAAAAGTTTTTTGAGGTTACATTAATCGGTTTTTTCTCAGGAATTACCTTTCATGGTAGCCTTTCATGGTATTCATACCAGGGGACAAGACCTCCCTTCCTCCCTCCACAGCGCGCGAGTTGCATACATTTCGCAATTTTACGGTTTACTTCAATAGATTACAATCTACCGAAAAAAAATGCGTTAAATTGTAAGCAGTATGTTCGGTTGACAATCTTTCGAGAGTTTACAATCTCGTCAGATAGATTACAATCGGGTTTTACAATTTTACGCTAAAATATTAATATATTTAACCTCGTTTTGTATAAATTTCTCGGACAATGGGAGATCTGCATACTGGTTTTGTATATAGGTGGATTGGACTGATTAAAATTAATAGTAATATACCACATTTAGAATGTATTGAATGTATAGTCTGACAAGCAGTCTTACCAAGGGGTATCGTATTACCCAGTACAAACTGGATTGTGGAGGTTAGATAGACAGTCGCTCCATGTAAAATACTGGTATTCAACTGCATCCGGGTAGACTGGAAGCCGACCTCAACATAGTTGGGAAAAGGCTAGGCAGATGATGATGATGAGAATGTATTAAATTGTAATATGAATCGTAGGTATATTAATTTAATCGTCAAAAACTATAGGAATTATTAATAAAAAAAAGGTAGTGAAAACAACAAAAAAAGTCCATTTACATACAGGGTGTAAACCACCTCATCACGAAGCCGTCTACCAAGCATTCTGTACATCAAACTAAGTAAGGGCTAACGCACACTATAGACAAGACTGTCTCAAGACAGACTTGCCTCACATAGACAAGTCTGCCTCAAAAACTGTTTTGTCTACGACACATCTCACACCTAAAACGAAACTGTTTGGTGTACTACGGCGAAGCGGCGCACATCGTTTGTGTCAATTCCGTTTCAGTATCCTCAGAGTACTTTTATGTTATCAAAATGGACTTCATCGATACTGTTATATTAAGCATCTTAGTTACGCGTGTACTTGCAAAACGACGCAGACGTAAATATTGGGTGCGTCCCATATATAGTGAAAGACTGCTAAATGGATGTTTTTATACATTGTATAGTAAATTAAAACAACACCCCCGGAAGTTTTTAGACTATTTAACTTTTGATAATTTACTAAAATTGATAGAGCTTTCCTTTACTTATCAAGACACATATTTTCGCAATGCTATACCTGCTCCTGGGCTGAGACCGTTTTGTCGTAGATGTGCGCGCCCGCATACATACAAAAGGGAAGCCCACAATCGGTATCAGACTTGTCGCTGTGCAGTTCTTGTAGGTATTAGACAATAGGCGAGACGACAAAAAAAAACTAATTAGTCCGTCACTTAGATTATTAAAAAATATTTGACCCGTGTTTTTTCTTTTGTTACGTTAACCAAAATTGACGAAGATACGACGCTTTTAAAAATCTCAATACGTCACGCCATGGTATAATTTTTAGCTAGTTCTGACGTCACGAGCCCCCACTCCCGAGTTTTGATGCGTTTTATCTTTGTCAATATTCATTGATTTACAAAAACAAAAAATACGTGTCCATTAATTTCCAATACTCTAACTGACGGACTAAATAGATTTGCAATTTTTTGATACTGTCGTCATGCCTATATTGTCTATGAGACGCTTTGTTTGAAGTGTGCGCGTCTTTATAAGTTTTGTAAAGCAATAGTCTGTCTTAAGACAGTCTTGTCTCAAGTGTGTGGTAGCCCTAACTTTACGCAAAAAAAAATTCTGGGAAACGACTTTTTTTTTGGCGTGAAATATCATGTTTTGTGGTAGAACTCAATGTAACGCACTCAAAACATCGTGCTGATGGATGGATTGAATAGTACGGGAACTTGAGATGATAAAAGTAAAAATCTTACATTAAAAACTTGTATTTAAAAAGAAACTTGTCAAAAAGTTGGAACTTTGACCTCCAATATCTCCGTAACTAGAAGGTTCCCAGCTATGGTTAAGAACAAAAAAAATATCGCAATGGCGGGCGGGGAGAACAAATACCTTTCGGCTTCATTAAGAGGTATTTCATACCCTTTATAATATGTATGACTACGTTAAATTGTACGTTTAATTGTGCCCCGCGCCGCCATATTTGATTGTTATTTCGTTTGTTGTCGAATGTAAACGAATAGTTTCTTGGTGATTGGAAATTGATTTCGTGTTGAAAATAACTCACAGATTTAGAATTAGTAATATAAAATTGTGGTGAAAGTTAAATTAATCTGTGATTAACCAAAGAAACAAACAGAACGGCCTACTGTAAGACCGACCAATCAGGCATAGGTTCGCAATCTTTCGAGAGTTTACAATCTCGCGAGATACCTAGATTATAATCTAACGGTGTTTACAATTTTACGGTGATTGTTTAGTTTTGTTTATATTTTACGGTGGTTGTTTTATTAATGAAACGATGGATGGATTGTGTGATGAATGATATGAAAGATAAAGGAGTAAATGAAAGCGTGGCGGTTGACAGAGGAGAATGGAAGAAAAAAACGTTTTGCGCCGACTTCAAGTAACATGAGATAAGGGCAGAGGATAATGCTTTATAATTGATAATATATATTGTATAGTTTACCACTACACCAAGGTTTGTTATCGCACGTAACGTTCTCTACGGAGTAAGCTGAGACCACTTAGCAGCTGTGCTGTAAGTCCATAGATAAGTACTTGCAGCAAGCCGCTCCTGCAGACGGCTTCAACATTGGACTTAACACCACATATGTGTTATTCACAGCTTTGGAGATATTCTTGATCCTTCTTGATCCCTTGATCTGTCCACGAAGTAGACACAATAGTTAAACAATGGTTTCTCGAACAAATCGGTCCGTTGACAGATCATGATGTAGGTTAGACTGTTGTTCGTAGCCAGACTTGATTTCCTAAGATAGCTGTCTGCCTTTCAGTCATTTTCTGAATTAAGAATTTTGCGTCATGCAGTTGCTAGTTGAGCGTTACCTAATCTAGTTTGTTACAACTAGATTAGGTAGATTCTCCTGCACGTCTGGTGGCAGAGAAATGCCCCGCGGAGAACGTATTACTAGTAGTAAATTTATTATTTACAAACTTGACTTGATAATATGTCTATGTACAAATATCAAAGGGACGAATAACAGGTCGTCAAAAAGGACATTTTTTAATTTATACAAAAAAAAGATAAAAAAAAACAATGAACAAAAAACAATATTTTAAAGAACTGTCTGTAAAAACTTTTCAAAGTTAAATATATCACTTCACTTGACTACATAATATTTTAAAACAAAGTCCTCCGCCGCGTCTGTCTGTCTGTTCGCGATAAACTCAAAAACTACTGCACCGATTTTCATGCTGATTTCACCAATGGATAGAGTGGTTCTCGAGGAAGGTTTTAGTATATAATTTGTCAAGCGGGCGGGCGAAGCCGCGGGCATCTGCTAGTTAAGTAATATAATATAATATGTAGAGAGTGTAAACGGACAGCCGTCAACCAAGCATTCTGTACATCAAACTAAGTAACTTTACGCAAAAATTATCGCTGGGAAACGACTTTCTTTTTTGGGTGAAATATCAGGTTTTACGGTAGAACTCAATGTAACGCACTCAAAACATTGTGCTGATATGGATGATGATGTACTGGGGTCGTAGAGGTGTTTAAAGTAAACATCTTACATAAAAAACAAGTAGGTATTAAAAAAAAAACTTAAAGTTGGAACTTTGACCCCTAATATTTCCGTAACTAGATGGTTCCCGGGCATGGTCTAAAACGAAAAAATTATCGCCATGACGAGGAGAACAAGTGCCTTTCGACTTCGGTACCTTTATAAAGTGCCCAAAAGTCTGGCTGCCACATTGGATGGCAATGCTGATTCTTTGCCCACATAGGTACTTTTTCTTTTATATTATTAAAGAGTAGTATCGATTTACATTCACCAACGGGCACCCGGCGCCGTTGATCCGGCAGCCGGAAAGTGCGAAAAGGGGGATGTTGCCTAAACATCCCAACGACATTCAAACGGTGTTGAGGTGCGACACGATGACTTGTTTTGACGCAAGTGAGTTCACTTCGAGAAGACTTCACTTTCGAGCTGAGTAGGGGATTTGAAAGCGAAGCCATTCCGAAGTGAACTGCACGGTATACAGAGTGATTCCTTTGGGGCAGTACGTAGGGGATGTCGGGATCTATAAGAGATACACGGTAGCCTTCTGAAACTGTAGTTTTTTTTTGTCATAAAAGCAATTGGGGAATACTTATTATTTTTTTAGCAAAATGACCAAAGAATGGCAAAATTGTTGTCATAACAAACAGCCTCCTAGCCTTCTTCAGAAAGTTTCCCGGTATCTCTTATGGATTAGGATATCCCCATGTAGTCTACTTAAAAGAAACATCCTGTAGTCACCTGTACCACCGCCGATGAGGAAGCGAGTATAAAGCTACTAGCTATCGACTATTTTCCCGCTCAAGAAATGTTCAATAGATTCTAGGTGGAGTAGGTACCTACTCGTATCTCGCTAACCGCCGGCTATAGAACAGTTGCGTACTACTGAAACCGAACTGGAAAGCACCCCCATTGCCATTTTAGGCACCAATCAGCAGCGACGTCTGAACTAATCTATTACAGTCTTTGCTGCCTCAAATGCTTTGTAGTACTGTCGTCCTTACGTCACGCATGCCTCTGCGAACACACCCACCAACTTAAGAGCACACTCCAAACAAAGGAAGTTCAGCTTTACCTGCGTCAACGTAAGGGTGGTCGAACGTGTAAGGGTATCGTGGTAATATTGACAAGACAGGTAGTAGGGACCGCACACGTTCGCCTCTCACGAGTCGTGGAGCAAATCACGACGGTCCGTGTAACGAATAACAATGGGGTGACCATAGCCCGCACGAATTGATTCGGTACTTCGATTGTCTAGGTTTTCACGTATTTGTCATTATTTTAATGTGACATGTGTGGCTGGTTCGATTGTGGTGAAATTCGGGAACCGAGCGCTGGTGGTATAATATTAATGAGGTATTGAAGACACCTCATTGGTTTAGTAGTTGCGTGCTCGTCACCTCTGGATCCGGGATACGGATTGTCTGAAATGTCAGGTGCGGCCCGGAGCCTGTATAAATTGTATCCGATTGATAGCAAAAGGCTCACCCCTTGTAGCATACTTAAGCTTAGATAAGTCATGATATGTCGGTGCACTTACTACTATCACACACACGCCATCCTACCAACCTGGGAGTTGTTCCTGATCAAGATAAAATATTGAACTTTTTTCGTGAGTAGTCATACTTATAATAATAAACAGACTAATTCAGGACACACACTCTTGCGACCACTAGAGACACGAGGTAGAAACAACAACAAAAACAATATCATGAAATTGTTTTCTATTTATAACAATGTAAGTGCTTTCTACGAACAATAAAATCGATACAAAATTAGTGGATAAATGCACTGGCTAACTACCGTTGTCGTCGTTCTTCGCTCGACTAAATTATAGGTAAACAAATAAACACTTTGTGTTATTAATTTCACCTGAAATTAATACTGAAAACTGTGGTTTTAAACATCGTGAGGAAACCGCCGTAGAAGCAATAAATCGAAGACTGTCATCACGCGCAAGGTCCGCTTGGTGGACGACAGCGTGCAGGCCCCCGGCCCAGCTGTGGGAGCTCTAAAAGCTGATAACACTATAGTCTCCGCCAGATAAGTAGGAATTAAAGGTCATTGACCCGCATTCATTTATTCAAATACGTAATTCCGAAAACAGAAATAATGACATAAACTTGTCCCGAAACGACCTTTATCGTGATCCTTGAAGTTTTCTAGTAATAAAAAACGATTCATAATGTATTGTCGGGGTACCTACGCAGATAAATTAAGGAAAGAGCAATGAACTTTATTGCAGATTTAAGTGGCGGCCACCATAGTGTATTTAACGAATGTATTGTTGGTCTAGTGATCGCAAGCGCTACTGCTGATTAGGTCCCGGGTTCGATTCCCAGGTCAGGCAAAAGCGACAAGCAAGCGAAAGCGGTTTGTGACAATGGCTTACCTTCTATTCCACGGGACATTATTGGCAAAACGTGAGTGTACCTACTATAGGCACACCACTGCCCCCTTCCCCCTTCAACCCTTCTGAAAGTACAGGTGTGATTATATGAAACTAGTGCAGGATCGATCGAAAACTATGATACTCATACAGAAAATTTACTGTAATACCGACATTACCGACCAATCGACCACGTTGTGAATATTTCATAATAGCTTCTTCGGAAACTGTCCCAACGAAGCATATGTATCCTATGTGTTAATCCAGGTTATAAACTATCTGTGTGCCAAATTTCATTCAAATCCGTTCAGTAGTTTTTGCGTGAAAGAGTAACAACCATCCATGCATCCATCTTAACAAACTTCCGCATTTAAAACACTACTTGTAAAACGAAGTCGGAAAACCTTATATTTCATACAAGTATAACAGGGGGAAGTAAACCAATCAGTCATAGCTAGTATGTGTCTTTCCGCTTAAACCACATCCAGGCAGTGTTGTAGATATAACCAATGCTACCTAGTTATGCATCCACAGAAATCATGCACTAATTGCATAGTTGCCGTTCAAACTTGCAATCAGGAGTTTTTGAAACTATTCTAGAGGTAAAATTTTTTTTCATCCCCCCATCTCGGAAAGAGTATTTTTGCTCTTCGATATCTGAGTGCAAAAGTCGTTTTTATCCTCTAGAGGATAAAGTAAATTGAATTTAGAACATCGTGTGCACTAAGTTTGTGAATTCAAAACATCATTAAACCTATTTACTTCTACCTCCATGGTGCCGAATTTATCATAGGTACAACCTTTTTTAATTTGTTAAAAACTCAGACTCGGAACCTTCTTGGTGTACTTTTATAATTTGCTTTGCGCGCGCCATTTTCTTGTCAGGTCAATTGTTAAAACCTTAGGTTAAAAACAAGTGAAAAACGTAAAATAAGTGGTTTTGGCGACGAAGAAGTTTATTTGACGCCAACAGAATTGACTGAAACTGTTAATAATGCGCAAATGAGCCTTCTCCCTCAACAATCACGCGAGAAGGATTTGAAACAGTACGATATTAAAAAAATTGAAAAAAAAATAGGTAGAAAATGCCCAAGGCATTAAGTCCGCCTTTGTACAGTTTTTACTTGTGCATAAAGTTTTAATAAATAAATAAATAAATATTACACTCAACTTAACTAACTGTAGCAACGTTACTTTAAATTTTTCTTAATTGTACCAAAGTATTATTTGTTATAATTTAAAGATTATTCTGTAATACTTACCTACCATAATGTAGTAGTTAACACCTAAACTGAAATAAAAGTATCTTGTGATTGTAAATGTTTTTTTTTTTTGCATTTAGTAATTTCCTCGCTGAGGTGGGATGAAAAGTTACGTGTTGCACTCGAGTGCAAAGATTTTTCACCTCGTGCTCTTTTGATTCCCTCGCTAACGCTCAGGATTCTAATTTTTGAATCACTCGCTGCGCTCGTGACTCAATTTTAGAATCCTTCGCTTGCTCGGTTATCAAAATTGAGCACGCGGTTAAAAAGCAACTTTGCACTCTTGTATAACAAATAACTATTTTTTGATAGTTTTTTATGTATGGACTCGAATACTAGTTTCAGACCCATTTTTAATTAGCGATGTTTATATTACCTACATTAACATGACATTACATCACGCCTATTATACCAGAAGGGTTAGGCAGAGGTGTATACCTGGCTCAGAGAGCTCCCGCCGCGAGAGGGCCGGGACTGCTGCGGAGAACAGCAAGTTCTTCCGCAAGCGGTCCAGGAAGGATGGTGACGAAGGGTCGTCATCAGAGGGAGAGCTGGCCTCAGCCCGCAAGATCCCCACCAGCAAGCGTGGTGGAATCAGAGGCAAGAGGGGGGGCCTTTCAGCCTCCGAGCGGTCAGCGAGGTTGGCCGAAGAGGGACGCCACCCGGGCATGAATGCTCGCGGGTCGGGTGACGAGACGGGTGAACCTGGCAGCTCCGAGGCGGAGCGTAAGGCCAGGTTCGCTAAGGAGGTGGAAGCCGCGATAAGGGGAGTGGCCTTGAAACAGAAGACCTCTTCGAAACTCAAGGCCATACCCGGGGCTTCCGCCTCCATCATAGCGGCAGCGGAGGCCAACTTCGGGGGACCTCCTCCTCCTCCTCCTCCTCCTCCTCCGATAGACGGAGAGGAGGTGGCCAAATTGCGGGTGGAGGTGGCCCGCCTGACGGCCGCCACGGAGGCTCTCCGAAAGGAGAACGCTAGGCTCCAAGCAGACTTGGCCAGTCTGCGTGAGCCTAGCTCCCGCGTGGCGCCTCAGAAGGGGGGTCCACAGCAGCGGCAGAGCCAGCCTGAGCCGGTGGAGAACCAGGTCTTGAACCTGGTTCGCCAGGAGCTGGCCTCCTTCCAGGCACGGTTTTCCGTCCTGGAGGGAATCGTTTTGCGCCCCCCCCTGGCGGCAAGCAAGGCGGCCACGGGCCCGAAGGCGGCCTCGTACGCGGCTGCTACGGCTGCCGCACCCAGACCGGGGCCGTCCAGCCGGCCCTCCGGCACAGCAGTGGTGGCCCCTCCCCCAAAGCCGGCTCCGGCGAAACCGGCGCCGGCTAAGAAGGCGCCCAAGGGGAGGAAGGGCAAGGCAGCTGCACAGGCGGTGACTGTGCAGCCGCCGGTGCCAGTGACGAGTGGGCCAGCGCCGGCGGCACGTCAGCCGCCGCCGCCGCCACCGCCCACCCAGCAGCCCCCTACACCTCCCGCGGCGGAAGCCGGATGGCAGGTGGTGGGGGAAAAGAAAAAGGGGCGGAAGGCGGCCAAAAAGGCCCGGGATCAGGAGCGAAAGCGCCAGTTCAGGGCGCGAAAGAGCGCGGCTGTAGTGATTACACTACAGCCGGACGCGGAAAAGAGGGGCGTGTCATATCGCGACCTGCTGGCGAAGGCAAAGGAGGCGGTGGACCTCGGGGAGCTCGGGATCACCGGGGGCCTCCGGCTTAAGGTCACGGCAACGGGGGCTCGTATGCTCGAGGTCCCCGGGGAAGCCAGCGGCCCGTCCGCTGACGCTCTAGCTGAAAAGCTCAGAGCGTCCTTAAACGCGGACGAGGCCCGAGTGTCCAGGCCCGTCAGATGCGCAGACCTGCGCATCTTGGGTCTGGACGACTCAGTGACCAAAGAGGAGGTGGTGGCCGCCGTCGTCAGGTCCGGTGGGTGTCCTGCGGATCAGGTCAGGGCAGGCACCCTACGTCCGGACCCCACGGGTATGCATACCGTCACGGTATGCTGCCCTGTGACGGCGGCGAAAAATATCGTGGAGGGCCGAAGGCTACTGGTGGGCTGGGTTTCAGCGCAGGTTAAGCTGCTGGAGCCCAGACCTCTGAGGTGCTACCGATGCCACGTGGGACACCACGTGTCAGTCCGGTGCGCCTCGGAGGTTGACCGCAGCGGGCTATGTTTCCGCTGCAGTCAGCCCGGTCATCAGTCCGCAGGGTGCTGTGCCACGCCGCACTGCGACGCATGTGCGGCGGCTGGCAAGCCGGCCGATCACCGGGCTGGGAGCAAGGCCTGCGCTCCGCCCACCAAGGCCACCCGAGGCAAGGGTAGGCCCTCCGCTGCCACCGCCACCGTCGCCACCGCCGCAGCCGCAACTGCCGCTGCTGCCGCTCCCTCTGCCGTTGCCACAGAGGGGCCCTCGCAGGGGGCCAGGGAGGAAGCGTCGATGGAATGCCAATAACGGCTCCACTTCGCTTCCTCCAAGCGAACATCAACCACTGCGCCTGTGCTCAGGATCTGTTGCTCCAGAGCATGGCGCAGTGGTTGATCAACATCGCTGTGGTCGCTGAGCCGTATTTCGTCCTGCCCAGGGAAGACTGGGTGGCGGACCTGAGCGGCTCAGTGACCATAGTGTCGTCGGCCGCCGCCGGCACCCCGACCCTTGAAAGTGTCAGGAGGGGTCGGGGGTGCGTAGCAGCCCGGTTCGGGGAGATCGTCGTAGTGGGAGTCTACTTCTCCCCGAACCGAACTCTCGCCGAGTTCCACAACTCTCTCGCAGAGTTGAGTGTTGTCGTCGGAAACCATTCCCTCCCCGTGCTTGTCCTCGGGGACTTCAATGCCAAGAACTTGGCTTGGGGTTCCCGTTGCACAGACGTGCGGGGAAGGATGGGGGAGGACTGGGCCCTGGAGAAGGGCCTGGTCGTCCTAAATAGGGGTTCTGTCGCCACGTGCGTGAGGATGCGGGGCGAGTCGGTGGTGGACATTTCGTTCGCCAGCCCCGCCCTGTCACCGCGTGTCGTTGACTGGCGCGTCATGGAGGGGGTGGAGACCTATTCCGACCACCGGTACATCCGGTTCGACGTCTCCACCCAGACCTCAAGCGCGCCGGTCCAACAGGCCCCGAGTGGTCCGCGTTGGGCGCTGAAGCAGCTGGACCGGGAGCTCCTCCTGGAAGCCTCGATCGTGCAGGCCTGGGTGACATCACCGGACAGGCCTGCCGACGTTAACGATGAGGCAGGGTGGTTCCAGGAGGCCATGTCCGACATCTGTGACGTGGCAATGCCCCGAGTCCGGCCAGGAAGCGCCCGGCGTCAGGTGTACTGGTGGTCGCGTGAGCTGACGTCTTTACGGGAGGCGTGCGTGGCTGCGCGACACCTGTACGCCAGGCACCGCAGGCTCCGCATTCGCCCACCGAATGCGGAAGCCATTGAGGCGGAGCTTTATGAGGGCTACAGAGCGGCGAAGACCGCCCTCCGCGCGGCTGTCCTGCGGGCCAGGGATCTGGCCCGCGAGGAGATGCTGGGGACTCTTGACAGAGATCCGTGGGGGCGCCCTTACAAGATGGTGCGGGATAAACTCCGCACCTGGGCCCCCCCGCTGACGCAGAGTCTCCGGCCTCAGCTCGTGGAGGACGTGGTGAGCGCTCTGTTCCCCTCGCGAGGGGAACACCCGCCCCCGCCTATGGCTCCGCCGGCTGCGGTGCCGGAAGCGGACCACCAAAGCGACGACGACGACGCTCCTGAAGTGACTGGGGTAGACCTGAGAGTGGCGGTACGAAGGTTGGGTGCCAAAAATACCGCCCCGGGACCCGACGGCTTGCCTGGCAAAGCCTGGGTCCTGGCCTCGGAGGCTCTCGGGCCCCGACTAGAAGGGCTCTTTAGCGCATGTTTGGAGAGAGGCCAGTTCCCGCTTCGTTGGAAGACGGGGAAGCTGGTCCTCATTCGGAAGCCGGGGCGCCCGGCGGACTCTCCGTCCGCCTACCGGCCCGTGGTGCTGCTCGACGAGGTGGGCAAGCTCTTTGAAAGAGTAGTTGCAAACCGCCTCGCCGAGCACCTTGCGGAGACGGGGCCGGACCTTGCGGACCACCAATTTGGTTTCCGCAAGGGGCGCTCTACGGTGGACGCCATCATGCGCGTGAGAGCCCTCACGACGAGGGATGCGGTGTCCAGGGGTGGGGTGGTCTTGGCGGTGTCTCTCGACATCGCCAACGCCTTCAACTCCATGCCCTGGAGCTGCATAAGGGAGGCACTCCGGTATCACCGGGTGCCGACCTACCTTCGCCGTGTGGTCGGGGACTACCTGACGGATAGGGCCGTCATCTACCCCGGTCGCAGCGGAGACTGGAACCGGCGAGAGATGTCGTGCGGTGTTCCGCAGGGATCGGTTCTGGGGCCGTCCTTGTGGAACATCGGGTACGACTGGGTGCTGCGCGCCGACCTCCCTAGCGGCGTCAGCGTGGTTTGCTATGCAGACGACACGCTGGTGCTCGCACAGGGGGGGTCGCACGAGGCGGCGGCCGAAGTAATGACACGCGGGGTTGCGATAGTCGTTGAGAGGATCCGGCAACTGGGTCTCGAGGTGGCATTGCACAAGTCCGAGGCCATGTGCTTTCATGGGCCTCGGAACGCGCCACCTCCGGGATCCGCAGTGATGGCGGGAGGGGTTTCCATCGGCGTCGAGTCGACGCTGAAGTACCTGGGACTTGTCCTCGACAGCCGGTGGAACTTCGTGGAGCACTTCCGACGTTTGGCCCCCAAACTGGAGCGGACAGGGGCTGCCTTCAGGCGGCTCCTGCCCAACCTGGGGGGGCCGAACGCCTCCTGCCGGAGGCTCTACGCGGGAGTCGTGCGGTCCATGGCCCTTTACGGGGCCCCGGTGTGGGCACGTTCATTGAAGCGGCGTGCCGCCCACCACTTGAACGTGCCCCAGAAGGTGGTAGCCGTAAGGCTGGTCCGGGGCTACCGCACGATCTCCCGCGAGGCGGCGAACCTCCTTGCCGGATTGCCGCCATGGGATCTGGAGGCAATAGTCCTCGCGCGCCTACATGAGTGGCGCGCGGAGGCGCTACGCCGGGGGGAAACTCCGCTGCCGCGGCAAATTGTCGCTCAGCGGACGGACTTCCGGCGGGATCTCATGGCGACATGGAGAGAGCGACTATCGCAACCCCGTGCAGGGCACGCCACAATAGTGGCGATAAGTCCCCTCTTTGAGGAGTGGCTGGAGAGACGCCACGGCGTCCTCACCTTCCGCCTGACGCAGGTTCTTACCGGACACGGATGTTTCGGTAAGTTCCTGCACCGAATCGGGCGGGAGGAAACGCCCGGGTGCTATCATTGTGAGGACAGGCCGGAGGACACGGTGGAGCACACTGTGGAGGTGTGCCCCGCTTGGGTGGAGCACCGCCGTGTCCTCGAGGTGGCGATCGGCGGCGGCGACCTCTCGCTCCCGGCCCTGGTTCGTGCCATGGTCCGGAGCGAGACGGAATGGGACGCCGTCACCTCCTTCTGCGAAGCAGTCATGCTAGCGAAGGAGGTGGCGGAACAGGACAGGGAGAGATCCTCACGTCCCGGCCGCCGCGGGAGACGCCCCGGGCGTCGGGGGCCACGTGGTGGCTTCCGGCCACCGTAGACGCGGGCCTGTGGACGGGGAGCTATGGGCTAGCTCGCCGTCCGTACGTCTCATGACGACAGGCCGTGTCGACGGCGCGTTCGTGTTCCACGCGCGCCTCAAAGAGAGTCAGCATCAGTGAAGGGGTCCGCAAGGGCCGAAGCCTGCCGGGGCTGCGGGACTATTCGAAAGAGATACCGTGGCCCCGGAACACAAAGGGCGATGAAGGAACATGGATGGGTTTTAGTCAGTAAAAGTCTGACACTCCCTCCTGCTCAGCCCAGAGCGGGAGAAGTCATTTGATGATTTCCCATCCGAAAAAAAAAAAAAAAAAAAGAGGTGTATACCTAATAGTACACCCACATTTCGCCAGTTTTGTATAATGCCTAAATAAAAGCGCACTTCTAGATTTTTGATAATCCAACAGCGCATTTTTTCATAGGTTTCTATTTGACGTCTCCTCATCCTCATCAGCCTGTCAGTCCCCACTGCTGCGACACAGGCCACGTCTCAATAAAAGGGAGTGGTCTATAATCTATCACGCGCGCCCAGTGGGGGTTGGTAGATAAGTGTGTTGAAAACTTTTTACCGGTTTTGTATAATAAATGCTTGAAACTTTGTACCATTAACCCTAATAAGTATGTATTTATTACTGCGAGTATATGAAGAAAATTCTCCATTAAGTACTATATTATGAAACGATATTCGCAATAGGTACACTAAAATAAAGTATGTAAATATGAAAAAGCATAACATGTAAAACAGAAAAAAATAAAACCATCTAGTAAATTTGAAAATCGCCGGATTGCGTAGTCTACCAGTCACCACAATGATATTGTGCTAGAGGGGTACGGTCGGTAGGCTCTCAAGTGAAGCCCCGTTAGATTACTATGGACTCTCTACATATATATAGGGCACTAGTTGCGGACAAATATGATACTGACAACGTTAACCACCTATATGGGGTACTATATAGGGTTCAAGTATGTACACTGGTGGAAAGTATTAACACTTATACTATCTTTAACGGTTCTATTTTCAAAATTATTTCGTTTTTGAAGTCGACAACAGGTGAAACGTGGGTGTAGTGTAGGTACTATACACTCTGTCTACCCCTTAGGAGAAAACAGGCGTAATGTTAATAATTAATAACAAAGAAATAACACTTCAAGCACAAAGTACAGAGGCGGACTTAATGATGGCTTCTGGTGGATGCTCCCGCATAAAGGTGCAGGAATGACTTTGACCTTGAAAAAGTAATTCCTGCACCTTTATGAGCTTGGAGGGTTGTATTGATGATTTTGATGATTATAATTCTATAACTACATACGTGTTACAGCCGCGAATCATATTTAAATCAAAATACAACCTGACACTGACCTGCAAATTGCAAAAAACGTAAGAAAATTTGAATTTCGCGGGCTACCCTGGAGCATCCACCTTAAAGCCGCCTTTGTGCTTTGTTGTAAGTACTTTGCCATGGGCATTTAAATTGTACCTATGGAAATTGACTTATATTTTGAAAAATTTAAAAATTCGTCCGCATCGCTGTCAACAGGAAAAGTGCCCAGAAGGCTGGCAGCATTGTCATGTTGGATGGTAATGCTGATTCTTTGGCCAAAAATAGACCCGCCCGGCTTAAACACATAATTACCAATTAAATTATTGTATTTGCGCCGTTTGAGGTTTTCAGCACCTGCAGCAGCCATATAAGTGCTAGGAAGATGGGATGGCGCAAGGGTGTCGAGGCAAGTTGCGTCCCACACCAAAGGCCTACCCAACTTCCATGGCATTATGGTCATACCATCTGGTCTCTTCCCATCGACGCGTGCCAAGCCAGTGGGTTCTAATACAGCTAGCACCCCGGCGGTGGCAAGAGCACGACGGATGAGGTCATTAATGCTAGCGTGCCGCGCTATACGACCTGCACTCTTACTGCAAGAAAGGTCATGGTGTCCGAGGCAGTCGACTGCTTCACCACATTGACAGCGATGTGGAGGACAAGGAGCGCCCAAACGCAAACATGTGGCGAGCCGGAAGGTTGATCTCACCTAACAAGGTGCCTATAATAGGTGACGGTAGTGCCTGAAGCCAGAGGCCCGACTCCCACTCACCCACAGCCAGCAGGCGGGCACGCTCAGCAGTATTGGTAGACGTATTAATAAGTTTATTCCGTACCAACCTGCAGAACGGCTCATCTGACTGGCTCTGGGAAATCGGGTTCTCGGGCCGATCCGTGTCCGAGCAAGCCACTTTCCAGGCGTCCTCTGCGTCGGTCAAGCACGGTACTTCCGAGGCAACCAGGGAGGGAGTTAAAAAATTTCGGAAAAAAAACTTATGGATTGGAAACGACTTTTATTTTGGTAGCATTTAATTTTATGCACTCAAAATGCTGATGGACGCATTGAATAGTACAAATACAAAAAATACAAAAATATTTATTACTTCTCAAACATTGTGTCATACATAAATTGAGGCAGCCCCAGTAAGTTACAACAGTACTTGGAAGTAGATAGTCCAGAGGTTATACAAATATGATCGCAATGATGGGAAGAACACCTGTCTTTCGGTTGCGTTTCGGTGTTGTGTCACAGTCAAAACTGTTAATCAATCAAAACTACTTTTGACCGGTGAAAACTAGTCAAAACTACTTTTAACAATAACATTTACTTAGACTCTTATTAGGTTGTTAGGTTTTTTTTGTGACCCGTTAAAAACATCATGTAATTCTAGGACTACGTAATTACAACTGACGCGTTCTAAAACACCATATTTTGAATGCAGAAAACGCATGAGTGACGTCAGTCAAAAGTGGTTTTGACCCTGTAACATAATTATGTCACCCTTTATGTCACGTAAACTTACAATGTTGCATGGTCCTTCTGGCGCTGGAATGACATTGACAGCGGGGCGCTGTTGGTAAAAAATGTGATATTGTCTGTGGAAACTGTGTTGAAAATAAAGACAATGGCGGTTTCAGTTTTGACCTGGGCCTGGGGTGTAAATGATAACATAACATCACGATTAGGCTGAAGTCTACCTAATACCTTTTTTTCACATTTTTACTTTTTTTAGAGACAAGAAAAAAATATCTGGTAACATTTATACAGGGTGGAAGCACAGTGGAAGAGACACCGACAAAACAGTTACATTCAGCACATCATTCTGATGGATACATAAGATAGAAAGTTTTCATCGGGTATTTAAAAATCAATCGGCTATCTCATACACATAATAGGGATGATGACTGATTAAAAAAAAATATGATTTAGATCGATAAAGGATTTCGGTTATCGGTTAGATTATCGAAAAATAACGGATACGTGTTTGTGGTTTTATCCAATTAATAAAGATTTACGAAGATAAAACGTGTCAAAGATCATAAGTGAAGGCTTGTGACGTCACATTTGAGTAAAAAATGTACTCAAATGTGACGTCCCACGAGTTTTCGACGCATTGAATCGTCTTAATTTTTTCTTTTCGTGAAAAAATATGTGTCCAATATTTTATGGAAATCTATCTGACGGACTAATTAGATTGTTTTGTCATTACAAACTATAAACAAATAAAACGAACACCTTTATCTAGGCCACTTTACAGCACACTTTAATCGGATTACAGAGTGATCATCCGGTTTGACAGGCCACTACTATCGTGACGGGGCTGCTACCCCCCTGGTCGTCGTGCCCGTCCGACACGGGTATTCGATTAGGTTGCGTACCCAACGTAATTGAGGGAGCACCACATCTACATCCGCTTCCCCAATGCACTGAGACCCTATCCATCGTCTTTACCCCCAAGAGCGGAGATTGCAGCAGATGGCGCGATTGATTTGATCAGTCTACGAACCACGACGTGTGGATGTGAACTAGTTATTTCCTAATGATGCATGCATTGCTAAGGATGCATTAGTGTTCAATAGGTTGTGGTATACACTTTTACGTAGGAAGTTATCAAAAGAAAGTCATTATTCTGTGTCATACTATCTCCATTTGCCTCATCATCATTTCTCGCATGGCCGAGTATAGGCTAGCTCCGTGTTGTGCCATTATTTCCTGTTGTTTGCGAATATTGCCTAATGGATACAATAACACCATATTTCACTGGCGGTTTTTTTTAATTTTTCTCACTCATATCACAGATCGAATGAGTGAATCACTTTAAGAAGCATTTTAGTGTTACATACTTTCTTTAAGGTGGAAGCTCCAGGGTAGCCCGCGAAATTAAAATTTTCTTACGTTTTTCGCAATTTGCAGGCCAGTGCTAGGTTGTATGTTGATTAAAAAATTCCTCGCGACTGTAAGACGTATGTAGTTCATAATTATAATCATCAAAATCATCAATACAATCCTCCAAGCTCATACAGGTGCAACAATGACTTTTTCAAGGTCAAAGTCATTCCTCATTCATTTGAATTTCGCGAGCTACCCTGACGCTTTCACCTTAGACTAGCACGTTTTAACCGACTTCTGAAAAGTTATGTATTCGGCCAACATCTGTTTTATTTAGTAGGTAGCTTGCTTGAGAGGGTAGTAAACATCCATACATGCATCTATCCATTCTCAAAAACTTTCGCATGTAATAGACTAGGTCTCTAAGACACTATTATTAGTGGTGTCACAAACATAGTTTCAAAAGTGAATCCCTTGATACAAATAAAAATGGCCATCCTTGACGGCGACTCGCGCAGATTGCGATCACGACGGAGGAGGAAAAACTTCATTCTTTCGAAGATGGAATATGCATCAAATCAGTATTGATGTTCCATAACGAAATTTATATTTCCCAAAAGAGGCAGATGTGAATAGCTTTAGTGCGGGCCCACATTTCACTAGTTTCGTGTATGGTATAGCAATGTAATAGCGAGCGAGCCTGTTACTATGTACCCGTCTACCGGGCACAAATTCTGGGAAATTCTAGTACCTATTTCGAATGTAATGATGAAGACGATCAGTGAGCGCGCTGCGCGGTAGTACCTACACCAGATAGTGTATTGAAGCAAGATACCGAGTTATCTTGTGCAAATATCCTGATTGTAGTGCATTGTTTAGTTTCGGATGCAGCGGATTTTCTTCCATGCTGGGTGTAGTTATTGCTGGAACTGTTTGGGCTTTCAGAATTTCCCGAAATACTCGTAGCGGCTCGATTACAAATATGTGGTCGAATTCGGGCAGATGCACAGGTGTATTCGCAATTTCGAGCCATTCTATTTATCTTGTTGTTATTTGTTTTATCTTCGTGAGTGCGGAGAAAGAGAATGCGTCGAACAGTGTTTTAAGCTCTCACGGTTTATAACTAAAACTTACAAGCTACAATGTCACTAACAGGAATATCTTTCGGGATTATCAATGATTCTGAGCTCCCGATATTTGATTTTTTTGTAACAGTGTAAGTATTGTGTTGAGTGGCTGGGAGCGTATGCTTTATGAGTGGTGATAGTCTTTGCAAGTAACCTTCGAACGGCTACTTTCCTTAGTAATCGTGGCTGCTTGGAACAACCACATGTAAGTTTACTTACTTGATGAAGTTTATTCATTTGTTTATTATTTGACACCGGTCCGTTCATTCGATTCGGTCCGTTCAGACTAAACACCCGTCTGCTGGGGCCAACAAACATTGTAAAAAAAAGGAATAGGATAAAAAGTTTTGTTTGGTTGTTTTGTGTTAAAGTTTGGTTGTGGTTTGTTTGGTTTTCGTTTTGTTTGTTTGTTTTAGTTTGCAGTTTGCGTTTGCAAAAGAGATAGAAAAATAATAATCTGCCCCAACATTAGCTAAGTTTGATAAGTCGACATCTGAAAAAAAAGGGTCCCGGGTTCGTATCCCGGTAAGAGCAAATGTTTGTGTGATGAGCAGGGACATTTGTTTCCGAGTCATAAATGTTTATATGTAAAATAAGTATGTATTTACAAACAAAAAGTATCGATTTAGTATATCAACTATCTGGTGTCCACAACACAAACCTCGTTAGTGTGATATTTATTTATTTATATTTATGGTAAAAAAATGTTCGAAATGTTGTAAATGTCGTACTTTTTGTACAGGTAAATCGACGTGGTGACTCAAGCGGAAGGTTAGCTGATCTCGGTGGAACACGGTGTCTACGAGGCTACCAGGTTCGACGGGCAGCTCGGCGAGCGGAGCGACGGGCGGTTCGGCGAACAGCAGCAGCAACAGCGTTCCTGCAGCCTTCGAGCTGGCGTGCAACGTGTTACACCGTCATCACGACCTTCCCACGCACTACATGAAGAATTAAATACAAATGTTTTCGGTGAGTGTTTCAACTAAATGTTGGCTAACTTTCACAGTTTTAGTTTTATTAACTTTCTCCGTTTGGTGTAATATTTGAAAAATTCTAATTTAGGAATGTTATTTGCATCAATTTGGGTAGAACTTTGGGGGTTGTTTAACAAAAGCATGCTGTAGAAGGATATTTGATATTATTTTAACAGACAATTAACTGAATAAACCTATAACTAATACTAACCTACGTTTACTCTAATCGTTAGGTTACCATTGTGGTCATAAACCATCATAAGTAGTAATACAGTCAATGGTGGTTACTTATTGCATCAATTGGTTAAAGAATTTAAAAATTCGCGATATCCGTACAAGGTAATTTTATAAATGCAAAAGTAAAGTAGGTTTGTGTGTCTGTTTGTCCATTTATTACTTTTTCGCACCACAACGACTTCGATAAAATAAAATTCAATTTATTTATTTAGTAACAATATTTACATTGCGTTCGAATATTATCAGCATAAAACATTAACATTAAAAAAAGCCACAATATTATAATTACAGTTATTAAAGTTTCATGGCAATACACACAGGTAGGATAACTTTCGCCCTCCACGTAATCGAAACCACGTGCAAAACTTAGTCCTTTGTGTCGAGTAAACATCTAGAAAAAGTATTACCAAACTTTTTGTAACTACATAGAATAGAACCCGCGTCGCGTAGCAGAGAAGCAAGTGCGCCACTCGTGCACTTTGTAGCTGAAAATTACCGGTTTTTGGTATTGCGTGAAATATCTGAAGTTCCCCAACCTGTGAGTCCTGTGACACATCATGTATTTGCTGCTAACGGACGGGCGTAGGCAGGAACATAAGTACACAATAAGTCTGTGGTCGCTATGATGCTTTGAGCATGGTCGCACATACATTGTGTAAATCTCTCGGATAGTTGAGGGGTAGGTTTTTGGGACATGGACAAGGTTTATCTGAGTTTGGTTTTAGTAAAAACAAGCAACCCTATTTCACACTATTTGGAGGCTTTTAGGACTTTGTTTTTATTTCTAAGTTTAATTTAAAATGCAACACTAAACGGATTTTTTGTCCACATGACATATTTTATTGTTATTATAGGTGTATAATATATAAAGGGTGTAAAAAAACCTCTTAACGAAGCCGAAAGGCACTTGTTCCCCCCTCATTGCGATCATTAGGGAGGTATTGGGTGTCAAAGTTCCACCTTTTTGACAAGTTTTTTTTTTTAATTTCAAGTTTATAATGTAATGTTTTACTTTAAACACCTTCACGACCCCCGTACTATTCAATCCATCCATCAGCACAATGTTTTGAGTGCGTTACATTGGATTCTACCACAAAACATGATTTTTCACCCCCAAAAAAAAAGTCGTTTCCCAGCAATAATTTTTGCGTAAAGTTAGGTACCTACTTAGTTTGATGTACAGAATGCTTGGTTGACGGCTTCGTGATGAGGTTGTTGACGCGTAAATTGTACTTTAAGAGCGCACCGAGGAAACGATACGTAACTCCAAAATAATTGCATTCGCTTGATCCCATGCTGCATCGTTATTCCTTATCCTTTAGTTATGCAATTAATATGTAAGATATTTATGGATTCACTCTATACATCGTACACTTTAGAAACACGATTACTTTTAGTTTCCTCGATAGAAAAAAATCCAAAGTAATCTCTAAAAAATTAAATAAACCCTAAGTACGGCGTAATACTTCACGGAAGATCATCAGATTTTAAATAATAAGAAAACTACATGTTTTCTATAACGCATACATTTTGCATTTTCGAAATGTGTATTTGTTTGAATAATATGAAGGAAATACCTAAATAAGCGTAAGTTCCGCCCATTCTAACCCAGAGCCGCCACGCTTCCCCTGTATCCCCTGTAGTCCTGGTTCGTCCTGCTTAGGAATACCTAAAATCTATTAGCGCCAGAAGCTCGGTGCGCTCTTAAGGAATTGATGTCCCCATCCCCGCTTTTTGTAACTGTCATCAAATAAACGTTTTCATCGGCTAAAATTCATGTATTTGACAACTAAGAACTTAAAAGTTCTTCATTACATCCTTGCTCATAGACATTTGGATTAGTCATTAGACAACGCCCTAGTGTTCAAACAATCAAAATATTTACTCTAGATGTAACATCTGATATGAAGCTACACTATCCCTGAGCATCATAGGCGTCTAAAACGTCTTAGTATCATGATACTTGGGGCAATTTGCGACCATAACGAAAGCGAGGACGCTGGTAAATGCTAGTCTGTTATAAATCAGTGGACAATGTAGTTATGTAGCTGTTAATATACACATAGTCAATGATATTATAAGTAGAAAAGGCACGTAGTTATGTCAATATAGTGAGTTGTCAAAGTGATTCTTCGTCACTAGCATCTGACTGGCGTGCGCCCAATGCAAGCGTTAATTCGTGACGAACCGGCTGGACAGTGTATTGTGCTAATATTACACGAATACCAGAACTAGGAACCGATTGATCGGCCTACGCGACACAATATTTCGAGAGTTTACAATCTAGCGAGATAGATTATAACCTAACCGTTTTTAAAGGCTTGTCGACTGAAAAAATCTAGTCCGTCAGTTAGATTATCAAAAAATATTTGACCGGTATTTTTTCTTTTGTTACGTAAACCAAAATTGACGAAGATACGACGCTTTTGAAATTCTCAATACGTCACGCCGTGGTATCTTTTTTAGTGCGTTCTGACGTCACGAGTTTTGATGCGTTTTATCTTTGTCAATATTCATTGATTTACAAAAACAAAAAATACCTACGTGTATTTTCTACTCTAACTGACGGACTAAATAGATTTGCAATTTTTTGAGATTGCCTATTTTACGGTGATATTGACATTGACAGCTGTTGAACGCGGTTTGGCTGCGCTGTTCGCGTCCGCGTGATATTCGCTCTTATTAGTCATGCGGTCATCTTTTAGTATTAAGCAAGTTCTTATGAGGTTGGTACAGGTTGTTTTTTTTAACGGATGATTATTATGCAATTAGTAGCACCATCTACAACCGTGTGTCTGGTTGAGGTTTAATTTGGGAAACAATACATGGGCACAGATACTTGTGTCAGTCATTTTTTAAATTGGGACAAGCCCGCCACACTATTCAAAAACCACTGCAACTACTGTAAGCTAGAATCAACAGTGTCCGTATACGTCCGTGTGTAGTCCGAATACGTCCCGCTTCCTCTACGCAGACGAACTTGCCCTCACCTCCCAAGCCACCACGTTTGAGGAGGCCGAGGTCCACTTGTCAGATGCTCTTGGTGAATTAACCACATACTACCTCGCTAATTCACTCAAACCCAATCCGAGCAAAACACAATCTTGTATTTTCCACCTTCGAAACAGAGAGGCTAGGCGCAGACTTAACATCGTTTGGGACGGGGTGCCTATCGAGCACAGTAACTTTCCAAAGTATCTTGGAGTTACTCTGGACAGATCATTGACCTTCAGCAAAAACTGCAATACCATCAAGCAGAAGGTGCACACCCGCAACAGTCTCTTACGGCGACTAGTCCTTTCTAAGTGGGGTGCTTCGCCTCATGTCTTGCAGACTACTGCGCTGGCGCTATCTTTCTCAGCTGGCGAATTTGCGTGCCCCGTGTGGAGCCGTTCAGCCCATGTAAAGTTAGTGGATACAGCTCTGAACGAAACGTGCCGGATTATCACTGGTTGCCTTAAACCAACCCCGGTACAGATGCTTTACCCACTGGCAGGAATAGCGCCACCAGAAGTTCGCAGAACAGTGGCAAGCTCTAGCGAAAGAGCCAAAATGGCTTCTGACACACGACACCCTTTACACCTAAATAGGTACCCTCGTGTCGCAAAGGCTGAAAAGCCGAAACAGCTTTCTGAAGTGTGTCACCCCACTCAATGGCGAGCGCTCCACGGAAAGACTAAAGCTGTGGCGAGGCAGTGAATCCTTACCAATCCCATTCGTTCCACCTGCTGAAAATCTCCCACCTGGACATGAGTTGCCATGGCTGACCTGGAAGTCTTTAAATAGACTCCGGACCCAGGTTGGTCGCAGCAAGGAAAACCTGCTCAGGTGGAGATTCATTAATGAATCTGCCCTGGAGTGTAAATGTGGTGCTGTTCCACAAACGATGGGGCACTTAATATCGTGTGCTGCGTGTCCTGTTGTTTGTTCACTGCAGGAACTGATGGACGCTACTGAAAGCGCCAAACTAGTCGCTCAGTTCTGGGCCGACACAATTTAGATTGCCATCGACACGCTAAGAAGAAGACCAGAGAAGTCGGTTAAGTCAGTAATTGGGTTAGTCAGTGTGGTTTATATTATGTAGGATGATTATATAAGTAAAATGATTATGGTAGACAAGTTTTAAATACAGGGTGCAAATAGACCCTTAACTAAGCCGAAAGGCACTTGTTCTCCCCGTCATTGCGATAATTTTTAGGGTTTCGTACCTCAAAAGGTAAAAAAAGGAACCCTTACATGATTTTCTTGTCCGTCTGTCTGTCCGTCTATCACCACCGATTTTCTCAGGAACGGGTGGACCTAGCAAGTTGAAATTTATACCATATACTGTGGTCTATTCTCAGGACCTTGATTTTTACTACAAACAACAACAATCAACATACAATTTAGATTTTCGCGAAACCTTATAAGTACCAGAATTTACCTTAATTTTCAACTTTATTTATTTTTCGGAATTTTCACTTTACTTGTGCTGTAAGGACCACCAAAATTGACAATTCTAGGTCAACCGGAAGTACCATATATAGGTTTTGGGTTGAATTACCATGGAACTACCATATAGGTTATATGGTAGTTCCTGTTGACCTAGAATCACGACATCTGGCGTGAAGCAATGTCTTACAGCACATGTAAAGGAAAAAATCGGAAAACCTTAAATATGAAGTTTAATAAAAAAAAAACGATTTTACGATTACAAACTTATTATTTGCGGTTGGTGCAATAGCCGTTTCATGGGATCGAACAGCAAAGTTAAGTTTGTACAGAATCCTCGGTGCGCGAGTCCGACTCGCTCTTGGCCGGTTTTTTTATTCTGGGCCATACCTGGGAACGGGACCTCTAGTTACGGAGATATTGGAGGTCAAAATTCCAACATTTTCACAAGTTTTTTTTCAAACACTAGTTTTTAAGGTTTACTTTAAATACAGTAACAGGTTATGGAATCTGTTTACTACTAAATGCGTTCATAAGCACAATGTTTTGAGTGTGTTACATTGTGTTTTACCGTAAAACGTAATTTTTTATCGCAAAAAAAAAGTATTTTCCCATCAATAACTTTTGCGTAGAGTAACTTAGTTTGATGGGTGTAAACGGACCCTTCACGAAACCGTCAACCAAGCATTATGTACATAATGCTTGGTTGACGGCTTCGGCTTCGGCTTCGGCTGTATAAATGAAAGAAATAAGCCTTAAGGTGCATGCTCCAGTATAGCCCGCGAAATTCAAATTTTCTTACGTTTTTAGCTATTTGCAGGTCAGTGTCTGGTTGTATGTTGATTAAACTATGAATCGCGGCTGTAAGACGTATGTAGTTACAGAATTATAATCATCAAAATCATCAATACAACCCTCCAAGCTCATAAAGGTGTAGGAATTTACTTTTCAATACACTTCCTCGAAAACTGGTTCTTATCGCACTATGATTAGGTTCAACATGCAATGTATTTCCCACGTGTGCGGGAATAAAAATTGCCACAGATAACTATACCTATACTTAGTTCAAATTGGTTCAATGCCTCTAATTGGGGGTGAATTTGTTTTTTAATTTCGGCAAAGCAATCATGCGTCTTTACGGCATAAATATTTGTTGAATATTCAAATTGTGTTTATAAATAGAATATCGTAGATAAACATGATTATTTAAAACTAATACTTACTTTTATAAACAAATATTTGTGTTCTAAATACAAAAATATATAAACAAAAACTATTTTTATATTAGGCTGTTTAGCGGCTTCATACCTTTGCTTCTCCTTCAACCTGGCGATAGCAAAGCGCGGAAAAAAATAAAATTAAAATCATAGTTTCCTAATAATTCATGACAAAAATATTTTTCGTTCTTTTATTTTATTTCTTCAAAAGTGTATTGAAAAACGTCGTTTGATACACGTGGACATTCGTTATTGCAGTTCTCGGCTCAAAAACACCCTCGCCTACGGCTCGGGAGTTAATTCCGCCTCGAGTGCAATGACAAACTTTCTCCACTTGTATATCAAAATGTACTATTTTCAAGGTCAAAGTCATTCCTGCACCTTTATGCGCTTGGAGGGTTGTATTGATGATTTTGATGATTATAATTCTGTAACTACATACGTGTTACAGCCGCGAATCAAATTTGAATTAACATACAACCTGACACTGACCTGCGAATTGCAATAGGTAAACGTAAGAAAATTTGAATTTCGCGGGCCACCTTGGCGCATTCACCTTAATGCCTAAGTAGGCATTAGGCGTTATTGTCAATATTGACAAACCGGCTCTATAAATTTCCTTCAACAAAAGCTCTCACTGTTTTTAATAGCCAGCGAGTTACAAACAAACATGTAGGTACAGACTTTCGCAACTTTAATATTAGATATTCCGCATTATAATAGCTTTGAAGTATCTTGTTATTGAACGTGGTTGATCAGGTACAGGTAGGACATGTTCCAACAACATTTTTATTATTTTAATATCGTTTACAATGTTTCCAATCGTACAATCTTTATCGACAAGACTTGTTTTCCTACAAAGTTATTTTAAGTTTAAGTCATTACTTACTTGTTTTAAACTTATATTCACACACGGACATGAATATTACTTTGTTAAGATGAAAAGTTCATATTTATAGATAGTATTCGAGCTTTTTTTTGTTTTTAATAAAAACGGATCGTTGGTTTTATGATTTGTGTCCTGTTTGTAAAGATTCATTATTAATTTAATTGGGAGTCGCTTCGTTCACAGGACACTTTTCCAGTTCATTTAAAAAATACTCAAGTTAGGTACCTAATGAACAAGTTTTTTTTCTTTATCTGTTAGTCCGGGTTATAAACTATATATATATAGTTTTCGCGTGAAAGAGTATCAAACACCCATCCGTCCATCATCACAAACTTTCGCATTTATAATATTATTTATGTAAGATTAGTAGGATAATGGCACGCCCTGCGTCACATTAAGCGCTATGCACCCGTCTACGCGGCGCCTCATTTGACTCTGTTGGGGAATGATTTTGGAAAAACGTGTCTCATAATTTTAATTGAAGAGTTTGTACACCAATTTTCGAGTCAATCGACCTAGAGAATATAAAGTTTCGCAGAAAACTCAACCCCCCATTTCACCCTCTTACGGGTGGAATTTCGAAAAACCCTTTCTTAGTGGATACCTACTTTTCACAAAGAATACACTCTACAAATTTCTCATGTCTCTAGGACCAGCGGTTTGGGCTGGTGCGTGATATCAGTCAGTCAGGACTTTGAATTTTATACACTATTATTTTTAGGTCTTTCTGGAACCGAAGGCCCAGGCAAAAATAGTCTCAATCGTTTTGAGTTCGATGATCGAGTTTATGGCCTTCGGTTCCAGAACGACTGATCCTCATTTACAGGTTTTTGCAAAGAGTCTGATTAGTACATTCAATGGTACCTTTCACGAATGTTGAGTTAGAATTGAAAAGCACAAATTCATCCTTATTCGAAGTGATAGAAGCAGTAGTGGGGTTGAGGGTGGTATCTACGTAACGGCAAGTGGAGACAATGATGTCATTTACGAAAGCGCTTTCATGGAGTTACATCGAAATTATTGGTGTCACTGCGGTTAGTTATGTGTGTCAAAATCATTATAGATCCTAATAAATGATGGAGTCCCTAAAAACTCTTCCACACACCATCTAAGTTCACCTCTAGCTAACTCGCCTCACTAATTCAATACTCACGTAAATGTTGCACAGTTTCCGATGCTCGTGTCCGGCATGTCCACTCGTTCTTATGTCCTTGCGTCCGAGCCGTGCACGTTCATTAATAATTCTAACTGTGCTACCGTACGCGGTCTCGCATATGAATCAGAGATTTCAGATCGTCCGTCAATCGTAGCCACACTTAATTGACGATATTAATTGAGGCATTTGTACCGTTTACTTATTTATGTGATGCTGTCCATTTACATCGATATCAGTTTGTTTTGGGATTTGCGTTATGGCCTTTAATGTGGGGGATGCGATGCAGGGGTGAGAATAAACGCGAGGTGTTTTTTTCTGAATGAACAAATTGAATTAGGGCGCCAAAGTCCTCGAGCGGTGCTCTGGACATCTTGGCTTCTTAAGCTTCTTTTTCTTTACGTCGATATTACCTGCTATAGTATCTACACACCGTCACTTCCACGGCAGGCTGATTTGTAGATTGTAGTATTTATTTTTATAACGGGTGATATATACTCTTACCGAAGCCCAAAGGAATTGGTTTTCCGGTCATTTTTTAGTTCTGTACCATACCTGGGAACCTTATTCTACTTACGGAGAATTTGGAGTCAAAGTTCCAACTTTTTCATTTTTTTTATAGTACAAATTTTTAATGTTATTATTTTAAATACCTCCACGACCCCCTTACTATTTATCATGCATCCTTCAGTCTTTTCCTAGCAATAATATACCAGAGGTGTGCGAGGGAGTCAATGAAATCGAGGGTATTCAAGTTGGCGTTTAGTCTCGAGGTGCAAACTATACTTTTCACTTTGAGTGCGAGAAAAATAGTCAATTTAGTACAAAAACATTTATTATTCCTCCAGTCCATAGAACTTTCGTAAGTTTTTAGGTAAATCTTCCGGATTTTGGCGGCAAAAGATTATCTATTATGTCTTTTGCTCTTTGCTCGACGTCAAACTCTTCACTGTCACTGGACATTCTTAATAAATTTATTTAAAACCGAACAAATTTACACTCGAGAAAAATTCTGAAATTTTCGCGGTCAGTTTTTTCTTCTAAACCAGTCACAGATTAATAATTTAAAACGCATGGCGCCACCTTCTTTGCGGAAAAACCATGGAACTAAAACTCTCAACATTTTCGCACTGAAGATGATCCTCACTCCACAGATAATAGTAGTATATTTACTGGCAGTTTGAGTTTGTCTATGTCACATGAAGGAAATAAAATAAAAAAAATAATTAAAAAAAATAAAAAACCCGACTGCTTAAAAATAACTAATAACTTTAAATAAAAACTGGACTGGACGGGGGGAACTCGGGACCCATATTGGATGTAATGATTTTAGTCTAGATTATTTAATGGGTCCCGACTGTTGCAGTCAATTTGTCCTGAACCTGTTTTTTTCTTTTCAATTTTTACCCTCCTTCTGGCGCAGTCGGGTAAAAACTAATGACTTTTCACTTCCCTAGGGACTAAAATGGTCACTTTAGTCCCGCTTCGTAGGGCTATATTGGCGTACTTTTAGAGCATGAGAAGTGAAAAAGTTGTTACATGGTTGATGGCTTCGTGAAGTTTCCGTCAAATCAAAACTCCTAAATATAATATGTTACACATTATTGATGGATTTAAGTGCACAATGTTTGTAACTCTTGTCTCAAATACACGGACTCATTCAGTGCTGTACCAATCTTTTGCATTCATCTTAATAAGCAGGTACTAAGCACAGCTATCCCTACTACGCACGGGTGCAATGTGAGCTAAATTGTATCTAAGTTAAATGTATATGACACATAGGTATCTTCTATCGCTCGCGGGTAACAACAACAAGCGCACGGGTCGATCATCAAGGTTAAGCAGCTCTTGCCTAGGTTGTTTTGTGGATGGGTGATCATCCATTACATACCGAGTTCCCTCCGTGCCTCGGAATGGTCCCGGGTGTCATTTGTAAATCTTTGACAGTCGTTACGTGTTGTACGTGTGTCAGAAGTCCGAAACTCCGAATACTAAGGGGTGTGTATTACCTACTCCGTAACTGGGTTTTGGGGGGGTGGGGGGAGGTCAGATAGGCAGTAGCTCCCTGTAAAATACAGGTATTTCGCTGAATCCGGTGAGACTGGAAGCCGACCCCAACATGGTTAGGCTAGATATAGTTCAGTTTCAATAAACTGAGAATAGTTGACAAAGTGGTAAACTAATTAGGGGTCGACCATATCTAATCAGCGATAGAGTACTTCGAAGGGTTATAAATCAATCATTACTTTCTGATCATCTTTGTTATGAAATATGTGAAGGAATTGACAGAGTTTAAAGACATTCATCATAATCCACGCACAGCTATGAGGTACAGTATTTAAAGAGCATATACATTGACGTATTGTGGGGCGTCCTTTCTCATCTGTTTGGTAGGTACAAGACACATAAATAAACTCACGCCTTTTCCTCTGGGTAGGCAGAAAATACACAATACTCCTGCTACGATCCTCACTCCTTCCGCCACACCCACGTTCATACATCTGGTTGCTCGATATTGGTCATAAATAAGTCATATATTAACGTCATGGTACTATACCAACAATAATGCCATCATCAACAGCACCACCTACCGTCACAAATGGTCATTAACGCCGTCAAATCACCAAGTGCATCATAGTTAGCACAAAGCAGGGAAACATGGAGTTACGATCCACGTGACATCGCTAAACACGCTGCCGATGAACTAAAGAGAAATTATAATCCGGCCGTCACATAACTATGGGTTAAGTTTAATTAGTCGGCACCATTATTAATAACAGGCTGGCTTGTACAGGTGGAGACAGAAGTGTTTGTCCCCTAACTTTTAGAACAATATCAGAACGAAGGAGGAGTCGATCTCACCTTGTAAACCCCGAATTTAATTAGAGCGTGATTTTTCAGTAGTTGGGTCTTTTAGTAGCCCACACAAATTCTTATGATTATTTTTAAATCCATACTGAATCCGAATCATAAATGAAATAAAATCAACAAATATTTATTTTTTCATTTATGATTCGGATTCAGTATGGATTTAAAAATAATCATCTTTGTAAAAAAAGTATGGAAAGTAAATCCCAGTTATCACCACCGGCTTCGTCACCACTAGCAACGAACGGGAAAAAAATCCCGATTGTAGCCACTGTCGACGAAAAAGTAAAAAAATCCCGATTGTAGTCACTGTCGACGAACAAGAAAAAAAATCCCGATTGTAGCCACTAGCGACGAACAAGAAAAAAATCCCGATTGTAGCCACTAGCGACGAACGAGAAAAAAAATCCCGATTGTAGCCACTAGCGACGAACAAGAAAAAAAATCGCGATTGTAGCCACTAGCGACGAACAAGAAATAAAATCGCGATTGTAGCCACTAGCGACGAACGAGAAAAAAAATCCCGATTGTAGCCACTAGCGACGAACAAGAAAAAAAATCGCGATTGTAGCCACTAGCGACGAACGAGAAAAAAAAACCCGATTGTAGCCACTAGCGACGAACAAGAAAAAAAATCGCGATTGTAGCCACTAGCGACGAACAAGACATAAAATCGCGATTGTAGCCACTAGCGACGAACGAGAAAAAAAATCCCGATTGTAGCCACTAGCGACGAACAAGAAAAAAAATCCCGATTGTAGCCACTAGCGACGAACAAGAAAAAAAATCCCGATTGTAGCCACTAGCGACGAACAAGAAAAAAAATCCCGATTGTAGCCACTGGTGACGAGAGGTAAAAAAAATCTCATTTGTTGCCACCGGCTACCGCTATAGTGCCATTAACGACTTCTTCCAAACAACTCAAGATTTTGGTGCTCCAAGACCAAGATAACTGAAATTGTCTTGTGTAGTTTATGACCCAGCATTAAGGTAGGTAGTACACATTTTATGAATCGGTCTACTAGTAATGAACACTATCATTGAAATACCATCTTGTCAAAAAGACGACTTTAGTAACGATAGTTTCGGAGCTTATTCAGTACAAACAAAGAAACAAAAAAATCTTTCCTCTATAATATTAGTATAGATAATAGTTATAAAACTAAGGGCTTTTATAGACTCTTAAATTTCTCAAGTGCTAAAAATAATAATGTGGAACTAATGATAATTTCAACATCGTCCTAACTTAAAGATGTTAACGGAAATGTATATAATCCGTCATTGTATACATTTCCTGTGAAATGTGTGTATTTTCTACTAATTGTTTGCATTTCCGAGATGACACTAGGAAATGTTTATAACGAATACTCTATATGAATAAAATAAATAAAACACGAATAAAATCAACTTGAACGAAAATGTCTAAATGTTGTATTAATTAGGGGGTTTCATACATTTCCGGTAACATAGATACTGCATTCTATAGCACAGCAACCCCTATCCATCGACCCGTGACGTCACAAAGACGAAGGGGATGGTGTATTTCAGCTGCAGTTTACAGGACTCGTTAGTGCAGTGGTCAGAACGCCTGCATACATTCTACATTAAGGTGGTCGGTGGTTCAAATCCACCACGAGTCGTATCTTTTGTTTTTGATTTTTGGTGACATTTTGATATCATTTTCTTTGTTTTCCCGCCCATAAAAGAAAAGCTGAGATTCTATAACTTGGAAGTAAAATTCTTTAGGTAAAGTGGACGTGGAAAATCTACCCTGATCATCTCCGATTACAGAAAGCTTCTTCAAAAACCATAATTATGCCAAACATTACAAACAGTGTGTACTTTAAATTACATAAACCATCATCTGTCAAGCCTTTTCCCAATAAATGTGGGTCGGCTTGCAGTCTAACTGAAACAACTGAATACCAGTATATTTCATGGAGCAGTCGCTCCTGATGACCTCCTGCAGATGCTCCTGAGACCGCCTGTCTGACCACCACGACCCGATGTACCTAGTACGATAACACCTCTTGGTAAGACTGGTTTTTAGACGTTCGAGCCACCCACTCCTGTAATGACTGCTTAACATCTACAAATGACAGCCGGGACCAACGGCTTAT
Organism: Xestia rhomboidea; assembly: GCA_963853795.1. Taxonomy (NCBI): domain Eukaryota; kingdom Metazoa; phylum Arthropoda; class Insecta; order Lepidoptera; family Noctuidae; genus Xestia; species Xestia rhomboidea. The sequence continues at coordinate 3,662,984 of OY970756.1, forward strand.
CCAGGCCGCTGGTGTCACCCATCCTTGGACTGACCTATGATACATGTTCATACCGGTTCGGAATGGTGTACTGAATACGTAGTATTGTTTGTCCCTACCACCCTGTATTATCTTAGTTGAAGGTACATTTTAATCGTTTTGGGGTTTTAAGGTTATGTATATGTCGCAGCCAATTCGTAGAATACGCTTAAAGGCGCGCCGGATTGAAAAACGTTGATGCGGCGTCTTCACGTTCAGCCGGATTGTTGTGGCGATACGTTCGACAAAGCGGCGTCCGACGTTTAGCTTTATTGTCTGCAAGAAGAAACGACCGAATAAAATACTGAAAATTCCGAAAATCAGTACAAAATTAGCTTGACGTAATGTTTTTCCACCAGCTTAAATTGCGTTTTAACCTATTAAATAAATAAACCAGGAATAAAAACAACGTCAAGAAAAATGTAATAATAAGACGTAGTCGACGTAGCTAGACGGGGCTCTTATTTCTGTCAATGCAGCCTAACTAAACCTAACGTCGGGTGCCCTAAGTAGCGAGCTCGCTTCGCTCGCTTCGCTCGCTTTCAAAGCGGCGTATAGATGATGCGCCCGTTTGTATTTGGGCGGCAAGTTATTACGCCGCCGCGCCGCTTTGACGAACGCAAAGTGCTCATTCAATGCGGCCTACTATATTTCAGCCGAGTTGTAATCCGGCTGATCCATCTATCAGCACAATGTTGTTGTTGTTGTTTTTCATTACTTAACAGCGATGAGCGTTTTTCAATCCGGTGCGCCTTTAAGTAATACGGCGTGTTATACGATATGCCTATGACATATATAATTATGTTTGTATTTACGTATGTTCCTCCGTAGCGCCTAAACTATTCATCTGATTTTGATGAATAAGGTGTCAATCGATTCGTTATTGTAGCCCAGGGCGCCAGTCTCGACAGAAATAACGACAAAATCGCTAACTATCGCTAATTACTAACGAATAAATTCGGTTGCAATAAGCATGCTTGCGAGAAACGCATCTTGGATGTAGAGACTTGCATTTCCCGAAAGCATCGTTATTGCAACCGAATTTTTTCGTGAGTTACTAGCGATCGAATGTTAGCGATTTTGTCGTTATCTCTGTCAGGTAACATAGGCTACCTACATTTTAACCGACTTCAATAATTGGAGTCGAATTTACCTTGTAAACCCAAATTTAATTAGAGCGTGATCTTTCAGTAGTCGTGTTTTTTAGTTGTAGCATACCGCACAAAATCTTGTTTCCTGAAAAAGATTGTGCTTAACCTGTCAACCGTCACGCCACCATTTACTCCTTAATCTTTCATATCACTTAGTTTAGTTTAAGCTTGAATCTTTTCCTGTTTTTTTTTGGTAGTTGTATTGTGTTGTTCATCTTTACAATCTGTTTTTAGAAGTAAGGACTTTTAATTGGCTGCCAGTCTTACATACTATTTTTTTTAATTTGATTATTTTAGCTGTAAAGTCTTCTATGGTTTTTAAATAAATAAATAAAATAAATCATTCTTCACACATCCTACTTCACTTTTGCCTTCCCAAAATATCTCGACTCCTACCTTTAATATACCTTCCATAACTTTGTTTATTAATTGAAGTCGTAGGTACGCAATTGTGTTAGGTTTAAAATGTAAAAATAATAAATCCCGGTCGCTTAGCAGTCAACTTATTATCGGGACTCATTTATAATGTGTGTAATAAGATTCTTAGCGAACCCGAAACGCATTGTTCTCCACGTCATTGCGATCAGTTTTTCTTGTTCTAGACCATACCTTCCTTCTAGTTACGGAATCTAGTCTAGTAACTTTTTTTTAAGTACATGTTTTAATGTAAGGTACTTTAAACACCTTTACGACCCCCGTACTATTCAATCCATCCATCAGCACAATGTTATAAATGCGTTACATTAAGTTATTCTGGAAAAAATGTATTTTCACCCAAAAAAAAAGTCGTTTCCCAGCAAATTTTTTTTGCGTAAAGTTACTTAGTTTGATGTACAGAATGCTTGGTTGACGACTTCGTGAAGATTCTGTTTATACCCTGTATAAGTAAAGCATTTAGACGACCAAACATATATTTTTACAGCATAAGGTTATAGCCTATGGCCGGCTGTATGCCATCGATGCAACACGCCACTGGAAAAGCAAATCTCAATCCAACTTCGATTAAAAAAGTATAATTAAAAATTGATGACGAACGCGACCGTGACGTTCAGACTTTACTCAATTTGCCTCTTTGTTCACTTTACTCTTTAATCAATCGTAACAACCTATTGCTGTCTGTCCCGTCACTTTAAACTGTTAACAAACGTACCTATTGCTCAAATTTTCTCGATTTTTGTCCGACTCCAACAATTCGATGAAGTGGGAGGAAATCGGAGCAACAAAGTTGGATAGAATTGGAAACGCTGACGAACATTTTATTACCTTTTGACAGGGTTTGAACTGTGTACTGAGCTCTTACGTTGTTACATTAGCCATCGACATAATAGAGTAGGTAATCTACGGGGACCTGTATCCGGAGGGGACTTGGAAGTGTGGGAGTCGGCGGGGAGAGATTTTGTTTGTCTGCGGAAGCAGAGGGTTGCGCTCGGGTAAAAGCCGATGCGCTGATTTATAGGAAAGGGAATTGTGGGAATGCTCGTCGCCTTAGCCACTTGTTTACTTACGATTTCCACCGGTGTTCTTTATTTGGTTTACGTGGTTTTGCCGTTTTCAATAAAATAATACGCTTTTGCTTGGCACTTTTTTTTGTATACAGTGTTATATTCGCTCCGGCAACATTCCGACCTGGCCGCCGAGGTCCACCGGGATGTCCCCGTTCAAACCCAACCCCCCCCCCCCCCCCACCCATGCTAGCCTAAGCCAGCCCGCGATGCTGAGCCAGTAGTAATAAATCAGCCCCATCACTCAGATCCAGGCTGTCCCCTTGCTGCCCCCTCCAGTGACGCCTTAAGCCGAAGTTCGTACCCCACAGGGGGAGCCCTTAGTGCGTGGTCGATTAGTTTATAGTTATTATGGCCATGGCTGGAGGCCTTCAATTCAAGGCATCCACAGGATTAACCCGGTTAAGCAGAAGCCAGTCTCTCTAGGCTGAACTGCGAGATGCCATACACAAAAAAAAGACGCATTAGCGAAAAAACTATTTAAATATAGACTAAAAGAAAACAGGTGTAGTGTTTGCATGTGTAGGTAACATTTTTAGTTTTTTTTTGTTTGAGTGATAGTAACTTACGAAATTTTTTGCATGTAGCACAGCGATTGGGGGATTTTTGTGACACTTCTTTATTTATTGTTATTCTCCAAAATGTATAACAATTATTGCCATAAAATACTTACCTGACTAAACACTTCCGTTGTCAACTGTACTCATATAATTGCCGTGCGTATTAGCCTTTAATTGTTAAGTATATTTACAGATATACTCATATAGTATAAAATTATAGACAATTGAATTATGACTTCTTTCCGTCATTGTGTAATTGCGTACGTACAAGTACCTATGTCCGGTCGGTACCTGTCCTTTGATCAGCACCGTGCAATATACTTCGGTACTATTGTCTTGATTGCATGTCCACACTCGTTATTAAATATGAATTCCTCTAGTCTCACGGTTGCGTGCTTAGAAAAATGTAATTGATTTGCAAGAAAAGCCACCTACATTATTATTTTTGTTACGTGTGTTTTTCTCGTTAATACTTGGGAGTTCAATGGTTGTGACTTTAGAGTCGTAGGTTCGAACTCAGTGAGACACTATACTTTGTGTAAATTATTTCATGGCAAATGCTTTTAAGGCCGTGAAAGGGAACTGTCGCGTCGTGAGGAAACCGGCATGTCTAAGAACCGATATTTGAAAATATCTGATATCCACGAACCAGCACTGGGTTCGCATCGTGGAATTTACGTCTTAGCAGTGGGAATATTTTCTGTAGGGCTATTACGTATCTCTGTTGACAGCTCGAAATGATAGTAACTGGGCTCAGTGTCCATCAACTAACGGTCAAAAGGTTAGTTTCGTATTATGTATGACCCTGTTAGTCACCGTAAAGTGATATCCACTCAGTGTTGCTCACATTCACGGTTGTCATCAGTTCGGTGTACAACGGAAGCTTGATAGTCACTGGATATCAGAAGGATACGTAATAGCCCTGCTGATCATGCTGTGTTGTTCTCCCTTTCATTGCGTTTTTTTTTTGTTCTAGAGGATACCTGGAAACCTTCTTTGTACGGAGATATTAAGTTAAAACTTTTACAAAAGGTTTTCTTAATTAAAATTAATGTAAACTTATACTGTCACTTCCGGGATATCTTCCTTGATCTTCGTGTTCTCTCTTAAGGTTGATGCTCCAACCAGCCCGATGATTAAAATATTCCTCGCGACTGTAAGACGTGTGTAGTTACATAATTATAATCATCAATATAACCCTCCAAGCGCACAAAGGTGTAGGAATGACTTCGACCTTGAAAAAATCATTCTTGTACCTGTATGAGGTGTAGGAATGACTTCGACCTTGAAAAAATCATTCTTGTACCTGTATGAGGTGTAGGAATGACTTCGACCTTGAAAAATTCATTCTTGCACCTGTATGAGCTTGGAGGGTTATATTGATGATATTAATACAACCCGTATTGATGATTTTGATGATTATAATTATGTAACTACACACGTCTTACAGTCGTGAGGAATATTTTAATCAATATACAACCTTTTCAATATACCCAATTATGCGGGCTACCCTGACGCTTTCACGTATAAGTTTAGTTTTAAACCGTGAAAGATTATAACAGTGTTTTAAAAATAATGTGATTCATGTACGGTCGACCAAGCTATTTGGTTTACATTTTAACATGCAAATTAAATTGTAAACCAAATAGCTTGGTCGCCATACTATTCAATGCATTTATCAGCGCAGTGTTTTGCTGAGAGTTCTACCGTAAACCGACATTTTTCACCCCAAAAAAAAGTTATTTCCCAGCAATATTTTTTGCATAGAGTTACTTAGTTTGATGTACAAAATGTTTGGTACTTTGGTTGACCGCTTCGCGAAGGGTCCGTTTACACCCTGTATTTTCTCTTTCACCCCGATGTCATGCCTCTGTCGGCTCTGAGATTAAATTCGTTGTCGCTGTTGTTGATTGTATTTGCGGGTGACTTTCCCGCGAACGGTCTGGCAACAGAGCAACACGACAAAAGTCCCGCGACAAATGTCTTGCATTGTATTTAGAAAAACCGACAGTTTTATCGCCTCGTGTATGCCAACCTTTATAATCCTTGATCGTGTGATACGATAATTAGTTAATTGACTAACGCAGATTTTAAATATGTTATGTCACGGTCAAAACTGATAATCAGTCAAAATTACTATATGTATACATATTTTAATCTTCGGACGGCAATGTTTGCACAGTGGCTGAGCTATTGACTGCTGCGTTGAATAGTTTGATTCGCCATACGGAACAAATATTTTTATGGCCTACAGATAGTTGTTCCGAGTCGCGCTGTTTGTTTGAGTTTATATGTTTTTAAACGCACCCACAATACAGAAGAAGTTACTAGTAGTAGGAAACGTTAAACAAAACCGGCCAAGAGCGAGTCGGACTCACGCACCGAGGGTTCCGTACAAACTTTTTAAAGGACAAACTGCCTGTTGATCCCTAGACTATTGCACCAACCGCAAATAATAAGTTTAAAATAGCAAAATCGTTTTTTATTTGTTATTAAATTAAATATTTACAGTTTTCAGATTTTTCCCTTTACATGTGCTGTAAGACCTTGCTTTTTACCAAATTTCGTGATTCTAGGTCAACGGGAACTACCTTATAGGTTTTCGACCCAAAACCTATAGGGTAGGTTTCTAACCGGACCGGTTCCCGGTTCCGGTTTCCGGGAACCGGTTTCGGGTTAGGGCTAGAATTGACAATTTTGGTTAAAAGCAGCACTCACTCTCACAGCACAAGTAAAGGGAAAATTCCGAAAAATAAAAAAAGTTGATAATTAAGGTAAATTTTGGCACTTACTTACAAGTTTTCGCGAAAATCTAAATTTGCCCATATCTTTTTATCGTGTTGACTCAGGACCTTGATTTTTATAATAGGCACTATAGACCTCGGTATATGGTATACATTTCAACTTGCTAGGTCCATCCGTTCCTGAGAAAATCGGTGGTGACAGACGGACAGACAGACAAGAAAGTGATGTTCCTGTGTGTGATGAGTGTGGTTCCTTTTCTTACCTTTTGAGGTACGGAACCCGAAAAACCTTAAATAAATAAAGACTTTTCAATTGAGATTGAATGTTTCGTTGGTCTCAGTAGTCGAAAGCGCGACTGAGCATTATTATACTCGTGTTGTGAAGCAGGACAGGTCCTGGGTTCGATTCCCAGGTTGGCCAAATCTGTTATTGGGGTTTCCATCAGGGATTTCACTGTAGCACCCACGGAGTCTAGATTTGTGCCCGGTTAATGGCAATAGGCTCGCCCCTTATTACATGGGACTTAAACATAACTGGCTGTGAGTGTAGTAGTAGTGAGTATTATGACGTCCCTCTGACTAATCTTTCAGGGATGACAGGCGTAATGTTACGTGATGCAGAATTGCAGATAGTAATTAAGATGGCTCACGATTTTGAAAATAATGAAAAATCTAGTCAAGTTTGACTACATAAAGGTACCTATCTATACTATACTATATAATGGTTTTAGGATGCTGTTGGGGTTGCCTCGCTTTTGCAGTGCATCAGGTATGTTTGCTAAGGCCAGCACTGACTGCTTTAGGCCTATAGTACGGAAAAGAGTGGCCTCCCTGATGCACCGCGTGGGCAGCACCAGCAGCCTTCTGAATACCATATTGGGAAGAGTTGATTGTCCGGTTGTGAGGCACTGGAATACCGTTCACGGATCTGAAGGGGTCCTTTTCAATGTAAAATAAATTAAATTAATAATTTAATGTTGACATTGAATAGTAATATAGGTACTAACATAGTTATAAGTATGATTTACTAACATTCTATGGAATATTTTTGATTCTGATAATAAATGTATAATAATAATATACATGAACATAGTTTAAAAGTGTCTGAGTGCTCGTTTGTAAAATTTACCGATCACACAGAGCTTGGTTTTTCTAGTTACACAATCGGTAGGGATGCGGTTTACGCCACTTTCTTTTCTTTCTTTATATTCTGTACTAGCGACGAACGACGTCACGCGGTTTCGCCCGCGTAGGTCCCGTTTCCGTTGGAGTACGGGGATAAAATAAAGCCTATGTTACTCAGTAAAGACGTGGCTTTCTAATGGTGAAATAGTAGTTGTGTTAGTTTTTGAGTTTATTCATTACAAACATATACACACACAAAAATACAAATCTTTCCACTAAGATATGCCCATTTAATATTTCTGCGGTTGAGGGTTGGTTTTTTTGTTGTGTTGCTTGCTATCATGACATTTTATTGTTCGTTGTTGGTCGTCCACGGTGTGTTTTCCCGTGTCCTATGTTCATGATTTTCTTTTAGTCACATGGTCATCATCTCGCCTCATCACCGGCGAAAGCGGTTTGCGCTATATTATTTCTCATGTATCCTAGCGACTTTAAAAGTACCACGGCTATATTTGTTTCTAATTTTATCTATCTCCTATTCAGATAATTTATTTCGGAAGCTTTAAGTGTAATTAATCTACGAATGTTACACAATATACTAAACTAGTACTTCGCCCGCGACTTTGTCCGCAAAAATTGTAATAGCTCGGCTAATATGCATGTTAAAATAGTACATTGTTACCCTAGGGGTGAAAGTAACTTATTTAGTCCCGAGACGGGGTTTGGTGCCCGAGCGCAGCGAGGGCGCTAATAGTTCGAGGGACTAAATAAGTCTTTAACCCGTTAAACACTGTGCTTTTCATTACGAATACAAGGAAAGTAAAAATAAAAACGTGAATCAACTCGAAAAAAAAATGAAGAACGGATTGCCGCTTTTCCGCCTATTTTGTTTTTTTTTCTAAGGCCGGCCAGCTATTCAGCCATTACCTATTTTTCATTTTCATCTTTAAAAAAATCGTAAGTATTTTGCCCAAATCTATGTTATTTTAAAGTAATATTTGAAACTTGATTATAATAAAGTCATTTAAAAAATATATATTCTTTAATTAATACTTAACTTTGTTATTCCATTTTTACATCGTGGCTGTATAGAAAGTTGGAACATGGTTCAATAGAAAAATGAACATTTTTTTTTAATAATTTGACAGTTGTCAGTTGAAAACGATTCTCCCTAGGGCTGAAAAGTATTACTTTCAACCCGCTCCTCAGGCAACTTCAGACCTACTTTCAGAGTATGAGTAATGAAAATATAATTTATAGCCTTATAGCACCCTCAAATAATGAAGCTTTTCTGCCAGTGAAAGAATTTTTAGAATTGGATCTTTAGTTCCGGAGATTACCCCGTACATACAAACTTACAAACAAATTTTACCTCAATTTAATTTTTTTTATAGATAACTGTAAATGTTGACAAGTCGAAAAACCGAAAAAAGCAGAGTCGGATCACTGATTTAAAATGAAATATAGGAAAAACGTGCTAGTCCAAAAAAAAGGAACTTTATTAATTAGCGTGTAATGATCAGCGAAGTAACGGGAACTAGTGATAAGCCTACCAATGCGCCGGCAATGTCAATATTTCGCGCATGGCAGAGTAGCTATTAGTAATATTACGTACGAGGGAGTCATCTAGGGAGGGTAGCCTCGCACGCTTGCTCTTAATTTGCTTGATCAACTTATTGGCTAATTAAAAATGATTTTAATTAGGAAATTTTCAATGTTATTTGTTGGGCTAGTTAGACTTGAGTATCGGAAAATGATACTATACTAAAATGATATAGATAGTAATAAATATGGGAATTGAACAATTAGCCTGATGGGGTCAAAAATGACGCATCCTTTTGGGGTGGAATTTTCAAAAATTCTTCCTTCATGCTCACTTTTTTTTTATAAAAACTCTAGTAACAAAAAACCAATGACTAAACAAGGTACTTTTTATTTTTCATGAAAATCGCTCTGTATAAAATCGCTCTGTATAAAATCGCTCTGTATAAAATCGCTCTGTATAAAATCGCTCTGTATAAATTGGTCCGGACTGAGTTTCAAGCTTTACCGTCATACACAATTCGGTTTGTTATTTCCTCCTATACTATGTATACGTTTCATTAGTGGCTGCGAAAAATAAAATAGCACCATTGCTCCACACATTTTGGGAATTCTGCTTTGAAGCTTCTGGACCCCGTGAGTGCATCTGAGTGAATTCCTCTAATAGTTCTCTATATGTAACCTTTATGGTACAGTTCCCTATTTCAGGGTCAGCTGATCGTAATATACCTTAAAAAATGGAGGAAGAAGTCCACAGTTAACTAAACATAATAATTAAGAACGCTTCGTAAGTTACTCATAAGTATAAAATCTTCAGACATAAAAACAGTACTAAAATTGTATTAGAGTTATTTTAATTGTTGCTTTTTACGATTTGTTCACATAATAATCATATAATTTACCAATAGCTACTAGAAATTTAAAGGAAGTAGTGGATTTATTTATCTACCTATAATAATAAAACAGACATTTGGTCAAGTGTGAGCTGATCTTACTTTCCCAGGGTACCAATGGGGGATGAGCGTTGCTTCCAATTCTAAGTTATTCATGATCAGCATGTAATGTCCCCACTGATGGGACCCGACTTCCCATCTGAGAATGGGGTGCTGGGGTGGTTGATTAGATCATTTATTTTACTACAACTGCATTGTCGCAAGTGGTACTGATAAGCATGAGGTAAAAGTGTTATCGGCGCCTACGTCTATGACTGAACACCGCCCTGTCAGATTTTATCCAATATTATCGTAGCTAAATAATAACAGCCGCTCGGATTGATCTTCAGGTTAAGCCGCGCTTGCCTGGGTTGGTCCGTGGATGGGTACAGAGATTCCCCCGTGCCTCGGAAAGCACGTTAAGCCGTTGGTTATCAATTGTAAATCTTTGGACTGAATGAATTGTAGAACAACCAAGCTTACCTAAGGATATCGTATTACCTAGTACTAACTGGGTTGTGGAGGCAGTCGCTCCAGGTAAAATACTGGTATTCAGCTGCATCCGGTTAGACTGGAGGCCGACCCCAATATAGTTGGGAAAAGGTTATAGGTAGATGATGAATGATGATAGTGTTCGAGAAAACGGGGATAAGGCAATATGGTTTTACTGAAGGGTACTATGAATTGGGAAATATGATATGGAATCTGAACAGACGTGTCAAATCTTCTTCTTATCGTGTGGTTAGTGCCTAACCTGGTGTCAGAGTTTTTAAGCCGCCCACGGGCCTCTGACTTGGCTTAACATGCCGTCGAGAAATATCTCTCAGGCATGCTGGTTTCCTCACGATGTTTTTCCTTCACCGAAGCAAGTGATAATTGTACAATACGCACATGAATCCGAAAATTCAGAGGTGGCGTGCCTTGGGTTCGAACTCGAGACCTATGACTTAGCAGTCCGATAGTCACACCACTAGGCTATCACTGCTTTTTACGTGTCAAATAAAGAAAAAGAAAGAAAACATATTTATTTGGTACCAGTTCAGCAAACTGCCGAGCAGCTAGTGCCCGACGCTAGTTTTCAACTGGACCTGAGGTGCTGATGTGACGGACATAAAACAGTTTTGAATGTGAAAGGCTTTCGGAGCATATCTTCACGACACAAGGAGTTTTGGTGAGGACGCTAGTGAATATTCAGTTTAGGTAATGCTCTCTTGAACAAGAAAACTTTTAAGGGTTCCGTACCCAAAGGGTAAAAACGGGGGTTTTTTTATTACTAAGACTCCACTGTCCGTCTCTTTGTAACCAGGCTTCATCTCATGAACCGTGATAGCTAGACAGTTGAAATTTTCACAGATGATGTATTTCTGTTGCCGCTATAACAACAAATAATATAATAAAAAATATACGTTAGTTCGGAACCCTTCATGCGCGAGTTCGCCTTTCACTTGACCTCGAAACAGACTGAGAGATCATTGTGCCGATAGTCGTATCAGCTCTGGGAGACAACTTAAACAAAAGTTCAATTTCACGCGTTTCATTTAGCAATAACTGACCGAACGATTAAGTTTTATAACATTTTATGTAACGGACTAGACCAAACCGTAGTTCCTGTAGTTAGTGGTTTCATTCAATCACTATTTTATTTCTCATTTATTTTATCCCTTTAAGAGCCCTTATTATTTTACTACCTACTTATTTAATTGTTGCTAACGGCCCGTCTCGGCTTCGCACAGGTGGATATTTATTTTCCTCTAATTCCGCCTCATTCTAAGCCCGCCTTATTTTTTCCAGTAATATATATAGCCAATGACACTCACAAATAACGCGGCATTCTATTGTTAAAAGAATTTTCAACATTTTTCAGTATAAGATCCGGAGATTTCCCCCTACAACCTCAAAAACTTTACCTCTTTATTATAATATTAGTATAGATTTGCTGTTTGTGTCCGTTTGTGTGTGTGTGTGCTGTTGCATAGGTCAAACGAAGGTTACCGAGGTCGGCCCATTACACACCCCAGCGGCAACGCGCGGCAGCGCATCCTTTAAGGTGTAGAACTTTTTAAATTTTGAATTTTGAGCGCTGAAGTTCCCGTTAGCTTCATAAACACTCGTGTCCTTTATGATCAAGTATCGAACATAACCGTGATTTTGTATTGATTTCGTATTTGATTTATATGATCGGGTTGTCACGCACCCCACGAGTCTGTTTACGTAACTGTTTAGGCGCGCTCAATTAAGGGTTAAATACAAGTCTTGTAACTTTACCGACCCCCCCGTACCTACTATTCCATGCAACCATAGCACAATGTTTTAAGTGCGTTACGTTGAGTTTTACCGTCAAACGTATTTTACACCCAAAAACAAAATCGTTTCCCAGCAATAATTTTTGCGTAGAGTTACTTAGTTTGATGTATAGAATGCTTGGTTGACGGCTTCGTGAAACATCCCTTACACCTTGTATTAGTACTCAGCATCATTCGAATGTAGTGGAAGTCGAACTAAACATAATCAGAAAAGGTAAAACAAATCAAATGTTTCCATTTAAGTGTCGAAACTACAATAAGTTCGGTAAAAAGTTCCGTATCAGTTTATGTAGTCCATTTACTGCAAAAACGCAACCATTTTGTCATTTGAAACGTTTTGGCTGTTCGCCGTCGTTCTTTGCATATATATTTCACAACAATAGGTCTACAATTAGAAGCTGGAGTTGCAAGAGCCAAAACGGCTAGGCTGGCAGATTTAGAATTTTAATAAATATTCGGTGATCATTGCTCTTGCATTGCTTCTTTCGGCCGACGCATACCTGTATTAGATCGTTAATAGACCGTCAATAATGAACGAACAAACACAAATTAGTTAAGATTATAATTACGTTTTGAAATGTACTGATTATGCACTCGTATTAGGTATTCTATTTGCAAAAGTCCGTATCACAATGAGCCTTGCCGCCTTTTCTCTTATGCTATAATATAAAATGCAAATTATTCATATTATTTTGCGTACCACAAGTTTAAAAAGATGGTTACAATGGGCTTACAGCTAAGAACAATTATGAACCCTGATAAGGCACAGCAATAAACAAGATTAACAGTAAATTTTAAGTAGTTAATAATAGATATTATTAAATAATTAAATGTAATTTTGTACAATCTTTATCTTTACATAGTAGTCGCTCACGCCATCTTTATACTGTGCTCCCGCTGTCTGTACGCAACGGATTTTAATGCAGTTTTCAGCAATAGATAGAGTGATTCAAGAGGAAGGTTTATATGTACAAGTATACATTGCTCCCGTGCGAAGCCGGGGCGGGTCGCTAATAAAGAATAAGATTCACAATTCGCGAACTGACTATCGAAGTGTCACACGTTTCAGACTTTCTTCACAATTACAAGAATCAATCTAGTTAACCTCACAAATAGACAACCTCACAAATAACAGGTTTCGCCCGGACAGCGGACTGTGTCGTATCAAATGGCCTTCTTCCACACACTACGATTTAATGCTTAATCAGTTTTAGCGAGACTGATTGTACCTCATTAATCGTTTAACTGCAAGACTGCAACTTTCCCTACGGGCGAGAAAGGAGTGGGTGCGCTTTACACCCCCGTAACAACCGTTTCGTGCCACAGAAATGAAAATGGCTTTCGATATAACATTAAAAATTTCGAACTAATCAACAATTGAGGTGCTATTTTCAAATAAAGACTGCGTGTTTCACTCCAGTAATTACTAAGGGGGTGTTGGGGGTTGGCTGGGGGTGAAAGGGGGAGTATTGCGAAGTGAAAGCGAAGCAATAGTGGTAGGTGGCGCCCTCAGCGATTTATTGTTTTTAATAATAACGTGAACCCGTAACAAAGAGAATAAAAGTCGGCGGTGCGCCGCGGCGCTCCACTGAAGTGTACGTCCTGCGACCTATATGCGGCATTTAGCTAACTACGGGTACCTAGGTTACTACTAACGGAGTAACAAATATTTTAATCACTTTTGTGAACAAGCAACATTATCACCGGATACAGATTTTTTTTCTCTGGAAATTTTAAATATTTCCCATCAGCAAAGTTGTCGTAACTTCTACAAATGTCATCCTCTTTTAAACTTCTTTTAGTGGAGAATTTTCATAGAATAGAATAGAATTTTATTTTGCAAATATGGGTAATAAAATTAAATAGTTGTTATGACATAGTATAAAAGCTCAGCCATATTTTACCATTCGGCATGCAAACATTTACATTATTTATGAAACATATATGTACTTACATTATAAAGACCAAATCGATTATATTATTATTACAATTATCATTCAATATACATATAAATCAGTTAATAAATTATTATCATTTTCATTGAAATTATCATTAAATTACTAAATTGCCATTTTCATTACAATTATCATTCAATTAATAAAATATCATTATTATTCAATTTAATCAAAAAAACATACTTTTCTCTGTTAGAAACTCGTCTATGCTATAGTACACTTTATCTGTCAAAAATTTACGTAGTCTACTCCTAAACATCACCGTATTTAAATCTTTCCAGCCACTTGGCAATTTATTGAAAATTCTAGGAGCCATGCAATAAATACTTCTGCGCATCAAAGTGGTTTGACAAGATACTTGACAAAGTTTGCTATTGTCACGCCTATTCCTTGGGAAAACATCAGCAAGGCGTTGAAAACGACTTGGATTTTGGTGTACGAACATAGCTACTTCGAAAATATAAATACAAGGAAGGGTCAAGATATTGTATTGCTTAAAATAGGGCATAAAACCTCTCTTTTGCGAGCAGTGTTGATACCAGCAGTGGTGGTAGTGGCTGTTACTTTGGGCCACCACTGTTCTGAATGAGTGAACTTAAAAGTGTGAAAAACATTACTACATTACAACTAAGCAAGCCACCCTGAGCAAAAAATATGGCTGGGAAACACCTTTTTTTGTTGCGAAAAATTGCGCGTAATGGAACGCAATCGAAACATGGTGTTTACAAGTGCACGCAACGGGTCATTTAAATGTAAATGAAAGCAACTAAAAGTTAAGTTTAAGTTTCAATAATATCCGTAACCAGGAGGTTCCCAGGTCGGAAAACACAAACTCACCGTAAAGACTGAAAGAACCTTTTGGTTTGCACTAGCGTCCTAATACACCGAAAGTATCGCGTCCAAACTAGAGGTGTTACTTAGTAGCTCGTTGTGGCAGCTCTATTCGCAGTCACGCTGAAGCCGGCCGCGGTCGCAATATTAACATTCGTACGTTTTCATCCGACTGCGCTTTTTGTGATTATAACCAAACTTTGAAACGTCTGTCCAACTATTTAAACAGTTCAGCTATTTGGGAACTCATCTCTGTTAGTTTTGTCGTTTATCTTCGTTTGTATTAATAATGACTACCGAAGTAGCTTGCTGCTTACCTAGCCTTGACTGTTGACATCGCCATAAACTTTTCCGAATGAGCGTGTTGACTGTAAAGAACGTTTTTTTTTTTAACCGACTTCCAAAAAGAGGCGGTTGACAATTCGTCTGAATGTTTTTTTTTTGTGTGTATGTTCACCAATTTCTTCACCAATTGTGAACCGATTGCCATGGTTCTTTTTTTGTTTGGAAGAAAATAACTTCGCGGTGGTCCCATTTAAATTTTATGAAGAACTGATCCTGATCTTCGGAGATATACAATGGAACTCTTCAATACTACCTAGACAGCAATTTGTCGTGATTGCTGCAATCGTTTGGATGTGTATTGTTTTCACAACATCATAACATAATATCACGCCTGTATACTCTGAGGGGATACGCAGATGTGTACAGTCGTGGTCTTTTCCGCCTGATCAGTAAAATTTTTGCTGAAATCATGCGGAGACGCCGAGCCACGCCCCCTTAAATTTTAGGCCTGTTAGGAAAGAGTCAACTTTGTCGCGCAAAATAACAATAACTCTCGTTTGGCGTGTGTCGTCAGTGCGCTCGGCCGATCGGTATCTTTTCATTCATTATTTCTATACAAAGTCCACGGGGCGGGGCTAAAGAGCGTTTCTATGTTGTAAGTGCAAGCAAAAATTAGCTTAGTGGTGATCAGGCGGGAGTGTCCTCGATAGTAGATTACACCCACATTTCGACAGTTAGGTATGTTAGTTCCCATTTTGTTGGGGATAAACTTATTACCATGACATGTATTCTTAACAATATAAATTAAATGTGGTGGCGACTACTGAGCATGTGGTCCTGGGTTCAATTCCCAGGTCGGGCAAAGTGTTATGGGGTTTTCCCATCAGTAATTTCTCAGTAGCAGCCACGGAGTCTGGATCTGCGCCCGGTCGATGGCAATAAGCTCGCCCATTAATACTTGGGACTTAAACATAAGTGGTGAAATGTGGGTGTAGGTACTATTGGGTACACCTCAGCCCAACCCCTCGGGTATTACAGGCTTGATGTTATGTTATGTTAAAATAAATGTAAGTATAGCCAATATTTGTATACTTAGGTTATTACAACTAAAAATAGAAAAACAAAAAATCTTTTTCGCAAAAAATAAAACCGACTTCAAAAACAACAAAGTGAAAAATAAGTTTAGCTTCAGAAGTCGGTGGCAAAGAAACTAAATCAAACACACAGAAGTCAGCGACTTCGGTGAGTTTATGAATGTATGAGTGTATGTGTATGAACTCATGCTATTGAAGTAAACACCGAGCATCCAAGTTGAACCGCTGAATCTAACTTTCCGCATAAATTGTTTCCATAATCTACTAATATGATGGCGTCATTATGACTTTCTAATGATCAACCACTGACACTCCACTGATGGCATAGAATGGTAATCTCGTACATAATGACAAATGAATGACTGGTGCTATTTACGAACTTCTTACTACTTCAGATTACCTAAAACACTTATAAATAATATGTAAAAATATATATGAAGTCTGGTGGGTTTTATAATAATGGCAATACGACAATGTCATTATAACACAATTCTATTACGAGACCATTGACCCACCAATGATCGACCATTATGAATTTAGCAGATTACGAACTTTTAGCAAAATGACAATGGGATGAGAATGGGATCGTGTTGGAATGACGACTTTATAAAATAGCAGACTTGGGCCCCTGGTACTGTAAATCAAACAAAGTGACCAACGCGAAACTACGTTTACTAATGTGAAACTACGCAATAATCACTGCTGGGAAACGAGTTAATTTTTTTGGTGTGAAAAATTGAACAATAAAGTTAGAACATTACAAACTTGTATTTTAAAAAAATACACTTGTGAATCAAAACCCTTCCTTGTGGCTTCGCCGTAGTCGGGTAAAAAGTTGGAACTTTTTGCGTAACTAGAAGGTTTCCAGGTATGGTGTAGAACAAAAAAAATGGGTAAGGGTACTTTTACACCCAATAAATCGAGAAATATGCTCTAATTTTACCTCTCTATAAAGGGTATAAAACACCTCTTAACGAAGCCGAAAGGAACCTGTTTTCCTCGTCATTGCGATTATTTTTTTGTTCTACACCATACCTGAAAACCTTATAGTTACGGAGATATTGGGGGTCAAAGTTCCAACTTTTTGACAACTTTTTTTTTAAATACAAGTTTTTAACGTAAGATGACCCCCGTACTATTCAATCCATCCATCAGCACAATGTTTTGAGTGCTTACATTGAGTTCTACAACAAAACGTGATTTTTACCCCAAAAAAAAAGTCGTTTCCCAGCAATAATTTTTGCGTAAAGTTACTTAGTTTGATGTATAGAATGCTTGGTTGACGGCTTCGTGATGAGGTGGTTTACAGCCTGTATATCTATTTGGCTAGTTTAATTCTACATCAATTTCAATGAAAGGCCTTGTGTACTTGTAACTTACATAAATATAATTCCATTTGCCTCTTGCAAGCAAATTACTATTTTGTACGCGTTGTATCGTCTATTATATTATAAAATGTCTTTACGTCTTAATTATAACACAGCCAAAGGAAACTCAATAGGCAAACCATAAATCGTCCATAAACTGTTCACCCCAGAGGGTAATTAGAACCTCGATGAAAATATCGGCCCCGGTCGGCAAATACCTTTTTTATTCTTTCAATGGGAAGACAAACAAATCTCGTCTTCTGTTGCAAAGTCGCTAACACTTAACCCATTTAGCAAATGACTCGTTCAATCTGATTCTAGTCTTTTTTCAAGCTTTTTCTTCTCTCAGCACGACATTGTTTTGTTTTTGAAGGAAAAACTCCAGAGAAAAAGTTCAGTTGATTTGTGGCGTGCCTGTGCCAACCAGTAATTGAATTATATCATCGATTTTCCATTAAAATGGTTTATGGTATAGAATGTAAAAATGTGGGAGGGGTCTGCGGTACTTTCTCGTGTTTAAGTGCGGATTACATTAGGCGGCTAGCAAGCAACTGTTGTGGACTCATGAATGATGAATGGACACCTCTCGCATTACGCGGTGATCCCTGAAGGGACAGCAGAGCTGCATCCGTGCAGCACTCTATATAGGGTTGCCAACCAGTTTTAGAAGGAATAGAGTACTTCTGTAGCAGTGAGGATTTATAAATAAAGGGTACAGACTTATAAAAAAGAATATGGTTAGTTGTTATTTCTAAAAAGTACCCATTTTTGTACTTTTTGTGGATCAAATTATCAACTTTTTCTTTTAACTCGCTCTGCAATCATTTTGGAAAAGACTCGGTGGATGTTTAAGTGACAGGAATTCATTTAATTCAATTCAAATAATTTATTTTAGCGTACTCTATTGCTTTGACAGATTATAAAGTACGCCTACTCGAACTCGTAATAGAATATAATCTATACTTAATATTTTAAAGAGGTAAAATTGGTTTGTAAGTTTGTAGTGTAATTTAAAACTAATGATCCAAGTCTAAAAAATATTTCACTTGGAGAAAGCTAAATTATATTTAAATCGTGCATATTAGCCGAAATATCACAATATTTGTGGACGAAGTGCTATAGCACTGAGTAATTGTAGAGTGTAATTATATACTTACTCGATAATTATACAGTTGGCAACCCTACTCAGTATCTCGATAACCGTTTTAATCCCACGTGAATGTGGGATTAGTGACCATTGTTTTTTTTATCCCAAAAAAGTTACGCGCTCTCCCTGTACTTTTATCCACGTTCAAAAATAGTAAAGGTGGTACACTCTCGCCCTGCCTCGGCATATCTCGGCGAGACTGTAGATACACCATTAAATCAGGGTTTCAGGAGCGGGGAGTTTTTTTTTTTATTTTGTACGTTACCTGCAAAAAAACCTCAATTTCATTCATGTAACGGTTAGCCACGAAAGTTGGTTTGCATTGTTATATTTAGAAAAATTGACAAAATATTTTTTGACAAACTGCTTTTTCAATATTTACTAAAAAGTTTCATTCGATCACAAATTTTTATATCACTCATTATTGGATTCTTGTTCTCCTTTCCTTCTGAGGTAATTTTTTTTCTTAGATTCGTCATAGAACGCTTCTTTCTTGTACTTCTTATCTATAAATACACCATGTATTTAAGGCGAAAATGAATGCAAAATCAATGAAACCTCTGCTTGAAGATCAAGAGTCAATGGCTAGTCACAAATTTCTTAGCTCCAAACAATATTTTCATCTCAACTGCTTCTCGAATCCCCTGCCGCCTGCAGCGCCTTCGGCAACAGGTACAATGCATTATAGTCCTTGCAAAGCTTTGTGTGTACCCGACCTAACTCAAAGACGTTCAGCCGGACCCTTTGATTAATTGTTCCGAAGCCAACTATACAGCATTATCGGCCTGATGAGGTTTCTGTAACGCATTGTTCAGCTTTCTGATTCGAGACTTAAATTGTTGTTTGGATGTGAAGCTGCAATGGTTGTTTGTTTGCGCGTTTGGGAAAATTCAGCCGTCTGTTTCAACATCTTGCATAATATCATGGCGACTCGTTGATCTAGTTGTCCCAAGCGCTACTGTTGAGCAAGAGGTCATCATCATCTGCCTAGCCTTTTCCCAACTATGTTGGGGTCGACTTCCAGTCTAACCGGATGCAGCTGAATACCAGTATTTTACATGGAGCGACTGCCTATCTGACCTCCACAACCCAGTTCATCATCATCATCATTTCAGCCGAAAGACGTCCACTGCTGGACATGGGTCTCCCCCAAAGGGGGGTTTTTGCCATAATCGCCACGCTTGGCAGGCGGATTGGCGATCGCAGTGCGGTTGTTACAAAATCACAGAGAACGCTGCTGCCCATTCTCTGGTAAGTCCCTTAGTCACCTCTTACGACACCCACGACCCAGTTAGTACTGGGTAATACGAAAGCCCCTGGTAAGACTCGTTGTCCGACTTTTTGGGACCTGTAATGACTGTCAAAGATCTCAAATGACATTACAATGACAATTATTTAGCTACGAGCTCCTGATCACAAGAGGTCATGGGTGCAATGTCCAGGTCATGCAATGTGATATTCTTGTCAGGAATTTCTCAGAAGCAGCTTGATGACCATTGACTTGCCTTCTATTGCATGGGCCTGGCGAAATGATGGTGTCCTCATTGTAGATAAGTACACCGCTTTGTCTTAACGGTTAACAAACCGCCTTTGGGTGTAACACCTTAAAAGAAGATAGTTGAGTTTTAAAACGAGATATTTAGATTATTCGCACTGTCGTATCCATTCTAGCTATGACACGGAGAGCGTTAAGAGTTTACACCCTTTATAAATATACAGTTTCGTATCCAGTTGCAATGATGTAAAATGCATCGTAGAAAAAAACCACGCTCAAGATAGGTAGTCTGATGCAGTTATTTTAAGGTATTCTCAGACCTGATGTGGACCCTATGACATGATCTAGACGAGTTGTTAGGAGTACATACCTCATATATTTAAATCCATCCAGCTGTACCATTGATTCGACGCTACAAATGGTATAAAAGGACCCTTAACGAAGCCGAAAGGCACTTGTTCTCTCCGTCATTGCGATCATTTTTTTGCTCTACACCATACCTGGGAACATTCTAGTTACGGAGATATCGGGGGTCAAAGTTCCAACATTTGCACAGTTTTTTTTTAAAAGACACACATTACTTTAAGTTTAAACAACCTCCACCTCCCCTGTACTATTCAATCCATCCATCAACACGATGTTTTGAGTGTGTTACATTGAGACCTACCGTAAAACGTGATTTTCCACCCCAAAAAAAAAGTCGTTTCCCAGCAATATTTTTTGCGTAAAGTTAGTTTGATGTACATGACGGCTTCGTGAAAGGTCCGTTTACACCCTATATTTACACATTCAGTCACGTGCACCAATATGTATCCACATTCCTAAATTTAAAAGCAATTTTCGCGATAAATAACGACTGCGACTTGGAGATAGGATCTTTTTCATAAAAATATGAGTTTCAGAATACTAGGTTGGGAACAACATGAAATTTTAATCGGAACAGCAGGAGAAAATCACTTTTTAAAGTTGTTTACATATTGGTACAACTGATGGGTAGATGTACAAAGAAACATAGATCCTACTCGTGAAAAATATCGTATCTATTTAGTTAGTATGTTTGTAAGTTTCGATGTACGGGGTAATCTTCAGAACTACTGATCCGATTCCGGTAATTATTTCACTAATGGAAAGCTACCTACATTATCCCAGAGTGTCATAGGCTATATTTAAAACGTTCCCGGGGGAATTTTCGACCATGACACGAGAGAAGTAACAGCTAGTAACAACTGTTCTTCAAGCTACTGTTTGTCATAGAAACACTAGTTTATGGTCAAACTTTAAGCTAGTCCAACCGAAACCTCCAATTTACACTCGGAGATCAAAAAAACATATAGCCGCGAAATTCATAGTTAGTTCGTGATTTCAATTAATGTCTTGCAAAAATAGTCGTGGAAAGGTAAAAAAGTCGCGCATAAAGCACTTGTTCACACATGTCGATGTGTCACGACATCGTGCGACTGCTGTCTGTCCGCCAACCCTTTTCCAATTAACTGCGCGTCACTACGACAACACTCACAAATCGGAAGTATGGATGAATAAAAAATATCCTAACTCCATCGCCATCCCAGTCATCTGCTAGTGTAGGCTTCTGAACTAATTGCAATTGTCAAATGTTTGATTGTTTGGAGGTGGCCACTTTTTGGTTGTAGAAAATATTGCATTCATCATCATCATCAGCCAGCATAGGCTTTCTCAATTGCACGCCATTTAGCTGTATTCTGGGTATTGTTGCCTTCACGTTGGTTAGTTATTTCAATAAAGTTGGGCTTGGTTGGCTACAGACTTGGATACATTGTAAACGTCACGTCAATACGTGATCATCAACTACACTGGCCTGCAAAACTAAGTATCACACTTTTAAAATTGCAATAACAGATATACTTTCGAAACAAAGAGGACTCGAAAAAGAGTTTAATTTTGTACTTCGTTTACAATTGTATAATTTAGACCTGATAAAAATTGCTATAAAACGTTTTTTAATTTTAAATCTCTAACTTCTAGTTTAGAAAAAAATGTAAATTTATAAGTGTTGTAGGTACTTTAGTTTTGCAGGCCAGTGTATCATTACATCTGCACAGTGACAATGACGTATGTTGATGCTCCACAATAGTCTGCTCCATATTCTTATACTTCGCACTGCGAAGGAACTTTTGGGCTACTGTAAAAAAACTGCAAATAGTATTGTGTTAACCCGTGTTGCGCCAGCCCTAGGTAAAATGGGCCAAGGGCAGAAAGTACATGTCCATTAATTTTTCAGTTAACTTCACAGCTACGAATCGAACTTAAAACTACGTTCAGTGGTCGCGTTGCTTGCAACCACTAAACCACTTTTATATCATGTAAAAGTGATTCCCATAATTATGATATTTAGGATATATACAAAAAAAAACCGTGGAGACGAAATAAAACGTGTCTGAATATTTGTATAAATTATAGCTCGCGGGTGTCGACTTATGTACTCTGTTCCTAATAACATTTTTGATACGATCTACTCTAGCTTTTCAACGCCAGCAATTAGCGATATAAAAACTATTTTAATTAAGTACTCCAGGTATATCATAACATGAGCTATTTGTACACAATAAAACACTATCTGTCGTGTGTATCTTTTAATTTATTACGTGTACGACTAGGTTTATGTTGTATTTTACACACGACCGCGAGTGAATGAGGGAGAGAGCGGGTTCCCTTCTGTTCATTCATGTTTTTGTTGACCCTACTTTGGTCACGTTCTCGGTTTCTGGATTGAGGGTTTGAAGTTGAGAACCTGTCGAACTGGGACCTAAGATGGCCGCTTTAGCAGAATATATTAGGATAATAATATAAAACTCTTTAAATTAAAAAAAATCTTTAAATGGTCACAGATGCAGTTAATATTGTGTAGTGTCTGTCACTCTGTGTCCGTTTTACGACTTGTAACGTAATCGGCAATATTGTATATTTGCAATCACGTCGTCGAAAACGGCTCAAACGATTTCGATGAAAATTGCAATATTGGCGTTTAAGGGGCCGAAAATTCGATCTAGATAAGTCTCATATCTAGGAAAATTTGTTTTCTCTAATTTCACTCGAGAGGAGCTCGGTCGCCCAGGTAGGTACTTAGGTATGATAAAGCCACCTTGAGCTATCTTGAGCAAATGACTACGCAATACCCACACAGCAATATCAGGGCGGCTCATTTCTTGAAACGTCCGTCCTTTAGGAGTTCTACTCTTCGATAGGTGTTGCCATAATCAGCCTTTAATGTGCCCACTGCTGGGACACAAGCCTCTTTTCTGTAACAAACTCAATATTGTCACAAAAGCTCTCCAGCCTTTTTCCATCTCTTATCATTCTGCCTACTAAGATGAGACAATGGTTTTTCCCAACCGTTTTGTCACCGACGATGCTGGGGTCCGGCGTCCAGTCTTACCGGATGCAGCTGTAGGTATTAGTACATTATTATGATATAAGTGCGGTAAGTTGAAAATCACAGCCGAGGCGATATTGCTAGCCCGAGCCGTAGGCGAGGGCGATAAAAAAGCAGAGGCTGTAATTATCAAAGCGCACGTTATGTCATACGACGTTTTATAACATATTTGCGAGGAAATAAATAAAACAAATAAAAACAATACAGCGAAAAGAAAAAGCGCGCGTAATAATTTTTACTTGTTCACAAATTAGCGAGGCGCGCGCATCAGCGCTTTTTTTTAAGGCAAAGACACAAAAAACAGCCAGTATTACTAATAAAGTAAATTAATATTTTTGTTATAGATAAATGGTTGTAATTTATTGTCAAAATTAATTAAATTAAAGAATTAAATGTTTATTTATTATATTTCATCTCCGAAAGTTAATTTTATTCATAAAATGTTGCCCACTTTTCTGACATAAAAACTCTTTGCTAAGATTTAAAAAAGTTTAAACCGTGCATTTTACTTTACAGCACAAGTACGTAATGAGATACATTACGATATTGAAATTGGTGAAATAAGAGACCCTTTACGAGCAAATGTAATAAACCAATATTTTACATTATAGGGCCACTGCCTATTTGACCTCCACAACTCAGTACTGGGTAATACGGTACCGCTTGGAAAGATTGGTGGTCAGACTTTTGGACCACTGATTACCTGTATCAACTGACAAACATCTACAAATGACGGCCGGGGCTAACTCACTTTACGTTCCGGAGCATCTCGAAGAAAGAATCATGCGGCTGTAAAAAAACGAGTAAAACCTTCACAACAATATTTAATTTAATTATAAGTTAAATTCTAAGCTAAGTAACAACGGCGGTGACGGTTTGTGGTCCGTTCTCGGAAATTATTCTAAACGCGGTATGAGTGTAATGTAATGTAAAGATGCGTCTTTTTAAACACACACGACAAATATTAGTGTCGCTTCGTTCGCCATGTTTTAACGCGTTCTATGAACTTTTGTTATTTTTTTTTAAATCTAAACACTCGCTGTTACAAAGTTACTTCGTGGAATTTCGTGTTTTTGATTGGTTTCACATTCTATAATACATAGTAAAGTATTCTTTAACTTCGTAGTCAGGCAAATAAACTGCATTATTTTCTAACAAGGCAATGCGGCGATCCAGGATTCAAAATGAATTTTCTACTCGTTGCAGTTCATAGAAAACCCATTGTTTGATCACTCAACCAGGAAAATTCGTTTTATATTGTGTTATTGCCAATAAGTTACGAGTAGCTTCCCTAGTAATATTGAATAACGTCTAGCTTTTATTTAGTATAACAGAAGAAAATTTGCAAGATAGGAAATTGAAACACCCGCTATATACACGTGGAACTTACTTTCCTGAAGAGGTAGAGGGTACCTACATATATAAAATTTATGTATACAGGTGTAAACGGCCCCTCATGAAGCCGTCAACCAAGCATTCTGTACATCAACATAAGTAACTCTACGCAAAAATTATTGCTGATGGGAAACGACTTTTATTTGGGTGAAAAATCACGTTTTACGGTAACTCAAAACAAATGTTCTTGTGCATTTAATAGTAAACGGGTTATGGAGATATTTTAAGTAAAGTTATGACGTAAGGTCATAACTTTACTTAAAATACCTAACTTTAACTTTTTTTTAAACTAGTAATTGAAAAAAAACTTGTGAAAAAGTTGGAACTTTGGCCTCCAATATCTCCGTAACTAGTAGGTAGGTTCCCAGGTATGGTGTACAACAAAAAAAATACGGGGAGAACAAGTGCCTTTTAGCTTCGTTAAGGGTCTGTTTACACCCGTAATATAGGTATTAATATATCCATTATTTTCCAAGTAAGTAACCTATCAATTTCATTTTCATTTGCAACATCGTCTTTTAATCATATGTGAAAAGAAATGAAACTATACTATACATAGAATGGTATAACAACACTCATCAGTTTCTAGTGTGAATCTTTGTTAGAACACTTTTGAAGAAAACATGATGATAAACGTGTTTTCTAAAATAATTGTAGGCTTTTACGGACTTTAAGGTGCCGAAACCCGGGAAGAAAAGTGAATTGATTTATGAATTATTTCTTTCAAAATTATTATTTTTCCATGTGATGTGATGATTTACATAACGTTAGTAGTTAGTACCATATCTAGTACTAACATTGTGTAAATCAGTAGTAGTCTTCAGTAGTATAATTTGATGACCCTTTGAAAATTTTTTTTTTCCAGTTATTTCTGAACAAGTCTAGAACTACACTTAAAGTCCTACTTACGGTATGATATCCGTGATTTTCTTTTCGTTCGATGAGCTCACAAACAACAAATCTTATCTACAGACCGATACTACATCCCAAGGTTGACCAGAGAAGCTATTGAAATGTCAAAACAAAAAAACTTCAATCGTGAGGATGGTTTTAAACTATCAAGTACGTGGAATCCAGTGGTAAACCTAATAAAAAATAACATGCTTCTCCATTATCAAGAAAAACCTAGTGATACTGTGAGTGCGTTTTGTCGTGAGTTACAATCGAGTTCCAGTATCCGCCTAATAAAAGACTAAGAAAGAGGGTAGACAGATTTGTCTGCTCATAATAAATAATTTTCGTCCCACCCGCATACCTCTTCAGTATTCCCGCGATCATGATGAAAATCACGGATATCATCCCGTAAGTACTTTAAGTGTAGTGAAAAACCGTGAAAGTCTAAAACCGTGCAAGTCTAGAACTATTCTACACATACGTTCTAGACTTGACATTTCCAGGCCAAACTTTTCTAATGCAAAAGGCCAAGTTATGTTAGTGCCGACGTCGACGCATGCAAGTCCCGCCCGAGCCCGCTAGATGGCGCTGACAGCC
Source organism: Xestia rhomboidea (assembly GCA_963853795.1). Lineage (NCBI taxonomy): Eukaryota > Metazoa > Arthropoda > Insecta > Lepidoptera > Noctuidae > Xestia > Xestia rhomboidea. The sequence goes on from OY970756.1 coordinate 3,689,330, forward strand.
AGTAGCGACCCGCCCCCGACTTTATAGATCCATAAATATGCTAATACAGCCATGACTTTTTTATAACTTAATTAATAACGTGTTCGCCTGACGGCTGTAGTCGAGATTATGATTTAGAACATTTTATGTGGTACAATTTAATTGATGTTCGGCTACCTCGCGTGCGAGGTATTGTCGTCACATACACTTTATGACTGTTGCTAAATAATGAAAAATACCAAGACTCTTTTATACCCTGTTTGATTTAGTACTCCATGTTTATGGATGAATGTTGGTTATAAGTGAAATTGTAATGATAATGGACGGGCTAGGGATGCGTGATGTGATGACCCTGATTACGATTGTTGAACGCAATAAATTAAATTACGTTGATAGTTTTCTGAAATTATTTCGGGTAACCAACCGTAGCTTGTGCGATGACAGAGCTCGGATTTATTAACTACTTAATACTAAGTACTATACTTTCAATAGAGCGTTGATCAAATCTCAGGCCATGGTATGCTAAGACAGACCCCAGAGGTCTAATTGTGTGCTTTGTATAGGTGTGTCTGAACATGTAATTTATTAAATAAATAAATAATAAAAAGCCACGGGGTGCTTCGGGCTGCTCAACCCCAAGCCCTTGGGCCACTTTGTAGTCCGCCAAGCATTCAGAATGTTCCCGCCAAGAGCAGTCATCTGATCTGACGACAATCTTTTGAGAGCAGATGTGAAACAAGCAAAATATTACTTCGATAGGGTTTGAGATCCCGAACAAGCCAATACCTATTCAGTTAGAAATTACGTATTATGTTGCTGAAAATCTTGGAACTTATATTAACTTTAGAGAGGCATACAAAGAACTTTTTTCATTTGGGCCATGCATTGGCACTGTAGTATGTATTTGCACCTTGAATGCTATACCGTTCAGTCAACAAACACCTGGCTTCCACCTCAGGCCAGGAGGGCCATGGCCCCGGACGACAGACGGGGAGGCGCACACGCAGCCTCTTTTATTTGCTGTCTGCCTGTCTGTCACTCCGTATTTACTTGATATAACACTATTTTAGCCTGGAGTCCCAGCTAGCAAAAAATAATCTTACAAATATCCCAAGACCATATTTTTTTCAGTCTTATATCACACTTACAGACATATATAAGTGTGGATTTGGGCGCACTTTATAAGTACCCTAGTACCCTTGCAATTGCCTTGTAATGGTCTCGCGAAGTGTATTTTCAAACTTACAAGACTCTTGCTGATGCTTTTATAATGACAAATAAACTTACAAGTGACTTACAATGGCGCGCTGTAAGGGTAAATAACCTTAAAGTCCTCTTACTAATAAAATAAAATACTATTTTAAGGGTAATATCGCTTATAGTCCTCTTTGTGATCTCCTAATAAGAGTGTTATCACAAACCGCGAAGTCCTTGGAACTTTTGGGAAAATTATAAAGTATTAAATTTACATTTCCTACAAAAGGCTAGTGTGTATATTTTCTAATTTCTTACTCATGTATTTGTCACGCACTAAGTATATACGATTATTAGGTTGCGAAGTAGTTTTACTCGATTATTTTGAAATTTTAATAACTTTTTTTAATAATTTTTACTTTATGTATTTTTTAATTATTTGTAAAATAATATCAAAATGTCGCCATTACGACCAACCGCGACTTATAAGTGCTTTATTAGAGCAATATAAGTCCAATACTCTTGTCTAAGGTTCATAACGCACTCGTAAAAGTCAAATTAAACATAAAACCACTGTCTTCGCGGCCATGTTGCTTATATTTTTAGGGTTCCGTAATATGTAAAAGCAAGCCAAACGACGAAGTCGAAGGATCTAATAGAAAATTAATGATAATGTGTACTAAATATTAAAATAGTCTATTACCTGATTTTATAACAATTTCTGGAGTCAACACAACAAAGAAAATAAATAAACCTTAATAGGGAATTGTTGTAGACCTTTTAAAGTGCTACTACTCTTTATTATATCTTAAGTGAGATAAATCACACTTTTAAAATACTAGTTTACAGAAGTCTAATAAAACACTTAGTGTAGTCACTTCTAAGGTTGACTGTACTTATAAAATGAATTTATAAGTATTAAATAAGAATCAAAGGCAATTAGACTTGTAAAAGAAGCTTATAATACCACTGCTCTTATTAATATTATATAACGTTTTCTTAAATACGTCTATAAGACCATGTTACAAGTGTGAATGCTCTTAAAACTTATATAGACTTATAAAATGGCACTATAAGAGTTCCTGCCTTAATCAGAACACATATAAACCTTATATGAAACCACAGCTCTTACAAACTTTTGTTTGTAAGGGTGTTAAGAGTTTCTGACTTAATCAGAACACGTATAAACCTTTTATGAAACCATTGCTCTTAAAGCTTTTGTTTGTAAGGGTATTTTGCTAGCTGGGGTCCTGTAGCTTAATTAATGGTCAAAAAGAAAAGAAAATCATCTGGTATTTCTAAATAGCAGTCCTCGGGGTCTGGATTTGTGCCCGGTTGATGGAAATAGGGTCGCCCCCTATTACATGTAACTTAAACATTACTTATTCTTAACGAAGACCTGAGCGAACGAAGTCCGGTAACTGACTGAATCATAAGGTCACCAAGTAAACAAGAGACAGAGCTAATAGAGCAAGATTCCAGGGCCGCCAGACTTTACTTATTTTCTCTTGAAATAAATGTGTGGCATCAAGTATTGTTAGTGTGTTCTGTGAACGTATGCATAGGTAAGTACCTGCTAACTTGTGCCGAAGGCTAATTTTTAGATATTAGTTGCTAAAGTCCCTGGGGGATCTTGGACTATAGGGATAGGTACTAAGTAGAAAAAGCTGTTCACAGTGTACGAAAACCAATACAACTTTAAAAATTATACTATCCTGTGTTGATTGTAATTTTTCCGATTTTTTTAACCCGTACCTATTATTGCGAAATTGGGCTTATTCACAAAGTTCCACGAGAAACTCGCAAATTTAATTTATGTAAGGGTATAAATGTTTGTAGGGGTACGTAGGTACCTACTTACTTCCTCCTCTTTTTCTAACACTATTAATTAAAAAAAATATATGTTCTGTATGTTTTACAAAGCTTCCAGTCCGGATGCGCCTACGCAGCACCCACGTTACCGATATATACGATCTCGTTTCCTCTCCCTCTCACTCGTGTAAACGTCTTCATAGTAAACGCGACAAAACATGACAGGTACTTTTTATCGCCACTTTGACATCAATTTAGTTTTTGGTTTAGGGACATTTGATTTCGTTTTAAATTTTAGCGTTGATTAAGAAAAAAATACCCCAGTACCTCGGGTACTGGGGTATTTATTTACTACTGTGTTACCCGGTTGTGTAAGAATATTCCGTGAAAATTTATGGTCTATCTACTTTCATTGTTTTGTTGACGACCCGAATGGCGCAGCGGTAGTGTGGCTGCCTTACGTTCTTTGGGTCCCGGGTTCGAATCCCGATAGGAGCAAATGATTGTGTGATGAGCATGGACATTTGTTTCCGAGTCTTGGATGTTTATATGTATAATAAGTATGTATTTACAAACAAAAAGTATCTATGTAGTATATCAACTATCTGGTGTCCACGACACAAGCCTCGTTGCTTAGTGTGGCACTAGATGGTGCTGTGTGTAATGTCCAGCGATATTTATTTATTTATTTATATTGTTTGTTTTTTAATCGATTTAATAATAAATCTGACCACCCCAAAGGGCATCGTATTACCCGTAATACGATGCCCTTTGGGGTGGTCAGATTTTCGGGCAACTGACTATCTAAAACCACTTTCAAAAATCTAAAACTGACAGCCGAAACCAACGTCTCGACATGCTTTCCTAACACGGAGAAAACTCTGTATGTACCTAATCGATGGTCACCCCTCCGCGGACAGACCTTTATATGTGTAACATTTTCAGTTAAATGATTTCAATAGAAATCTAAGTATAATGTCCTACTGGTTTCAGTATTTCGACGGTCCCTGTACTCAAAGTGACATGTCTAGAAAGGAGACCGATTTGCAGGAGAGCGGATCAGTTCGGTTCAAATTATTCTAAAATGAATTTGATGAAATCTCCTATTACCTACCCTAACTTCCTATCCTAATCCTAACTAATATTATAAATGCGAAAGTAAGTTTGTTTGTTACTTTTTCACGCCCAAACCATTGAACCGATCATCCTGAAATTTTGCATATGGACATAATGCTTTTAATTCCGAAAAAAAGTACTGTTCCCGAAGAAAACAACAGTAACGTTCCTATATCAGATTGAATCTTATTAAACATTAGTTGTGTTTTAATTGTCAAAAGCTAATAATGTTGTATTTGCCACTCAACCGCCCATGGCCGCTATAAAAGCCAGTAGCCGTTTTGCCAAATGTCCATGGCCGCATTAGCGGCCAGTACCTTGTTGTTAACTTGTTACAAAATTTGTGGAATATGGAAGAATAAAATCTGTGTTTATCTGTGGATTGAATGGTTTAGGTCCGATCTCTACAATATTCCCGAACGACGTACCAAAGATCATACCACTATTCCATCGACAAATGTCAAAATAAAAGTAAAAACTTTAGTGTAAAGAAACTCCGCCATTTCTGACGTGTGGCGTCGTATTTCAATTGTTTTGTTATGTATATTGTTATTTTCGGATGGTGTTATATATCAAATTAATCGTGAAAATCTGTGCTACTATATTATCATAAAGGAAATCTAGTTTTCGAATCTCAAAGTTGAGTATTTCGCCTCCGAAAAAGTGGTAGGTTTAAATACCTATAGTGAACAATCACTATAGGTATTTAAACCTAAACCAAGAAATAAGTGTTTTTGTGATTAAAACGTGTGTGTTAACGGAAAAACAGTGCATAATTAGTATTGTGAGCATATTATTAAATTGTCTATACAAAAACAAGTGGCTTCGTAAAGTTATAGGTACGTAAACGCCTGCGCCAACGACTGTTTTTGAACACGGTTACTTGTTCAAAAACAGTCGTTGGCGCAGGCCGCGTCAAAATAAACAGTCATAATAACAAAACCAAATTCTAATTTAATTCTAATTAGACTATCGTAAATAAACTAATAAGATTATGGTCTTATTGGAAAGGAAATATAATCTAGTTTATTTTAAAATTATTTTAATTGAAATTTAATATTTAGAAAAATTCAAATTAATATTTAAAAAACGAAATATCCGTTTTCATCACTGTTTTTCAAGTTCTACATTTTTTTTGAGTTTCAAATTAATATTAGTTTTTTTTTTTAATATATATATTCCATAACTATTCACTGTAAATTTTATTTAGCTATAACTCTTGTAGTTTGCGATTGTCAAGTGTTTTTATCGAAAGTGTCAAATTACATGCGAATATTTCGCGAATATTCGCAATCTGTTGCGCGCTCGGACAGTCGGGTGCAAAAAGTCGCGCGCGCGGCAAGTGAGTGGGTATTAATGTAATCTAATTCGCGAAATAGAGAGGTTGAAATGGCGTAAAGCGATATAAGCGTAATACGTAATGTTAAACGATATAAGCGTCATGCGCTTATGTCGCTCTCCTGTAAATAATGTGTTTAGACAATGACGTGTCGCTTTGTACGTAGGGACCATCGATTTGTGTTTCAGTCTGTTATAACGGAATCAGGACACGGGAAATTGCAATTACCATATCATTTTGTGGTATAGAATTGACGTTGGCGTGAATTTCAGTGCCTATATTGACTATAATACTTAATATCTACCTCGAAGAGTCTCTTTCATTTACATGTACCTAAAATACGATGCAACGGATGCTGGAAATTGACTTAAATTTACGAGAACACGTAATCATTTTACAATATTGACGGTCATTTCTGGGTGAATGATAGTAGTTATAACTAAGCCTCAAAGTTTGAATAACTATTCTTACTAGATAGGCAGTCGCTGCTTGTAAAATAATGGTATTCATGCGGTTAGACTGGAAGCCGACCCCATCATAACTGTGGTGTTGCACAATTCATTTTTAGAAGCTAAATCAATCATGAAGCTGTTTGTTTCTGAAAATTATTGTGAATCAAGAATGGGATAAAACAGAGAAATTCTAAATCGATAATTAAGTACTTCGAGGCGTTTCATAGACATTTTGTCCAAAACACAATTTGTTTTCACACGTATGTTTTCTAATCGGGTTTCTCGTCGGTTAGTTTATCTTTCCGTGATTAAAGAATCTTCTAATTTCATTAGTTCTGGAAATAACTTGAAATACTCTTTCTTTGTTTACAACTGAGATCTTGAAGCTCAATGCAATAATAGTTCTGTTGAGTAAAGTTCAGTGACCTAAGAATGTACAGTCAGTTTAAATTAAAGGACAAACTTAACTTTGCTGTTCGATCCCTAGAAACGGCTATTGCACCAACCGCAAATAATAAGTTTTTATTAGTAAAATAGCTTTTTTTTTGTTATTATACTACTTATTTACGATTTTTTGATTTTCCCTTTACATGTAGGTACTGTAAGACCTTGCTTTTTGCCAAATTTCGTGATTCTAGGTCAACGAGAACTACCATATAGGTTTTCGACCAAAAACCTATAGGGTACTTCCGGTTGACCTAGAATGGTTAAAAGCAAGGTCTTACAGCACAAATAAAAGGGAAAATTCCGAAAAAAAAAAATGTTGAAAATTAAGGTAAATTTTGGTACTTACAAGTTTTCGCAAAAATCTAAATTTGCCCATATCTTTTATCGTGTTGACTCAGGACCTAGATTTTATACACCTAATAGGGACTATAGACCTCAAGTATCTGGTATAAATTTCAACTTGCTAAGTCCACCCGTTTCTGAGAAATTCGGTGGTGACAGACGGACAGACGGACAAGAAAGTGATCTTATAAGGGTTCCTTTTTTTACCGTTTGAGGTACGGAACCCTAAAAATTAGTGACGATTGATTGCTTGAGCTTGAAACTTACAAATGTTTTAGGATTGTTGAAAGGTATGACTTAGTTCACTCGGGTACGTTACTTGTAAATACATAATCAATCATTGAATTTAGTTTAGCAAAATAATAGGTAGGTACGAACGCTCACGCTATTACCCATGGAAGTAAGCAGAATCTGCAACGATTCTTACATACACTTTTTAGGGTTCCGTAGTCCTGACAAGGAACCCTTATAGTTTCGTTATGTCCGTCTGTCCGACTGTCCAAGGTTTTGCTAAAAGACCGTTAGTACTAGTAAGCTGCTTTTTAGGGTAGCTCCCCAGTCCCCTACATGTGAAGTGGGGATGAATTTTTTTTTCGTCGTCTACCGCGTGTAGGGTATGATTGAATAGGAATTTAAAAATGACTTAGGGTTTGCGAATACTACTTTTCAATTTAATGCTCCATTTACAAAATATTAAACTTTAAAGTGAACATTTTTGTTCCAGTCTTTAAAGGAAAACTATAGCGGTTAAGATACCTTTTTTATTTTAGCAGTAATAGTCTTTAAACATGGGTGTTGTATAATTTTGCACCAAATACAAAATCCTTGGAATAAATCCTTTAAAGTGGCAAAGATGAAGTAGTTGTGTAGTAGTTAGTTTATAACGGGTAAAGACTTGCATTGAATAACAAAACCTAATATAAAAAAAAACGTTCGTTCTATATTGTGTTAACGGGCTATTACGGAACCCTACACTGCACTTGGCCCGACACGCACTTGACTGGTTTTATTCGAAAGCCTTTGAAGTGTAATGAAATCTTACAGATTAATATTATTGGCTTTCAATAATAAATGAAAACCTGAAATTATTAAATTTTCTAAAGAAAACTTTTATTATGGCATCCCTGGAGCTTCCGTTTCGAGACGCAGGTGGCAAGCTCGTGGTCGCAAGTGTGACTGCTGGAAGTGGTGTCCTGGGTTCGATTCTCGGTTCGGGCAATAAGTGCTATTGGGTTTTTCCGTTAGAAATATCTTAGACCAGCCCGAGATTTGGAAGTTGGCGGTACGATACCCCCGTGCCTCGGAAAGCACGTTAGTCCTGCGTTTGAACTATAGACCACCTCCTCTAGATTCCGCATGTTGAACACGTACCTAGTTGGTATTCGAGTTCACCCAATTTCACGGTAGGCACGCGGTGCGCCCGGTGCAGTAGCAAGTGCAATCCGGTCGGCCATTTCAAGGTCACGTCACCTGCCGCAGTGATGGGGCTCACATCAAACGTAGAACCTGACATCGATAACTTTTTTAAACAGAATGACAAATTAATGTTCACTTTTTATGTTATAGGCCTTTTTCATTATCAATATGATCACGAAATAAGCTGAATGAATAAAGTTTTGACTGTGCAAGTTTTACTTGCCATGGTTTAATTAATTTATGGTTGAATTCACACAAAACCTGATTAATTCTTTCAGAATAAACCAAACAGTAAATTGTGTGTACTTATATTTTACTTGAACTATTTTGTCCTAATGACGCATCAATATCGTATTTCTCGATAAGCAAGAGCGTATAGTGCTCATGAGTTCATGACACTATTAATTTTGTGGGAAAAATACCTCAATACAATACAAAGTATGTATAGGTACTTACCGAATGAGTGGAAGAGACTTTTCTGCAAGACATCCACGAGAGTCACTACCACCGGCCACTGGAAGTTGAGCTCTTTCTAAAATGGTCGATTTTATTATACCATCGTTTTTATGACTTGAGGTCCATTTTTTACTCCAAAATTTACAAGAGACAGTCTCCTGAAACGCCCGGACTTTGCGTTTTCCTTAATTACGAGAAAATACGCCATTACACAAAACATTACAATGTTTTATAATAAGTTAGAAAAATAAGCCCAGTTGGTCTTCCCTGGTTCAAGTGTCAGCGTGTAGGTAGTCGCACAAAGAACTTTCGTTGCCGGTGGTCCGCCCGTCCTTCACACTATTCTATTATTAACTATTTGAACAGAGCCAAAACTATTATAATATTTGTACTATATACTTACACCATGAATTCTTCCATCCCGACCATAGATGCATAAATGTAGGAGAGCTGATTTTATACAATAATTGAGCTAAGAAATATGATAAGTATATTTTTTGTAACTTACTTTGTCTTAGACGTTTCTAAGTTATCTTTTTCTGAGATGACTGCAGTTAGACATTCAGTATGAAATTATTATAAAATAACAATTAAAAAAACACACTAAAAATAAATCCCTACGCAATACAGCGTAACATTAGAAGTGCAATCTTTGTAGTTCATTCCCTTTAAAACGAATTACAAGGAACCTTTCAAAACTGAAGTGCCTTGTTGCACCATGATAGGTGCATGAAAGGCGATGTTCCTGTGACCCTTTCAAACTCAGTTAGTACGTAAATCCAATATCCTCTATGCGGAAAGCATGTCGCAGAAAAACTTTAGAAGTGTGCAAAATCTGGATGCAACCATATTTGTTTTGATTTAGTACTTTTAAGTTTTTAGGTTTTGTCCGACTTTTATTGATTTTTCGCCTGTGTGCCATCCGGGTAAAATTTTGGAGTAGAATGACTAGTGTCATGTCTAGTGAGGGTTAAGGCTATGGTCGCATGCGTTCTCTATTTGTTTGCAGTCCACCGAGGGCCCTTGTATATTTTATATTGCCCCTGTCCAAACACGGGCGAACGGGTTCCTCGAATGACTTTATGTCAGGCTTGTGTTACTCTTTTGTCTTTGATAGCTTGCATTTTGTTTGTTATCTCTGCCGCGAAAGGGTTATCGCGCTCTTAAGTGGGTACTGGCTGGAGTGGCAGGCTCAAAGATACTCTGCTTCGTGAAGACAGCTACATTAACTGCTCAGGATAGCTTCATTAGGGAACTCAATACATTTTACCGGATTCAAAAGGAGTCAGGCACAGTCCGCAGAAAGAGATGGAAATCGTTATCGTTGGGTACTTAGTTAATTAAAAACATTTCGTATTGTCTTTGACTGTGATATTGCGTGGCAGTAAGATGATATGAATATGACCACAACTTCCAGAAACACGTTGTATTTTCCATTAGAAGAGACCACCCAGCCTCCATATACTTGGGCAATTAGTCCAAACTGGGTGATCTCTAAAAAAAGCAACGTCAGCACAAGGCTTAAGACACAAGTACATATATATGGTTTTGACTTGTTTTGTATTTTCTGAAAGACGGAACGTTAATAAGATCAGTATTGTTGTCCTTGTCACTTGGTTTCACTCGCTCACTCATCCAACACGCTATTGGGAAGGCAGTGGCTTCACGCTACACACTTTACTGACAAGGACAGCAAGGACCGAAACGAACCAAGTCTGAATAGGCTACTCCTATTTGGATGTAATGTAACTTCTAGTTGTTGGTACAGTACAAATAATTGTTAGGCAACAGTCAACGACTGTCAGTTATAATAATAATTATGAATATCGATTTCAGTTATAATTTGAATTTTGATGGCGCGGTTGGCGTAGTGGCTGAGCGATTGCCTGCTGCGCTGCGTGTCGTGGGTTCGATTCCCGCACGTAACAAATATTTTTATGGCCTACACGTAGTTTATCCGGGTCTGGTTGTTTGTGAATGTGAGTTTAAATGTTTTTAATCGCACCCACGATATATATGGGTGTGGGTATCTGGGTATTATAATAGATGAAACCCTTTCCTTCAAACAACATATGGAAGCTCTAAATAATAGAATTAATAATAAAATTCGTAAGCTGATATTCGTATTAAAAAAAGTAAGTAAGACGAAAGATATAGTTTGCCCTCAAAAAAGTACAAAACATGATTTCACAGCCAAGTTTTATACAGGGTGTAAACCATCTCATCACGAAGCCGTCAACCAAGCATTCTGTACATCAAACTAAGTAACTTTACGCAAAAATTATTGCTGGGAAATGACTTTTTTTTGGGGTGAAAATCATGTTTTGTGGTAGAACTCAATGTAACGCACTCAAAAACTTGTATTTGAAAAAAAAGTTGCCAAAAAGTTGGAACTTTGACCTCCTATGTCTCCGTAACTAGAAGGTTCCCAGGTATGGTGTGGAACAAAAAAATGATCGCAATGAGAACAAGTGCTTTTCGGCTTCGTTAAGAGGTGTTTTACACCCTTTATGTACCTCGGACCGCTACTTTATAGCAGGCTTAATGAAAAAGGAAGCATGTACTCCTTAAATCACAATAACTGCAAGAAAATCCTTAGGGAAGCTCTTAAATCTATGTCCTATGAAGATACAGAGAAGTTATTACTTGTGCTAAAGTAAATTTTGTCCATATTATTGTTATTTTTTAAATTAGTTAGCTAAGTTAAACTAGTATAATTTTTATATACTTACCTACCTCTTTACATTGGTACCAATAATATTAATATGATATATATTTAATCAATTAATGTTACCTCAAATCGCCTGAAACACAGGATTAGCTAGTTCAGGCTCAAAGCATGGGTGAACTTGACATAGATTTAAGAAAAACTGTAAACGTTTACCTTATATTTATTTTATATATATATTAATATTGATAACATCATGTTAAGTCTGTACCACTGCTCTCAAAACGGTGAAAGAAAACATCGTGGAAAAACCGGCGTGTCCTAGAACCAAAAATTCGAAGACATGTGTCATCTACCAACCCGCACTGGGCCCGCGTGGTGGATTATAGCCCATTCCCTCTCATAGAGAGGAGGCCTGTGTCCCAGCAGTGGGGACATTATAGGCTGATGATGCTGAAGTCTGTACCAAGGCAGAAAAAAAATGTTTTTACCACGAGAATGAAACAGGAGGAAGACGGAAAGGTGATGGGGTAGAATCGAAATAATTTCTAAATTCGTTTAAATGGATATCAGACGTTGTTGATGGTCACTAGTTTATAGTTTGTAGTACCCTGAATAGTTAGCTACCTGTGTTGTAATCAACGGCCTGTGTTGTCAAAATACCTACCTTTTTGTAACAAAGATAAAATGATTTTTCTTTTTTTATGTATTTCAATAATACCCCACCGGGGGAACATTGAAGTAGCGGTTCTCAAACTTTCCACTCTAATTACTTTAGGCTATCCTGAAAATAAAACCTCACTATCAATCAAATAAGTCATGCATGTTGACACTAGCCTTGACTGGCGTAAGCAGTATGCTTAGTGCGAGTGTCATACTAAAATTCGAGTAACGTCTCGATCACGTAAATCGAGTTTACGTTAACATTTACGTCGTCGATAGTGACAATCAAGTGCCGCAATAAAAGCGAGGACCGTTTCGAGCACATCGCTAACGTTTGGTGTATAACGCAAGTGCAAGTTACAATTTTGACAGTTTTGTCAGCTCGAATACGCAACGCAGTTACTTGCGAGCGTAAAAATTTGTCACTTAAGATTTTGTGGTGAGAGCATCGTGAGAGTGGTGAAATAACAAAGTAATTTAATTTAATTTCATATTGTGAAATGAAACTTACAATGGAATCTCGTATTATTTCGTTTGGAGAATGTTTGAGACCGCAAAAGCACAAGAAGTGTAATTTAACGCCACAAAAACGTAAACACGGTCACGTAAACAAAGATAGAGTGCTGCACTACAAGCCACTCGGGCATTATTAGATCATTTGCTTAGATCTCCATGCCTAAAAAGTAACAAACTTAGTTTTACAAACTTCACAGATGGATCAAGGTCACTCACTACACACCAAACGATATAAATTACACTAACTGCTCCATTTATGTCACCAGCGTTTCAAATTAGGACGGGCTAGTCTTTATTTTTAACAATAATTCAAAACTGTATGCAAATCACAACACAAACTTTCGTAAACACAAACGAAACTAATGACCATTGACCACAGATAAATAATGTCGTCTAACTTCGTTGTATAACCACCACTAGTTGAATAGGCAGTCGCTTCTATTGTGATCACAAAATACAAATGTCAATTTATTTTGGCCGGTTACTAATGTACGCGCTACTTCTCACGGTGAATTAACGCGAAACGAATGAATGTTTATCAGGATCTCACACTCGCAAGTTAACGATAGTCGATTAGCACTCACAATTTGTAGTTCTCACGTATTACGCTAGGTGGCGCTCACCCAGCGCCATACAAATTTGCGTAAACGTTAACTCGCTCGATACGATAACAAAACTCACACTAAGCATACTGCAGTGTTGCACAAACGAATCGTCGCGTAGACGTATCGTTTTGGATATCATATCAGTTAAAATCATGGCGTCAACGGCACCAGACGTTTTGGATGTTGAGGATCATACATTGAAAATAATTACAGGAAGAGATTGTTTGTAGCTGCACGTGAACTTTCAGAAGATGATAATAAATTCCGCAGTTTTTTATCGAATAAGGAAAGAGACATTTACAATAAGTTAATGAATGATTATATAGACAAGGGAAGTCTTCAACCAGTTTGTCGAATTCAATAATTTTTTCAGACATATTGAAAGTTAAAAGTCATAAGAAATTGAAATCCAGTTAAATTCAGGTGTTTTTTTAAAGAAAATAATGAAAACTTAACTTTTCACGCTTGTGTTTTTACGCCAGTACGCTACGACTATCGTAATGACCATAAACATCTCCTACGATTCGCTGCAACACCGCCTCGTATGCGGACTTGTTTGAACATGTTCATGCTCGTATTGCTCTCGTCGTACGCGCGGATTACGATACGCTTACGCTACGACGACGCCGTGTGCGAAGGGGTTAAGGTAGTCTGGTAGAAAATGCCCAAGGCATTAAGTCCGCCTTTGTACAGTTTTTACTTGTGCATAAAGTTTTAATAAATATATAAATCCTTTACTTTACTGTATCATAACACAGATCATCTTAGTATCTATGATCTAAGTCAACCGATGTAGCAACAAAGGTATAGACGCCAGCTCATCAAACTACCCGAAACTGTCAATTTTTCCAATCAACCTTGCACCTAGTGCTTCAGTGATAAAATTGAAAATCAATTAAAGAGATTTGACAGATTGTGCCTACATTTTGTCCCACTGCAGGGCAAAGAGTTTTTCTCTTTGCCCTGCAAACCTCTCTGTTCTGTGCAATGACACAAAGATTAAATATATTAAAATTAAAGGCCTATAGTTATCCGAGTAACATCCTAGAAAGTGCGACAACCAGTCTTACCAAGGGTCGTGGAGGTAAGATAGGTAGTCGCTCAGTGTAAAATGCTCTTATTCAGCTGCATCCGGTTAGAATGGAAGCCGACCCCAACAAAGTTGTGAAAAGGTAAGCTAGGCAGATGATAAATAGTGTGTTACGCACGTGTTTCCGTACCGAGATAGTGATGGTTTCAGCTGGCAAGATCAGCAAGTAAGTACGTATGTACAGTCACGAGCAATTATACAGGGTGTAAAACACCTCTTAACGAAGCCGAAAGGCACCTGTCCTCCCCGTCATTGCGATATTTTTTAAGTTCTACACCATACCTGGGAACCTTCTAGTTACGGAGATATTGGGGGTCAAAGTTCCAACTTTTCTTTTAAATACAAGTTTTTAATGTAAGATTTGTACTTTAACACCTCCACCTCCCCGTACTATTTAATCCATCCATCAGCACAATGTTTTGAGTACGTTACATTGAGTTCTACCAAAAACATGATTTTTCACCCCAAAAAAAAAAGTCGTTTCCCAGCAAAAGTATTATTTTGTTACGAACCAAACCAAGGCCAAACTAGTTTGTCCTAGGCCAAGCGGTTTACTGGTTTATTGTGTCAGGATATACTGAGCCGAACAAAGTAAAGTAATATTACACCGCGACCAACGAGTATGAAGCGTGATGGTTCCTCACATTTCTTAACAGACTAAACAGAGTGCAGGTGCTGACGTGATCTTATATATTCTTCGCCAGTGTTCTTAAACTAAAAAGTTCCTTGAAGTTCACTAAAGCCTGTTCAATCTTTTCATAATTCTCTCCGACTGCTTACTTCTTACTTGCTCTTGCCTGTTTACTGTTTCTTGTGCTACCCTTATATTGTCAGTGAACACTTTCGATTGGCCTTTTTTCACTAACGGTCAACTATCTGTGTCCTAGCTGAAATAAAATAAAATAGAAAAGTAACAATAATTATTATTTATCTTGCCGGTTACCTGCATATAGGCACATATAAAAGCGTTCATCTTGCCTTGGTGATCCTTACTTGCTCTCCGTGACCTCCGTCAGACGTAGAGGGAGCTTTCAGAACAGCCACCATAATAGAATGAAGCGAAACATGAAATCTGAGCTTAATTAACTCATGACGTTAATAAGCTTTCACGAGTATAAAAGAAATGCTATGACATAGACGTGCATTGTCAATATATTGAAACTTTCAATTAGCGTGGGCAGAGAAATGGATTCGACCTGAAGGTCGAACAATTTTTCTACCCACGCTAATTCTTCAGCCGAGTGCACACTAGCGGTGAACTAGCAATACCTACCGACGCACCGTGCCACCTACGATGTTCCCAAGTGTATGCATTCGATAATCCTTTCAAGCTCATCATCAACTGCCTAGGCACGTCCACGGTACTACGATACCCCTTCCTAAGACTGGTGGTCAGTTATAATTTGTCGGGACACGCAACTAAATGCCAGTGAGCACACTGCCTAAGATCACGTGTAGTTTATTGATACTTCAACAATATTCTCACAATAGGGTCACTCATCTTGTGTCTAGACTTCTAAATTTAGCCAGACTCTATTCAACGAAGACATAACATCTTTGTGAGCGTAAAAAGGTTTTTTTCTCAAACATGCATGGAAATATTGTCATTATTTTTCGAATATACGGACAAAGAAAATCAAATCCATTGCAGGAGCGTTTTTTGAATTTGGAAAATTACAACGCTCCAGAACTGTTGTGTTGTTCAATGGACGATACTTTAGCATCGATGACGAATCGGTACTACAAAAATTGTTGAAACAGTTGTGAAACGTGATCTTTTGTTTTTTGGTAAATAAAAAAATAAGTAGAGTAGATATCTGAAATGGAAACTACATACAAAATTAAATCTAGATTGTTTTCATGCTATGATTCGTTTGTTTGTGTAGGTAGTAGATATGCATCTCCTTCTTCGTGTTGCTGTATGTACTTACTTCAAATTGTGTTGTCCCATGGCTTCGTCACTTCCACCGCATCGTCGCGTTGGTGATACCGCAGAAAGTTTGACTGCATGTTTTAGGCTTCTGTGTCCCAGCAGTGGAAAAGTTGAAGGCTATTTTTTTTTCTAATTTTTCTTTGGAAAGAAGTTCACAGAATCGAGGTTGGAAGGAATGGAAGGACGCCTTTGCCCACGCCCAGCAGTGGGACAATATGGGCTAGCTATAATATTAAGCATTCTCAAATACTAAGTACTTACTTATGAGTTTTGAGTAGTTGAGTTGTTGTAATGCAGTTGGCAACGTTTTGCCATGGGGTACATAATAAAGAATATTCTATTTCTAAACATCCAATAGCACATTGCCCCACCCGAGGATCAAACCCAAGACCAGCAGTGATGCTGATGTACTTATACACCACAAGTCATATTATGTTAAAACCAAAATTTCGATAAGTATAAAAGAGTCATTCCGTTCCGCGGAGTGTATAAATGGCCCGAAATGATCAATCCACCCCAATATTGTGAAAGGGTCATTAAAGATTATATTGTAAAACAAAGCAACACGCAGTTTCTTAGGCGTTTAATTAATACCTCAAAACGGACCAAGAGTTGGTGCATCGTTAGTTTTATCGAAATGAATGCAGTCGTTTTTGGGATTTGGTCAAACAATTTAGATGCGGTCCTAAGAACCCCCTGATCGCATCGGCCGCCCGATACGACCCATCGCGTATCAGCTCAGTCCGCCGTCCACGGCACACTCTTGTCACCCCCGACGACGCTGTTACCCTCTTACCCCACAGGGGGTGCCCTTAGGCGTGGTCGCTTAGTTTTTAGTTATCATGCCCCTGGCTGGAGGCCTTAGTTTCAAGGCATCCACAGGTATAGTCCGGTTAAGCAGTAGCCAGTCTCTTCTAGACTGAACTGCGAGATGCCATTCCCAAAAAAAAAAAAAATGCGGTCCTAAGAAATATCGATTTCTTTTAAATTAAGGGACAAGGGTGTAGGAATATGGTGATTTCATATAACTTAAAGATTTATTTCTTGGACATACGAGAAGTGGTGACAGTCGGCGTAATGTCACTTTGGTACAAAATAGAATCATACCGCGAATCAAATTTTAATCAACATACAACCTGACACTGACCTGCAAATTGCAAAAAACGTGAGTAAATTTGAATTTCGCGGGCTACCCTGGAACATGCACCTTAAACTTAACCTACCTTTTTTTTTTTTTTTTTTTTTTTTAATCTTCTTTATTTAAGGGATTTTTGTACACAATTGCGTCGATGTCTATCCCATCGTACTTTTATAAATATTAACTTACTTCCTAAACTAATTTAACTTATAAAAAACCTCAAACCACACGAACTTAATCTAGTTTATTATCTAATAAAAAGGTATATAAAATTTTTGCTGCTTCAGAGGTAGGCTTAGCTAACTTAACCTACCTATTACAACCAATGTGAAAAGTATTAACGTCACCGTAATCGTACATATCCTGTAAATTGTGCCGTAACATAAAAATACTATTTGCCGATACCAGCCGCACACATGCAAGTGTACACGAATGCTGTACACAAGCGTATCTACTCACACATATAACGACGAATTTCCTATTCGTTTGGCATTTATTATTGTCTGATTTCAAATGGGTATTAGTAATATTGTGTGTCTCCATGCGAGTTAAATCGATGTACTGAAACGTCGAATTGTATACCTCCATGGACATGAAGCATGAACATAATCAGCGGGTGAAAACTGGTGAACGTCACATGTTTTTGGTTCTAAGACAAAAGTACCCGTTTCTTCACGGTGTTTCCGTTCACCGTTTTGAAAGCAGAGGTGATGAGACTAAGTAAAGTGCATGTCTGGATTCGACTTTTGAACTTATAGAATTATGTCGCCGACGCCGCCGTTTCGACTGTTCAATGCTTGAATGTATCGGATTCTCCGAAACCCCGTCCACACATTGTTACGTTTGATATAACAACTAATTCCACAGAAATGTGAATCGTAGATTGATGGACGATTTATTTAAGTCCACACTCATCATCATTGTCTTGCCCTTATCCCAATTCATTTGGTAATTAAGTCACCAATATGTACAACATAATATTGCACAGAATTGGTCGCAGTAAACATTTGCGATGTTTGGAACCAAACATATTGGGTAACTGTAACGAACTACATTGAAACATATACCACTCACATTCGATGCTTTTCAATATTGGTTACCTAGACCAAGCCATCAGTAAATATGTATTTAGCTTTTCGATATTGGTATGTATCCCACCTAAAACATTTTCATGTAAAATGTTGCTAAAACGAGACCTTATTATGACTCGCACTCTCAAAAAGTTATCAGATCTCATGTAGAGCCAAGCTTCTAACTCTACACGCCTTAACTCTACAAGGTCGAACTTCACAAACTCTACGCTCATCAATTTTCAGACCTCTAGCGACAAAATTGCGGGAGTCTCATACAAACTTCCATCTCCTAGTTTAAGGTGGATGTTCCAGGGTAGCCCGCGCAATAAAAATTTTCTTACGTTTTTTGCAATTTGCAGGTCAGTGTCAGGTTGTATGTTGATTAAAATATGATTCGCGGCTGTAACACGTAACTATGTAGTTTCAGAATTATAATCATCAGAATCATCAATACAACCCTCCAAGCGCATAAAGGTGCAGGAATGACTTTTCTTTTTTTGACTCAAGGTCAAATTATTCTTCTCCATAGAGATCTACGCTTTGGGATGGGCAACTACACTACTTTCACAAGTTATTATGCATTGTAACTGTGACAGTAGCTTCGCTTTTTTTGTTTTTCTGACATTCAAAAGTGCCCGTAATGGTCTAATTGAAACAACCGACCGAGCTGCCTAGTGCTAGTTAAATGTGACGTGCTTTCAGACTTTGACGTGTTGACTTCTTCTTAGTTAACACGATAGCCTTTAGAGTTCCCTCAGCTGGCCTCCGGGCCTGCACGCTGTGAGGAGTGCGCTGCGCTGTCATCAAGTGATGGCAGTCTTCGATTTTTTTATTCTACAGCGATTTCCTAGCGTTGCGTTGTTTACCTTCACAGTGGTCATGGTAAGAAATAGGTACACAAAGTCTAGTAGCCTTCCTGGAGTCGAGACCACGACTTTTTCGAGTCGTTAGTTAACCCACGAAGACACTTTTGGTGTTGTGTAGCGCAACGGCAACGCGAAAGCAAAGTTATTGCAACCACAAATTCACAATTATACGCAATTAATTTCACAATACGCGCGGCGCCTGACGGCCTGAGAGGTTTTTAGTAAATAAATTACCCCACGGTAATCACTTTCAATACTTTAATAATCTGTAGCAATACTATCACTGGCGTTTTAAGTTTGCCATGACATTGACAGATAACAGATGGTTTCGCGTTGCCGTTACATCGTTCAGCATTCACGTTGTTGATAATAAGAAACGTCAGTTTAATTTGGAGGGAAGATCAGTTTAGTTCTAAGGTATTTACAAGGCAGATGTGAATGGCAACGTCGAGAGGGGATGTCCTAGATAAACATGCATAAGGAATAGTTCTCCAACCCCGTGCGTGTAATATGACCAGATGTATGAACTCGGACGAGGAGAAAGAGGGGGTATTCTTGGTATTTAAGGGTGGCGTTCTGTGTTTCTGCCTACCCCCATAGGGAAAAGTCAGTTCTGTTGGTATCTATTATGTATGTTTGTACCTACCTATGAGTACGTAGTTGTTAATGCAATGCGAATTTAGTTATAATTCCTAAGCTATATTTGCATCTATTGTTGTATAATTACCTACCAATGATTCTTAAGTCTTCGATATCTGCAGGTCAATATTAGAATTACCTATAACATGGGTAAATCTTTCTATCTAAATTCTATTTCTTTTCCTGATGCATGCTTTAAATAAACACAAACCATTTCTGATAGCCAATACTTTCTAGACACTGTGACCTCTTTTCAGTAGGTTACTCAGAAAGGCTTTTCTCAATTTATATATAAGTCACCATTGATATGAGACACGACCGGATAGCCCGCGAAATTCAAATATTCTTACGTTGTGCAGTGCTAAGTTGTATGTTGATTACAATATTGTTCGCGACTGTAAGACGTATGAGTACTTATAGAATTATAATTATCAAAATCATCAATACAACCCTCCAAGCGCATAAAAGTGCAGGAATGACTTTGACCTTGAAAAAGTAAACTTGGCCTGCAAAGTGCAAAAAACGTAAGAAAATTTGAATTTCGCGGGCTACCCTGGAGCATCCACCTTAAGTCATTCGGAAAGTCAATTTCGCCAGTCCAACTGTACTGGATGCTAATTGATATTATTTTGAGGTTTAAAGGCCCGAGAACAAGTGTCGTACCTATACGGAACTAGATTCGAGCGAGAACGGTTTTTCTTAACTGAAGATTCACCTATAGCATTTCAGTTTAGTAAGTATTTGCGACGGGCACAATTCATGATTATGATAATCATATCAGCCCGGTATCACCCACTGCTGGGTATAGGCCTCCCCTTTCTTCTGCCACACTTCCCGGTTCTGTGCGTCCCTCATCCAGGTGTTTCCTGGGACCCTGACGATATCGTCAACCTAACGGGCACAATTAGTAATACCTACAAATGAGTAAGGTCATTAATCTAAGTAAAATTATGTGCACATAATTATAATTATGACAAAATTTCGTTCGAAGTTACGTAACGTTTAGTCGTGCGGGCTCATGGTACGATGTTTCGACACCCCGATTTTCCTATAACGGCTAAAATCAAATTTAGTATGAAACATCCATCATCTTTTCCCAACTATTTTGGGGTCGGCTTTCAGTCTAACCGGCTGCAATATATTTTACAAGGAGCAACTGCCTATTTGACCTCCACAACCCAGTTAGTAAGACTGGTTGTCAGACTTTTGGGCTTCTGACTACTCGTTAGGACGGTTAAAGATCTACGAAAGGTGGGTCCGGTTCAACGGCGAAACGTGATTTCGGAGGCATAGTATGAAACATCAAAGTGATCCCAAAATTAAACAGTAATTTGTCGTGGGTACAGATCAAAGTCGTGTGAACGGGGCCTTAGAGTTAGGACCTGTAAATAGAATCAACGAAGCTGTCAATTTGACACAGACTTACGTACAGTACTCTGCACTTTAGTGGTTGCTCTTTAAGAGCTGGTTTTGCATAGCATAGTTTCTATACAGCGTGAATCACTTATGTAGAGTTAGGTATATTTATGAGTGTGATGTGTCAACTGGTAAAAGTGATCAAACTGAAAAACTTTCACTTTCTTTGGGTCCAGTAAGTAGGTATTGATATTTTGCAGGATTTAAAGATCGTTCGTTCGTTTGATCGTTGATAATTAGCAGGTAAGTAACACGATAAATACCTGCTTATCAAAACGGTGCATAGACATCAATAAGTACCTACTTACTGTTGATGACAAACATAACACACACCTACATGCAAATTGATGCTTGAAGGATCTAAATCCTATGTTAAACTACCTACTAATGAAAAAGAAAACGAAATAGTGGTAGGTACCTACCTCTTACTTAACTACAATGTAGAGGTAGATAGGATGTAGAGTCTACATCTTATCTTGGTTTGGTTGGAGTTATCTCCAATCAAAAATGAAAACTGTAGGTAGGTACCAACTACTTACAATAGTCTGATAAATCTGGATACCGAATAAAAACGTAGCAAAAATGACTACTATGTACTACTGTACTATCGGAACATAACCTCCGACTGGTTCGTCGAAAATCATTGTCCAAGATTCTTGGAAAGATCCTAGCGGGTACTATCTGCTATGAAGATACAAAACCAATTACTCTTCGTAGCAATTGTAACCACAGCTTCTTTCTAATTGGTTTAGGGCGACTACAGGAGCTAAATTAGCAACTCTATTTGTGGTGATTCAAACTTCGTTTGAAATTCTGTTAGAATAAAGTTCTAATCAGCTTGCACTACAAAGTGGTTGTTACGCCACTCACTGCGGGCCGAATACTGCGAAATGAGTGGTTTTTTGCGATTTACAAAAAATCTATTGATTGTTCTAAAAAAATTAAACACTATCATTCTAATATGTTGCTTGTAGAATTATTTGCCAAAAAATCAGAATGATCGCATGTACCTATTTTAGTATGGTTTTTACTTGTTATAAGAATTTTTTAGAGATAAGTTCGTGATTTTTTTTTATCGAGTAAAATTAGTTGTATTATGTTTTCAAATCACTATCCTACTAGCATATATCCTGAAGAATATCATATATTTTTCTAGTTTTGTTTATTGCAGTGAATCATATGCCTTTTTGCATTATAAGTAAAACTCGCGTTTAGCTCCTTTAGTCCCCTTAAAGAGTCATTGTCAGCCTGCAAAATATTCTCGTCCCAAACTTCTAGTCACAGATAAACTACGTACTGCCTCTGATTTAACATCGCTGTCAAAATCACGTGACCTTTGTTCTCTTTGCACTATGGCTGATGTTCAGTTGCTGCCAGTGACAGCTGTCAGAATCACAGTGAACATCACTAATTACGAAGTAGAAGTCACTAGGCAGACGGCTCGTGTTTTTAAGTTACCTAAGAATCTACTGAATAGAAAATGTACAAAATTTGATTATTTTTGCAATTATAGGTACTTAAATAAGTTTCTAGTAGTTCTCTGGGCCCCAAAAACAATATTGGAGTAGGAATAGGTATATTACATGGAAATAGAAAAAAACAGTCCAAAGCGAAAGGAGAAAACTATCATCATCATCTGCCTAGCCTTTTCCCAACTATGTTGGGGTCGGCTTCCAGTCTAACCGGATGCAGCTGAATACCAGTATTTTAAATGACTTCCACAACCCAAAAGAAAACCAGTGATGAAAGTATGTTTAAAAAATATATATCTTACATCTAAAAACTACGCCTACCCACCCAAACAATTCTTTCTGTCAGTGTCCCTAATGAATGGAAATTGTGCAGTTGACAATATCGCCGGCCTTCTTGATAGCTAGATAAGTGGTTAGGTTAGGTACCTGCTTATTATAGGCACTATCTAAGTAATAGGTTATAGGTAGCGTCTACCCGCATGTTAATCGAAGATACTTACAATTATTTCGTCAGCATGGTAGATTTGCATGAATTAACGGTAACGAAGTTATAAATGGAAACTTCGGCACTTAAATTAGATAATGAATAGTGTACTGTTTTAGACTTTCACGGTTTTTCACTACACTTAAAGTACTTACGGGATGATATCCGTGATTTTGTTTATGGTCGATGAGCTCCCGATATTTCGACGCTGTTGCAAGCATCATGATCGCGGGAATACTGAAGAGGTATGCGGGTGGGATGAAAATTATTTATTATGAGCAGACAAATCTGTCTACCCTCTTTCTTAGTCTTTTATTACGCGCACTACTGGAACTCGATTGTAACTCACGACAAAACGCACTCACAGTATCACTAGGTTTTTCTTGATAATGGAGACGCATGTTATTTTTTATTAGGTTTACCACTGGATTCCACGTACTTGATAGTTTAAAACCATCCTCACGATTGAAGTTTTTATGTTTTGAAATTTCAATAGCTTCTCTGGTCAACCTTGGGATGTAGTATCGGTCTGTAGACAAGATTTGTGGTTTGTGAAACTCCATCCAGTGATTTGGCCCTGAGTCCAGCAGATGTTCAGCTACCACCACCATAAACAAAATCACGGATATCATCCCGTAAGTACTTTAAGTGTAATGAATAGTGTGTATGATAGCAATAACCACTTGTTGATGCAAGCATGTCACCAACTACTTACTTATATCTGATCTATCAATACGTGTATTAGTCATTATAAATCTGAATTAATTATGGATCAATGTATTATAATTTCTATTTGAAATCGTGCGCAGTGAGTGCCTCGATAATTGTATTCGATTCTAACTAATTAACTTTTTGTAGCATCTGTGACGTTTACCTGCGAACGGCACTCATCTAATGCCAGAAATTAACAATTTAAAAAGTCATATTTATTGCGCTACTTACGAGTTAGTATTTGAATTGCCATTTAATTGTAATTTATCGCCAAATGTAACGCGAACATTGTACAGTACGAGTGTGTGCGCGTGAGGTGCGCGGGCGCCGGCCGGCGAGCGTGGGGCGCGGGGCGCGGGCGCGGGCGCGGGGCGTGGCGCCGGAGGGCGGCGGGTCGGCGCGTCCATTCGTGGAGCGCGGCTCCGGCCCCGCCCCCGCGCGCCCTCCGCCCCGCGCCTCGCCGCGCGACTGTCAGGCTCGCCGCTCAGTGCCTCGCGGTCCGTTGTCAGTGTCGCATGCGTAGTGTGTCTAACTCGCGCCTTCCGCTGCAGATGCGATCCCGTTGAAGTTGAGTGATGCCGGCCGAGGAGGACCCCGCGGTGATGGAGTGCCGGGAGCCGGTCGACTCGCCGCAGCAGTTCTGCCTGCGGTGGAACAACTACCAAAGCAACTTGACCAGCAGCTTTGACCAACTTTTGCAAACTCAATCTTTCGTGGATGTGACTCTATCTTGCGATGGACAAAGTTTGAAAGCACACAAAGTGGTTCTGTCGGCATGCAGCCCCTACTTCCAGTCGTTGTTTATGGACAATCCCTGCCAACATCCGATCGTAATAATGCGTGATACCAAATACTGCGACCTCAAAGCCGCCGTGGACTTCATGTACCGGGGCGAGATCAACGTGTCCCAGGAGCAGATCCCGGCGCTGCTGAAAGTGGCGGAGTCGCTGAAGATCCGCGGGCTCACGGATGTGAGCGGTGACCACGCTGTGGTGCAGCCCGGGGGGCGCAGTGCCAAGAGGCCAGAGCGTAGCCGCGACGCAGACTCGCCGCCCAAGGCCCGGCGCCGCATGTCGGAGGACCGCGCCAGCGGAGGCTCCGGCCGCGCTCCAGCGCCCACCCCCAGCCCCACGCCTGCCACGGAGCTGCTGCCGCCGGCCGAGCCCGCCGCCGCGCCGCCGCTGCACCCCGACGACGTGGACATCCGGCCCGGCATTGCCGAGATGATCCGTGAGGAGGAGAGGGTGAGTGTGCACTGTCCGTACTGTCCGCGCCAGCCAGCGGGCCGAGCGGCGCCTAGAGGGTCGGTTCAAAAGTTTTCCCGCCGTCCGGAGCTCGCCCCGCGCGCCCCCTCATCCCCGCCGCGCGAAACTTTCCATACAGTAGCGCATTACGTAATTAATTTATATTTGACTTGACTACTTTGTTAATGCTATTGTGAAAGTTATAATAGTGTTTGTTACTTGCTCCGAGATCGATATAGGCCTCAGTTACGTGCACTATGTAACTAATGCAGTTGCACAAATTATTTGCAACTCATTAAAATTTTGCAAAATTAAATGTAACATTCAGTCCGCAGGGTTATTGGCAACACATTTGTTATTTGCATATTTAACCTAGATATCACTGTCATTAGGTGCAATTATTATTATTACTTAAAGCCTTTTATTTGTGAAATAATTTAAAACAGTTGTTAGGTCACTCTTTTTTGTGTTTATTCAAAAGCCAACTTTTCCGCAATGTAAAAAGGTATAAAAGTTGCGAAAAAGTTAAACTCGAGTACTTTTTGGTCGGAGTAGAAAAGCGCAACACTATTTTATGCAAATAAAAAAGTTGTAAAAATACTTAGCTAGTTAACTTCATTGAGTGGACGGGTGAAAAATATTTTAGATACTGTTTTTGATATTTACATCACAATGAAGCTTTAACAAGATGTAAAAGTAATTTAATAAGTATACAGATAAAAATTGCTAAATTCCGTAGAAGTAAAATTAAGAAAACATTTTATTTATTTAACCGGTGAAAAGTACAACAAAATATTTAAAAAAATTGGTAGCTATTCAAAAATATATAAGTAGGTATAACTTTTAGGGAACATCGTAAATTATTAAGTATCTAGGTTTTATAATTTACCCTTAGGCGTACGAAGAGGGGTGAAGTCGAGTCGGCAAACAGATCGGGAGCAACTTCGAGAAAAGAAAGAGACATAAGTACTTGGCAAAAGTAAAAGGACGCGCGTGAAAACTTTATGAATTTACGCTTATTTTCAACACCGGATAAACCGACTCTTAAAACTTTTTACTTTTTATCATAATTATCGGGGCTAATCATTTAACTTACCTACGACAACCTATTTAACTGGAGTATCGGTATTTTCCAGCTTATAATAAATAATTAAAACAAATAAGTATTTTAAAAATTCAATAAAAATAAATATTTAACTAAGTAAGTTACTAACAAAAGTTTTACAAAAATTCTAAATGTGGTTGTAGGTAGTACATATGGATAATGT
The DNA here is from genome assembly GCA_963853795.1 of Xestia rhomboidea. NCBI lineage: Eukaryota > Metazoa > Arthropoda > Insecta > Lepidoptera > Noctuidae > Xestia > Xestia rhomboidea. The sequence continues at coordinate 3,715,669 of OY970756.1, forward strand.
ATAATTTTAAACAAGCACTATTACAACTGCCCAGTTGAGTTTTGTTGAACTCAGGAATATAAGTACCTAGCCTTGCTTACTGCCTATTTATTGGGTAGATTTCTTTCAACTCTTCATTCGAAATGCTAATCTGTTACCTCATCAATAGAAAAAACAACGAATAAATTAATCATGGCCGTCTATAATCTGTTTGAATTCTTAAATAGCCTAAACAAATCGAACCAATAAAAGTAGTAAAGCTTAACTTAAAATAATCATTAAGCGTGGCCGTAGCACAGCACTACATCAATATTTATCGTAAATGTCGAAGGCAACTTAATTTTAGAGCATCGGAAACCAAATACCTGCGCAAGTCGACTGTACCGGCTAAAAGGCCTGACTTAACCATTCAGAGTCAGAATATTTAAACCTCGGATATATCGAGCAGCGATCCTGCACTACAAAACGAATGTAAAATAGATCAAAAATATTTCCTCCACACATTATCAAGAAGGCAACAGTAAGGAACGCCACATTTCGCAATATTCAAAGTAATCAATTTATTACAAGCCGCGTACCTATGTTCCCCGAATCTAACTAACTCTTACATTTGAATAATAACCATTATTTTATAACAACGACCAAGTAATACTAAGAAACGTTAACAAAACCACCAAGCAGTTGTAGAAACATAGTTTTTTGTTGAAAATATAAATACTAACCGTCCATTGTTAGTGCAAAGTTGTATAATTTAGCGTTTCGCGACCAAAACTAGGTCTTTCTTGTAACAAAAGGATATTGTTTCAGTACAATTAGCAACGCAATCAACATAGATAAGTAAATGTTTGCGTTATTCCACTGCCGACTTTGGTTAAAAATGTTACCATTATTTAGCAGTGTTCGTTAGCGTTTTAACGTTAGAAAACGAGGGGCCGACTTCTGGATACGCCTAAGCCGAATATTGGCGCAAGCTGAATGACGCAGACGGATAGTCGCGCGGGAGGAGAGATCATTGTTTTCGGCTCATTGCGATCAAAAGTTACACGTTGTTGAACAACTGCGGGTTTGCGGCCGAGGTTGTTTCATGGCTTCCTTGAAAGAGGGAAGTAGATTTTTCGTTACGAAAACTTTTTGCGAATAGGTAATTGTGTAAAATAATTAAAAAAAAACACATTACCAAATTAAAAGTTTGATAAATACTCGGATGCTTTTAAAAATATTCGGATACTTTTCGGCGATTAGAAATATTCAAAGTCACCTCTCTATTTTACCCCAAATCACGTTTAATGCGACCGCGTCCACTTAAAAGCTTGTATCTCTCTCAACCCTATTTCCGTGGGAGGCTTTTCCCTCTCGACTGGTATAATAACCTGCGGCGTCGGTAATTTGAACTTAACTTTGAACAAATAGTTACACGATTGGTTACGACAACTTACGAGTTCATACGACTTTGAATCAATTGCCTTCGAGCGAGTTCTACTCGTATGATCACCTGTGTGTCTTTACTCGGTAGTTACTTGCAACTAACATTGTATGTAGTGGTTTTAGAAGCTACGTTTTTTTCTTTTAAGGGTGGTTGCGATAAAAATAATGTAGGTAAATAATTTGCGTGCATAATGGACGTGTTTTGAAATTTGTGAATCTTACAGTAACGTGACTTTTGATATTCGTCACTCACTTTTGATTCTGTAATAGGTAAATAAATAGATTTAAAAAAATGTTTCAAGTTGTTGAATTAGGCAAGTTTTATAATTTAATTATTTTTAGGGTTACGTACCTCAAAAGGTAAAAAAAGGAACCCTTATAAGATCACTCTCTTGTCCGTCTGTCTGTCCGTTTGTTATCATCGATTTTTTAGTTAAGTAAGTAGTTAGATAAAAGTTAAAGTTATTTTCTGAAATTAAAAGTACCTTATTGATGGTCGATGTATCCACATACACGTATAGATACATATAGTACTTACACCTAGATGGTAGGGAAGGCGGAACTATAACGGGTACAGGAAGTGTTTACATATTCTCAACCATGCTAATTGCAACGAGGACACAAACTCCTCAGTGCACCGCCATAATAACAGCCAACCCAGCAAATTTTCAACTTGAATAAATGATTTCTCGAAAGGGGAATATTAATAGCCGTTGTCCGTAGACAAAGGAACCAATATCATTCCGTCCCTCAAAATATCTAAGTACTAAGTGTTTAAGTATGGCAAGAAAGGCGTAAATACTTATTAATGGGCACTTAATAAGTATAAATGAAGCGTAAGTAGACTTTTTAAATGAGTTGTCAGTTACTCCCATTCACTTGTATACTTTGCTTGAAGCCTTCGCTTAGGACAACTCGTATAAATAACAGTGAATCTTTGCGCATCTTGAAATAAAAAAAAAGGTTTCGTTATCTGGCTATCGAAATAATAGTATCTGGAAGCTCAACCATAATTTACAATTTAGAATTTCAAGTTAGCTGTGACACAAAGTTACTTGAAACTTTTCTCGCGTGGTCAAACGATACAACTAAGTTAAAACAATAGTTTTAAGCAGGAAAGGCAATTTTACTTATATTTTAAATAACCAAACATAACGGTTGTAAGAACTCATGCATTATTGATGACGGCTTTGTCTTTATTGATATTCATTCTATTAAGAGCTGAACATTAAATTTCTTCATGAAAGTAAATCTTTTCTTTTAAAATGTCTTTATGCGTTTGAATTTTAAAGGTTAGGTTGATCTCACTTTGTGTTCCAGATAAAGGTTTTCGACAGATTTTTGTACCGTACGAATTTGATTTTATACATACGTAATGTTTAGGTCTCTCCCGGGGACTTTCAAGTGTAAGTTTGTTCTTAGGAATAAAAGGTTAAATAATCATGATCAAGGTAAACACAATAAAGCTTTTTCTTATAAAAAGAGCTTTCCGTTTTACTGATTAAATTTTCCTTAAAAAACGAATTGGATCTTCTGGTACCTACATGGAAGAATTCTTGTGCGCCGCCTCGCACTTATTTTCATGGTAATGATTGTCAAAAAGCTTGTCAATCAGTTTGGTGATTAGTGATAACTGATGATTTTGTTACCACACTCGTTACGTATGTTACTGCCTATCTACTAAAGATTATTGTTACTTACACGTCTTTATCAGAAAATAAGAACAATAATTTCGTTATAGAAAGAAACATTCCTACGATCAAACTCATTCTAGAGTTGCAAATTAGAAATCTTAGAACTTAATGAAATTAATAATTTTTAATTAAGATTTTTAATTAAAAAAGCATCAAATCTAATTATTGATTATTCTTTTTCGATTAGTGATCCCAATCAGAAGTATCGTGTCCTAAGCATTAGTCTGATGATTTTTATTTCTAGAACAAACTAGGTAACATTAATTCCGCATATGAAATCAGCACGACCATGCGTTTCAATTAACGTTCGTAATTAAAAATGTTAGTAGAGAGAATAAAAAAAATATAGTATTAAGTAGTAGATTAATTTATGCCATTTGATAAGCCTATTTATTATAGTTGGTGTACGATTAATTCTGTTAATATCCAATGGACGAAGTAACTTTGATAAGGCAACGGTTTTTATTACATATTCAGGGCGGAGAACATTATTTTGCGTATTTTCGGTACACTTTGTGCGTTCCTTGCTCACTGCGTTACAGAAGAGATGGTGTGCGTGAAACTGACCAATAATATCGCTTGTTTTTCACAGCTTCGGCAAAGCTAATTACGCACATACCTAGCTGCACTTTGCACAGCTCTCCTGTAGGTTCCTACAGGTTTATCGATCGACGCAAACTTGATAATAATCAAAATGTATACCACTTAATTAAAACTTGTACCTTGTACCTTGCAAGTAAACCTAATGCCAGCATAATGGTTTGTTATATGTTAATGAAAGCCTTTAATTAGCTCAGATTTAAGTTTCCTATGAACTTTATGCACGTAGCGTCACGGTTGAGCGGATACATGATGTGGGTAGCATCTAAGACTTGGAAATTAATCTTAATAGGTTAGATAGTAGCCGATAGGTGGCGCTGTGCGGGGCCGGGCAGGTCGCTAGTGACTGTAAATATAAAAAGAGACTTTAAAGACTCATTATAGCTTTTAATTTCACAAAATAAATTGAAATGAAGACTTATTTGAATAAAAAAATGCTAAAGAAGTACGGAACCCTCTATTTTTAGATTGTAATAAAGTAGATTCTTTCACAACAAGTTCGTTGACTGCCGTGAAACATTAAGGCGACTACAGGAGCTAAATTAGCAACTCTATTTGTGGTGGTTCAAACTTCGTTTGAAATACCGTTAGAATGAAGTTCGAAACAGTGGTTTTTTGCGATTTACATAAAATCTATTGATTGGACTAAAAAATAAAACACTGATGCTAATATGTTGCTTGTAGAATTATTTGCCAAAAAATCAGAATGATCGCATGTATTTTAGTATGGTTTCAAATTAGTTGTATTATGTTTTCAAAACACTATCATACTAGCATATATTCTGAAGAATATCCGATATTTTTCTGGTTTTGTTTATTGCAGTGAATCATATGCTTTTTTGCTTTATAAAACTCGCGTTTAGCTCCTGTAGTCGCCTTAAATCGATGACACTGTTATTTCTCAGGATTATACTAATTTTCACAATGTACCAAGACAATAATAAGGCAATTTGTTACCTACTGAAAAATCTGCAATAAAATGTAGAGGGTAAACGTTTCGTGGTTGTAGAAATATTCGTAAATTTAGTTTTGAGTCAACGTGGTGGAAATATATCGGACTAGCTGCGGACACCGGACTAAAGACGGACAGATATTTCAATACATTACCTGTTACCGAGAAACTCCGAAGTCCACTATCATTTAGATAATTTATTCCTGAAGGTTTATGTGTGAAAACATAGATTAAAAACTTAAATTAAATAAAGGAATTTCGATGGTTTGTATTCATGAAACCCGTGCTTTTATGAGGTGATAGGATATATATATATAGGTATGTTATTTGTCAAAAAAATATACTTATGACATCTGCTGATATGCCTAGCCTTTTCCCAACCATGTTGGGCTCGGTTTTCCGTTTAACCGGGTGTAGTCTTAACTTTTTAAACCGCCAAAGGAAAATATTTTCTCAAGCACGGGGTGTCGCGTCGGGAACATGCCTTCGAATTAGTAGTAGTATCGAGTACCAATACTTGTTCCGGTATACTAAGTAACAGTTCCGGGTATCTATTACTGTTTTTAAGGAGTATCGGAGTTGTTCTATAAATTCCTCGTGTTTAAGTTATTCAAGTTTTTGTTGATGACTTTGAGGTATCTTAGTTACCTACTACGTATTATTCTACGGGGTTCAGGTTTAAAGTATAATTATAGATGAAAAGCTTGGGTTAGTTACTCGGGATCGTAGTTTAGAAGACCTTAGTAACGTTTACGGCTGAAAAGTAGGTATTCGTACAGTTTTAGGGTTCAACGGGATCCTATATTAAGCCTCCGCTGTTTGTCCGTCTGTCCATCTGTCTGTCTGCGGGATGAGTTGATATATTCACACAAAGTTTATTTCTGTGAATATATCAACGTGAAGTGTTGCCTCTATAACAACAAATAATAAAAATTAATTAAAGGGGACTCCTACTACAATGGTCCGTACCATTGTAGTAGGAGTCCCCTTTAATTAATTTTTAACCTTACATGCGCAAGTCGGACTCGCACTTGGATGGGTTTTTTTTAAATTAATAAGACGTGGATTCTATTAGTTTTCCCGTCGGCAAAAATAAAGAAGTACCATCTCCTATTAGTAAAACTCTTTAGGGGATGATTTTTCAAAAGATTTTGCTTACCTTCGCTTAAAGGAACTTTTGTTGCAAAATATTAGGTACATATTCTTCTAGATGACGATGACGATGGCAGCCAGTGAATATTAGGATTACATTAAATGCTTAACAAATTGGAAATAGCCGTGCCTCGGACACACTGGACCGCGGTCTCGGATTCCCCCTAATTATTTTTGAGTGGTATGGCCCCGTCTGGCAAGTGTAGACCTTTGACAGTCGTTACAGGTAGTCAGTGCTCCGTAAGTCTGACAAACAGTCTTACCAAGAGGTAAGTAAGTACCTACACGGGTTGTAGAGGTCAAATAGGCAGTCGATGATGATGTAGGTGGTACATATTCGAACCTTCTAAGCAATTAAGGTCTAACCCAGGTATAATGTATTTAGATATACCTTTAAGGTCTAGAATGGGAACTAAGTGTATTACCCTCGTCCCTCGGTACTAACTAAATCGTGCTAAGGACCAGCGCACACTTCGACTTTTTCTTCTACGAGTTGAGAATTGTTTCCAAACTATTTTAGGGGATCCTGATCTTATTTACTGTGACTTAATCTAATAGATATGTTTTTTTTTTAATTATTAGTCGTCGTAAAACTCAAAATCAATGGCTAAAATGCAAATACGTTGGAATTGTTAATATTTGGTAGCTAGTTCTACCAGAATATCAGCTAAGCCTAATATTCCCACTGCTGGGAAGCAGGGCTCCTCTCTGTGAGAGTTACTACAAAATCTTTTAAGCTTTCATGGTTTATAACTAAACATACGTACAACACACTGTCCCATAGTACTAAGTCATTCCGCGATCAGGCGCTTGCAACAGCGTCGAAATTATCGCGAGCTTTGGATAATTGAAAATCAGTTCCCGTAGTAAATCAAATCCCGTAAGTGGCAGGTAGTTTACTACAAAATCAATTGTCAATTTAACTTAACCTTTGCCGTACATTCAGACATGGCGGATATGAATTTTATGAATCCGTCTAAAAATATAAACGGCGCATAAAATTATATTTTGAAACTTATACTGTCAATTACTCGGGATACGAGTATCTTCCGTGACAGAAACGACGACAGGACGGAAGATATAAGTGACAGTAAGTTTAGTTAAAAGCTTAAAACTGTGTATGAATATATTCTTATGTTACAATAAGCTTCAGCGTACAACTGTATGGGTAAAAGTAAATTCAAAACTAAAACTTTCAAGCGCTATCGCCATTTCGGCTTCCTCGATATCGTATTACTATTAGAAGCTAGGATTTAAACGTAGGACCTCGATTGCCGTGTTTAGTCGGAATTCAATACTTAGTCTATTGCGAGTTGTTAGATAGATAGATAGATAGATTCATTTATTTCTGAGTATACGGTACATTGAGATCTTAATATTATACAGTTTCACATACACTACCGTTGCCGGTGTAGAAATATTAAAATTAATTTACAAAGCTCTTTATGTCGTAACAATGCAAAGTCCCCATTAATAAAATTATAAGTTTGTTGATACTAAATTGGGATTTTTTATACAATGTCAAGTTTTATAAACAGAATTTTTATTTATGAAGGAAATGTCAAAATTTACTAGATATACAATGTCAAATGATTTAAAATAAAACAATACGATTCAATAGGTGTTCAAAATAATGTCAAAATTTATAATTTAAAAATTCATTAATCGAATAGAAACAGTTGTCTAAAAGCCAGGCAAATATTGCTTTCCTGAATTTATTAGTGGGCAGCACTCTAATGCGTGGGGGTAAATTATTAAATATTTTAATCGCCATGCAATTGGAATTCCTGCTATACAAATGTAGTCTCTGGCTAGGTGCAAGTAATTTATTTGGGCTTCTGCTTTTCACTCTTTTTGAAATGTGTTCATATAATGGAAACATGTGTGAATACCTTTTTACAAACATACAAATCTCAAAGATATATAGACATGGAAGTGGAAGAATTTTTAGCGCTTTAAATAATGGCTTGCAATGGTCTAAATATTCTGCACCATACACAGCTCTGACACATTTTTTTTGTGCAATGAATGCTCTATTCACATCTACTGAATTTCCCCATATCACGAGGCCATAACGCAGTACTGATGCAACATATCCATGATAAGCATTGAGGGCTATTTCTTTGCTGGCTATTCGTCTCAGTTTTCGAAGAGCAAACACAAATTTGTCGAGTCGGGTGCAGACTTTTTCTACATGTTCTTTCCAATTTAATTTTTCGTCAATAACTATTCCCAAAAATAATGTTGAAGGTACGGGTTCCAAAATTGAATTATTGTAGCGTATTTGAGGTGGTTTTACTAAAGAATTATATGTTTGAAATTGTACTAACTTTGTCTTTTGAATGTTTACACGTAAATTATTAGATTCTAGCCATTTCATTGCTTTTAGTATCTCATTGTTAGTGTCGGTTTCTAGGTCATTTCTGTTTGAACACTTTATTGTGAGAGTAGTGTCATCCGCAAATAAAGTACAATTATGTTTTAGGCTCTTACAAAGGTCATTTATGTATATTATAAATAATGGAGGCCCTAATACGCTTCCCTGAGGAACACCACAACTATTTATTTTTAGCTCGGAACTGTATGTTTTTTTTGTGTTGTTGTCAATTTTTGATATTACTGTCCTTTGCTGGCGATTCGATAAATAACTTTTAAGCCAGTCATGTGCCTTTCCTCTTATGCCGTATTTCTCCATTTTGTTAAGTAATCGATCGTGCGGGACAAAATCAAATGCTTTGCTCATATCTAAAAATACTGATAATACAGACATTTTGTTATTGAGGGCTTCAGATATCAGTTTGACCAAAGTAAAACAAGCAAGTGACGTTGAACTATTCTTCCTAAAACCAAATTGATTCTCAGTAAGTATACTGTTTTTATTTAAAAAGTTGATTATTTTCCCGTACATTGCCTTTTCAAAAATCTTTGATAAGATAGGGATTAATGCAACGGGTCTATAATTGGACATATCCGTGCGGTTACCTTTTTTGTATAGCGGTTTGACTATAGATTGTTTTAATCTAGTAGGAAATGTTCCTGTCTCAAATGAAAGATTAATTATAAAACTTAAAGGTACCACTATGCTTTTACTGCTTAGTTTTATTATTTTTGTGGTTATTTCATCATATCCAGCTGCATTGGTATCATTTAAAGTGATGATTACTTTTCCAATGTCTTGTTCATTTACAGGAGTCAAAAAGATACTGTTAGTGTTAGTGGTAATGTCAATGTTACTTACATTATTACTATTCTTAAATTTATTGGTAATTTCTATAAAAAAGTTATTAAATTGACTACATATGTCATTCGGATCATTAATTATATTATCATTTATTATTAATTCTTTGATGTCATTTTTATAATTATCATCATTAATTAAATTATTTTTTATAATAGACCATGTCGCTTTGCATTTGTTTTTAGAATTATTTAAATGTTTTTTATTATTTATTAATTGTGAATGTGATATACATGTTTTCAAAATTTTAGAATAGGTGCGGTATTTTTTTTTATGATATTTTTTGCTTAGGGCATCGTGTTGGTAACTATAATATAAAGTTCTCTTTTTTATGCACGATATTTTTATACCTTTACTAATCCATTTATTTTTTATTGGTTTATTATATTTCTTAATTGTTATTTCAGGGAAACATAGTTTGTAAAAGAGAATATATATGTTCTAAATTGTTCCGAATATATTGTTCCTGCGAATTTGCTCGTAGGTCCCACTACCTCCACTGCTGTTAGATTGGCTTAGGTAGGAGTCAAGTTCTGAAAATGGCTTCCGGAGATACGAGTAAGTACCTACTTGAGCGTACATCTCGGTGTTTTCTTTATTTGTTATGTCTGGGAGACGATCCGAGGCAAGTAGGTAAAGCTATTCCTATTCAAAGACATTTATTTATTTAAACTTAATACAATAAATAGTGGTACATAGGCGGACTTAATGCCACAAGGCATTCTCTACTAGTCAACCTTTGGTTAAACAGGACAACACTGTCAGGATAGGGTACAAAAAATAACTCCTTGTTTTCTAAAATTTATATAATTACTAATACACGTTTAGGTACATAGGTAAACTAATAACATTTTGAACAAATACCAATATAAAAGACGAGAAGCCTAATAAATAATTACTATGACTAGATTATTAATTTAGAGCCATTTAGAATTCAAATATTTACGAGCGATAGACGGGACAAGACGAAGAAAATCGTAATCGAATACTTTGTTTGGGATCATCATTTCACCACTCGACGACCCGAATGGCGCAGCGGTGGTGAGGCTGCCTTACGTTCTTAGAGTTTCGGGTTCGAATCCCGATAGGAGCAAATGTTTGTGTGTCGAGCATTGACATTTGTTTCCGAGTCATGGATGTTTATACATATGTACAATAAGTATGTATTTACAAACAAAAAGTATATATGTAGTATATCAACTATCTAATGTCCACGACACAAGCCTCGTTGCTTAGTGTGGCACTAGATGGCGCTGTGTATAATGTCCAGCAATATTTATTTTTGTATGACTATTCCCAATGTCCACTATAATTATAATCCTTTTAAAACTCTTTGTTCCTGTTACTACAGAATCTATTGTTCTATAGAATTTTTTTCTAACTGAACAAAGTAGTTGCTTGTTTGCATGGCCAAATATCGCACAAGATAACGAGGTTTGGAAGGTGAAAGGGGAGGCCTTTGCCCAGCAGTGGGACACAAATGTAAGGCTTAAAAAAAAACAAAGATGTGTTGCTGGTTTTCTTGCGTGTTTTCTTTTTCCCAGCTAAAATAATAGCCAGTGGTGAGGGGTGGGCCTTTTGGGTTACGGGGTTCGCTTTTGGTGCGTTTATAACTGTAAATAATTCTCAAGTGGTTTAAGAAAAAATCAAGTAGGTAATTACTCACTTTGTATACTTAGTGAATTTATTATACGGAATACAAGGTGCAGTTTTGTATCGTAGTCAAAATTCAGGAGTTTGTCACAAAAGACATAATAATCAATTTAAATTACGATACCTGGTCAATAATTTATTATGCTGCTATTTTAAATTGTTTAAAGACAGTATTTCAGGATAACACGAAAGTAATAAACAAAATCACTCATCGCGCGACATGTCGCGTGTGTGCGTTTATTTCTGTGTGTGAAGCCGCGTTTATAGGGCTAGTAACAGACGGGCTGCGGTTTAATACGGGGTGATTTACACTTACCGATTTCCGTAAATAAGAAAAAAACAAAAAAAACCTTATTATTGGTTCGGGTCGAGAATCATATATACCTCCTTGAATTTGTCCAGGATGCAAAGCGACACCTTGTATAAACAGAGAACTTTCATTTACTAAATGTGGTTATATGTATAATTAGCGATCACAATGTTCATAAACACTTCTCCGAGTGAATCTCGCCTAGTGGAAGATTATTTCCAATAATTGCTCGATCATTAATTTCTATTTAGTTGAGAATCTCTTAGATCGTGGCACTAAATGGAATCATGTTGTTTAACTAATTTATGCTTACCTAATGCAACAAATATTTTATATCTTAAATGAAGCAGTTACCTATAAGTTCAACTTCAGTAGCAGTTACTTTAGTAGAAGTTGATAGCTTATAATTTTGGAAACGTGACGTTTTAGAACATTTTGTCTATTAGAATACTTATTTCTTGGCATCAGCGAGGCTGCAAATAATATGGCGGAACGTTAGGCAGGCCAAAATATTTAAACTCCGTCTTTGTTAGCTTTTCAAGTCTAGTTCGAAATTACTTTCAGTAGTATCAACGTTTTGGGAAATCTTATCTAAGACCCGCTTGCACTTGCACTAAACGCCAAGGAATATGTTTAATTCAGTGTTCTGTGTGCGCTGCTCCTTAGTTCCTTTCATAATAATAATTTTCGTTCCTCATGCAATCTGTCCACCTCTTGGTCTTCCTCTCCCTCTCCAAACACCAACTTTCAACAAAGACTGCAGAACGAATGAGCACAACCGCAAAAAAAAATCTGAAAAGTCTGAAAAGTGACACAACTTGACTGAAATTCCTTCTAATAAATAAGTACTTACTTAGTTTATCACGCGTAACGGTGCATACACATAACAGAATAGGCTAATAAAGTTCCCACTGCTGGGACAACAGATTCCTCTCTACGCGGGTCCAGACTCCTGTCACATCTCTTAAGTTCAAGGGCACACGTACCGGTATCCTCGTACTATTTTCTTTTCGTACGTTCATTCAGAGGATACTTCATGAAATATTATAACACAATATTAAAGTGCTTGCTAACCGACCCTGATATTCCTTCAAGAAAAAGTACTTAGTTTTCCACGCGTCCCCTATGGAACAATAAATTTTTAACAACAATTTTAATGTAAATATTGTATAGCTGTAACAATAGTTTCGCGTTCATTGCTCATAAAGATAAAATGGTAATTACATTCGTAATGATCGTGATTCAGTGCTTTCGGCCATTATTTTAGCCGATATGTGAGTAAGCCGTGGCCGTTTTATTGTAGTACTGGTGACTGTTCGACCTACTTCTCTATGGGATTATGTTCCAATACCTATGTGTCATCGCGTTTTAATCTTTTAAACAAAGAACAAGATTTAGTGAAAGTTGCTGAGAAACGATCTTAAAAATCTCTCAGTTTTAATAGTTTTAGGTATCACTTATGTACAAATTCGAGGGTTTCCTTACAGCAAACCTCAATAAGACAGTGCAATTTGACAAGAGGATCAATAGAAAGAAATTAGAAAAAATATGTACTTTTGGCACACAACAATAAACAAAATAACAAAAACTTAATTCTAAAATAAAAAAAGACAATATTGTGCTTGTCACGGCTGCGCCAAATAGTCCCAGTTCAGCAAACTTCCGGGCGACGAATGCCCGAGGCTGGTTTTCAACTGGAACTGACATAATGGAATTGGTTATCAATCGAATGAAGAGCACAATAAAACTATCTCTAACGTTTCCATAATATTTACCATTGTTATCAAACGAAGACTTAACCTGATGCCAAAGGGGCTTTTACCATGATTCGGTCTGCGGGTCACTATCTACCTACATAGCTGTTTAAAAGCATTTCACCCCGAGCGTAAAACGGGGCCTTCGGAGTTGGATCAGTCTGCCGATGCCACAATAATTGAGCCAAGAACATAACTAAGTTAAACCAGACACAAACACTGCTCCGGTCGCTTGAACTAATTTTCGCGATCGCCTTGGTCGTGGTCATAGACAGCGCACTAAGGGATTATGTAGATTATTGGTCTAAATATACGGTTATGCAGCACTTTAAATTAATATACCGCTAAGCTTTTACGAAAAAACAAAGCGCCGTTTTCCATGGTTAAAAATACTTTTTTGAATTTTTCACGCACACATAATTTCAGTATCAGATGAATTAAATTGACATCTTTAACTGTCATGTTTTTCGTCTATAATATAAATAGTTAAACTGTTACTTTAACCACGTACTACAAGATTTAAGTGCATAAATTATAATAATCATAAAAAAAATATACCTACTTATGTATATGGTTGCTCGTGGTTATTGATAAAGCAGGTTACATACCGTTGTTTTCTTCACAGATTTCATTAAAAGATTTTACTTATATAAATTTAAAAAAAAAATGTTTAAAATTTGCTAATAGCCCACGACATGACGCAGAAACAAATAAAGGTAAGTACCAAAACCTTGACGACAATAAAATAACCAAAGATGTTTGTTGCATCGAAATTGTACATAAAAAAATATAAATGTAGGAAAAGCTTCCATTACAGTTTCCACCCAATAAATATGTACAACAAAATGGTTTTAAAATCTGTCTCTTAAACTTTTTAATTGCATAAATAATAATTAGTAGAACCGTGTTTTGTATATGTAAAGGGTTCGAATGAGTGCAGGAGGGGGATAAAGGTCACGGGGTCGACGACCCCAGGGGACATTTTTGCCAAATGACTTGCTGCTCACTTGCCTATAATTATCATTTACAGCACTATACATTAGAAAGTTTCTTAGTTGTATGCATAAAACATTTGTAATTAAATTGTTTGTGTCAATATTGAAAGTTTTCGTCATAACTCAGGTTTTAAAAATTCAGTACTACAAGTTTTTATACCATAATTACAACCGTTTTGATTGTGTGTAACGTAGCATAAACTGAATAAATAAATCAGTGATTTTGAAGAACGATATTCAACGCTCACATTAAAATAAATATAGCTTCGTTTACAACAAATTAACCATTCATCTGTAACCTTAAAATGAAACCATTTAAAGGTTACAGATGAAGGTAAAACCAGTGGCATAAAAAAGGTGTTTTTCTATAAGGCTGCCTTTATTAGCTCAAGTGCCAAAATAATAAGCCGCCTTTTCGCTCTCGTGGCTAAATATTACGGCAAGATAAGATAAAGTAATTACAGCGTGTATTATCTATTGTTTAAACTAAGATATAATCTTTAGATGTTGGACTTAAGCTGTTCTGCGTAAATACCGTGGTTTTAATGCTGCAATAGTTGTTCAACATTTAAAACTTATTTAAATATCTTTTAAGGGATAAGGTGTTTTGTTTGCTGTAACAATATTTAGGTAATACCGACACAAATCGCAATGATAATCGTTTAAATTGGTTACTACGTAAAAACTTTTGTAACTTTCCTGTATTTTAATAACGTACCGCCAATTAGATATAGGCAAATATTATAATAAATCCAGATTAAAAAAAAGTCTTAATGTAGCCAAAACAAGATTCAATAAACAAAAGTAACGTTTTGTCTATACTTGTCATAAAAAAGGTGTTGACTGTGACTTACAAGCCAAGCACGAACAGAAAAATTCGTTAAAAACAAAAGACACTCACACACTCACCTCGTGACTGTCAAATATTTTTTTCTGACAAATGTTCGTTGTTCGACACTCCCACCGTAAAGTTGTTGGCACACCAGCGGTCACAAGAATCGACATGTCAATAAAAACTTAACCTTAATTCATAGGAACTGACACTTTTTTTTGTTATCCGTGTTTTTTTTTTAATTAAAGAGATATCCGATGTTTGTAGAGGCTTAATGAGTTAAAGTACCGCCCAAGTTTGTTCTAGACAAATTGTGTAAGGCATGTTGTATCATTGTGTGCACGGTGATAACGTAAAGAGATATCATTTGCATTGAGTAATGGAGTTATGATAATATTCTAAAAGAAATCCTTTTGTGGTACGTACAAGTGCAAAGGGTGTTTTTCAGTTTTCTCTGTAATGACTTCAGTAGGTATTGCAGTTATGTTTCGTTTTGGTAAATTGAACTGAATTAATTTAACCTTCAAACAAGCATTTGAATGAAACTTTCATGAGTCGAAGTAAACCATTTTTTTCAGTGATTGTAATTGACCAAACTGGCATTGATAATAACTTCTTATTCTTACAAAACCTTCTGCAATGATCTTATTTTTCGGCAAATAAGGTTTATATGTGTTATAGAATTCCGAAGCAACAGAAAATAATGATTGTGTTGAGCCTCAAACATGAATAATTTCCCTACAAATGTGACATTAGTAGGTATGTATGTATATGTTTTACGATGTAGTTAGAGATACCGACTCTTGTGTCTTATGTACTCGAATCTATTAAAATGAATGAGAATCTGAGAAACCCTTATGAATATAAAAAAAATGTAACATCATCTGTGTGCTAATTGATCATTTTTCTTGAAAAATAATTATAATTTATTTTAGTTTACTAAATAAGAGATACCTGCCTATTTTCAACTTTACTATTGGTACGTTTTAGACCTCAGAGCTCAGGCAGTATAAGATGTTTGAACATAATTTGCAAAAAAAAAACAATGCATTGAAGTTCAGTTTTCATCATTAGTGATGATTATTGAATGCAACTCTTAAGGAACTCAATAACTCGGTACATTCCCAACCTATTCCAAACAAAACTGTACTTTTCCTAACAAAAAGTATACAATTTTATTAATGTTGAAATAATAAAAGAATTGCACATTGCGTGAATTTTAATATCAACCGATATAATTTTTTTTAATTTCACGGGCAAATAAATATTAATTGAACATTATAAAATATCTCGTTACGATTATTAATATTTTCAAAGTTTTATTGCTTTTGTATCGATAACTTGAGTATTAATCTGTATAAAACAAACTTATATTTAATTTACACACATAGGTAAATAAATACTTTGGAAAATTGAATTTTAGTACTGGAAGTGAAAAGCTGAAAGTGGAGTGCACGCTGCAGTTTTGTAAAACAGCTGGATTATTTAAAGACATAGGTACCTACTGGTCCTTGGGGATGTCAGGCAAATGCAAGAATTATGTAAACTTAACAATATTTGAAAAAAAAAGAATAAAACTAAGACTATCTAGTTATCACTAGAACATGCACGCAAAACATTTCATCTTGCCTGGCAAGAAATGGATGACTTTGGATATTTTTTTGGAAGCTGTCCATCGGCCTATTTTTCTACTATGGTGTGGTCGGCTTCCAGTCTACCCATTTGCAGCTGAATAACAGTATTTTACAGGGAGCGGCAGTCTATCACAACCCAGTCAGAACACGATAGCCCTTGGTAAGACTGGTTGTCAGATGTTCGGACCATTTGCTACCACTTTACTTTTACACTTACCACCTTTGTAATACTTCCATTTCTAACAGAATCGTGTGTAGATTTTGTTTATTTATTTATTTGAGAAAACATGAACAATATATATAACATATATAATATTGATAATGATATGATAGATATAACATCAACTATGAATTACATTCACAGACTCGATGTTATTTAACACTGAAAATGGGATATCTACCATGTTTGCTATTTGTTTTGAGTTCCCGATACACAACTCAAAACCAATAGTAAACATCCCGGTTTCAGTGTTAATGATAGCGTTAGTGACCATATCAGTTTAAAACTTCTATTCATATTATTTTCCTGACAATAGCTTATATACCTAATATATGCTTATAGTAGGTATTTAAGCCATCGTTGTTGTTGTGCAATGTTATATAAGTATTAATTTAGGTTTCGCTGGTTATTAGCGAATACAGGCAAGTAACACATCCATAAGTGCCTACGTGGAACCTAAATCGAACGTTCGAAATTTAAATGTCATTTTATGAACGTCATGCATTTTACGCCATGAATGAAATAAGGAGAATGCCATTAGGCAGGTTGTAGCTGCGTCTATTTCATGCTTATGCAAAAATCTTCTTTTGAATTATGATTTCACATAATATATTTTTTTAGTCTGAAGCAACTGGGGGTTTAGAAGATAATTTAAAAAACTGGCAATCTGATTAGAAATAATAATACACAGTAACACTGTTCTTAATTTATATCCATTTGCCAAACCTCGATAAAACATCACAAATACAAAAAAATGTAGATTCGACGTTTGGTTTGTGCTGCTGATCCGATAGTTATTTTTTTTTAAATAAACCAATTGAAGATTAGAATTTGGATATGGTTTTTTTATAATACTGTTAAAATTATGTCTTAGTAAATGTCCACTTGATTGACATATAATGTATCTTGTTATGTTATGTGCCAGACCTTTCAGACAACATCTTTTTATGAAAGCAAAGAGATTTTAAACCTACTTTTTCACCGGTAATTGTAGCGCGACATCACGGCACAATCATTGGGAGATTAAAAGTCCGATTTATAAAAACTGCCATCGAATATAATGGTTTGAAGTCTCGAGCAGTTAAACTCCTATACAAAATTGGGCATTCTCCTTTAAACTGCTCTGGTCAGGCACTGTTCCTATAAAATGAATCTTAGGTTCACAACAGTAGAACTCTGTTTTGGCTTTCTATACATTGTCTAATGTATAAAATTTTGATGACGTTTTTAACACATTTATACGGTTATTTCGGAGCGGGATTGCAAATGTCACGTATTTTCATAACATATTTGACGTTAGCAGATTGAAATTGTTGACATGGGCTTTAATTAATGGCTAGAAAAAATTAGTAACCATTTATTAATCTGATTTTATCGTCTGTTTCAGCACTTTTGGATAGGTCGTAATTAACTTATCTTCTAGATAATGGTGTCGTATCAATTTTACCTCTATTTTATTAGATCATACTTATTTTTGTTGTTTCCACCTGTCTTGAAACATGCTGTTAGTATGAGGTTGGTCTAGTCTTCGGTAAATCGGAAATTCAGATTTTGATATGTATACAGGGTGTCAACCACCTCATCACGAAGCCGTCAACCAATCATTCTATATGTCAAACTAAGTAACTTTACGCAAAAATTATTGCTGGGAAACGACTTTTTTTTAGGGTGAAAAATCATGTTTTGTGGTAGAACTCAATGTAACGCACTCAAAACATTGTGCTGATGGATGGATTGAATAGTACGGGGGTCGTGGAGGTTAAAGTTTAAATGTCTTACATTAAAAAACTTGTATTTAAAAAAAAACTTGTCAAAAAGTTGGAACTTTGACCCCCAATATCTCCGTAACTAGAAGGTTCCCAGGCATGGTGTAGAATAAAAAAATGATCGAAATGACGGGGAGAACAAGTGCCTTTCGGCTTCGTTAAGCGTCTTTTTACACCATTTATGTGTACCTAACTACCTAGATGATCTAGACGTGGCGTCTATCTTTCTTGTTGTTGTAAAATGTAATTTAATCAGGAGCTCGAGACTTGATAATAACAGTTGCACGGGTTGATCTTAAGTCGTTGGCCCCGGCTGTCATTTTGTAGATCTTTGACAGTCGTCACATGTAGTCAGTAGATACTCCGAAAATCGGTCAACCAGTCTTACCAAGGGTTATCGTATTACCCAGTACTTACTGTAGAGGTCAGATTGGTAGTCGCTCCATGTAAAATACTGGTATTCAGCTGCATCCAGTTTGACTGGAAGCCGAACTCAAAATATTAGAAGACGGCTAGTCGGATAGGTAATGATGTTACTTAATCTGGCTGGACGCACACTTACAATTGCGATAAGTTTAAGGCTCTGAACCGTAACATCCGTCAACGTCAACATCGCGCTATTATTAGCGATAGTGGGTAAAGTAGGGTTCAGCATGTTATTCTGTAACTAATTGCCCAACAAATCGTACAGCAATTAGGCTTACAGGCTTTCTATGTAATGGTGGGATGGGTTGCGATGCACCGTTGCGTTTTCTTTCCAATAATCGATTTCTAATTATTTCCCTCTTTTTTAACGAAATAAACTTGAATAGCGGTGGATTTAGAGGGCCAAAGAAAATCTTGGGTCAAATTAGTATCGTTTTTAAATAAAGGATTGGCAGACTTGAGTAGATATACGGGTAAGAAGAAGCCCTCCGGGTTTCCCTATAAAAAAAAAACGAACTTATTTTGACAAATTAATAAGTTTCCATACGAATATTATAAATGCGAAATATCTTTGTTGGTTTTTGAAGACATCTTAATAATATAATTTAAAAATAAATACTTTTTCTAGAAATAAAATCCACTTAAAATGCAATTCTTTACTATAGTCGACTTACTGGGAGCTGGACCCACTTTATCGCAAACATAGTAAAGATAATAATAATAAATTGATATTATCGAAACATGTTATTATTATAAAAGGCACCATCACGTACTCGGGTACGTTAAAATCGCTAACGCAGGCAACACATCCCGCACGACCATATCTCATGGACTCAATCGAATTACATTTTAATATTAAAATTATTCATATTGCCAATATATTACCGTCGACCGGTGTCGATTGATCCAACTCCAGTAGGATTAAATAACTTGAATACATGTGAAATTATAATTAAAATATCCCTTATGAATATTTTTTGCATTATCAACGTCTGAACGGGCAAACATTTTAAGTTTTTTAAAGTCGAAATTTACATTTAAAACGTTATAGGATCATGTATCGACGTCGTCAGGTCGAGATTAATAAAAAATATTGTTACGTCATGCTCGTAAGTTAAAGTTAAGTAAGATGAGTGGTACTATATTATGTGCTCGGTACTCATCTGTAACTTAAACTTGAGTGATTCGCGTCGTTTACGTCAGCAGGACATCGAGTTGTTGGTTTTAAGATAAGTGTCATAAATAACACTTAAGTACAATAACAAATACGTGAGTGTTACAAATTAGAATGAAGTTTGTATAAACTATTATACACGGTATCTTAGAGATGTTCATGTCGTTAGGTGTTTCGACATGGGGTCGGTGTGTCTGGTTTCACAAATTAAATTGATCGCGATCAGCACATGATTGTTGCGATAGCTCTAAAATGGGTCTCAAAGTGCTCTTAGAATAACTTTTATCCTGTTCATTGAAATACAAAATTAAATATAAAGGAAATTGTATGTATATGCAAAGTATTAACTAAGATGTAAGCTTCGTTAATATTTTGCATATGATTATAATTATAAAATGTTATCAGCCGAGAAGCGCAGGTGTACCGACATGACTTTAAATTACGAAAAACCCCAAGACGCTCGAGTTTATTAAGATAATTAGCGAAGAAGTTTATTTACTTCGTATCATTTTATTTGGGAATAGAAAGATAAAAGAGTTTGTTTATTTTAAAAATGATGGTAAGTACGTAACTCTTGGTTTACGCCTGAGATCGAAGGTTCAAGTAAACCAAGACTTGAAAATGAAGAAACTATCTTTTTAGGGTTCCGTTCCGTATTCAAAGGCACCCGTTGGCACCCTTTGGAAGCGGAACCCAAAATCGTCTTTATTTAATTTGTAATTTATGTAAAGATATAATAGATAGAAGAAAACCTTTGGATATTTGATACAAAAAAAAACTTCGTACGTTTAACTAAAAATACAAACAAAAAACAATTGATGCCTGATATTGACCACAATATCCCTGTGTTAACATTTACTTAAAATTGTTTATTAAACTTGTTGGTATTTTATGCAAAGTTCAATGAAAGCTCTTACGGAAATTCATTGTGAGTGTAACTTACTCACATTACGGATAAATGTCAGCAGTTGGCAGGTACCTGCATAGTGCATATTATATTAATCCACTTTGTCTTGTAAATAAATATTTTTAAACCAAGTTTAGTTAACCTGGGAAACGAACCTAACGAAGGTAAAAATATTAGCTATATAATCACTGTTTCAGGGGTTTAGTTCTATTTTTTTTAATAAACTCAACAAAACAAAATAATTTTATTCTTCTGAACTACATTATACTTAGATAACCGAGACCACTCGTCACCCATTTATCACTGAGCAAAAAAATGTGAAAACCAAAAACGGTAACCTCACTACTTAACCCTGCTCCCGCGCATTCATCTCCCAAGTTACGCAACTTATGTCAGCTCTGTATTGAGTGCTGACAGCGGGCAGTATCAGCGATCGCCGGTGGAGGGTTAGCGTGCTGCTACACGTGTTTGAGGCGGCGCGGGCGCGACGGGACCCCAGATTAAGATCTACCATAGACTATGAATGTACAGACGGGGGATCATGAACTTTGTCGTTGGTTTTGTGCGACTGCTCGGTATGAGGGTCCTGCCTCCTGGATTCCATCACTTAGGTTGGCTGAGGTGTAACCGATCACAAGGAAAATCTGGTGATCTAATCGATGACCTCAATCTTACACATGGCAATTAGACAAACGCATACGATTTGACGCTTATTTTATTTCCCTCAACTCGTTCTTCATTGTGTGTGTGTTTTTTTTTCGTCATTTTTATTGCAATGTAAATGCGCAAACTGAGGATTGTAGTGTCGCTTGCGATGCAGTTTATGCTCCAAATTCATGGTTAATGTTTTGACAATTTTAAAATTTTTAAATAATTGTCAACCTTGTCGTCAGCTAGTGGCAAGTGATGGTTCCTACAACATCGGCTCCTAAGTGACGCCTCTATACGGATTTCTTAATCATTGGTTCTACGTTCCTATATCGCTTCACGGGCCCGTGGCCCGGTGCTACCGTATCTCATACTATCGTTAATTACTTACCCACAATAGATTTTTAGTTTGGACACTTTCGGGTGTAAAAGATACACTGTAGATTGAACGATAAGTGCGTGTAATTGTTAGGTAGGAGCCGTGTTTTGTTAATTTTAATATACATATTTTTCTAATAGCTCATGGTATTAATTTGTTTTTGTTTTGTAGTTATTGTTGGTTAGTGGAATGTCTGTTTGTGAGTCAGTGAACTATTATTAGTGAAGCATAGTTTTATTGGCGCTTGAATGTATGTTATGTGTATTTTTAACAAATGTCCACAGGCTCCTGACCATTTGTTAAAAATACAAGATCAGAAAAATACAATACGATCAAATACAAAAATACAGGCCTCGCGCAGAAGGGCCCATACAGCACAAAAAGGCCCATACAGCGCAAAATAATGCTAACAGTCACATTCACATAATTTGTAAGAATAGAAATAAATACAGTTAGTTATCTATATTCCTGTGATTAGCCTTGACTACAACGTGAAATTGTACCGATTAATCACATTAGAGCCCTCATTATTAGTTACATGATTCGTCCTTCATTACGGTAGGCTCATTGAAAAAGAGTTAAAACACGGCAATTACGGCACGACATAAAAATTAAATGACAAAGTGGGGTACCTACCTATAGTGATAGTGCATTATCGGGCATTTGTTAGAAAAATATGGCTAACGAATGATAGAATGACAGTAATTAAGATTGCTATATCCGTGTTAAAGCGGACGTTAACTGTACGTCTACATTAAAGTTACTTTAAATAGTAAAAAAACTCATAAAAGCGTTTTTTCACGGCAAAAAATTGAGCTTTAATCTGCTTACTAACTTAAGTCCCTGGCTGTACACTGGTACATTAGCCAAGCATTATATTGTTTCCATTAATTCTGACCAGTACTTACATTTCTTTTTTCGGACAATTTAATTTTTAATATTTTCTAAATATAAATTTCGCTGGACATTACACACATCGCCATCTAGTGCCACACTAAGCAACGAGGCTTGTGTCGTGGACACCAGATAATATACTACATAGATACTTTTTGTTTGAAAATACATACTTATTATACATATAAACAGCCATGTCTCGGACACAAATGTCCATGCTCATCACACAAACATTTGCTCGTACCGGGATTCGAACCCGGGACCCTAAGAACGTAAGGCAGCCTCACTACCGCTGCGCTATTCGGGTCGTCGAAATAAACGATTTAAATCAAGCAACACTCCTGTAGTACTAGTCGCTAGCTTTTGGTTCTCCCTTTTTTGACTGTGTCCCCGCAGCCGAATATTTTTGTCACTTTACGCAAAGTCACGTGTCAACGCAGTCATCTGTGCACGAGATAAGCATACGTAGGTATGTAGTGCAACGCAAACTTTCACGTTTACGTTTTGCAAAATAAAACGTGCTACGTGGAGTGAAGGTCGATGTCGCCGTTGTTTATTTAAAAAAAAACTCATCCCCTAGACGGGTTCAATGGGGGATTAAAGCTCGTAAGTTTTGAAGTTAGTTTCGTCGAATTTGTAAGTTGATTTATGTTTATTAGTAAATGCAAGTCGTTTTTTTTGGAAAATCAGTCCCTAAAAAGTTCGGCTCCTGAAAAATTACCGATAGGAAGTCCTATCGGGTTAGCTGTCAATAATTTTGAAGACATTGATACTCCGTCTAAAACGGTAATCAATTGTCGAGTACGTCATAGTATGCCATAATTAACTAGAAAAACTACGCATAATAACGTGTACGGCTATCATGGTGGTCACTGGTGCGCGGAGTACCTTGGCGGTGTAAACGAACGCCGGACGGGCCAGGCGCAATAACTAGTGTAGGATGCAACTGCGTTAAATTAACAGATGTTTTATATTTTATCAAATGTCCTCGTGAGAGCAATGGTCCAGCTGCAACTTACGAGTCGAAGGTTCGAAGTCCGGCAGCACTTTATAATGTGTATAATTTCATCACTATTTGACGGTTATTACAGGTAGTCAGTGGCCCGGAGTCTGACAACCAGTTTTACCAAGAGATACCGTATTAACTAGTGCCAACTAGAGGTCAGAAAGGCAGTCATCATCATCATCCTATTAATGTTCCCACTGCTGGGACACAGGCCTCCCCTCTATGAGAGGGAATGGGCTATAATCCACCACGCGGGCCTAGTGCGGATTGGTAGATGTCACATCTTTTCAAATTTTTGGTTCTAGGACATGCCGGTTTCCTCACAATGTTTTCCTTCACCGTTTTGAGAGCAGTCTCTCCATGTAAAATACTGGTATTCAGCTGCATCCATTCAGACTGGAAGCCGATCAGCATCTGCCACCATTGCTCTCAAAAAGTACTTAATAGTATTTGGTTGGCTAAAGTTAACATCATGCGGCATGTTAGGACATGCTTGTTGCGTGCTTTCCTCCGCCAACCAAAGACTATGAAGGCATGTAAAGGTCAAACCGCAGTGCGCGTCGTGGATTATGGCCCACGCCTCGCAGAGGAAAAGTCTGCGGTCCTGCTATGGAAATATTTAGATAAAAACTCTATACGCTTCAGTAGAAAAAAAATACCCAAATTGGAGACGGAAGAGTCCACAATAGGGTAGCTGACAAAAAAAAACTAATTAGTCCGTCCGATAGATTTCCAAAAAATAAATATTTGACACAATATTTTTTCTTTTTTCACGTAAACAATAAATGAAGACATTTAAGTTCAGTTTTTACTCAAATATGACGTTACAAGCGGGGTGATCTTTGACACGTTTTATCTATTAATTTGATAAAACAAAAAACACGTATCCAATATTTTTCGATAATCCAACTTACGGATAAACAGAATCATATTTTTTTAGTCAGTCATCATCCCTATTATGGGAACTTAGCCTGCTTTTGTTGAATATCGCTCCGAGATTCACCGTTATTCCCTGACAGATCTCATTCTACCACTGGTCAAGGATAAAATTAATTTAAAATAATAATTATGCTTTAATATTAGGTACAGATTCAGAATCAAGTTAGCTAAGCAACAAAGTTTGGCAAGACGTCCGAATCCAAGTATGACTTGAATAAGTAATGAGGTAAATTCTTAGCAAACTTCAAATAAGTTATAATATATTTCTACTGGCCATTATTATTAAATTTGTCAAGATTATATCATAATATCACGCCTGTAATTCCCTAATGGTTGGGTAGAGGTGTAGTGTTCCTATCTATAGTAGGTACGCCTACATTTCGCCAGTTATTGGTTATGTAAGTAATGCTGAGGAACGCTGACCCTGAAAGAACTGGGATAAGGGCAGGAGAATAATAGGACGTAGGATACTTGTCATCCGTGTAGTACAACTGTCCTGTGGGATAATTTTCTCTTAAGGGTAAAGCCCCGGGCAAACAGTGTCTAAAAATATAACTGTACAATCAACCCTGTTCTCAGTAACAAAATATTATTGCTTGCTTGTTTAAGGCCAGTCAGTTATTATTGGCAGTGTAAGGGGCGCTACACACTTGTTCAATTGTAAATCCGGCCGGCCTTACTAATTTATAATTGGCCTAATCGACATTGTATTTGAAAAGGCCGCTTGGCTTTGCCATGCTGGAAAATTCAACTAGATCATGATTCAGTGAAAGTACATGCCGAACGGAGTTTACCGATCAACAGAAGTCGAATAAGTTTAGTAATTGTTCGTCTTTGTTGTTAAACATAACATCGCACTTGTAAACCCTGAAGGGTTAGCCAAAGGTGTACCTAATAGTACGCCCAATTTTCCCCAGTTAACCGATGATCTGTCCACGAAGTAGACACAATAGTTAAACAATGGCGTCTCGACTAAATCGGTCATTTGACAGATCATGATTTATGTTTAAGTCCCATTTAAAGGAGGGTTTAACAAATACTACCAAATCGCACCCGAACCCCCAACATGTTGTTCACCCTGCAAAGCTACCAATAAGTCGACAGTCACATATCATTACTGCCCGTGACTGCAGAACCATTTTTTGCCACGACTGTTCAAACGTACAATAATCGCTTCTTATTATTTGCGATGCCTTTATGACACATTAACACGATCCACACTGATACAATGCGGGTAGAAAACTTAGTAATTACCACACATTTTTGCTTCACTCGACCAGAATAAAGTATTATAGCAGAGATAGTTCTTATATACAAATAGTTTTTGTTTGTTTGTTTGTGTGGAAGTTCATCGATGCGAGTTTACAGACAGTCATGAGCAAATTTGTTACCGTTCATCTGTATAATAATCAGGTATTCTATTATATATCAGGTATACTATTTATGTATGTATATCAATTTAATTTAACAAAATGGTATTTTTATTTTTTTGTACTAACTTACGCCCACGGTTTCGCCATGTTATTCTGATGTATAAACTATATTACAGTAAAATTTCATCAAAAATGTTATTCCATGAGCAAAACGCTTGTGAATTAAGTATTTATAGTGAACGACTGGTACCTGCTGTGACTAGTTGAATTTATTTGTGTTTAACCGACTTCTAAACAAGTAGGAGGTTATGTATTCCACCAGCAATTTTTGCTTTACTATTTGCAACTTTTAAGACTTTCACGGTTTTCCCGCGATCATGATGCTTGCAACATCTTCGAAACATCGGTAGCTCATAGAAAAAAAAAGAAAATCACGGATATTATCCCGTGAGTAGGTACTTTAAGTGTATTTGCAACTTGGCATGGAAATATTGATAGGGTAAACATTTTTAATTTTAATAGTGGCGTATATGCATATTTTTTCTTAGTAACTTATTATTCATTAAGTTTGTATCTAACTGTGGAAAATAAAATACCATTTCAGTTTGAGGAGTATATAGTTCCAAGAAACTTGTGAATTTCTTGATTTGTAGCTTTTGTATATCACTATAATATCGCCGATGAGACTATGAAGAGAAAATAAGCTTTAAGGTTAACCTTATATTGCTGTTGGTTTTGGTCGACCAAGCTATGTGTGTTTACTTTTTACAATGTAATTTGCATGTTAAAATGTAAACCAAATAGCTTGGTCGCCCGTACATTTGATCGATTGTTGTATTTTCTTGACTTTTCTACTAATCGTCAAAAAACGCGAACTTTCACACTAAATTCCTCACAATATTTAACACGCTAACCGTGTGGGAAGAATTAAAAAAAAAACTACCTTTATTTCGCATCTTCGTTACAAAAGAACAAGAACTTAGTTTTTTAGACATTTTTTTGTACCCTATCACTATGTTTTCCTATTAACCCAAAGGTTGACTGGTAGAGAATGCCTTGTGGCATTAAGTCCGCCTATGTACATGTACATGAACTTAGCGGGTTTGGCTGCGTGTTATCTGTCAGTGAATCAATGACATAATATCACGTTTCTGGGTTCGATTCCCAGGTCGGCCAATGTATTATTGGGTTGTTCCACCAGGAATTTCTCAATAGTAGACACGGAGTCTGGATTTGTGCCCGCTTGATGACAAAAGGCTCGCTCCCTATTACGTGGGGCTTAGACATAACTGGCGAAATGTGGGTGTACTATTAGGTACCTACACCTCTGCCTAACGCTTCGGGATTACAGGCGTGATCTTATGTTAGGTCTAAGTACATAAGTACCTGCCAGGTATAGATTTCACTCGACAGACCAGCTCATGTCAGGAATTCAAACCAGTGCCATAATTGAAGGAAACCGAATGCAAATCGTTTATTATTAATAATATTATAATCACCCAGCGGTTATTACATAGTTGTACTAGTATACCAAATGTTGCCCAGTCGGTTAGTGTACGCAGTTACCGGTTGTTTTGCATATTATCTTGTCGTTTCTCTGCAAAACCCCTTTTCCGTAAGGGCGTTTGAGTCTATGTTTAGAAAGTAATGTCGTACCGATCATAGATAACATAGACTGAATTGAATGTTTTTGTCAAGTTTCTTTCAATGTGAAGTTAAGTGCAAGGTAGTGTCGGGGTGCATGTCCCAGAGGACGGTGAAAGCGATTCATTTATTCGTTGAATTTAATATACTTGAAATTAGACGATAGGCACTGAATCAAATCAGCTGTTGAATACAAAACGTCAACCTGTCAGCTAGAAAAATAAAATTATAAATTGCAGTCCAATACTCATCCATAATCAAATACAATTCGAAGAAATTCAACTCCACTGTAATATTTGACTTGATCTCATCAGATCAATGTACCCGTGCACCTCTCGGTTCATACACAAGTACCATTCAATCATTTAATAAAGATACAAACATTCGTGACGTCATTCAATTGGCAAAAAGCCAAATTAGGCAATTTACATCGTACTTATAGACAAGATACATATACTCACGCCTTGTCCCTAGGGGTAGACAGGGACTGTGCAACGCCACCTGCTCGATCCTGCCTCGTCTATCGTTCGTACATCTGGTCTACACGCGCGCCATGACGCCAGTTGCGAGAACTACGCACCTGAGCTTTCTGAAGAGCCTCGCCATTTCACCACTAATCGTCGTATGATATACCAACAATAATGTATAAACATTTGAACAGTACATACGGAAGCATTATATCTGGAAGTAGGTTAAAAGAAACTAATGTTTTAATAGGAAAAGCCAACAATATACAATAGAATCAGTGGAAAATATTTGTTATTGCGATGACGTGGACCTTGGGCTTGGTGCGGGGTCCCAGCGGCAGCGGCCCGCTTAGCTGAGCGAACAAAGTTTTTTAATCTCACAGTGTTTTGACTGTGTGAATGTACAGCCCTAACCTTTACCAGTTGGTCACAATTCCGACGAAAAATAAAACGGAATTGTTTTCTATGTTTAAAGTAGATTACTAGTAAAACCACAGCCAATGGTATTAAAATATTGTGATTCAAATTCGGTAACAAATAGTTGGTAAACTCAGAGCCGGTTGTAAGGACTTATATCAACGTCGCTGTCTGTTGAGTGCAGCGTTGTAAATCGTTTCCTTGCCCGCTGACTCTGGGACCACACATAAAAATGATTCACGTTCGGGAGCTGTGCGTACGCTCATAATGTGCGTTAATTTTATCTAAAAATAACACCCATTCTTTGTTTGTTAGATTTTTACGAAATCTGCCTGCCTTTATTAAATGTGTAATTCGTTTCTCCTGTTATTCCGTTTTCTATTTTATCGTTTTATATTCATGTAAACTATAACGTTATGTTACGAGTAAATCGGAGGTTTTATTGCCGATACGATTTTTAATGTATACTTAAAAATGTAATATAAAACATGGTAATCTATACTAAATATATGAAAAGATGAAATATGCCCTGTATTTTACGAAAATAATTTGGTTACGTATCTTACTTTTTATTTACGTATATTTCATGAGTCGAGCAAAATAATTAGCAAATTACAGGTGAGTACTACTTACTTACTGTGGTTTTTATGAGTAGTTTTTATATACATTAAAACATCGTACTTAATTGAATTTAATATAACGAGGTATAAAAGAACGTTACTGTAGCTAACCATTATATATTACATTGCTTCAGTAGTATTAATAGCAAATAAGTCCTGCCTTATACATATAACACCTTATTTCTATCTAAATGAATGTAGATCGAAGTAATATTAAGCAGTTACACATCACAGCTTATCAAATCGAATCATAAAATATAACACACGTGCAATAAAATCAATAAAAAATCGATTAGTCAAAATAATTCGATACCGCTTCTTGATTGGTCGATTTGAAATCTTATCATACAATTTGCAACGTCGCGATTTGTACCGCCATTTATATAAACAATAATGCATTATATTTAATCAATTTTATTGTAAACAGACGTGTTATAGCAATTGTAGCGTTAAAATATCACTAATACAGTTATTTATGGACGTAATGGATGTTATTTGGTGAAGTTATGTACATCGTATCGAATCAAAGTATCGATGCACATTCTGCAGGCAAAGTTATATCAAGTATCGATAAACGTTCTAGAAACAGGGACGTTCTTAGGTCGATGTTCACCAAGGAAAAAAAACCAATGAATGGCACATCTAAAGTGAATTCAAAAGCTGTAAGTCTCTTAAACTCGGAAGTATTGAGACCAACTCTGGCTCTAGATCGCTGATTAGGTTTTGTGAACGCTTTTTGGATTGGTGTAATCTGTTATTAGTATCGAGAATTTTACAAGTTCAACCATTAAATACTACTTCCATAACTTCAGCCTGCATGCAGAACTTCAACTAGGTTGGTTCATACATTCAGTTGATCGACCTAGCATTAAGGACAATGCCTGCGATGACAGAAATAAACGTGAACCCTCGGTCGTAGCCATAATAAAAAGCAATTTTCTTCTAATAAAGGGAGCTAATGAAGCAAGAAAATTGCTCCTTTTGTGTTTATTTACGTATAGTTTTCAACAACTGCTGTTTCAACTGCTATTTTTCTGTTTACAGGTACGTATTTTTGTAAATTTCACTTACAAAATGTTGTTTTCGGACCTGAATCGGACACCAAAGACAAGGTATGTTTTTTCCTTACTGTACAGACGATCGCAAAAGTATTAGCGTCAAGTTTTTTTTAACAATGTATTGATAAGTTCAAAGCGATCAATGGTAACTAATAATGCGAGGATCCTACTTCTATCCATTAAAAAGTGTACTTCTTGTAAGATCCACGTCAGAATTTTATAAAGTTTTCTCAAAATCCGGTGTCCGCAGCCGTCCGATGTCCGCGGTCAGTACGCTGTCCGCGACCAGTTCACAGTCCGGTCCACTCGGTTGTTGCACCTCAAATGTTCACCTAACCAGGTTTGGCCTCGGCTAACCTGGTTCCGGAGGTTCCGCCTGCTGACTGTAAAACAACACTCTCACGTGTTCGCGCAACGCGGAGGACGACCAAACGA
Organism: Xestia rhomboidea; assembly: GCA_963853795.1. Classification (NCBI taxonomy): domain Eukaryota; kingdom Metazoa; phylum Arthropoda; class Insecta; order Lepidoptera; family Noctuidae; genus Xestia; species Xestia rhomboidea. The sequence continues at coordinate 3,746,260 of OY970756.1, forward strand.
GGCCACACCTAGCGTCAACAGGTGGCCACCTATTTCAGAAATAACTAAACGAACTATTATAGAGAGGTATAAACGATATCCGAACATAGTTTGTCGATCGATCCTCGACTGTAAAGTCCGGTTTTCCGCACGCCACTGGAAAAAAGATTAGTGACGAGCACATCAAAATAAAAACGAATAAAAGTCCTCTCTGAAAGATTGACCTAACATAACAGTCCGAATAAAATTTACCAACAATACCATCAAATCAGATAAACGATAAGCTTTAAAGAAATATGATCCTGCAAAAAATTGCAGAAAACACTTAAGCATTCGTCTGTACATATTTGCTTAATTATTCTATTATACTTTGTACCGTATTACAGAATTTATTAAGTTGTACAAAAACCTTTTAATCCCAATTTTATTATGCATATATATGTATATGTATACAGCGCGCCGCTTGTAATAAACTCTTATCTATAGTTTGATCAAAATTACATACAAAGTGGTACCGCACTATGTACCGTGAAATGGAGATGACATTTTTATAGTAACAGTGTTCATTGGCGATGAATCTGTGGGAATTTTAGATAGTGTTTTTGTACCCACTGCATTCTTAGGAAAATATACAATATCATGCATAGCTCCGATTTTCCTAAATATATTTTCTACCTGTTCAATATCGTTAAGGCGACTACAGGAGCTAAATTAACCACTCTATTTGTGGTGGTTCAAACTTCGTTTGAAATACTGTTAGAATAAAGTTCTAATCAGCTTGCACTACAAAGTGGTTGTTACGTCAGTCACTGCGAAAAGAAAATAAATAGTAAAATAAAAGAGCGCGTAATAGTGCGAAATCAGTGTTTTTATGCGATTTACAAAAAATCGGTTGATTGGACTAAAAAATTAAAACACTATCATGCTAATATATTGCTTGTAGAATTTTTTGCCAAAAAATCAGAATGATCGTATGTATTTTAGTATGGTTTTTACTCGTTAAAAGAAATTTTAGAGATAAGTTCGTGATTTTTTATCGAGTAAAATTAGTTGTATTATGTTTTCAAAACACTATCATACTAGCATATATCCTGAAGAATATCATATATTTTTCTGGTTTTGTTTATTGCAGTGAATCATATGCTTTTTTTCATTATAAAACTCGCGTTTAGCTCCTATAGTCCCCTTAAGGGTTTTTATAACAGTTTAGGTTGAAACTGTAATTTTATGACGTGAAACAAACACTCGAGTGATCAATCAATCAATTAAGTTGTTTTAATGGAATACTCTTACTGCAGGAATAGAATCGCAATCTATCATCATGTGTCTAGCCTGTTCCCATCAATGTCATTCCATTGCAAAAAGATCCATGTATCACTTTACTGGGAATGGTTGTCAAAAGTGGTGGCAGTGGTGACGGTGGTGGTGGTGGTGGTGCTATTTAAGGTGGATGCTCCAGGGTAGCCCGCGAAATTCAAATTTTCTCACTTTTTTTGCAATTTGTAGACCAGTGCTAGGTTGTAAGTTTATTAAAATATTGTTCGCGGCTCTAAGACGTAGTTAGTTCCCTCCAAGTTCATAAAAGTCGAGGAACGACTTTTTCAAGGTCAAAATCATTCCTCGACCTTTATGAACTCGGAGGGTTGTATTGATGATTTTGATGATTATAATTCTGTAACTACATACGTCTTACAGTCGCGAACAATATTTTAATCAACTTACAACCTAGCACTGGGGTCTACAAATTGCAAAAAACGTAAGAAATTTTGAATTTCGCGGGCTAGCCTGACGCTTTCACCTTAATACAGAATCAACTATACAGTGTGAGGGACGGTGGGAGGGACGTCGGAGCACAAACGTTACTGTACATCATTCTGAACACACATAGGTAATTTTGTGTGTGGTCTGTGCGTCAATGTCACATTCCACCCTGTATTATAGTTGACCCTGTATTTATATTTAATAAGCTATACCAATATAATTGACAACCATTGATATGTACACGTCTAGGCCTTAATTAATTCCTCGCAGTAGATATTTCTTCTCTGTTGGTGCTTGAGCTATATAAAACAGTGAAGCGATTAACTTGTCAGCGAGGTTGCTATCACTACTTTGCAGCCTGGCTTGACCCTTCAGTACATGTCACAATATTGTTACTAAGTACGTTATTTAATACTTAACTCTATTGAGAATATTATGATTAAGCTTCTTTTACTTTGTGAGCTGATAAAGCTTAGAGCGATGATACTCTAGAAACTTCCTAAATTATAGTGTCCTTCTAGATACAAAGAGTTATTAATCTGCCTCTTATGTTCCCACTGCTGGGACACAGGTCTACTCTGAGGACGAGGCGAGGACTCAAAATCCACCACCAGGCTCAATTCGGGTTGATGGATGATTGATGCCACATTTATTCCAATTTTTTATCGTTTGATGATGTTATCAACCACAAGTTTAGGAGCTGTGGTGGTGGTGAGTGGTGATTACCTACATAAAGTAGAGTTTCTGAATGGGTTCGAACCTACTGTCTGCGACAAGTCGGGGTCGCGTTGTTACCACTGCACCGCGGCGGCTCAAACTGCTCTATGACCAAAATTTAGTATCGGATGAATCCGTAAATCTCTCATTGACTACTGAAATCAGGTTCATCTGAAATCAGGGTTAATACCTGACCAATGAAATCAAGTTCCTGTGTCTGCTAGCCCTCTTTGATACCACCGGGTTTAAATTCGGTTGCCCCTTATGGTAAAGATATAAAGTTGATTTTCCTTTCCGTTTCTTTTTAACCGACTTCCAAAGCGAGGTGGTTATCAATTCGTCAGTTTTTTTTTGTATGTTCAGCGGTTTTATTTGACTTTGCTGATTTCTAAACAGTTTAATTAGTAACCGTTGGACATGATTTTGAATGTATAAATTTAGTCCTGGTGATATAAGTGATCAAATTACAATAGGGCAGGTCATGAACCATCCTTGAAAAACGAACATCCTACGAATGTACTTATAGATTTTTTTTAGGATGGTTATAATTGACATTTTACTTTATAATTCGCATTTTCTCTAAAGAAAATACATTATACTCAACAGTCCTATCGGACAACTTCAATGTAAAAAAAGAACAAACATAATTTATAGGCTAATAAACACATTACCCTCCTCAGTCGGGTAAAAAGTAATAAAAGCGGTATGGGTTATAAAGGGACAGTTACACAGATTCACTACGAATCATTCAGCACGTGCCTTGTTCTAGCATGAAGTTAATTTGACAGCTGTCAAATTTGTTAGTTGTCTAAATTCAACGAGAAAGTCTTTGAACCACTGGCAGTACTTACGCTGTGGTCACTGTGGGTTAGGTATTCCTTCTAGAAAGAACAGAACAATCCAAAAGTACTTACATTTTTACCACCGAGTATATTTTTATTAACATTATTTAATATAATTAGTGCAACAATTGTTTCTATAATAAAATTTACATTCATCTAGATGCGACTGCGATAACTCTATTGTTTTGTCAGCACTTAAACGCTAGTATGTAACGCTAAACATATTTTTAACTGCCGTCTATACATTATTCGTTTTTTATGCTCGCCGTTTATTACCACGTACATTAATTATAACAGTTAAAAGAGCGTAGTATAATAAAAATGTACATCGCTCCCGTTTTTTTAAATGTCGATGGAGGTTAGACTGTTGGTATGTCTGTCAGATTGCTAATCGTAAATGCTAAATCCGAATATTTGCTAAAAATAACCTTTATTTTTCACATTGATTAAAGTTTGAAGAAATGTTAGCACGTAAGGGTTGTTAACAACTTATCATTTTAAATAACGGCGTTTTTTTTTGTTTTTCGCTAAGCTAAATTTTCACGAAAATAACTTCTAACAATTATAACATGAGAAGCTCGTGGCTAAATAATATCAGCCGCACGGGTCCACCTTCTGGTTAAGCCGCGCTTTCTTCCGTGCTTCGGAAAATACCTTTGGTCTCGGCTGTCGGACTTACCAAGGGGTATCGTATTACCCAGTGCTAATTGGGTTGTGGAGGTCAGATAGGCAGTCGCTCCATATAAAATACTGGTATTCAGCTGCATCCGTTTCGACTGGAAGCTGACCACAATATAGTTGGGAAAAGGCTAGGCTGATTAAGATGAATTAGAAAGTTGTCAAGATAACAGTAACTAAGTATTAACTTTAATCAGGCCACTGGCCATCCAATGAACTAATATTGTATAAGCATACAAAAATATTGCAATGTCTTCTAAATCTTGTGAAGACAAGCGAATACGGGAGATAAAATTTGTCTTAAAAGCAATTGTTTTATAGTTGTAATTTGATGATAGGGTTGCCAAATATACGTAGGTACGTTTACTATATTAATTTTAAAAGACTGCAATACCTACATTATGTCAGTCCCGTAAAGTTTTTTGTCTTAGTTTATTTTCTAATTTCTTTCTTTATTTATTTTAATACTACTTTGACTTTGGATTATTTATAAATTCCTAACTCAATGTTTTTTAAAATACAGGAAACAAGCTTGTAGAGGCAGCCCTATCGGCACATGTGTGCTGGTATAATAATTATGTTTCTTAAATATGGGTTAAGTACCTTTGGCCAGTGAAAGATTTTAAACAATTATTCAACTTTGAGGAAATAAAAAATCCCAGTTCCTAAAATAGATCCATAATGAATTAAAAATACTGGAATGGATTGGTTACTGTTGCGTATATGAAAAACTGAAAAACCGTAACAGTTCTATGAAATATCTAGTTGCAAAATTCTCCTTTTTTAGCTTTCTCGTTGCCTCTATTTGGAGAACGCAGTTCAAGATTGAAAAATGTCTATATTGTTCGTTACCCTGAGATATGGAAACCATCATGTTTGACTTTCTGTGAATTCATTATTGTATTTTGTTAAAACATCGGTAGTGCGTGACAGCGGTTGGAACTCGACGGTATATCGCTTCTGTTCCACTCGTGTACTCATAGTACACACACAATACAACTACTAGTTTCCGCTCCTACTCATTTTGTCCGTGTGTTTGTTCTCAATTATTGACTTTAATAAGACTTTGACAATTCATGGTAGGTAGAGCACACAAGCCTACTATTTGTACAAGTTTTATATAGATATGTACACATAGCACAGCGTGAGCTTTCGTGATGTGTTGGTAAAGTTTTTTTTTTACTTAGTTATTCATGAATAATATAATGATGTAATATTATGTAATAAAAAAGTTTTTTTTGATTGGCCTACTTGTTTTGAGTTCTATTTTTAATTACACGATAATCATTGTTGAGTCGTTAAATTATGTCAAGACTGTTCAGTTCCTTATTTCCAATTAAACGATTAGCTACTTTAAGCAGGGTATGTTAAGTTGATTTCCGAATTACTTTTTTTTTGACTTTTGATTTGTTATGCAAATTTATGTTTATTCGTGAGTTTGAACGCTTACAATAATAATTAATTACCCAAATGAATAAATAACGTGATGAGTGCCAGAAGGAATGACATTAATCACTGCATATAAGTATTATGCTCCACATTGATATTGTTATTTATTTGCACAATAAATTACTGTATTAGAATAATAACAATTCGCTTGTTGTTTTAGTACTAGAGAAGAGATGCTAAAGTGGCTTCGCCGAACATTCGATGACGTAGCTATATGTATATTTTGGTTTTCCTTATCAGGGTTAAGCTTATCCAGCAGACAGATATTCGAGTTAATAACAACAAATAATCCACTGATCAGTACAATTTTTGTTCACATTTTATATCGACAGAATGTATGGGACACCAATTTTTTATTTTTCCGCTAATTTCAGTAACAACTTTTTGATGGATATGACCACTTATCTTCTTAGGGTAAACAAAAACGAACCTTGTAAATGAAAGACGAACGGGTAATTTTCGTCTAAGCCGAATACGAGCGTACACGTCGCAAGCGTGTGCGCAGCTCTAGTGGACACAAGAGAAGATTTAGTCATTGTGTTCGTCACTGGGCCATTCATCATGCGACATTGTTTTGGCACCAGCTCTAACCTCGATGCTACATTAAAATTATACTAAAAAACAAATGGCGAATTAAAAAAAAACATCTATTTTAACATATCAAGGATTTCGAATTCCATTTAACTTTTTTTGTTGTTTAGAGAAAATTGTAAGGAACATAAAAAGGTGGATGTTTTGTCTACGGATGATTTACTTTGCCTTTTGTTTGCAGTTCGATTTTAACTGTGAAGTTGGAAACAGCGTGAGGTGGGGGCTCAGTGAACGTGGCTCAGCTAGGTGCGGATTCAAAAATGTTACAAGTAATAAATGTTACAAGTTAAATTAAAAGACAATGTATCAAAACCAAGAAAAATGACGAGTCGACCGTAACGGGAATGGACATATAGCGGAAGGATCCCATATAACAAAGTTCCGATGGTGTTGTGAAAGGAATCCTACACCTCTATAGCGTAACTCACCTGTCTAATCTATCACAATCCGAAGGTTTTCCTTAATCTATTATGTAGTTAGTTACATTTGTCATAATTATTTTTGCAAAATTCGGCTGCTCGATAGTGCGAAAACGCAATGAAGATGATTGTATTGTCATCAGGATTAACTACAACTTACACTAAATGATCCTGCTCATTACGTACTATTCTTTCACATTGCCATTCAACTCACCACATTACTCGTCACAAGTTTTAGCAATGTATAAAAAATAATCCGCCTCTCAATCTATATCCCAGTCTACAATCAGACGAGGTTAAAACCGCCACCACAGGCCCGCACCTCAGTAGAAGATACACACTCCAGACTCGCCGGTGGCATGTTTTGTCTCGATACACAAACAAAAATTGAGTCTTCGACGCTCTTAATACAAAAGGTGGTCATAATGTACCGGTTCCATCACCACAACAGATTACCCACTTAGGAACTCCATTTCAAGCTAAGTGGTTATTCATCTGGCGCTAAACCAGTATGGTTAACCAGTAACCACTGGCCATGACCAAGCTGACAAATGAAGAAGAGTTTGGACCAACAATTAGATGTTGTTTCATGCCGTTTGTGTTTTTGACGAAAACGTTCAAGTGACTTGTGTTTGCTTATACACAAAGAGATTTAAGATTCTATAAAGTAGGGTTGCCACACGTCCGGAATTTTCCGGACATTTGCGGAATTTTAGCTCAGTGCCGGAATGCGGAATGTGGGTTGGTCTATTTTAGTTACTTTCATAGTATAATGTCTTATGGCATTTTATTATGGGGACGGGCTGCAGACATTGAATCTATGTTTATTCAGCAAAAAAGAGCCATCAGAGCCATATACAATCTTCGTAGGCGCGATTCTCTGAGGGAACTGTTTAAGGAAATTAACATCATGACGGTACATTGTCAATACATCTACGAAAACATAATGTACGTGAGGAAAAATCTACATCTTTTTGGTAAAAGAGGTGACAGACACAATTACAGTACCAGAAATAGGGACCAATTAGTTCAGCCAGGCTTCAGACTCGCTAAAGTAGACTCTTCTTTCATGAGGTACTGTTAGGGATGCTATAATAAAATTCCACAAAGCATTCTTGAACTGAATGAAACAAAATTTAAAACATGCATTAAACGCACATTAAGTAAGCAAGCATATTACAAATTGGACGATTATATCGCTGATAAAAATGCTTGGCTCAATGCCGGTCCTGCTCCACAAGGACAGGGGCGCATAAATGGATAGCACTAATTGTATTGTTGGAGCTGCTGAAGATTGTACAACTATCTTTGCATTGTATAGATTCAATCTCTTTTGTATTATATAATCGCATAGCCCATATTGTGTGCGTGCTATGTACTAGAATGCTATCAGTCGCTGGAAACCTACGTCTTTTCTTGACTGGAATGTGCCCTGGCGGTTGAGAATATGTCATGCTCACTCAAAAGTCTCGCTGATGGTGGCGCATGTGTCGGATCATTTAGTTCCCTTCAAAATGGTTGAGTTGAATGGTGCTGATCTAAGCGTCATGTCCGTGAACGGGCGCTGTCAGTTGTGACTGGTCATCTCTTAGTTGCCATGGCTTATTTTAATGAATTATTTTAGTTTTTGAATTGTTTTTTATTCTGTTTTGTTTTACTGTGGACACTTTTAACGTGCACATCTTGCTACATTGTTCTCACATAATATACCATCTCAACATGAATGATGTAACCAAGATTTTGTAACAATATTCTGATTTAAAAGAGTGTCCATGGAGTTTCTTGCCCGTTCTTCTCCATAGAGATCTACGCTAGGGAATGGGCAACTACAGTACTTTCACAGTTTTTATGCCTTGTGACTGGGACTGTAGCTACATTTAATTTTCATCTTTGTTTCGACAATTCAAAAGTGCCTGTAACTGGCCTACTTGAAATAAATGCTTTGATTTTGATTTTGATTTTGGGAGGAATTCTAAAACGTCCAGAATTCAGTAACAAAGAGAAAATGACACAATGTTTATACTTTAATTAAAAACTTCGTCAGAGGTAATAGATGACAAAAGATAACCTAACCTAACCTAACAAGATGTTATAGAATTTACAACGGTATATTTAATAAAAAACTTAAATAAATAAACTAACAACAAACTACACGGCATCAAAAAACTCCTCCTCAACGCTGTCAGCTGGTAATGTGTCCAAGAGACTAGGCGGCGTTGCCACGTTGTATGGCAACACTTAGCCTCTGACCAAGGCTAAAGCCAGCCCTACATGTTAATACTAATATCAAGTTTATTTTGAATAAAACAATATTAATAATTTTACTTATTTTCTATTGCACAATTTAAAAAAACAGGTTTTTTCTTAATTGTGCAATTTTATTTTTTATTGGGATTTATGAAAAATCATACATCTGGTAACCCTACTTTAAAGGGGCTATCAGAAGAAAAATCAGAGGTAACATTTTTATTGATTCCATGTCAAAATGAGATAATTGCCAAGTGTTACATCACCTCACACTTGTACCAACAGCTCTCAGAGGGCTCTCACAAGTAGATTACGATTGGTTCGCGTTGTCCCGATCGTAAGTATGTACCTATATTTAAATGTTTTAGTTTATGTAAAACAATGCACGATAACTTATTATATTTACAAACAGTTACGTTTCTCGTTAATTGATTTGCAATTTGCAAAATTGATGTATTTTTTTACTGTTTGTCAATTTTCCTCCCCTTTCATTTAGGTGACCATGTTTTGCTGGTATTCGGCAATGAAATATTGCTTCGTTATTTCGACGAGTTCAACTCATATTTAAACTCCCGACTTTTAGTCCTATTCGTTATTTTGTTGCCTGCACCCCTATGCCAGCAATATCGTTTAATGCATTTTCTCTTTGATCTTGATTAATAAACTTCCAATACGGTAAAATAAAAGGGTTTATTAAGGGCGTCCAGCCCTAACGACCCTACGTACTTAGGTGTGAAAGTACAAGGTACGAATGCCTGTCACATGGGGCCTAGTAGGTTGCAATTATGTGGATGATAAAAGGGGATAAATTGTTATGTCGTCTACCTACCATGTACGGCGTAATGAGATGACATTAACCATTTATTGGTTCGCATTCTCGTTTTTAGTACTAAAAACACCCTGTTCTTATTATTTTAATAAGACAATGCATCAACTGCTACCCAGTTCGTGAATACACAAGAGTCAGCCTCGAAAGCGCTGACTAATAGAGCAGTATCTGCAAGGGTTGGCAGAATACCAACATGCGAATACGGCACATCCATCTTTAACTCTACTATTCGTTCTGGAGCCGTCGGACAATGGAGCCTTGAGCGATTGCGTTATCGGTTATAACCAAAACTTTGGCCCAAGGATAGGCCCCTGACTAATAAATTATCTGGCTTCCAAATATTTGAGTCGGGCGTGTTTATTTTTTTTACGCCGGACGCATCGGACCTGCGCTATAGTATTTAAATGTATGGTCAAACAAAGGGAGAACACAGTGCCCCACGGTGTGAAAGGGCTCCGTGGTATCTACTACTATGCATAGTGCCTAATTGAAACACTGCTTAGTACGCGCGATACTACTTGATACTTGAGCGTTTTTGTTTCATTTAATGGGAATTGGGACACCTATATTGCAGGTAATAAACACACTGCCAATGTATATAATCTACATATTATATGAGTGTACTTATTCTAAAGTTTTAGATTATCTGCTTCTTCTACAGTCACAGTAACTTTATGGTATGCGGATCCAAACTCTTCAAGTTCATGTTTATATAAAACGTTTCTTTTAAATGAAGTCAAGAAGTACGCACAAAAGCAATAAACCTAGGCAGTGTTTACGCAATTCCTAAGATCTCTGTGCCCACAAAAGATATTATAAAACTGCGGTGATCTTGCTTTTAACGCGAAATCACATCAAAGAGTTTTATTTATATTTTATTAACTTTTATTACACAATATAAATCTTTTCCTTTGTTGTTTGGAATAATAAAATCTTTGTTTAGGTATTTTATTAAACGTTATGCATTAAATAAAAAGCGTTTTCGCCCAGATATTTAACTTTTACTACATATTTTATGTAGTTTTATTGTTTTAACACATTATCTAGTCATCTACATTATTTCTTTCAGTTTTCTCTTTTTAATAAAATAGGTTTAATTTAATTTAGTTAAACGCGGACGTAATGTACGAGTAAATTCAATGACGTTCATCAAACAGCTTTTTCACAGCATAATAAATGAGGATTTACACACTAAGGTAATATGTCTGATAACCTGTAGGTACTTTGCAGTAATGAACAGATATACAATGAAAACAATTATCTAATTGAAGTTAATCATGTGATGAGATCTATTGAGTACTTAATTAAAATAGAATGAAAATTGGAAAAATGAATCAAAAAGAAATTAAAAATACCAAGATTATTCGTGCACTGTCCACGGTTAGGGTTCTGGCCGACCAGTCTTAATGTTTACTTATAATATTAAGTTAAATATTTCACATACCCTTGTGAAACTGCTTTATGGATGAAGAATAATCACTTCCAAGTCATACTGGGCAGCAGTGGGCCTCCAGGTTCGTGTTTTTATGACAATTAGACGTGTTTTACTCTCTCTTATTGTTATGTAACATTCGTGTTGTAAGTCAATATTCCACGATGTGTGGCTGAGGAGTGCGAGGTAGTCGCCTTTGTTCGGGTTTACTCGTTAAAAATATAGACTACCACGTTTTGGTGGCAAACAGACTACCTTTGGTGGTGTAAAGAGTAATGCTAACACGACTTCTTGGTTTTTACCACTGGTGGTCGATCGGGCCACACGTGTACTGTACGCCCGGTGTGCCCGACTGTACGATCAAGGGCTCCTTACTGGCAACACGCATTTTAAACTTGTTTGAGTTGCGTATTGTGTGTTCCGTAAAGTAGTCTTAAACGGTCGGAAATATGATTAGGTGGTGTTAACTGCGGATACGGAAACCATCATCGGGTTTGACTGTACAAGTTTAAAGGTGGCTACGCTTCATTAGTGTACATTGTAAGCTAGCAAGCAACAGTAATTAATTACGGGCCAGTAGTACACACTATACACTGCTCGTCGTATTATTGACAACCTGTATTGCCTAAACGGCTGATTCTAATTTGCTTATAGACGATCGTTTGGTTCTGTACCTAATTCTAGTTTGAACTCAACATGATACTTTAACTACTAACTAATGTTGTTTAGCTAGTAGCTGAGGTAGTTAATGGTATATTACATAGGAATCCTTCAATTCACTTATTTCGTTAATACACACTCTGCGAGTAGGTACTTACTTCTGAAACCCATAAAACGGAGCTGTAAAATGATTTGTTATATAAAATTAATTTGCCAGGAAAGTTCGTGAAGGAATAAACCAACAAATATTAACACTTGAAGCGATATTCATGAAAGCGAATCGGGCCACCCGGCGCTCGATCCGCACAGAAAAATAGAAACTCATCAGTTTGTCCGTGTTTATGTACCATATGAATATGTTATTATATTCTTACTACAAAATAATAACGAGCATAAAACATTTCTACTCAATATCTGTAAGTACTTAAATTTAAACTCAGCAAAAAATATCACAAGTATTCACAAGTAAGTAATTCCGCTGTAATGAAACTTTCCTGATATTAACATAAAAGTAACTCCTCATGAAATATGCCTATAACCTTCCTGAAACACTTAACCACTTCTGGGAGCACGTTATGAAATATTAATAACAAAAACGTTGGCGAACCCGCGTGCAGAGTTTGTATCACAATAACACTCAGCAAACTTTTCTCATTTTAATGTTGTTCAAGCAAAAGTTTAAATATAAAAATATAATGATACTGTACGCATTAGTGAGTCATTGAGCGGCGAGTGCGTGCCGCTGTGCCGCTGCGCCGGCCGTGCCGCGCTCACCCTCGCGTCGCGAATATACAACTTAAAACAAATGGAAAATAAACTTTTCAAATAAAATAAAAATAACCCTCTTGCCGGCCGGGAGGGCGGGGGCCCTCTCCAATAAAAAATATAATAACTTTTCTTTTTATTCGACGTAATGGCAACGATTGTTCCTTTCTAATATTGTTTCTGTCTCGTTTTCTCCCAGATTATTATAATGGGGTGCGACGATGCCGGGCCCGCTCGCTGCGATACGGTGCCACTTTTCAATTCAAACAATCGAACTGCTAATGAACTTTTTAATATTTATAGTAACCACTATGTGTCGTCGTGTTACAAAAACGTTTCAATTTACCTTTCGACACATGAATAAAACAACCAACTATGACGTTTATTATTCAACATCCATATTAAAAGACGAGGTAACCGGAAACTAACTAAGGAAATTTTCCAGTAAGTTTTTCTTTGGTTTCTTCTCAATAAAGGTTTGAACAAAGCTAATGTTATTTAATATTCCCGGCTTTGTGGCACGATATCGTACTGTTTACCCGATAGTTGTTTGCTCTTCTTCACCAAGAAATGTAAAATGAGAAGAACTTTCTTGAACTAATTTGAATAGCTGGAAAAGTTTCCTGTTGATTATTTAGACATAGCTTCGCTCTGATCGCTCACCTTAATAAAATTAAACTACAGAACTATAGCATATGACAAAATATGTACGACGATATTGACCTTTTACGCAAAATACGCGCTTTGACGTGGAGTTGCGGACATCAGCCCGCTGCCCGTTATACAATACAATACAATAGCCTAGCCCTATGACAATAGTATGTTTCTATAAGTGATAAAAAAATCGAAATCCCGATTATCCCGTACATCCAAACTTAAAACTTAACGTCTTTAACATCGTAGTATAAAAATAAAGGCTTGTCATCAGCCAGGGGTGCAGGGGTGCAGCTGCATGCGTCGTACAGCCTGCACCAACGCTGGCAGTCGACTCGCCCTGACACTGTGCCCGCCATTCGTTCCTGCTCCGAGGATGATAGCTGTTATTACTGCGCTTTAGTCCTCTGAATATGCTGCTATTATATTGATGATACTGCAAATTTGTACACGGAAAAATTAAGATATTTATATAAGGTAAATAGTAGTGTGGTGTCTTGACTGAGATCTAACAAGGACATAGTTCCAGCAGTAGACCTTTGTAGGCTGGTGATAAAGGACATAGGTAATGATTGTTCTCACTAAGTCTAAGCAATTAGGACTAGAATCTAGTATTCTAGTTGGTAGATGGTAGCTAGTACTAACAAGTGGACAGAGTTCTCAGATAAAGTGTGGATAGTCAGCCAGCAACTGTTAATATAGATAAATTGTTTTACCGACACGGGACCCACATTTATATACTAATATTATGAAGAGGTAAAGTTTGTATGATTGGATGTAGGGGGTGATCTTCGGAGCTACTCATCCAATTTCGAAAATTCTTTCACCAGTGGGAAGTGACATTTTCCCCGAGTATCTTTTACGTTACATTGAAGACGAGTTTTCATGGGAAATTTTCTGAGCATAACGCGAGCGAAGCTGCGGGCAGAAGATAGTCTATTATACGTTTCTTGAGCGAGAAAATACGGCTACTCGCTTCCTCGTCGGCGAGGGGCGCTGGGCAGGTGGTTCAGGGAGACATGTCCCAACGTCCAAAAAGCGACATCCTTCACAAGCCCTCGTAAAATGAGTGAGAAATTAAAAACTTTCACATTTCGGTTACATTTGAATAAACAAGTATCTGTATTTACATATTTTTTTGGGGTTGTAGTGACGGCCTGTCAAACTGACAACCTGTGGTTTTGGGGACATTGTTTATTCTTGAAGTAAGAGGAAGAGTTTCTCTTTCCGTTGCCACACCTTATTCATGAACTGTTATAGAAGTTAATAACGTATTATTTGTATTTTGTAATATGCAAGGAAGTAGTTGACACTTTACTGTTACACCCCTATGTCGAAGCAGTAAGAAGGTTGTCCCATTCTGTAACTGTCAAATTGGCTGTTGACACCATTACCCACAATTCCAAGACATAACTTTTCATTTTTTTTAAATATGTATATAATATATTATGTATATTTTTATACTGTCCCTGTTGGGCAAAGGCCTCCTCCAATTCCTTCCATGTGCTCTTTTCCCCTGCCTCCTCGAACCAAAAAAAAAACTATAAATCCTTTTTTTTTATTTAAAGCCTGGAAACACGATTAATTTATAATTGACTTTAAAATTAGATTTTTAGTAGCTTTTAAATCAATAAATAGATGAGTTATTGAGTAGGCAAATTCATCACAGGTTGCCAATTCCATACACAATCAACGGGAAAACGTTTAGACAGCTCATAAAAGCATGTCGATTGATTGGTGGTTCCAACTACCCTATTGGTACCAAACATGTGGTTGACTGTACTTGACGACAGGTTAGTGACGATTTGATTTGGACGTGCCCTTCGCTGTACTTAACAAAACGAGACGGTTAACCTTTTCACCGCCAACGTACACAGAACGCGATGCCTCGCCAGCGCGAAGCTATAAATGTGTAACGAAATATATAGTAAACAGTAGTGATGAGGGTATCGTCATTTCGATGAATGAGATTTATACGCGTTAAGTTAAGTTTTAATTATAATTTTACGGACAAAAATGATCAAATATTTCTGTATTATTTGTTATATTTCACAGTATCTCAGTATATGTCATTTTTTGACTTCATTTGAAGTCCTTGGCGCTCAGAGCACGTTAAATTTAATTCTGATTAGGGATGTGGTCTATGGTCTTTCTTCTGTTTTTGTCTACTAGGTACCGTGTTTTTTTAACTACTTCAGTAACCATTTCAACTTTGTTAAATTCGCACTCCAGAGCCACAAGATACCTACAAGCGACGCGCGACGCTTAGTTTGTGGCTTACCGAACATTTCACTTATTTAATTAAGTGACCTTGACAGCCGCACGTTAATGACGTCACCGAACGACTTCTATAATAGTCCGTGGCGCCCGGGGCAACGACAACCAATTGTTTTGTAAATATGGGAATACGATTATCGACAAGAATTGCTAACAACTATTTAATTCCGAGTGCCGCGGCACCCATCTGAAGGACGAAATTAGTCTATTTTCCCTTTGTTATTAAGGGGACTACAGGAGCTAAACGCGAGTTTTATAATGCATAAAAGCATATGATTCACTGCAATAAACAAAACTAGAAAAATATATTATATTCTTCAGGATATGTGCTAGTATGATAGTGTTTTGAAAATAAATACAACTAATTTTACTCGATAGAAAAAAAACACGAACTTATCTCTAAAAATTTCTTTTAACGAGTAAAAACCAAACTCAAATACATGCGATCATTCTGATTTTTTGGCAAATGATTCTACAAGCAACATATTAGCATGATAGTGTTTTATTTTTTAGTCCAATCAATAGATTTTTAGTAATCGCAAAAAACCACTCATTTCGCACTATTCGGCCCGCAGTGACTGACGTAACAACCACTTTGTAGTGCAAGCTGATTAGAACTTTATTCTAACAGTGTTTCAAACGAAGTTTGAACCACCACAATTAGAGTTGCTAATGTAGCTCCTGCAGTCGCCTTAAGTAGTTATCTATATAAGTTCATATTTTGCTGACCTGAAATTGTTTTCGATAAAAATATTTATAAATATTTCAGCGGGTGAAATGAAACAGTGACAACTTTCGCGTCACATCACTGGGCGACTACATATAATGTCCTTGGCGTTCTGGGGACATTAAAAATGTTCGGAGTTTTAGTTTTTGCCAATTTGACGACAAATAAGGGCTTCTTTTGAGTCGAAAAAGAAAAAGAAAAACAGGGTATTAGACAGTGCTATATTAAATAATAAAATAAAAAAACCTGTTCAATACAGTAAATTTATTATCCGACTTCAAAAAAGGAGGAGGTTCTATGTTCGTTTTTTATGTATTTTTTTTAAATGTATGTTCACCGTATTCTCCCCTATTTGTAGACCGATTCTCAAAATTCTTACTCTCAAAAAAATAATTTTCTTGAATTTCCTGAAATTCTCCTGATTTGGTCCCATTTAAATTTGGTGAAGATCTGATGATATACAATGGATAGAACTCTGAAAAATAGTCGTCAAAAATTTGTCGTGATTGCTGCAATCGCTTAGATGTTTATTGTTTATACAACATCATGACGTAACGCCTGTATGCCCTGAAGAGATACGCAGATGTGTACAATACACCTAGATTTCGACAGTTAGGTATGTTAAGTTTCTTTATTGGAGATAAGCCTATTACCATGACATGTATAAATTTTTCATTGTTCAATGTAAAATAAATGCATAGCAAATATTTGTATGGGATTTTATACCTAAAAATTAAACCGACTTCAAAAACACAAAAAAAAGTAAAATAACTTTAGCTTCAGAAGTCGGTGACAAAAATACTGAATCAAACTAACACCGACTTCTGAAGCGAAAGTTATTTTTTTACCTTTTAGTGTTTTTTTATAACATAGTTAAAATGAAGGGCTTCTAATGAAGTCGTGGCGCTGGTAGCACGAAAATCTGGAACTTCTATTAAAGTCCGTGTCGGTGAAAAGGTTAAGGAGTGTTAGTTGTATAGTTAATGGCTGGCCGGAGTTTTGCTAAAAACGGATTCACGGTTTTTTTCTACAAACTTTTTGCACCCGAACCACCTCGGCTTGTTCTTTGAGTCTTTGTTTTTAGTAGAGATTTAAAACATTTTTATTTAACTTCTTGAAAGTGTCCTATGTACAGTCGTGGTCTTTTCCGCCTGATCAGTTAAAAATTTTTTCGCTTAAATCATGTGGAGGCGCCGAGCCACTCCACCTTAAACTTTAGGCCTATTAGGAAAGCGTCAACTTTGGCGCGCAAAATAACAATAACTCTCGTTTGGCATGTGTCGCCGATCGGTATTTTATTCATTAATTATTTATTATAATGTCAACGGGGCGGGGATAGAGAGCGTTTCTATGTTTTAAGTGCAAGTAAAAATTAGCTTAGTGGTGATCAGGCGGGAGTGTCCTCGATAGTACTTTTCTAAGAGATCAGCTGTCTTCCAAATATTTTTCAGAATCGGTGTGTTAGTTTCGCAGTATAAATGTAACATACGAACTCACTTCCGGGTAGCTATGGAAAAGAAGTTCTTTGTGATGAGAATAAATCTATGAGTATAAATATTAACCATGTAAAGATATTTACACTCGGCTCTCACAGATCACGATACGTATTATTATAATCCATATTATTAATAATAATCGTCTCCATGCGTTCCGAAAGCAACTTTTATTACGTCGAAGTGTCTGCAGTATGGGTATATGTATAATAATTACAATAATATCTATTGTTCACTGTACATTGTAAAGCGAACGCTGTTATGAATTCTATACGTATACAAATAATAATATTGTATTTTGTTTTAATGTTTTCCGATCGTGCGATCATTATGTCTAATAATTATAAGTTTTGTTACATCCTTATTATCTACAATCTAAAGAACTATCATCTTTATTTTAACACATTATAAGGTTCGTTTTCGTTTACACGGCTTTCAGAAATTTACCTTTCGAGATTTTTATAATAGATTATTAAATCAACATTATGTTCTTTCGTATTTTATGTTTCGTGTTTCTACGAATGAAATGATAGCAGATGTGTTTTATACAAAAAGGAGAGTTCAGTTGAGCAAGTAAGTCATAATTATATACAGGGTGAAGGGACATCGCCGCACAAACGGTTAGCACGAATACAGCATACAGGGTGTAAGCAGAACCTCCACGAAGCCGTTTAACCAAGCATTCTATACATCAAACTAAGACTACTCTACTCTACGACTTTTTTTTGGGGTGAAAAATCAAGTTTTACGGTAAAACTCAATGTAACGCACTCAAAGCATTGTGCTTATGGACGCATTTAATGGTATATATCTAAAGTGCTCCTGACCGATTTCGGTTACGGCTAGCCTTTGAAACTATTTCCGTGCGTGTGCCCTTATATGGCTGGCCAGACCGAATTTGCTCTTAAATATCCGGGCACAACTTAAGCAGTAGAGTTGACCGGTAGAGTTATAAGTATAGGTGTAGGAGGGCTTATGACTCTCTTTCCGTATTTGGCGCTTTTCTTTCAATGTCTCAAGTCGCTGGTTTTCAAAGATTTTACATTTTTGTAGATAGTAGAGCGCCAAGACGACCCATGTAAAGCAAGCCTCTCCCAAAGTTAATATGACCTTAAAAACTAGTATTTGAAAAAAAACGTTGGAACTTTGACCTCCAATAACTGCAATTGGTCCAGGACAAAAAAAAATCGCAATGACGGAGATAACAAGTGCCTTTCGGCTTCGTTAAGGGTCTAATTACACCCTCTATAGCAAAATCAAAATCAGCCTATAATATTCCCACTGCTGGGACACAGGCCTCCTCTCTATGAGAGGGAATGGGCTGTACTCCACCTCGCGGTGGAATGAATGTGGGCAGATTGAAGTCACATGTCTTCGAAGTTTTGGTTCTAGGACATGTTTTTTCACTGCGTTTTACTTCACCGTTTTGAAAGCAGTGGTGATGAAATAAATTACACCAAGTAATGCGCCTGCCTGAGTTCAAACCCACGACCTGCACGTAAGTTGGGGCCGCCGCCACTGGGCCATCGCTGCTCACGTATACAGTAATTTATAATTATTTAAGTTAATTATTATAAATTAATTACGTTACACTGCAAAATTTCCATTTTAATTTGTATGTTGGGGTATAATTATTTTTACAAGATTACCTATTCTAGTCTTATTATTACAAAATCATAAAATAAGTAGGTAATTGAAAGTTACATTAATCATAATATATAAGTAAGTAGACGTAGGTACCTACTCAAGGAGTGGCTAGAATTAAATATATATATGTATAAAAATCACTATGTACGTAGTTTCGTACATGCTAATCTCTGAAAACCCCCAATTTCAGTCCACATACACGCGATTCCAATTAAAATTTTCACCTTGAAAGATAGGATTCCTGTGAAGCCGAGCGAAGCAGGGCGGCTCGCTAGTTAGATATAAAACTAGCTAATAAAAGATGCTTGACCTTCCGTCTGCAAACAAACCTATTGAAATATGTATAATAATTATATTTTAGTGTCCGTAAAGGCAATAACGAGCCCACACTGCTATGCAAGGCGACTGCGTCTCGTATGCCGCACCTCCTCACATCCTGTTGTCATACTTGTAAAAGCTGTTTTCCATTGCGGTTTCACTAAATGCTTTTCCTACTTTACCCTCAGAAAATAAAAATCAATGACTTATCTTGACACTAGGTCAGTTGTGTTGGTGATTTTGTAGTATACTACATTTTGACCGCGTTCTTGGTCGCTTTATCACACGGGAAGGTTTTGATGTTGAACATCTATTGGCGCGGGCAAACCAAAAAACAAATGAAAATCGCGTGTTTGAAGCAGCATACGATCTATATATTCGACACGGTTTACAAGTCAGCTGGTCTCGGGGCACAGAGCGTTGGGTTATAATCTCGTGGTTTCGATTCCAACGTTAGGATTTTCTTTTTGTGAATCGAGTCATTTTGTTTTTATTTTATTTTTTTATGTTTGTTTTTTATATTGACTTTTGATGTTTCACGTCTACCAGGCGTCCCGCGACGGCTCACTTTTTTAACGTGCTTATGACATTTTGAGGAAACTGCGGATTAGTAGGTCTGAAGATTACTTGCTAAATAACTTAACCTCTAATATTTGTGTTTTTCTTCATCAAAGTTAGGTTAGGCGAATCCGACACAACAAAGAAGTGAGGAAGGTAAAATTTCTTATTATTGCCCAGAAACCTTGGTGTACAAAGGATTGAACATTTGGAAAGAATCCATATCCTACGTCTAATAATTTCCATAAATATTAAATTTGATTAGTTTTTTGATTTGTTTACTCACCATTTACTATTGTCATCATCTTCTTTTTTTCTCTCATGTTCTCCGCGTACCAGGAGCCTAGTGAACTGTACAGCTATTTTCATATGAAAACAAACTTTAACAAAACACCCAGGTAACATAAAACCGTGGTTGCAAAGTTACAAGAGCTTTTCGAACTATGGCAGATAATTATAATAGTGCTAGAAGTTTTGCTTGAAGAGTTGTTATAAAACAAAGGGGTAAGGTAAGTCGCCAACATTACTTTTCCCCATAGGGGTAAGCAGAAACCACAGAATACCACCTGCTATACGATTCTCACATACTTCTTCTGCTATGTCCACGATGTCAGAAGCCTGAAGCTCACTGAGTTTCTCTAAAATAAGGTCGGAAACCTTTCAATAACTGACAAAATACCTGTTGAATACAAAAAAGTAGAACATGTATAAAACTACTGAAAACAAGGAGAGAATGTAATATGTAATAATGATTTGTTCGACCCGTCTGAAAATATTTAAAACATCTTGTGTCCGTCTTCAAGACAGAAAATTAGCTCCTGGTCCAAATAAAATCTCATTCGAAGAAACCTTGAAAATATAGGTGTAAGCTATTATTGATCGAAGGGTGTAAGTCACTGTTCATTGTTTGGAAAGATAATAATATGCTGTCCAATTCAACCAAATACTGTCAGGAGCTGGATGCTCAACGGAGTGACCACAGCCATCGACAAGGAATCGGCTTGGCCTGGTCTGGCAATCAATGCAATAAAAGCGAATAAAACGACCCGTTGACGAGTCGCAACGGCGTCCGCTACCTACTAAAACAAAACGAAATGAGGCGAATTACGTCTTTAATGTAAGGACTTAAGCTCTTTTTACACTTTCAAGCCGGATTAGCGTTGATAGTGAGGTCACTCCATTAAAGTATAATTACGTAAAAGTTATTTCCTGCTTTCAAAGCCTAACAAAACCAAAGAAAAGTCTAAAGCTGTTTTGTTTAAAATAATAAAGAGAGGACAATATTTAGTTGGAGAATTTGAATAGACAACTTTGAAGACCGACCTTTTTTATTTGATCGCCACAGACCTTCCCCCTTTGTTTTTATAGTAAACGACTGACTACACACTATTTACTTTACGTCCTTTCTAAACTAAATCGTGGTGGAGTGAAGCCACTACGGCTGGGCGACAACTGGTGCATTCAAAATATTTATTTGGCATCCATATTTCAACGTTACGTTGCTCTGACTTTAAACGGAGAATTCTGACGGGAATTCTTTGATATTTTGATGGTTTTATATATCTTCATTGGTTACCAGGTAATATTAAAAACATTAGCGGGTACACGGGAGGAAAAAAAATAACAAACGACAGCAGGAATTCCTCAGTAGCCGCCACGATGTATTTATGCCCAGGTTGATAGCAACAGGCTAGCTCGTCTAGCACCCTATTACATTGGACTTAAAGTTATTACATAACTTTCGAAATGTAGGTGTACTATGAGAGGTACACTTGCCTATGACTGCTTTACCCTTACGGGATTTTCAGGCGTGATGTTTTGTTATGACGACAGCAATGACCCACCTTTTAAGTAATAAGTATAAATAAATAATAAATAATAAATATCGCTGGACATTAACACACAGCGCTATCTAGTGCCACACTAAGCAACGAGGCTTGTGTCGTGGACACTAGATAGTTGATATACTACATAAATACTTTTTGTTTGTAAATACATACTTATTATACATGTAAACATCCATGACTCGGAAACAAATGTCCATGCTCATCACACAAACATTTGCCCCAACCAGGATTCGAACCCGGGACCCTAAGAACGTAAGGCAGTCTCACTACCGCTGCGCCATTCGGGTCGTCAAGTATATATGGATGTCGCGCAAATAATACCTTACAGTGACTCTTTTGAGCTCAGCAGTAATACGATATCATTATATTCTATACTCGTGTGAGTGTATAAAAACGCATCAATAATGTCGGGGTTTATCCCATTACATAGCAATTAATGACATTGCATTCTTCGTAATTTTACACAACCTGCAAAATTAACTGCGCTGCCTGCCCTTGGGCATTGCAACTTAAACCATAGTTTAAAAGTTATAATCTTCTAATCGGGTTCTCGAAACAGTACTGTACAGTCATAAGCACTCACACACTCAGTAATTTTCAAAACGGATTTTCACTTATTGCATTGAGTATAATTTTATGTTGCTACGAACGTAGTATTTTGGAACCCATAGTATTTTTAAATGGGTCTTGAATCGGAAAGTTGTAAGTAATAGACAAAGTCGATTTTGAACTCTGCTAAGTGCATACATATTAATGCTCGTGATTGTACGTAATAATAATCTTATAGCAATAATATATTATACTATATAAATTATAATATAAAGATACGCTGACGGTTTCAAATTAGAATCATAATACGTATTCTTATATGTTATTTGGCGAGCACAGTAATTGCTCGCGTGTCGATTATAAGTTAAAATAATATGTCTATATTATTCTTTATGAATGTTAGTCATGTTATTATCGTAATAAATAATGATACACAAATGTATAATTTACAGTTATACTAAATACGAGGGGTTATATTAAGGTTTTATATTGTTACGTTGCTGGTTCTACTGTTCTTAGAAATCAGGCGGCGGACGGTTGGACTCTTTGATTTTAGAAATTAGCATAGTCAGCCAGTAACGGCCCCACTGCTGGGACACTGGCCTCCTCTCAATGAGAGGGAACGGGCTTTGATCCACCACGCGGGCCCAGTGCGGGTTGGTAGATGTCACGTCTTTGAATTTGAATCTAGGACATGTCGCCGGTTTCCTCACGTTTTTGAGAGCAGTGGTGATGAAATAAATTTCACAAACGAATGCCCGGGTTCGAACCCACAACGTACTAATCGTAAGTCGGGGCCGCTACCACTGAACCGACTGTAAAATGCTGAAAGCATGGTTTTCATAAAAAAAATGTCTTACCGTGGCAAGAGATTCGAATACCGATTAACCAGATTAGACACCTTGTTTACTTTGGTTCTATAGCAGTCTTCACAGAGAGATATCATATATCATTACAATGGCTTAGCCATTACGGTTTGTGACCACTGTCGCCTTCGAAGTACTTACTACCTTTGACAACTTGATTCTTGTAATTACTTCACCTACTCCGTAAGCTTAATAATTAAGCTCTGGAAATAAAGGGCAGTATGAGTATTGAGACATCTAGATCATAGATCAGCCCTAACCGTACGGTCGCGCAAAAAAGTATTCACACTGAGATGAGCTCGATGGCATGAAACGATAGATATGATGTGAACTATGAGTGAGTGAGGCAATGCCATTCAAAATTTCAAATATCGAATCTATGCACCATCGTCTAACGTGGCCCTTTCTAAACCAGTCATCCATTCAATTCACTCTCTCTGCATAAAATCTCCCGACACAGAATGGGTAATATCGCCATCTCCAGCAACGTTGCAAGGCTTTTTGGCAGCCAGTGATGGAACAGTAGCTACTGCTTGCCTGTTAATCTTGCAGCAAAGCTTTATGTGTTCTGTCTACCGACTTGAATCAACGACGCAGGATGCAACTAGCGGCAATAGAAGCGGAGAAGTTTAGCGCAGGTTCGGATAAAGTTTAGAGAACACTAAACGCGGGTGAAGCCACACTTGAAATCACATTTACACAAAAAAAACCGGCCAAGAGCGAGTCGAACTCACGCACCGAGGGTTCCGTACAAACTTTTTAAAGGTCAATCCTAACTTTGTTGTTCGATCCTAGAAACGGCTATTACACCAACCGCAAACAATAAATTTGTAATAGTAAAAACCCTTTTTTTTGTTTTTAAACTACATATTTACAGTTTTCAGATTGTTACCTTTACATGTGCTGTAAGACCTTGCTTTTTGCCAAATTTCGTGATTCTAGGTCAACGGGAACTACCATATAGGTTTTCGACCCAAAACCTATAGGGTACATCCGGTTGACCTTGAATTGTCAATTTTGGTTAAAAGCAAGGTCTTACAGCAAAAGTAAAGGGAAAAGTCCGAAAAATAAAAAAAGTTGAAAATTATGGTACTTACAAGTTTTCCCGAAAAACTAAATTTGCCCATATCTTTTTATCGTGTTGACTCAGGACCTTGATTTTTATACACCTAATAGACCTCAGTATCTGGTATAAATTTCAACTTGCTAGGTCCACCCGTTCCTGAGAAAATCGGTGGTGACTGACACACGGACAGATAGACAGACGGACCAAAAAGTGATATTATAAGTAAGGGTTCCTTTTTTACCTTTCGAGGTACGGAACCCTAAAAATCAGCATTTTCATTTAATTTTCTGTCAATTAGAATTTTTGCAACTCAATAAAGTGAGAGGTAGTTTAATATAAAGGCAAGGGCACACCAAACGCGGTTAGACACATCTGTGTCCACGGAAGTTTAAGGATTATTGTGGGATAAGATTTTTAATACAAATAAAAGTGACGTTCGTTTTCACTAATATAAACGACACCAAAATATTTCCCGGTGTTGGAATTTGGCGCTGAGTCGGCATCAAACAAACTTAACCCTCAAATTCCATATGCAAATTCAATTCCAATTAAGACTGTCATTTTATTTTTATACATCTATCCTATCAGTCCGACCTGTGGTTTGCCAACCCTACCGCGCCCGATAGCCAAACTGTTTGGACATGGTATTTACCCTGGCCGGCACGGAACCCCGTACCCACTGGAGCGAGAGCCCACTACTATAATTATGTTCAATATAAGCAGTTCCGTATGTTATTAACATGTTTTTTGGTTGATGAAATAAAATTATAATAACAATAAAAAATATTATTGTCATGTGAATTCGAGGATGGTGGAGTTTTGATGATAAGTTGGAACTGTTTTTTTTTATTCTTGTTGGTTTTCTGTTGTTTATGTCCAACTAGGATTTGTCCGCGGCTTGGCTCGCATTATGGTGGGAAAATACTCCACGGAAACGTTTTAAATATAGCTATAGACACTCGGGGATATTTCCTATTAGTAAAAGGATTTTTGGAAACGGATCAGTAGTTCCGAAGATTTCCCAGTACATCCAAACTTACAAACCTTTTCGTCTTTATACTATAATATTAGTAAAAAAAATGTGTGTATGATTTGCTTACGATTTCCAAAAAGTTTCTCCCGTCTTCATTACCAATCTATTTCATCAGACGGTCATCTGGGACGCAAATCACGTATCATCTGCCTAGCCATTTCCCAACTTTGTTGGTGTCGTCTTTCTGGATGACCGGATGCAGCAGAATACCAGGATTTTTCATGGAGCGACTGCATATGTGACGCAAATCACGTATATAGGGTTAAATTGAATTACCTGGCAAAACTCCGCACACCTAATGGTATGACGTCTAAACATCATAATAACAAGAAAAAGCATTTTATAAACGCATTATGTATGACACTACGGTCCTGTTTTCAATACAGCTAGCTAGCAAATACTGAGCTAGCTGAGCACCGCAAGGATTGCTTTCCTACATGTAAGCCAAGCACATTATGCTACTACAATCTGTCAAATTTCCATAGATTTTCAACTTTATCGCTAGTATTAGGTTTAAGGTGGATTGTGACATTTTGACAGTTTCTGCTTAGCTTGATGTGGTTGCGTGTCTGGCGTGACAGATAAGACCTTATAAGACCAATTATATTCTACTTTCGCTAGCACTAAACGGCACCAATATAAAAGTGCACTGTTTTTAACGCAACTGTACAAAAATATTTTGCCATTCCTTCAGGTGGTTTCTATATCTAGTTAGAAACGGGCATTACTATTCAGAATGTAAGAATATCACGCGTGCATAACAAGCAGAATAGATAGATCAGATACACAGTGGATTGTGGAATAACAACAAGTAGGTAGGTATCTTATCAAATGGATCGGCCGACCTCATTGTGGGGGTAGGCCTTACCATCGTAACATTTGTAACTATTTTAATGTGCCCAGTTGTAAGTTACTAACTCGTGGAGCTCGTGACTCAATAATAACAGCCACGGGTGGATCTTCAACGTTAAGCAGCGCTTGCCAATATTGGTCTGTGGATGGGTGACCATTTAATATATATCGAGTACCTCGGGAAGCAAGTTAAGCCGTTGGTCTGAGTTGTCATTTGTTGATACAGCCTTACAGGTAGTCCAAATTACTCAGATGGATAAAGGTACAGTGTCCGCAGCCGTTACAGGAATCCTGACCACGGCATACACCCGACCGCAGCGAGCGACACACACAAAGTCGGAGTTATTGAAGACGTGCCCGTAGGAGACATATTATGCTGCCTGTTAAACTACTTCTAGCTGTTTGTTCATAACTCTTGACACAGAACTAGAGATCTGTCACTAGTGTTTTTTTTGTATGATCTTCGATCTTTAATTCGATTTCTACCTGAAAAATTATAATAGAGTTACATTCAAATAAAAATTTGATTCCTATTAACAACTCAATACGTGGACGATTTTCTCTAATACTGATCATTTATAAATTAATTTATAGATTTTATTAGAATATGAAACAATTAGTCTTCGGCTTACACAGTTGCCAATTCACATTCGATTTGTAACTCGAAAATCCATCGAGTTAAAAACGACATTTGTAAATCGAGTGTACCGTGGTACCGGACGTGCTATATGCACATGTTTTATCTCCACATAATTATGTATACACAGGTACACAGTTATGTATATTAAGAAAGTAAGTTGCTAATTAAGTGGGAAGCGCATCTAGCGCTTTAGAACACTCATCTGTAAACATAAGGCAACTTTTTAATCAACCACTCATATAAATATAGCTTTTAAATGAATGAGATAAAGTTGAAATTTAATTACGACGTTAAAATTATTCCTGCTGTGTTGTACTTGTATGAACATGCATGTATTTTAGTTTTCTGTGTATTTAAAGTTAAACCTGTCGACTTTCAGTCGGGTTAGGGACAACTAAATGTCGTAAATATGGAAAGTATACTGTATACGTATGTTTGTTTACCTGCACATTTATCCTTGAGGAAAGTTTTTATTGGAATAATTTCTAGTTTGCGTCAAAAGATAGTGGTATTATCAGATTGTATGTAAAAGTAATCTTTAAAGACTTTTCACAACGATGTCAAAAGTTCTGATAGGTACTTCGGAAAGCTTTAAAGTTAAGACTAAGCAAGCTAGATTCACACAGTTGGTAAGACTCATTATTCTGATATTTCTGATCTTATTTTATTATCCTGTACTAGTTCCATTTACTACGGAACCGCACATTAGTATATGTTAAGAATAACTCCAGTGTACGCTCCCACGTTGTGTGCACTGTTTATTCACACCAGTGGTACCTACCTACAATGTTTCTAACGTGGTCCTGTTAATAACGTTCATTTTATTCGTTTTAGTGAACGACATGGTGCGTTGGCCCTCCGCGCCGTCCGTCATAGAGCAAACAAGACACACCATTAGGTATATTTGTTGTTGTACCAATTAAATGTGACTCATCACGCTATCAACGTGCTGGATGTAGGTAGGTAGCGGTGACAGCGATCACAGTGTTTAATGAACTGTCGCGATTTTGTAGGTCAGGATAATCTAGATTGCATTGTTAATGTGATAGAATGGAACGAGATTATTCCTTCCTTGTTCCTTTACTTTGTCATTATTTGATGTTTTTGTGAGAATTCTGCTAGTCAATGGTTATTCGTGGTCGGACAGGCAGTCGCTCCATGTAAAATAATGCTGCATCCTGTTAGACTGGAAGTGAACCCAACATAGTCTGGAAAAGACTGGACACTTAGACAGATTGATTGTAAGAATTCTTACAACCAAGTTTAGAAAGAGTAAACTTTTTAACATTTAATACTTTTCCTTAAAATTAATAAGACATTAACAGCAATCAGAGCGTTAACTAAATGTCTTCCTCGAAAGCTCAAAGTCCTTTAAAACCAGTTAATGTTCAAAAGCATCCGAATAAAAGAAGCAAGAAATGTTATCTTATTATTGTATCTCATTTTTAACATTGCAATCAATGCGCACGTTTTAAATAATACTCGTAGGCAATTACTATGGCGAGCCCGATCGAGTCCCATCTATTTAATTATTTACTCGTTGTTATTATTATACGTATGAATCAATTTATTCGAGCGCTGCGCGCGACCGGCTGCATATTTTTCAATTACGTCAATTTAAAATAATACATAATTCGCTATTGTGAGTCAGTGAGAGCATTGTGTCAGGCGAATGTAGTTCTACATGTGAGGAGATCAGATACGAATAGTGCTGATTGTACGTATAAGTGTACACCGTGTTTATGCGGCGTGTCGCAATGTCACGCGTGTCCAACCGAGGTGTTTGGGAGTCGATCCGTTGTTTCGTGGTTGTCTGAGTAATCTGTTGCGATTTTGGACTTTTAAGTGTCGTGGCTTGTGTATTTAAATGGAGGTGTGCAGTTTGCACATATAGGACGATTACTGTCGTCCACGAGTTTTGCCAACTAAAAACCAACGATAAATTAATCGTCACGACAGAGTGGAATCGGAGCCTTAAGGCTACTTAATCAAATACTTTGTTAAACACCTTTGTCAGGCTCTCAGCAATTGCTTACCTTCAGATCATTCATCACCAGTTTACAATAGTTTCAACAAAGAAACTTACTTAAAATAATAAATTACCTCATTCTTTACAATGCATATGGCGGCAGCTGTTGCTATCACTCCTAACATTGTTACAAAAAGAAACGCGACACGGAGTAGATAAACATCTGAGCGTCTAAATGGAATGCTCACACGAGGCACATGTTTCCTTCATCATCGAGTTAGCGAGCAAGAGGAAATAAACGCCTGTAATTAGATGAACCCGGCGTGGCGGCGGCGTCGCGTGCGTCGCTGCTTCCGATTGGTTACCGTCGCACGATGTAACAATGAGTAGTGGGTTGCTCCATTTGCTAGCTATTCCGGTATTTTGTTAATTGAATGTAGTTCTGACAAGACTACATCGTTTAACTGTTACCTATAGAAATATGAATCATGTTTTTGGTAGCTTTAAGAAGTGACAGCACACAGCACAGCTCTATGCAATGAAAGCAAATAATTCGCCGCGGTGTGGTTACGGTACGTTGGTCTGTATCGTTTCTGGTGGATTCCTCGTCGATAAGTAGCAATCCCTTAGAACACAGTACCATGTGTACTTAATGTTGAATCAAGAAATTGAAGGATAAGTTTCTACGATGATTTTATTAGGTGTGAATCATAGGTAAATACGAATTGATAAGATCATAACCTGACTATTCAATAGATTTTCATTTTGCAAACTTCTTATTTCTTGATACATAGGAATACATTTGGTATATCAAAATTCTAGTTCACCTTTTTCTCGCGATGTAACTTTCCGGTTCTGTACATCGGTATTATTTTACATACATTGTTGAGTTCCGTGGGACGTTCAGACCTGCAGTCGTGTATTAGGTCCCTCTTTTATATTGCTAGGTGTGAAACTGCCGTAGTAGTACACCTATTAGTGTTAGGTTTCGTGATTTTACTAGTTAATTTACTATGTTTTTAGAAATAATTTTATTTAAACGTTTTAATTTAATAGCTTTTCGTGTGAACACATCTTAAATGCTTTATATGTTATTTTCTAAACTGGTAACATTCATTCCGTAAGAATGGCAATAGTTCTATCATTTGATTTGTAAAATGTATGGCGCGAAAGTGAAGCGGTTCTCTGATTGGATCACGAGACTGACGTGGCGTGACGTCGTGAGCCAATCAGGGCGCTGGATTTTGCCTCGAGAACGGCGGGATTCTTGGTCAGGAGCTGATGCCCGAGCGGGCCATTCTGGGGTGGAACGTCAAAGACGACGGACAATTATTAAGATAGTTGCCTATCCGATATTACAATAATAGTGTGGATTGTAACAAAATTGTTAATAAACCTATTTTAAAGTCGTTGGAGTTTTCCTTCAAGTGTTGCCGCCTTTGTGTTATTATACTTCAGAAGTGACAAGAACAAATAAAACGTAAGTACACGCCCAAAATTTTATGCTTTGTTTGTTCGTAATTCGTTTCGAAGCCAGTTTAGAATCTTACCAACCTATTTAACGATATTACCTACCCGTGGTTTTAAGTTAATCTACCGGTTACTTATCGAATATAAAGCCGTCAATTATTTTAACTAGTCCCGCTTTATTAGTTAATATTGCCCTTTGTACTCATATTTTTGGATGGAGGGTAGATCTATTTTTCCACAAAACTGAATAAACTCTCGTAAATTCAATTTATTTATTGGTAGTGCTAGGTATGTAGTACAAGGGCCCCGTTTATCACAGAAATAAATGTTTTACACAATGATAAACGGTCATCGTTGTTAAAAATTAATATAATTTTTGAAAATAAGAACTACTTAATCGTGTCCAAGTCAACGGCTGGACGGTTTGGTTGGATATAAAATAATGAAAAGGACGGATGCATCAACAATTGTGAGTTAATAACATTTTCCCAGTGCACATACACATATTGTTTCTTTGGTTTTAACTGGGAACGCATCAACGCGTCTTAACTATATACTCTAGTATTTCTTTTCCCATTATTACACTCTGAGGTTTCTTGTATATAAACCCTATTGCGATAATTTTTTTTAGTTAATTTTGTTGAGCAACGTCGGTTAAAATGAATAATATTTAAAAGGTTTAATTAATATTTCATGATTATATTTTTAGAGGTGACATACCTTGTTAATGCCTTGACTTTAATAACATTTCAATTTCTATCGTGTTTTGTGTATTTAACTTGATTTCCCAATGCGTTAGACTTAAAAAAAATAATTAGATTCTCAAATCCGTGGACGTGAGATTTCAGGTAATGTCGCAGCCTTCGGGCTGACGAAGACTCGCTACACCAAGTCGAAGGGGTACCCACTCTGCCACCCGGAGCCGAAGTCGCCTTCGAAGTCGGAGCCCCAGCCGTAGTAGGCCGGTACCGGACATCGAGCTGCGACGTGAGCGACTACGGATGCTGGAGGAGGAAGTTCGATGGGAACGTGAACACCTGCGCGCCGCGGAAGATCTGCGCGATGCATCGCAACGCATCAGCGAGCCACGGGCGCACAGTCAACGACGGAGCACCTCCGAGGCAGCGAGGCGTCGGGATGCTGGGCTACGGGCAGAGCGACACGTTGAGCGTGGAGAACGGCACGAACGGATTGACAGGTCACGTAGCCCTTCTTTATTAAAAAGATATTTATTCGATTTGTTTAAAAAAAAAAAAATTAAGGGATGGTCTTGCATTACCCCCGTGAACCAGAGCGCTTTACAACCATTGCAGAAAACTATGAGAATCGATTTTATAAATGACGACGCGAGCGTATGTTACCCCGTAGCAAAATTTTGAAAGAAATATATGTTGTATGTACAATTCTGAACTCTAAGAGTTTGTAGATTTCGGAAGCGACGTTACTCTCATTAAGGAAGGAGTTAGATCTGTCGCACGACAACACCCCTACACTTATGAAAGGTTTTGGGAATAGTGTAGTTCAGTCGTTAGGTAACTTGAGTATTGACATGATCGTTTATGGGGTAGAGGTTAGAGTGACATGCAAAGTCGTAGATGATCATTTGCTAGAGGTCCCTGTACTTCTGGGGCAGACTTTCACGGAGCAGTCACATATATTTGTTTATAAGGACAAGAATAGATTGCAATTTTTCGATATCGGGAAAGAATTACCTAGTTCAGAATACGTCGAAGATGGTGATGCCTTAGTGAAGTTTTCTCCTGTCAGATCGGTTGTAGTTTATGGTCCAGCCTCCTTTAAAGTGAAGGCTCAGTCCGCTTTCAGTGGTGATTTCCTTCTGAGGAGTAGTATTGCAGGGAAACCTAACGAGCAGCTTATCATCAGCGGCGGGCTTCATCGCTCGATCAATGGTGAAATTAAGATAATGGTCTTGCCCTGTTCTGAATTTTACCGCATTTCATCTAAACAGGTTCTCTGCCGTGCTGAAATAGTTGATGTGGTGAACAGGATTGTTGATGAGCGACCTATAGAGATTGCAGATAGTTGGAGGTTCGATAAAACTAAGGTCCGCGTGGGTGAGGGGGTCCCAGGAGAGATAAGGAAAGACTTAATAAACATGTTACAGAAATATCAGCATTGCTTTGCTTCGTTGAGGGAGGTAGGACGTACCAGTGTTACAGAGATGAAGATTGACCTCAATAGTCAACGTCCAGTTGTTTATCGTCCTTACAGGTTGTCGCATCACGAACGGGAGAAGGTACGTTCGATGGTCGGTGACATGTTGGACGCCGGTGTGATACGAGAATCGGTTTCAGATTATGCTAGTCCCATTGTACTCGTACGAAAGAAAGATGGTTCCTCAAGGTTGTGCGTAGACTATCGTATGCTGAATTCAATGACGATTAAGGAAAGGTATCCTATGCCTATTATCGAGGATGAAGTGGCACGATTTTCTGGTCAGTCCTGTTTCATAACTCTTATCTTGCGTCTGGCTACTACCAAGAGCCAATCTCTTAGCAAAGCAAACACTTTACTTCCTTTGTTACCGGACGGTCAATACGAATTCAACCGTATGCCGTTCGGCTTAGCAAATGCGCCTGCCGTTTTCCAACGGATGATCAATACTATACTGGGATCGGCACGATTTAATAAGGCAACCACGTACATCGATGATGTTCTTATTTATGGAAAAGCCCTCAGCAGTGTGTTGAACGTCTTGAAGAGGTGTTACAGATGCTGGAAAAGGCGAACCTTACTCTGAACCTATCAAAGTGCGAGTTCCTGCGTGATAAGGTAAACTATTTAGGCTACGAAATTAGCGCTAGTGGTATCAGGCCCGGTGAAAACTAGATATCCAGGGTGGTCAATTTTCCCCGACCTCAGAACGTACACAATGTCCGGCAGTTTTTGGGTTTGACCAGTCATTTCCGTAAATTTATAGAAAATTTTGCGCAAATATCGTTTCCCCTTAGCAAACTTCAAAAAAAAAGAATTCCAGTTTGGAGTGGAGCGGCGATCATGAGCGAGCGTTTGAGAAATTAAAGTCAATTTTGGTTACTAGGCCGGATCTTGCTATATATGACCCTAATGTAGAGTTGGAGCTGCACACGGATGCAATTAGGTTAGGAACTGGAGGGATTTTTTTACAGCGAACGCAGGGCTCTGAGAACTTCCATCCTGTGGCATTTTACATCCGACAAACTTCTGCGGAAGAAAAAAAAAAAAAAAAAAAAAAACTTCCACTCTTACGAGCTCGAAACCCTAGCGGTAGTATGCTCCCTTCGTAAGTTTAGGGTTTGTTTGTTAGGAGAGGAATTCAAGATTATAACCGACTGCAGCGTTTTGCGTTCTACGTTCTCAAAACAGGACTTGATTCCAAGAATAGCACGCTGGTGGCTTACGTTACCGGAATTCGATTGCACCATAAAGTACAGGGCAGGGGTTAAAATGAGCCATGTCGACGCATTGTCCCGGAACCCTGTCGAACCGTCGGAATGTCTCGATGATGAGATTCCAGCCATTATGTCTATTAGTCGCGAAGATTGGCTCCACACGCTTCAGTTAGGTGACTCCGAGCGGAGCAGAATAATGGACGTTTTAAAAGGTGGACTAGATGAAAAGGGGCTACGATACATCAAATAGAATTTCGTTATCAAAGATAATAGATTATTTCGCTATTTGGACGGGGGTAAGGAGAAGGTCAGATGGGCTGTGCCAAAAGGGGCAAGGTGGCAAGTATGTAAACTCAATCACGACGACATTGGACATTTTGGGGTTGAGAAAACCTTCCCATTCCTATAATGTAGGGGACCTTGTTAAAATAACAAAGACCTGTTTTAATAATAACGGATAATGCAAAAAATTGATGCCTTCTTTTATAGGTCCATATCGTGTTAGTAAGGTCTTCGGCAGGGACCGTTATGTTGTAGTCCCGATACCAGGCCTTGTTGATTATGGCTATATAAGGAATAATTTTGTGGGGCCTGTTGCCACTGGTATTCAGGACGTATTGGAGTCTGTTACCAGGGGTATTCAGGACATATTGGGGCCTGTTGCCACTGGTATTCAGGACGTATTGGGGCCTGTTGCCAGGGGTATTCAGGACATATACTATTGGGGCCTGTTGCCACTGGTATTCGGGACGTATTGGGGCCCGTTGCCAGGGGTATTCAGGACATACGAGTATTAGGACCTGTTGCCGCTGGCATTCAGGACGTTTTGGGGCCTGTTGCCTGGGGTATTCAGGACATATTGGAGTCTGTTACCAGGGGTATTCAGGACATATTGGGGCCTGTTGCCACTGGTATTCAGGACGTATTGGGGCCTGTTGCCAGGGGTATTCAGGACATATACTATTGGGGCCTGTTGCCACTGGTATTCGGGACGTATTGGGGCCCGTTGCCAGGGGTACTCAGGACATATTGGGGCCTGTTGCCACTGGTATTCAGGACGTATCTGGGCCTGTTGCCAGGGGTATTCAGGACATATACTATTGGGGCCTGTTGCCACTGGTATTCGGGACGTATTGGGGCCCGTTGCCAGGGGTATTCAGGACATACGAGTATTAGGACCTGTTGCCGCTGGTATTCAGGACGTTTTGGGGCCTGTTGCCAGGGGTATTCAGGATATATTGGGGCCTGTTAGCACTGGTATTCGGGACGTATTGGGGCCCGTTGCCAGGCTGAATACAGGACATTATTTGATAAAATGCATTATATAAAATAATGAGTATTTTATATTAATTAATAAATAAAATAGTGTTATTCGTTGTTACAAAGCAAGTACGCGAGATTCGATCGGATCGCGGCTTGGTGCAACGAGTGTCAAGGCAAGACCTACGGCAGCCACTATGAGCATTTATAGATCGGCTCGTACTGGCGTCGATAGGCATCCTGAATTAATCGATCGTTCAGGGAATAACAGTATTCGGATTAATCGATCGTCCAGAATACTCACGACATAATCGATATGTTGTGACTTTGTTTTCTTTTTGACCCAATTAATCGATCGTTGGGTTCACTAAAAGACCTACGGCAGCCACTATGAGCATTTATCGATCGGCTCGTACTGGCGTCGATAGGCATCCTGATTAATTGATCGTCAGGAGGTTAGGGCACCTGAATTAATCGATCGTTCAGGGAATAACAGTATTCGGATTAATCGATCGTCCAGAATACTCACGACATAAACGATCTGTTGTGACTTTGTTTTCTTTTTGACGCAATTAATCAATCGTTTGTGTTCACTGCACTTGCTTTTAGATTTTAATTTTTTCTGTTTAAGCTAGTGCCCAGATTACATAAATTTATTGAATAACAAGTTCATTTGGTAAATAATAGTATAAAGCCGTTTAGTTCCTTACTCAGCACAAATTTGTTTTTCTTTTACAAAAAATTATATAATTTTTAGTTGTCATATTTTGTAATTCTTGTACTTTTTGTATTTATTGTCATTGTATTTTTTTTTGGGACGTAACGTTATTTAAGCTACTGGCCAAGATACCCGATTGTTAGGTTACCACCTGGTGTCGTGTGCAGGGATGAACACGATGTCAGGACGGACGATTGTTAGGTTTCGTGATTTTACTAGTTAATTTACTATGTTTTTAGAAATAATTTTATTTAAACGTTTTAATTTAATAGCTTTTCGTGTGAACACATCTTAAATGCTTTATATGTTATTTTCTAAACTGGTAACATTCATTCCGTAAGAATGGCAATAGTTCTATCATTTGATTTGTAAAATGTATGGCGCGAAAGTGAAGCGGTTCTCTGATTGGATCACGAGACTGACGTGGCGTGACGTCGTGAGCCAATCAGGGCGCTGGATTTTGCCTCGAGAACGGCGGGATTCTTGGTCAGGAGCTGATGCCCGAGCGGGCCATTCTGGGGTGGAACGTCAAAGACGACGGACAATTATTAAGATAGTTGCCTATCCGATATTACAATAATAGTGTGGATTGTAACAAAATTGTTAATAAACCTATTTTAAAGTCGTTGGAGTTTTCCTTCAAGTGTTGCCGCCTTTGTGTTATTATATTAGCAACGTTTTGTTCCCTTTTTCGTAATGATGAAAGAATATTTTTAAGATAGAAGTATTATATTGCAGTGCTAAAAGTTATGTCACCTTTGGCAGTTTAATATAAAATAAAGATTACATACTGGGATTTTGTCGTAATTGTCTGCGACAGCCGGACCCAAGTGCAACTTCAAAAGATCTGTAAATATATTTTCATGCCAAAGAGTCAATTGTATTAAATATTCAAGACCCCCGAAACTTATGCATACAATAAAGTAACACTGCCTTAGTTCTTTACACATATCATATTATCATTATCTTGCCCTTATCCCAATTCGTTTGGCGTCGGCGCAGCGTGTCTTTTTCATCCATACCTACTTCTCTATTACTCGTCATCTCATCAGACACCTCATTTCTTGCCATATCATCCTTTATACAGTCCATTCATCGTTTCTTTGGTTTTCCTCTACTCTTATACCCATCCACTTTCGTACTCAGAACTTTCCTCACGACATTTTCCTCATTCCTCCGCACCACGTGCCCGTACCACGACAACCGATACCCACACAACTTTTCAGTCACCCGGCGCCTCTTTCTGACTTCCTCTTATTTACTCATTTCTTATTTTATCCATACACATATATAACAATGTACATTAAAATTCTTCGCTTCGCTAACCAGCGCACAAAAAGCAAAGCTCTAAACTCAATTGACGAAAGAAAGATAGAAGAATAAATCGATAGCATTAGCATCTAGAGAACCCGCATATAACACACCCGTCTCATATAAATATCTAAGTAGGCCATTTTGAATAAATATACATAGCTATACATAGTAATACAATGTCTATCTGTACCACCCCGCTTCTGTATTTAGTTTATACCAAGCATTTACATTTAATTACACAATTTATATTCAACTTGCAATGAAGTCTGCTGTTTTATTATTTATTGGACGTATTAAAACAGCGAATGTTCTGTTTCAGTTATGTTTAAAAGGTCTAAATTGACATTAAATATAGCGGGGGTTTTTTGATGGTTTGTTAAAGCTTCATTCTGTGTTTTGTTACGTGTAACTGTAGTGTTTTAGTGTTTTTCTAGCAATTTTAGTTTCTATTGATAGTATTTGTTTATAAATACTTATTTTACAACCTATAAACCAGCTAAAATACCGTGTAGGTAAAGTTTTTAACACTCAGTCTTGCACAGCGCCATCTATTTTTTTCATTGAAAGCTGGCCCTGTAAACACCTTAACCTTTATTGCGGATGTGAATGGATAAAAATTGCAATTATACTGTGTCAAAATCGTGTTTTTTACACGACTACGGCAAAGCCAAAAAGAAGTGCGGTCTATGTATGTGTGTAACGTTTTATGTTCTAGCGTAGCACCTAAAATATTGATCTAATTTTGATTAATATTCGATTCGTAATTTAAGCATTGAACTTAAACAATGTTTTTTTTTTATATTTATCTATCTATGATTCTTGCTATACGCAATGGAAGAAAACGGTCAAATGGATGGTCTGAATGACCGCAGATTTGTTTTCAATAACCATCGAAAAGTTCCAATGCTGCTGTCTGGAATCGTGTATAGTTACTGAAACCAATTGAGCACTTGATTTTTAGGAGCTTTTCTTCCGCGTTTACTGTGCCCCTTTCTCCTCTATTTGGTGGTACTAACTAACTAACTAACGTGCATGTTAAAGTGAGCATATTTTTTCTGCAAATGCGTAATTAGAAAAGTTCTAAAATAGAATTTGGCTTATAATGAAAACAAAAACCGTGAGGAAACCAAAAAAAACTATTATTCATGTTGAAGAAAACAAAAGTTTATGAAAGGGAAACAAAGAGTTATAAAAAGCGGTAGAAAAGTGTTTTGAAACATGTTTACCAACGGAACGTTTGTTAGAGGAGAGTAACAAAAAAACAAAATCTTGTAAGTCTTCTTGCATGTAACATGTTTTTAATGTAAGAATTTTATTTCGTGAGGCACTGGGTGGCAGAAGGTGGGTACACCTTCACGACCCTCGTACTATTTAATCCATCCATCCGTTACATTGAGTCCTACCGAAAAACGTGATTTTTCACCCCAAAAAAAATGGTAATTTTCCAGCAAAAAATAGCGCGTAGACTTACTTAGTTTGATGTACAGAATGCTTGGTTGACGGCTTCGTAAAGTGCCTGTTTACATCCTGTATAAAGCAATCACCCATTCGGTTGACTAGCAAAGAAGAGTCGCGCCCCGAGTTGCATTGATTCATCCAAAAATGACATGCCCCCAAATACTTAATGCATAAATTGAAATCTTGTCTTCAATTAATAAACATTCAGTGTCCTACATCCGTTGGCAAGTATCGAGTTTAATATTACAGAGTCATCATTCCCCCGCCCTTATCCCAAATTGTTTGGGGTCGCCGCAACATGTCTCTCTTCCATACTTCTCTATTTCAATAGTCAACTCCTTTCGTGCCATATCGTCCTTCACACAGTCCATCCATCGTTTCTTTGGTCTTCCTCTACTCTTAACGCCATTTATGATGACCCGAATGGCGCAGCGGTAGTGAGGCTGCCTTGGGGTCCCGTGTTCGAATCCCGGTAGGAGCTAATGTTTGTGTGATGAGCATGGACATTTGTTTCCGAGTCATGGATGTTTATAATATGTAAAAAAGTATGTATTTACAAACAAAAAGTAGGTATCTATGTAGTATATCAACTATCTGGAGCCAACGACACTAGCCTCGTTGCTTAGTTGTGGCACTAGATGGCGCTGTGTGTAATGTCCAGCGATATTTATTTATATTTATCTGCATTCACACTCAACATTTTCCTCATTCCTCCGCATCACATGTCTATATCATTAAATGTTACAGAGTACAAAAAGGTAGGGTAGGTACAGTAAGCCGTACGTCAATGGACGATGGATGTACGACATTCACCTTGAATAATACGGAGTTTCTATAGAAAAAAAACCACCTGGTCGAGTGGTCACAAGCGCAACTGTTGAGCGTGAGGTCCTGGATTTGGGTTCGGTTCCCGAGACGGGCAAAGAAGGTATATTGGGTATTTCCGTCAGGAATTTCTAAATAGCTTCCACGGAGTCTGGATTTGTGCCCGGTTGGTGGCAATAGGCTCGCCCCATATTACATGGTACTTAAGGCGACTACAGGAGCTAAATTAGCAACAATAATTGTGGTGGTTCAAACTTCGCTTAAAATAATGTTAGAATAAAATTCTAATCAGCTTGCACTACAAAGTGGTTGTTACGTCAGTCACTGCGGGCAAAATTCGGAATAGTGCGAAGTGTTTTTTTGCGATTTACAAAAAATCTATTGATTGGACTAAAAAAATAAAACACTATCATGCTAATATGTTGCTTGTAGAATTATTTGCCAAAAAATCAGAATAATTGCATGTATTTGAGTATGGTTTTTACTCATTAAAAGAATTTTTCAGAGATAAATTCTTGTTTTTTTTATCGAGTAAAATTAGTTGTATTACGTTATCAAAACATTATCATACTAGCATATATCCTGAAGAATATCATATATTTTTCTGTTTTTGTTTATTGCAGTGAATCATATGCTTTTTTGCGTTAATAAACTCGCGTTTAGCTCCTGTAGTCCCCTTAAACATAAATGGCGAAGTGTGGGCATACTATAAGCTACACCTCTGCCTAACTTTTCGGGGATAACAGACGTTATGTTATGTTTAAAAAGCCAGCTTGTACTGGATTTGTTCCCAATGACGAGCGGCCTTTCGAACAACAAATGCATCAGTTTCTATTAGTATAAGAACACTGTGTGCCACAATAAATGGCCCCTCTAAACAAATAATAGCTGCGAATTAAATCGGTCCGTCAATTGGCCAATGTATTTTATTTGTAAAATTGATCCCGTTGAACTTATCAATTACCTACTTATTTTGCAACAATGTTGGTAGAGTGTGCTGTTTAGTGTTGATCGTATTAAATTTCTTTCGGCTCAATAACCCCTTCACCTAAGCACAAACCATTTTTAAATTAGCTACTTGAATATTAAAGTTGTACCTTGTGCAATAAAGTGAGCAAATTTTACTAGTGGCGAGTTGGCGACGAAACGGATAAATAAAGACTAAATTATTAGTTATTAGATAAGTATAATAAATGCGAAAGTTTGTGGGATGGGTGGGTGTTGCGCAAAAAACTACTTAAGTACTGATTTGGATGAAATTTGGCACAGATAGGTTATAAGTTATAACCTAGGTTATTACATAGGATACTTTTTATCCCGGTAGTACGATCCCGTGGGATTACCGAACTCCACGCGGGCGAAGCTGCGGGCATTAGCTAATTATTTGATATTTAAGACTTGGTTATGTTTATCAAAAAGCTAGTCCGAATTTGCCAACAATTATCAAGTATACGAGATCAGTAAACTTCATATTCTCGTATGTACAGTCAGCATTGAAAATAAGTGATCGTCGTACAAACTGGATAATAAATAATTAATGAACGAAGACTTTCCAACTATAACTTTACATATTTTATTGTGTGTCTACCTAATTATGAATTATAATTTATAATGCTGACTCTACGAATGCACAGTTATTTTTCTTTTCATCATTATCTGCAAACATTTTAGTGTGCGTACACTTTTTGCTCGCATTTCATTAAAACATTGTTTTCGTGTGCACGCCTCGACTATAAAATAATTTCTCTATTATCTACATTCTAATCAGTATATTCAATGCACCGATCCAGTTCTATACGTTTTTTGTCATAATAAAATTGCAACAATGCACACAATTTTTTGCACTCTACTGTAGGTAGGTAAGTAACACTTTGTGTTGCGAAATATAATAATTAAATACTGTTACCATGAGATACGTGCGTAATGAGATTTTAAAAATATTTTTAAACAAAGTGCTAGCGCTGCTCTTTATTAAGTAAATTACGTTCGACGGGTAATTGAACTAAAAGGCGAACGAACTGAAACATATTTTTCACATGAGTTTCATAGCGGGTAAGTATTAAGGAGCATAATAAATCATTTGACGGCACCTATCATTTATTTAACGCACGGGCGTAAAGAGTGTCATTTCTAACCAGTTATTTGAACAATCTCAATTATTATAAAAATACAGTGACTGCCACTTTACCCATTAATATTGTAACGTAATGAGACTTCCTATCATATGTCAGTTAGCAAGCACATTTTGCAACACAATAAGCCGTGCGCAAGAGCCGTGAAGAATCATATGAATAAGTATGCTTTTTATCGATGCGAGCGTGCGAGACACGGCTGTTGTGCCTCTCAGCTGTTCTAGCGTGAGCGACTCGTTTTTTTAAATTTAATATATTTAATACCGTCTAATCACGTTAATAGATACAATGAAAATGCTTCTCGACGGCAGTAAAAAACGCGATTCAGTAATAAACATAGATCAATCGTCTCTCTTATCACGTTCATTCGAAATAAAAGTTTTTACTAAGATAAGACACATTTCAAATGAAAGAAACTTAATCAAAATCGGTGCATCCGTTCAGGAGTTTTGATGCCACAGACAGACTCACATGCATTCACATACTAATACACTACAAAGTTACAACACCCCTCTTTTTCGACGGGGGTTAAAAACCAATGACTTTAATGGAACACTAACGCTAAATTCAAAAATAGATATAATTTTTAATAAATCTTGTTTTTAACTAAACTAAAAATAAATTACTTTGTAACACTGTGTTTTTTCTGCACTGCAGTGTAAGGTCGTGTGCACTCGCTTGCTAAGAAACTGGATACATTAAATTATGTATTGCACCTCGATGTATGCAATCAAATAAATTGCTACACAGTGTATTTGAAATTTATTTTCTTAGAACATAAAATATTTTAACGGTTATTACTATGTATTATACCACGACGTTGTTTATTTAATTATTCATGTAGGTAAAAAAGATCGGTTTGCCTTCGAATAAATATAACTGAACTTATTTAATTGGACAATGGAAGGGGTAAACGATATTTAGAAAAAGCTTAATAAGAAAAATAATTGTGTAGTGAAGTAGTTAGTAACAGTTACCTACAAATAATTGTCATTGTGTAACAACCTAAATATATTCAAGTAACATAACACCTTGATAGACATGATTGTTTTCAAACACTTTGTAACTACATAGTGCAAAAGTCTTAACAATAAAGAATTAAACGTACTTCTAATACCTAGATAACAGCTTCCCCTTAATATATAACCAGGAATTCCGCAATTAACTTAGTATCAGTATAATTATGATTACTTAATCATTATTTAAATCTTGCTAGCATTGTATACGGTTTTTTTATTGAAACTTTTGTACTTTCGTCGATAGGAGTGTTAGCAAAATAGTTAAATATTAATCTACACAAATAAATAAAATTATTTAAGGCCAGGGTATCTGCTAAATTAGCAACTCTATTTGTGGTAGTTCAAACTTCGTTTGAAATACTGTTGGAATAAAGTTCTTATCAGCTAGTGCGAAATGAGTGGTTTTTATTTAATTGTAGCCTAATAAATCATTAGATCAAAATGCTAATTGTACACTTTGTGAAGAAAAAAGTGACAAATATTTGT
Source organism: Xestia rhomboidea (assembly GCA_963853795.1). NCBI lineage: Eukaryota > Metazoa > Arthropoda > Insecta > Lepidoptera > Noctuidae > Xestia > Xestia rhomboidea. The sequence continues at coordinate 3,789,199 of OY970756.1, forward strand.
GTGAAAAAAAAATACTAAAACTGAATGCCGTTTAGTAGTAGTTACGAAATTTCAAGGAAAAAATGCTACGGAGAAAAGAAAATGCTATGGAGTTATATGGAGAAAACCTCTCGTTAGCAGATACCACTCCCTTAAGTGTCTGTTTCTAAATTCAAAATAAGAGCTATTTACTGAATGTGTATGAAATACGTATAAGTATATCATCATTCATCATTTCAGCCGAAAGACTTCCACTGCTGGACATATTAGGCCTTCCCCAAGTGTCGCCACATTGACCGGTCCCTTGCGACTCGCATCCAACGGATTCCCACAACCTTCACCAGGTCATCAGTCCACCTAGTGGGAGGTCTTCCAACGCAACGTCACTCCAGAACTTGTCGGCCCCATCGGCCATCCGTTCTGCGAGCAATGTGCCCTGCCCACTGCCACGTAAGTTTGGCAATTCTTCGGGCTACGTCGGTAACCTTGGTTCTCTTGCGGATGTCTTCATTTCTGATAAGGCCCAATGTGAAAGACCACGTTTCGGTCCCGTATGTAATCACTGGCAACACACACTGGTCATAGAATTTCGACTTGAGACACTGCGGTAAATTGGACGAGAAGATACCGCGCTGCTTTCCGAAAGCTGCCCTGCCGAGTCGGATTCGACGATTGACCTCTTTCTCGAAGTTAGACCTACCTAACTGGACCGTTTGTCCCAGGTACACATAGTCGTCTACATCAAGAGCATTGTACTGAGATCGTAGTATATACGGTACCTGTAACAAAAATACTATATTTTTTAATTTTTGTATTTCGGTCTGGCTGTCTGTTTGTTCTGGCAAATCTTCGAAAAGGCTGGACTGATTTTGACGGGGTTTTTACTGGTAGATAGCTAATGTTATATATATTTTATTTTTGAAAAAGGATAAGGGTTCCGTGCAAAAAAAAACCCTTGAGTATTTTAACAAAATCCGATACAAAAGGCTGTCTTATTTTATAATAATTTCAAGCAGAGGAAGCTCGCGTGGCACAGATAGTTAAGAATGAAGTTATAGGTATAGCTTCTGTGCTCGGCTTCGCCCGCGTGGTACCCGGATAAAAGTACCGTATGTCCATTGTACCTTTCAAACGGTGCAAGATTTTATCAAATAGGTTACGGTGTACATACAAACTCACAAAATTCGCACTCTCTCTTTTTATAATTTTAAAGTAAGTTCTTATATTATTTTACCTACATCGTCTAGACTTAGAGACGCAATATTCTTAACCTGGATAGCCTTCAATGAGCTACGGAATACAAAGAGTCGATCTCATTAGGGAACTGATCAACTGACTCCGCATGAGACTCAATCTGGCAACATAAATCTGTGATAGTCAAAGGACTGATTGCACGATAAGAGTATATAAATGAGAACATTTTTATTGATTGTAGCTGTAATATAACTTAGTCCAGGGATCAGAATAGGTTTCAGGTAGTTTATTTGCCTAAACATAATGGAAGTAAGTAACTTGTGGATAATACCTCCCTCTAATTAGACAGTTTTATTTCTGAACTTAAAAATAATTCCAGGATTTTATACGGACGGAGGTACTATCAACATATTCCGACCTATCCCGGTCTCTGGCGATCTCTCTGGCCTCTAAAAATCTTTTTTACTAACCCTACACTAACACACGTTAAGAGTTATTTACGTCTTGTTTAGCAACAAAGTAGTATGTAAATATCAGCATTATTTATGTCTCACTCGATGCTTGTAGTGCGCTTTCTTAGTGGTTTTCTTTGTCTCTAATCTGCTACTGTATTATAACATCTCTTGTTTTCTTTTTCTTTAAGGTAACATCGTATCCTCAGGTAAGATAACATCAAACTACAAGATATACGTAACACCGACCTTATCGACAACATTTAGTTAGATTTATTACTTCGAGCGGATTTTAGAAACTATAACATTAGCAGCACTGTTGAACTCGGCCTAGAAGCGCTGATCGCGTTCGGTGTCTTTGATGGAACTCGCGCTTAATAGTCTAATGGACTACTTATGACAACAACTCTTTGATCTTTTGTAATGAACCACAAAAGAAGCTCTACATACATATTTTGCGTTTGAAAATTACCTACCCTTCAATATTTCCTTAAGAGTCTTTCTTTTATCTACGAGCAGTCATACTCTCTCATTATATCGTAATATAAAAAAAGATTATTCAATGTAGTTTTTCCATTTTTTTTTACTGCAGCAAGTACTTAATGACTTTTCCTGAAAGTCGGGAGATGTGTACGCTGATGGGGCCGACAGTACACGTACAACTTACATGTATAGTATATGCACATACAAACAACAATGGATAATTAATATAGTTACACAAAGTTACGCATCAACGGGCCCCTAGCAAGAAACACGCCGTGTTTACCGTAAATAATATATTTTAGGGTTGCCTCACTTTACTTGTTAATATCATCATAGTTTAATATTTTTTGTGTGTGGTGATGATGATTTATGATAGAGAATTGTAATAGATCTTGTTACTATTATTTCTAGTTACTTTTTTTAATTTTTATTGATGATTATTTGTTAATACACGTTAGGATTAGAAAGCCATGGGGGAGGCTTTAGCCCAGCAGTGGGACGGAGCAGGCTGATAGAAATGATACTTAAAACACAAAATAAATAACCTACCTAGATTATCCGCCAGCCCTCGGGTCATTAAGGCGAGCTGTTCATACTACATGGCTCACTTGTTCTGGCCCAAACGGTAAGTACTATATTCAATATACAAAAGAAATTAATACAGAATTTTATACTTAAGTATAAAATTACACATAAACGTCATATTGATTACAAAATTAAAAGGACACTAGTGCTTAAAGTGAAAAAAAAAAACCGAGATAATAACCGGTTGTATTACTATATTACACGTACAACAAAAACGGCAGAAACCGGGCAACACTGTAAGTATGCTTGACATTTTAAATTGACTTGCCACTGCTATTGTGTGCACGCAACCCATAACTATTAACTTATTATAACATTATACAGTGCTGGATACTCGGATACTTTGTTCAATGATCTTATAGGACAGGAGCATCCGAGCCTCCGGGACCGACTTTGATAGTAATCCTTTAGCACCCTTGGCCCTTAAATACTCAGGCTTACCGCTCACGACGCTATTAAACAGTAACATGTTACAAACTCAAATAATCAATGAGTAGCCAGAATGTCGCAGGACTAGTATTTGAATGGCGGTCCGTTCATGACACGGTTACCCCCCCCCCCGTTCCTTGTTCGAGCCAAGATGCGCTAAGCGCGATGATCAGCCCCTAAATAATATCACTCAGATCCAGTCTGTGACTTTGCTGCCCTCCCTAGCGACGCCCTAAGCCGAGGCTCGTACCCCACAGGGGTGCCCTTAGCGCGCTGTCGCTTAGTTTATAAGCTTGTTGCCCCTGGCAGGAGGGAGGCCTTACGCTCAAGGCATCCAATGGTCCGGTTAAGCAGACGCCAGGCTCATAGGTTGACGGTTGACGGCGATTCACTAACGCGTTATTGATTAGTTTGTGATTGGCTGTGTCACATCTGAAGGTTTGAACTATCCTTCTTTTGTTTAGAAGACCCTGAGTTGATTGATCTCTCAGAAGTAGCGCGACTTCATTTTGAAAGGGTGACCTGGCCCCTTATTCACAACGCTTCGATTCGGAAAGTCGTATGTCTATCTTTTTTTGACATTACGAATTCGAGCGAGATAGACATACGACTTTCCGAGTCGAAAATCGAATCGAAGCGTTGTGAATAGCTATGCTGGACAGAGTAGATGCGGAAAGCGTTGCTCAGTTTGGGAGGAGATATGACCAGCTTTTGCTGCGAAAGGTTGAGTCCATAGAAATATGAGGCATTGTATAGAAGACGATAGCCCCATAATCAGGTCAGCTCGATTGATGAACCGATTGATAAACGTGGGAATCCCATCTATCGCCTTTTTACGGGAATCACGGGCAGATACCAACCGGGTACCTTCAGTACTTCCAAGACTTCCAGACTCGTGCTAATCGTAGAAGCAGAGGGGGGGTTTACTTGGTTGTATTCCGACGTAACCTTTCGTTTTCTTGAGACGAAGGATAGCCTGGATTCCATGAGGATATCCCTACTAATGTAGCTACAGGTGGATGCTGTTTCCACCTGAAACCATTTACTAATACGGTCTTAAGCAACGATAATAATGTTATTACAATAAATATGCTATTAAGCTTTTAATGCACGTGTCACCGGCGTTCAGGACAAATTGTAGCCGAGGGGCATGTCATATAATTGGTCTTACACTACATTGTGAATTTGTGAGTTTATTTTTTTAGGGATAAGTCGACCCGAATGGATGCGTGCGATTCTTTTCTACCGCCAAAGACAACCTTGCTCTGTTCTGAAGACCTAGCACGAATCCCTTTAATTATTGTCGAGACCTGGGATTGCACCCAGGAAACCAGAATCCAGCGTTCAGCAGCAAAACGAAAATTTTCTTCTACACTAAAATATGTAAAGTAGATAAAAATACACTGGCCATAGTGACCATAGATGATCTGGTCAGATAAGCAGCAGGCAAGAGTTAGTAGAAGGAAGGCTCAAGGCCGGAAAGTTTGCCAAACCAACACTAACATTGCATTGAAAAAGTGGGAGTGAGGTTCAATATATATACAAGTCATAATGATATGATAATGATTAAATGTACTAACATTTTAACTTCACCGTCAGGCGGCCGTGCGTTTATAAAGAAGCTAATACATTAAACATTGATAAAGCTTTCCGCGCAAGCTCCTAAAGGCCGTCACAGACGCAACATCTAACATTATACACAATGCTGTGAAATAAAAAGTGCAGGGTTATTGAATAATATCACCAATTGTACCTATAAAAATTAAGAAAACCAGTTTTAAAACTTTTTGGAAAGCGAAGATACTAATTTTGTTTACCTTTTCAACAACCATCTCAAGATAATAATAAGTATGGGGCATTGGGCATGCGGTTTTTTTTTATTAGAGTAAGTAATAGTTTTTATTCCAAAATCAGTGTTTTTTTTTGTAACGATCTGTTTTGGTTTCTAAATATAAACTGTGTCGTGTCGAATCAAAAAACGTGTGCGTTTAAAAAAAATAAAGAACATTTCTAAACTTAGCCCTTAAATATGACACATTTTTATGGCTTCGTCTGCAACGTCCTTTACTTTCCGTCTGCACGTGAGGCAACGAGATGACTCGCATAATAGTTCATTTGTCAACTAACATGAAGGATTTATGAGACAATCCTTATTATTACCAATTGCTAAGTACTTTTTGTCATAATTGTATTTATAAATTGCTCAGGGCGACTTTAAGCGGACTGAGATTAGATATTTGGTCCCTTGTTAGTTTAAATAAAATATGTACCTATGCTTTTTAAATTATTTTAATTATAGAACAAAAAGCAACTAACTACGTACGTACGTATTAGCAAATGTAGATCTATACCGTGTTTAGCTCACGACTATTCCCATGAGGAAAAGCAAACACGTGGAATGTTGGCCAATAGTAATCACAAATCTTGAAACCACATAGAAATAATCAAAGTCCTACACTTTTCCACAATCACTGTCAACGCCACAGCATCCCACATCCTTGAAATTGCGGTGTACCATCGACGCTTCGTAAAATAGTCAGTGGACTCCATTACGTGGCGAAGGTCAATTTCATTTATGATCCGTGTACTATAACGTTATTGCCATAGATTAATAAGTACGAGGACAATGACTTCGCCTGTTCCCTAAACAATCATAATTCTGTCTCGTCTTTTGAAAATGTATATTTTTCCCTAGGAGTTGATCGTTAAATGATTGTTTAGTTTTTTCTATGAGGCTATGAGGTAGGTAAAATTTTCAGTTCAAAAAACTTGGAGTATAGTTTATTTTACCACAAGAACTTGTTGTACTTTTAATTTGATTTATGCAAATTATTAGTAGAGCGCCGCCAAAGTCTGAGTTTTACTTCGCGAAGTACATGTTGTCCAACCGTTTTCGATCAGCTGAGAGTCAAGTGTGAATGTGTGTGCGTGAGCGTTGCCGTGTGGGTACTATTAGACGGTTCATATTCTGAGGTCGATGACTGCACTGTACATTGTAATTGTAATTTATAATATATTTAAATGTTCCAACCTTTGATAGATGGCTGCGGGATTCTGCGATGTACCGAGCAAACTTATGGAGGTTACAAGATCGTTCGTGCCAATTATTAATGAAATTACCTACATTTGATCTGACGGCTTTATTTCTTTTATTGTTTGTAATGTGCCGTTTGATTCAATGTTTCATTTTTATATTCATAAATTGAGTCTTTTATACTGAATGATGACATAGTCTACACATTACTGACAACACTCTACTGACGACTCAAAAAAAATAGGGGGTACGTTCAGATGCCAAATGTATACGTTTTTACAAAAAACTTCCGAGCCATATTCAAGCACTCAGCCTAAATAAATTCAAATCGTTTATAAAACGGAAGCTATACCTGAAAGCCAACTATCATGTTAATCACTATCTCGAAGATAAAAAGGCTTCGGATTAAGCTGCCCCAATGAAAGGAGATCCCCATTATGAGCCTAGCCGTTACACGAATCAGATATGTACCAAAATAATCTACTAATATGCTTAGTAAACCCATTTAAATTTTAGCTTCAATTAGAATGGCCAAGTGTTGAAAATAATCAGTTTTAAACTTATGACCCCCCGGTCATAAGTTTAAAACTGATTATTTTCAACACTCAGATGATCGATTGTCAACAGTAACACTTCTGCAAATTCCTAAAACTACTTTCGGTACTCTACTGGGTAAAGCTAGAGGGTCTGTCAACCCTCGAAGCCAATAAAAAATACAATGAAATAAACATTCCTAGAACTTAATGTTTAAAAATCGAATCTGGATGAAACACTTCACAATTTTTACTAAATTTCCTAAACTAATGAAGTAATCTATGTGAATCCTTTTGTGCTATTGGTTTTAAATACAGACCTACCTTTGGGCACCAATTTCGTTAAAATATCTCTATTAATTAAAAATGTAATTTTCAAACTACTTACATAAATGAGATCAATTTTTTAAGTTCCTTTTTCCCTTTAAATTTACATAAATCAGTCTTGTCAGGACTAATAATAAAACTAACTATAAGTAACTCTTTTATATGTTAGAAACTACATATAATTATCACAATAACTGAAATAGTAAAATAACCTAAAATGTAAACATTGTCTGTTTTTACCAATTTGGCCATTGCTGGGAGACGTGAAAACTGGGCTCGTGAAACCTTCCCAAATGTTCTAATTTATGGCAAAATTCTAGCCCTGTAACGCTAGGCCGAAGTGCGGAGTTTGGAACTTCTTTGCTCTGTGATTGTCGAAATTTCGGATTTCGCTTGTTTATTATTAATTCCTTTCTTTTAAACACTGTGACATTGAATGATTTCACATGATTAGTTCAGTATTTTATAATTTTTAGGGTTCCGTACCCAAAGGGTAAAAACGGGACCCTATTACTAAGACTCCAATGTCCGTCTGTCTGTCACCAGGCTGTATCTCATGAACCTATATAGCTAGACAGCTGAAATTTTCACAGATGTTGTATTTCGGTTTCCGCTTTATCAACAAATAAAAACACAATAAAATAGATATCCTAACAACTAACGTTTTTTTGCCGTTTTTTGGTCGATACTAATAACGGCAACAGGTAGACGCTTGAAATATTCACAGAATATTTAGTTGTATATTCACTTTAAAGATAATTAGTTAAAATAAAACAAAATAAATATTTAAGGGGGCTCCCATACAACAAACGTTTTGTCTAATGTTGTATAGATAATGGTACGGAACCATTCGTGCGCGAGTCCGACTCGCACTTGGCCGGTTTTTTTTTTTTACTATTTATTTTTTTATTATTGTGTATTATGACATTTACTGATTTGACACGAATGTTTACTTTGTTAAGTATTTCACAATTTTTATTTATTGTGAATGGTGACATTTTTTTGTTTTTGTAATTCAATAAAAAATAATTTCACTACTTTTATATAAACTATAACTCTAAATAATAATAAAAATATGTACAAGTAACAACCTGTAACCGTTACAGGGCGTCAAAAAATTCGTCCACATCGCTGTCAACAGGAAAAGTGCCCAGAAGGCTGGCAGCATTGCCACGTTGGATGGCAATGCTGATTCTTTGGCCAAAAAATAGGCCCGCCCTCTGGTCACGTGAAGAGTCGACCAACCGCTTGGCGATTTCTCGAAATACTAGGTGGGCACTCGGACCCCATGGCCCTAGTGTTTCAACCCCAAACGGCTCAAACACATAATTACCAATTAAATTATTGTATTTGCGCCGTTTGAGGTTTTCAGCACCTGCAGCAGCCGCCCCAGCGCAGCCCACTGTGCTAGGAAGATGGGATGGCGCAAGGGTGTCGACGCAAGTTGCGTCCCACACCAATGGCCTACCCAACTTCCATGGCATTATGGTCATACCATCTGGTCTCTTCCCATCGACGCGTGCCAAGCCAGTGGGTTCTAATACAGCTGGCACCCCGGCGGTGGCAAGAGCACGACGGATGAGATCATTAATGCTAGCGTGCCGCGCTATCCGACCTGCACTCTTACTGCAGGAAAGGCCATGGTGTCCGAGGTAGTCGACTGCTTCACCACATTGACAGCGATGTGGAGCCCCACAAGGAGCGCCCAAACGCAAACATGTAGCGAGCCGGAAGGTTGTGTCACCCAACAAGGTGCCTACATTAGGTGACGGTAGTGCCTGAAGCCAGAGGCCCGACTCCCACTCACCCACAGCCAGCAGGCTCGCACGCTCAGCAGTATTGGTTGACGTATTAATAAGTTTATTCCGTACCAACCTGCAGAGCGGCTCATCCCACTGTCTCTGGGAAAACGGGTTCTCGGGCCGATCCGTGTCCGGGCAAGCTACTTTCCAGGCGTCCTCTGCGTCGGTCAAGCACGGCACTTCCGAACTAACCAGGGAGAGAGTTAAAATTTTCGTGGTTAGCTTTTCAGTGCTGTGGACAGAAGACAGGAACGCCGGTAAGCTTACACTAGAAATTTTGCGGACGCCGAGGCCACCAAAACGAATTGGTAGAGTGGCTTGCAGCCACGCTCGGTCGTCCAGGGCCACATTAAGAATGGATGTTAATGTGTTGCGAATAATTTGGTCAATTTTGTCCAAAAGTTGTTGTTTCTTCCAAAGAGGAACAACGGAGAAAATACATAAAATTTGGACCAAAACAACAATATCTGATAATGGTGAAAGCCGAATGTAGATTAATTTTGGAGTCTATCCGAAATATCATTGAAATGTTTAATTTTGTCATCGATGAACGATGAAAAACTTTCTTCCAAAATAGGGGAACCTAGGAGGTGCAGGGGACTTTTTTCTAAAATTTTGATTTGTGGGGCTATTTCATTAAATTTATCCATAGTTGATTGTCTGTCTGTCACGTCAGAGAGGTAAATTTCACACTTTGAGGGGTTAAGGTCCTGGCCAATAGATTTAAATTGATGTTTGAGGAGTTGTAGGTCAGCCAAAACGGTGTCAACATCACCTCCTAGCGTTCCATCGTCTAAATACCACACGTTAAATTTTGAATTTAGTTGTTGAATTATGGGATGAATAGCCAAACTGAAAATGACGGGCCCGAGAGGGTCACCTTGTTGGCAACCAACTGCAGATTCTAAAACGTTGTCCTTGTAAAGTAATTTTGAAGGGTGCCTATAACATTGCCACATAAAACCATAAATTTCGGGTAATTTTTTTTTACTTCAGCCAACAAAGTGTCCCTGTTCACGGAGTTAAAGGCGTTTTTGACGTCAACCTTGAGGATGACCTCACCTTTCTTTGAGTCTAAAAAAGAGGATAAGGCATGTACGGCAGCCTCACAACCCCCTCTGGAACCAAAACCGAGTTGAAGGGGCTGGAACTTAGTTGCAAGCGATTCACTATAAAACTTGCAACATATTTTGGCTGCCATACGCCTGTAGGTGCAACCGACGGCAATGGGACGAATGCCGCCGTCCTTCTTGCGTAGGGCGCACAGGTTAGCCCCATAAAAGACATCGACGACGGCATCGTTCACGCCGCCGGAGAGCATTAAGTTGATCAGACCCGCAAGCTCCTTCAGAAGCGACTCACCAGCTTCCCCGGCGCCTGAACCCAACAAATCTTTCAAATGCTGTGGAGTCAGACCGTCGAGGCCGCCGGCAGAACCATTCCGGATTGACATTGACATTTAATGATTTTTAAGGTTTTTTTTGACATTTATTTTATAAAGTTTTATTAATTTTATTTGATTATTGTGAATGTGAGGACCATATTGTGGGTCATTTTATTATTATTTGTTATTTCTTTCCCACGTTTGTCTAGTATAGTAATCAAACTGATTACTATACATACGACCTACCCAAATGTTCTTTCTTTGGTATTGTTCGTCGTATCGTTGAGTTCCTTGAGTTGTAAGTCGAGCTACACGATAATTGACAAATGCTTGCACTGACTGGACAGGGTGTCGAGTCTGCTATTACAATAGTGTCACAATGATCTATCATTGATTTCAATGACAATGGTCATTTTGCAAAAAATTCGTAATCTGCTAAATTCGAGGAACGACTTTTTCAAGGTCAAAATCATTCCTCGACCTTTATGAACTCGGAGGGTTGTATTGATGATTTTGATGATTATAATTCTGTAACTACATACGTCTTACAGTCGCGAACAATATTTTAATCAACATACAACCTAGCACTAGTCTGCAAATTGCAAAAAACATTAGAAAATTTGAATTTCGCGGGCTACCCTGGAGCATCCACCTTAATAGAAATGATTATCGAAATACTAGAATTAAATTTGAACATCTAATCATGCCAGATTTCATTTATATATGTTTTTACATATTATTTATTAGTGTTCTATGCAATCTGAAGTAGTAAGAAGTTCGTAAATAGCAAAAAACATTAAGTTATGTGTAACGCGGATTAAGGTGGATGCTCCAGGGTAGCCCGCGAAATTCAAATTTTCTTAATTTTTTTGCAATTTGCAGGTCAGTGTGAGGTTGTATGTTGATTAAACTATGAATCGCGGCTGTAAGACGTATGTAGTTACAGAATTATAATCATCAAAATCATCAATACAACCCTCCAAGCGCATAAAGGTGTAGAAATGACTTTGACCTTGAAAAAGTAAATTCATACATATAGCTTGGAGGGTTGTATTGATGATTTTGATGATTATAATTCTGTAACTACATACGTCTTACAGCCGCGATTCATAGTTTAATCAACATACAACCTGACACTGACCTGCAAATTGCAAAAAAACGTTAGAAAATTTGATTTTCGCGGGCCACCCTGGCTCATTCACCTTAATGTGAAACTATTCTATTCAATAATATTTATCTATTTAGCAGTCAAAGTCAAATGTGACATTACTGCCTACTGACGTTTTATCTGTTTTTATTTCTAGCGGTCGGTGTTTTGATTTATTTTCATTTAAGTGTTTTATATTATCTTTAATTTAGAAGCCTATATTTATAGCAATACAAAATGGTGCTAATTGAGCAAATTTCGGCTGGAACTGTCAAAATTTTAGCAGATTACCGCGTAAGTCAGTCATTCATTTGTCATTGTGTACGAGATTACCATTCTATGCCATTTCTTTCAATGGAGTGTCAGTGGTTGATCATTGGAAAGTCATAATGACACCACTATATTAGTAGATTACGAATCTTGTCAAAATCAACTATTATGAAATCAATTATAGATCATTGTGACACCATTGTAATAGCAGACTCGCCCCCCTGGTCCACTCAAATCTGTGTGATTCTTTCTTCAAAAGACCACCTCAGACATTAATCTGCATAGTTCTCATGTAAGTTGAGCAAGATTGTCTGGACTATAAAAGAGAATACGACCTCTGAGTTTGTTTCGGCCGTTTCTTCTCAGAGTAGTCAGGTACGAAACACCGGCCCCATCTAGTTTTCTTTAAAAATTACGTGTAAATGTGTTTCTAAAAACCTATTTGCAAAATAAACATAATTTATGAATGATAAACATGAGGCCATAACTTTTGGCAAAAGCTGCCGAATATCGTTTCACCTTGACGACAAATTTCAGATGATTGCCATCCGCAAATAAATGGAACTCTGGATCGCACTTGGGTTACAATATAAACGCCTGCATTGTAATTGTAACCATGTTTAAAACTAAGATAATTACAATATAATAGTACTCAATATCGTTGTGCTCTGTTTATAAGTTTACAAGCGGTTGCCCGCGGTTCTATTCAGATTCTTGAGCAAGAAATACTCAAACGCACCAACATCCAATCTTTCACAGTTATAACATTAGTAGGTTACAGTGTATAAAGAAGTACTGAATTATTTAAAGTGTGATCTAAAATGTATTGGATGCAGACCAAGAAAAACAATTCAATCTAATTGTGAAACTACCTCAACATTATATTTGAATAGATTTTCTTTGCGACCTGTTTAACTGCTGAGGTTTATTTCAAGATGCTTAGGTACACGGTGACAACCGTGATGAATTGTTTAAGTGTAGTGATTAGGGCAGGTAGGTACTGTCGCGCGTAAAAACGATTTAGGAATATTTCAAAAACCGCTAGCTATTTTAAAATCACTGTGTAGAACACTTTAATTTAGATAAACAACTATAGTGGTCGTTTACCAACAAACGCAAATTATAACGCACGTTTATTTTTTTGCAATAATTGAAAGTAATTTCTGTCGAAATGATTTCGTTTTCATAAAAATCGCCGTTAATTTAAGTACGTCTAATGTTTTATGTATTTAGTAAATATTTGAAATAACTCGTGAATGTATCCATAAATAACTAAACAAAACTATAAAACATTATGTTTTTTCGTCAAATAACTTTCTATTTGCATTTCCGTCTGAAGCTAATAATTCTACTGAAGATTAATGCAATCACTGTGCGCGTATTTATATGTAATTTACGAATCAACCTTACATCTGCGTAAGGCAAGGCTCGTAAACCTACTTACATAAATATTTACAATAATACATATGTAATAATATTATTATTTATCATTGTTGCTGAAACACAATAGATCGTATCATTTGAATAATTTTATCTGATACAAGTATACGTGGCGCGCCGTTCACTGCACGTACAGTCACGGATAGAAGTGCATATACATTTAATTGCACAATAATTTTGCCATCGTCATCATCCACAACCTGAATTCACCCAATGCTGGGTATACGCATGTCTTTACATGTGTCAATAATTTTCAGTTTAATTATTTAAAAGTTTACGCACAAGTAAAAATTACCATACAAAGGCAGACTTAACATCAACACCTGCTTAATAACATCATCTTCTTTTTCGTCACACCCTTGGCAACCCTGCCAAGAGTGTGAAGAAGAAACTTAATTAGATACGCAGCAAAAAACTTTAATTAAACACCGATTACAATGTACCTACCATTGATCACTTCAATAGTTTCAATGCGCAGTAATATCAAAGGTATTTTTTCCACAAGTAGGTGTTTACATTAAACTTGTCATTCATCTAATAATTATTTTTATGACAATATAATAACGTGAAGCGAAAATTGGAAATCACATATGTCATAAGACAATTTAATAAAAGAAATAGGCCATAACACTAAATCAAAAGTTACGACACGCTCCTACCGATCGCGAAGAATAAAATATTTTGTTGGAAAACGATCGCACGTGTGAGGAAATAAACATCCAATTAACATTGTGCGAAAAAGCAGCCATTAAATCATTGGGATTATAAATTAGTATTTCTGCCCCGATCTTGACCTCTTTGTGAGTTATTTTTAATAAAGCATAATTAATGACAATTAAAATTCAGTTGAATATTGTGCTTAATATAGTTAGTCTTTGATTGAGCTAAATTTGGACTAATATAGGAGACATGACTTGTACAAGCCACCACGATCTGCATCGAATTATTGCAACAATGAAAGAATCGTTCAGAAAAAAGTATTTTAAATTCTCCTGAAAATAATAGATTAAATAGTACATTATTTTTTACGGTAGGAGATAAGATATGAAAGGGGATAAAAGAAAACTCATTTTAAACAAAAATAAGTCTGATAATCTTGTTAAAATTGAATGCAAACAACGAGTAGACGTAATAGAAGATAAGAATCTGCTATATCAATTTCAAAACTGTTTTCATTACAGCTTTTTCCCCGAACAAGCACTTTTCGCGTCGACCGTACCGACGGCAGTTACCACTTAAACTTTATGGTATCGTAATTTTGCCAAAATGTATTCTAATTCTATTGTACTACGGCTGTTTTTGTATTACACTGATCACTTTCACTCCTGGACTGTCTTGTAGATAATATTCAACGGCCCACAACCACTTTTAGGACTATTTACGCGCATTAGATTGATTGTGGATTGTGTTTTAGCCATTTCGCATTGTGTTAGATAAATAACATGGACTGTTATAGGTACAACTCCATTACTTATCCGACCTTGAATGTTTTCAAGTTATTTGCTAGAGTGTATTAGGGTACCTCCGCACTCAACTGTTAAATCTGCACGTTGCATTTTACGCTGTGGTCGGTGCTGGCTTAGTACAGTCGCTGAAAGAACTTTTCAATTCATTTTACACAAATTAGGAACATAATTTGTAAATCCATTGTGAGTTGTTAAGAAAGGTAATAAACCCCCCATGATCCATCGCTGGTGTCTTCTGAGCCGTTTGAGAACATTCGTATCTCGAAATAGTGTTGTAAAGAGAAGTGTTCGGTGGACTAACACGTCGTACACACAAACAATACACTAAAAAAAGTTATTTCAAATAAACACGAACCCTTCAGTTGCGTATGTACAGTTGGAGTTGATATTAATTTATTTGATGTAATGTGCGGTGGGCGCCGGGCGCATGCGCCGGCCGCCGCACACCGAACATTCTGGACGCCAGTTTTTATGTGTTTATATATTCTAATTTTATTGTTTTCTTTATTTGCGTCCCACTTTTGTTTGGTTCGGAGCACGGCATTGTTCCCCGTCGTAAACGCCGATTTAGATGATAAAATGAAAATGTTGTATGGAATTTTTATTTGGTATGCGTAATTTCTTTGTCTGTCCGTCTGTACTGTTTTTCTGTAACACGTTTAATTGTATTGCAGTTATGTCATTAAAATTAACTAAATTTATTACGAAACTAGTATCACAGATGTTTCTGTGTTGACGTATTTGTTAGTTTTTAATGTTTCTAATAATGTAGTATTGTTATTAAGTCGTAACCCGCTGTTTAGATTGCTGCGATTGTAGGAATACCATTGACGCAACGTTTTCATACAAAATGTCATTCAATTAGACGTAAAAAATTAAACACGCTTCATAATGTGTTTAGTGTCCGCTCGCTCGACCTGTGTATAACAATTGTACTTTACAGCTAATTCCAACACATATTATAATTGAACAAAATGGGCGTCGTTAATTTTATTGTTTTAAATCACAAAGTAAGTTATTCTATAATTAAATTTAAAATAAGACACGGGTTTTGAGTTATAAGTGGCGCAATGAGAACTCTCGTATCGGGCTTCGAGACCAAACCTGTTTTTATCGCGAATTAATATTAATAATGAATACTTGAAACGGGCGCGATTGTGAGTTGTATAGTTGTAATTAAGTGCGATTATAGCGGCACCGGCAATTACTGACAATGTCTGCGGCTTGCACCGGCATTATGTTGGCGCTCGGCGGCGCTCGGCGACGCTCGGCGACCCTCGGGGCCCGTCGGGAGAGCTCGGCTAAAGTTTTGTACGAAGGCGATACAATGCTACGAGTATTTTTAAATTAGGAATGTTTGATCGAAATATTAATCTGTTGTGTGGCGATAATTTAAAATTAAAAGTTGGTTTACGAATTAGTGGTGCGACTGTACCGTGACGCTGGAGACTTTTTGTTGGACTTTTTGTCAACATTATCAATTTCTGCAAGTGACTATAGATTACATGCACGCGCTCTACACACACAGGCAAGATAACAATAAATAAGAGAGCACTCTCATAATGGCCGAGTAACTTTTGCATTTGGCAGTTGTTCAATATATTTGTATTAAATAAGATGAATTACTACCTAGACATTACTAGGTCATTTGAGATCGCAGTGTGGTGCAAATAAATTCCACACATTTACTACGGGGGTTATTGTAGGCCCCCGTGGGAATTACCTGTTATTTTCATACATGATATTCATGTATTAAGTCTATAAATTATGGTGATAGAGGAGTTAAAAAGCGTGAAAAAACAAATAAACTTACCAAGTTTTTAAGAAAACCTTTGTTTACCTGTAAATTCATAAAAAATTGCCGTCTTCTTCATTAATCGAGGAAAACTTTTGAAAAATTTCCAAAGGCTCTGTAGTAAGTAGATATTATCATAATGACTTGACGTTTGATGGTGGTACGAACATAATAGCAAGTCATCACATCGATCAATATTCGAGGTTAAGCAGCTCCCCCCGTCGACAGCGGATGGGTCGTCTAAAATTGGGGTGAAAGCACCGAAATATCGCGAGCTTTTGGACAAAACGACTTACATAAGAAAAAACAATAAATGGTTCATTTTAAAGCCAGTGTATTTAATATTTATTTTCATTCTTACATTGTGATTATTAACTTATATAAATAAAAACTCTAACATTCTGCTTTTTTTAACTAAGGATCTTAAGCCTCTATCATCTAGTGGTCGCGACTTCGCAAGAGCTACTGTCAATTTTAAGATTCCTGGTTCGATTTCCAGGTTGGGCAATGTGTTATTGGGTTAAAAGCCAGCGGGACATACTCATACTTTAAAAGATTTCAAGATTTTTCCATTTTAACTAAGTCCATTACCATCATGCATGATAAACAATAAATTGTTCAAACTACACTTTTGTCAGTGACTGTACCTGATATTTAATTGTCGTGGAAAAATACACAATGTAGAATGGTCGTTATTACTCGAACCAAAATCTACTAGTATTATGTGTTAGAATGAATGGGTCTGAAGGAATGCGACTCCTTTCCGGAGTTTAGATTTTCCGATATTATTATGAACCTGTATTAGTTTTACCTCGCGTCCTCACCAGAGCGATCGATCGCCCGTCTCATTCATTATGTCACTCATTTGTTTTCAAAACCGGAAGTTACCCTCTGTCGGCGCGACCGTGCGTGCGGTGTCGCCGAAGAATGAACGCGAAGGTCATGTTCGTGAGACTTTCGCTTTAGTTAGGACGTGGTACAGACAGTCTCCAGGCATGGAGCTGAATTTGATTTGATACCTAGTTGAAACTACTTTGCTTAAGTGATGAGTTTAAGGTTGATAAAAACTATTTAGTTGATTACTAAGTAAGTACTAAAAGATTTTCTTGGAAGGAATACTTACAAAACATTTTGAGTTTAGCTATTTCCATTTAGAATTAGGAATAGGACATGGGGAATTTAAAAACACCCGACCAAGTGAGAGTCCGACTCGCGCATGAAACGTTCCGTACTATCGTAGTAAAATTAAAAGGGCCTTTAATTTTTAATTTATTTATATTATTTGGTGATAAAGCGGCAACAGAAATACACATTCTGTAAAAAATTCAACTGTCTACCTATTACAGATCATGAGATACAGTCCGATGACAGACAGACGGACGGACGGACAGCGGAGGCTTAGTATTAGGGTCCCGTTGGTTACCCGGGTACGGAACCCTAAAGAAGGACGTACTAGGTGTTATGTCTTAAGATAGCTATTATTTTAACAAATAACTATGGATATACCTACCATAAGAGTTTCATTTGTCTATGGGGTGTAGAAAACCTCTTAACGAAGCCGAAAGGCTCTTGTTCTCTCCATCATTGCGATCATTTTTCTGTTCTACACAATACCTGGGAACCTTCTAGTTACTGAGATATCGGGGGTCAAAGTTCCAACTTTTTGACAAGTTTTTTTTTAATACAAGTTTTTAATGTAAGATTTTACTTTAAACACCTCCACGACCCCCGTACTATTAAATCCATCCATCAGCACAATGTTTTGAGTGCGTGAAATTGAGTTCTTCCACAAAACATGATTATTTACCCCAAAAAAAAACGTTTCCCAGCAATATTTTTTGCGTAAAGTTACTTAGCTTGATGTAGAGAATGCTTGGTTGACGGCTGAGGTGGTTTACACCCTGTATGAACATTTCCCTGCCTGTAATACAGAACTTATAGCTGTTTGTTAATTTGTTTCCGTATTCTGTTCATTATTCAAGCTTTCAGGTAGACATGGATGCACTTGCAAATGCATGATAGTCATTTTGTTACATAATTCATAATAAACAGGGGACGATGGAATAATAATTGGGACTGCCTAATAATAGCGTCGCATCAAACTTTGCATATTCGAAGCTCAGACTTTTAACGTATTCGGGTTATATCGGATTATATTGGACCTATAGGTAGTGGAATACTGCAAATTGTAACAAGGGCCAAAATCAAAGTATTATCATCCACCTAGCCTTTTCCAAACTATGTTTCGTCCGCCTTCCTGTCTAACCGGATGCAGCTGAATACAAGTATTTTTCATGGAGTGACTGCCTATCTGACTTCCTGATCTATATGAATAGTGTACATATTTAATAATATTTTCGTCTTAATGGTGCGTGACTGTACTTAGAGCTTGACCCTCATGTGAAGTGAAAAACAAAACTTGATTAGTTTACTATGAACTTAAATTGTTTCTAAATTCAAAATGATAGTGTATAATACCTCTCATAGTATTTCTTCGACAGTGGTCATATAGGTACGGAAAATTGACGTATCGTTGCAATACGCGTAACTATTTATTTCCCTGGCTGTACGTTATGCATTTATTGTTCAAATAGAGTATTATGCAGTATGAACACTGTATGGTCGTGTGCATCATACTATACATAGGTACATACATAGACTGACGCCTTTTCTCCATGGAGGTTGGCTGCTAGGATCCTTACAATACTCCTTGCGCCTCGTCCACATTCATACATGACATCTGGTCAAACACGCACGCGGCGCCGCACCAGCACCATCTGATCCCCGAAATGAATACCTGTCGAAACTATTAAGTTGTAAACGAACATTAGGCCGTCTCCACAACTTCGCTTAAATTACGCGAACGTACGGATCGATGCGAACAACATTTTACGTTCTATTTCCGAAGAAACGCGAAACCGACACGAGCATCAGCCATAATAAATTTCTTGTCTTATAAAAATAAAACTTTTCTTTTTGCTGGCGCGGGGCGCCGTCACAGTGTGCTATCGATCAGCGTGTCAACGCTTCCGCGTGAGATGATCTTCTTTTATGATTTACTGTGACTCATAATTGACCAACGTATTGTTCTTGATTTCTAACATAACTTTTAATAAGCAAAATAGTGGAGTAGTTCTGCAGTTGTCGCTCCATGATACGAGTTGGTAGTGGATTCGAACCCAGACAGGCGCGTTACTTTTGTGTAGGTAATTTAATTCAAAACCATTGCTTAAAATGGTGAAGGAAGTGCTATGTCCTCTAACTATAAATTCGAAGGCATGTGGCGTTTCCCAACCCGCATTACTGGTACCCTAATAGTCAACGCCGTCGCATGAGGAGGAGACAGGTGTTCCAGCAGTGGGAATAATTTATAGACTGAGCAGAAATGTTTTGTAGTTGACTTCCTGACTGCTTCATTGCTCTAGTGGTGGTGCTGAGCATGAGATCCTGGGTTCAATTCCCAGGTTGGGCAAAGTGTTATTGGGTTTTTCCACCAGGAATTTCTCAGTAGCAGCCACAGAGTCTGGATTTGTACTCGGTTGGTGGCAATAGGCTCGCCGCCTTTTACATAGGACTTAAGCATAACTGGCGAAATGTGGGCAGACTATTAGGTACACCTCTTCCTAACCCTTCAGAGTTTACAGGCGGATTATGTTATGTTCTTGATTTCGAGCCAAACTAACTTTCAGCTTAATCATCATGTATCTATTGATTGAGTTAGAACGCTAGTTCATTAGTTCCACAGCTGGTTTCATACAGATCAAACACACATTCAATTGAATTCTAAACACACATTTTAGACACATATTGTACCGTAGCTCTCATGAACTCCTTGACATTTTATTAAGAAACTTCGCTTTACAGGGTTATTAAATATTAACGTTATATAAGACGACGTTTGATTTTTTATTTGACTTTAGTAGTTCGGCTGCTCAAAGTTGAAATCAAGTAGGTTAGATGATATTTGGAAAAGAAGAAATGGTTTTGAAGATTTTAGTTTCTCAGTGTTTTCTTCTTCGTGTGTCTGGTACGACAGTTCTTATACAGGATGTAAACAACCTCAGCACGAAGCCGTAAACAAAGCGTTCTGTACATCAAACCAAGTAACTTTACGCAAAAATTATATCTGGGAAACCACTTTTTTTTTGGGTGAAAAATCATGTTTTGTGGTAGACGTAGAACTCAATGTAACGCACTCAAAACATTGTGCTGATGAATGGATTGAATAGTACGGGGCTCGTGGAGGTGTTCAAAGTAAAAATATTACATTAAAAACATGTATTTAAAAAAAAAAATTCAAAATCTTGGACATTTTTATCATATCTCCGTAACTAGAAGGTTCCCAGGTATGGCGTAGAACAAAAAAATGATCGCAATGACGGGGAGAACAAGTGCCTTTCGGATTCATTAAGAGGCTTTTTACACCCTTTATTTTGTTAGCCCAGGACTTCCCCACTACCGCCGCGTCTTCGGTGGCAGCGCTGAGGTCACTTCCGCTACTTTCGTCCCTTAGTTAAAGGTGCTATAAATGTCTGCGCTGAAATATTGACCGCGAACAGAGTAAATTATGATAATATTTTTAGTAAATGTGTTTTCGATGGTTATAGAAAATCAACAGAATTCAAAGCAGGGGAAAATTTACCAAGTGTAACATTATAAATTGTCTTTAGTTTAAAACAAGACTTAAAAAAAATAATTTGCTGTTACTTACAAAAAATCTGGTTAAGTACTTGATTTGAACTTTGAGCAGGCGAGTTGTGCTACTGTTGGCGCGGCACTGTGTCAGGGTGCAGCGGGGGTGGTAGGGGCATGGGGGGGGTACGCCCTGGGCCCGGTAAAGTTGTGAATTGGCCGCGCACACAGGCTCACGGAACATTATCGTGATTCATATCGTTTATAATTTTATATTATGTTAAAGCGGGGCGGAGAGGGGGTGATATTAAAAATACAAGAGCCCCGCGCAAGTACTTTCCACCCGGCACCGTCTGCATGGTAACCAGCATTGTTTGTATTCAAGCTATTGATCCATTTTTAAGTTTGTAGACATCTTAAGTTTTAATAACAATTTGGAATGATGCAAGCGTATGTTTAATAACTAGAAAGAGATTTAAGTGAGTGTGTACAGGAAGCGTTTTCTTACTATCGTCATGAATAAGAGAGATAGACATTTTAATGAATCAACATTTTTATTGAGACGTGTTTTGGCTTCAGGTTCTTTATTCAATTTTAATTGAACTAACTGAGAAATGTTTCTGTGTTAAACACTTTCGTAATAAACTAACAAATAGGTACCTAACCAAATAAATGAAAATGAGAAAAACATTAAATCGCTCGATTAAAAGTGGAGCACAACCATCGCACACGACGCAGTATGCGAATGCTCTTACAACTTCATCAGCTGTGCACGTTTCGCGCCCTTCGCCATATAAAATATTTAAACGTTCATTTTATTTATACTTGAGCGTGACATCCGGTTCTCGGCAATCCTGTAACTCGGCAACATACTTGCCAGAGGCTTAGCCCAAATAAGGACCACTGTTTTCTAATTAAATAGCGAAAAAAATATTCATATTCTTATTCTTACAGGCCTAGTGCGTAAAACGCGCTTTTATGTCGGTATAAACAATTTCTTAATAGCATCTTTTATGCTTATTCTTTATTGTGTATTGAAAAGCTATAGCTTTTATTTTTATTCATAAATTAAATTGAGTTTTTTTATGCATTTGTAGGATGACAGTGCAAGACTCTGTATCGATAAATGCCATTAATGGATAGATATATTATGTCACAAAAGTTAGCAAAAATGACATTTCATTTTTAGGGTTCCGTACCTCTAGAGCAAAAAAACGGCCAAGAGCGAGTCGGACTCGTGCACCGAGGGTTCCGTACAAACTTTTAAAGGACAGACTTAACTTTGCTGTTCGATCCCATGAAACGGCTAGTGCACTAACAGCAAATAATAAGTTTGTACTAGTAAAATCGTTTTTTTTTTGTTATTAAACTACATATTTACTACGGTTTTCAGATTTATTTTACGGTAAAACTCAATGTAACGCATTCAACACATTGTGCTGATGGATGCATTGAGTAGTGAACGGGTCATGGAGGTAAAGTAAAGTTATAAAACATTAAAATGAGTTGTGAATAAGTTGGAACTTTGACCCCCAATATCTCCGTAACTAGAAGGTTCCCAGGTATGGTGTAGAACAACAAGTGATGAGGAGAAAAAGTGCATTTCTGCTTCGTTAAGGGTCTATTTACACCCTTTATGTAGTTTAATAAACCTACAAGTTAATGGGAACCCTCGGTGCGCGAGTCCAACTCGCACTTGTCCGGTTTTTATTTATCATTGTCAGACAAGACTTTAACTAAAAATCTTCGTAGTACTAAATCTTCAATACTACTTTTACTTTACAAAACGTCAGTTGATAGCCATACGCTCGTTATGAAACAATAAACAGCAACATCAATATAGCTGAATACGATTCACAACGGTCATAGTTCAAATCAGATGTGCATAAGTAGGTCCCCCACACCACGATTCTTCAAAAGGACACTCGCGAGACACATTAACCGAATCGTTTGTTAATTACTACCTAAAGAGATGCAGGTTTTGTAATTATCTTGATAATTATTTTCTTTTATAATTATCATGATAATTATCGGAAAACTATCCATGCTGACTCACTTACACACTTAACTTGATCTCTTAAATGTTTGACTCAACAAACCGCTTTCATTCAGTCCAAACAGGATGTTTATTTTTCGGAATTTTTGTTACTATCAGTATCACTCTGATCCTAAACAGTGAAACAGCTACAGACAAACCTAACAAAAAAATACTGAAAATTCTGTTGTTGATTAAATACAAATAATTTTAAAATTGTGACACTTCACTCGTTTGGATACGCGTGGATGCGACAAATCGCGTTCGGATAAACGTAAAGTGACATTGATCATGATTTTTGTTTTTATCAAAACAATAAAATTATTAAGGTAAGTATCTATAATTATCATGATAATTATCACTTCTGGCTCTTTATTAAACTGATTCCCCCTGATATGATGTACACCATATGATACTGATTACAGGTATGGCAAATAAAATGGATATTTTAATTATGGTGATGCAATGGGCGGTCTCATCGCAAAAAGCGGTCTGTTGATGACAACCTTTGGATGGATCACAGGTAAAGCGAGAAACAAAACAGTCCACACACTTTTAAAACGTTAAATTAGATGTATAATTAGCATGAATACTACATTTTAAAAGATAGCCCGGTCCCAGCCACCAGCCACCAGGAAACATCGCTAATAAACAACAAGCGTCTATTAAACGGTCCGTCGAAGCGAGAAACACGATATATAACCATATATTTATATGCAATACAATTTCATTATTAGATGCCTATTTGTGACTCGTTATTTCTATTGTCGCTTTTTTTCTATTTATTATCCAACACAATGTGTGATTATAATGTGGCTTATAACAAATGAGCTATGTGGGAGTCGGATCGTTCCACACGGGTGAACTCGGCGGCTTCGAAATTTTTGTATGTCATTAGCGTCACAATTGGCGGTGTGCTGTATATGTTTTTTTTTTTCTCCGAACGTTTTTTGCGCGAACACGCTTATTTTAATTAATTTATTGTATAACACAAATGACATATCGTTCGTAAATGTCATTAGACACTAAAACTACCCGAGTTTCGTGAAAACAATTCTATTTGTTTAATTTAATTCGTGGTTCGCTCACGTAATTAATGGCGGCGTTTTTAAAATAATTGCACGTTTTTATTTGTAATGACTGAAGGAGCACGAATAACTCTGTCATAATTTTGTGTTATAACAAAACGTAATAAGAATTTTATGCTAAACTGATTCGCTTATTAAAACTGAGCGGATGTGTAATAGTAGATTAATAATGTTTTAATTTAAATATATAAGATATCGTGTAATTATAAATGTTGCTTAAAATAATTTACCGTGGTCAGGCAGTCAGTTTAACCATTAGCCGTGTACGATTGGAAATGTACCCAACTATCTCTGCGTGAGTCACAACATTTCTAAGAAAAATATCAAGAGGAATAATAAGCTACTAGTTTCCAATAAAATTGATCCAAAGTTTCATTGAAAACGTTTGAGACAACTTCCGAACCGTCGTCGTGAGAATAATATCATTTTATTACTGAGGCAATGTTGAAAATACACTTTCGCTTTACTTTACTGAATACTGAGCAACTGGAAACATTATATTGAAAACACACGTTCCTTCTGAACGTTAGGTTTTATTTTTTACCTAGCTATTTCCTAGCAAAATAAGGGAAAGTTATTGTTTATCAAATGAAATTGTCCGCGTCGACCGTGTATTCACAAATGTCAAAGAATGACAGTTGTGCCAATTGACCTATTATGTCCGTTTGGCAAACATTTAATTACCCTGACTGTACACAGCTGACTTTTATACAGGTTGGATTTTTTCAACCTGAAGGAAAAGTACTCTGAATACTGGAGATAGCAAATTTTATTTAAAGGAACCATTCCTTTATTTACCCGACTCCGGCGAAGGGTTATGAATTTGCGCAGCCTATGTATGTTTATATGTTCCACCGTAGCGCCTAAACTACTAAACCGATTTTAATGAAAGAGGTGTCAATAGATTCGTAATAATGGCATGCAATGGCATAACATAGGCTATATAAATTTTATCAAAATTTTACGTGTCGGTATTTAAACCTTAGATTATGACCTCAAAAAAAAATAAACTGAGATAATCATTTCGTGTTTGGTATCAAAACAAAGGTCTTTGCGAGCACATTGCAAATATGTGTATATCATATTTTGTATATGTATCGTATTGTTTAGGTCAAAATATATATTTAAAATGCGGTCAAACAGTTTACACATACAGTTTTAACATTACGTTAGAATTTTAGATTTTAACGGTATTATATTTAATAAATATACAATAAATAAAAAGCAGGATAAAGTAAATCAAGTATTAATTAATTAGAAAATGCAGTTGCAACAAATTATTAGCACTTTGAATAATCCGTCGTTCTATAGATGGCTCTTTACGGATCTTATATTTCTGAATCAACATTATGTGTGACATGTCAACTTGTGTATGGTGGTACGATGCATTAGAAAAGTATTTAATTCACAACTTAGATAAATACTCTTTATATATATTATTCGAGAACGACTGAGAGTTTCTTTTATACACTTTGGAAGAAATATTAAAAACATGTTTCAAAAATGTAATTAACATTCAAAAGAAAGTTTTTTGCGTAGATTGTGGTCCGCGTCTAATGAAACGGGAATTAATAGAAAAGGTAGATCCGAGCAGACGAATCCAAAAACATAACCATATCATTAACCTTTGATGTGTGACCTCGGCTCTACCTTGACCATTTTTGTACCCATGCGTTTCTGGATTTCTATTTGAATTATTTCTTGTTTCGTCCAATTTAGACCCGTTTTTTGCGTAGTCGGGTATTAGTTTTTTTTTAAAGGTTAGGTAAGTACTTGAAACTTATACAGGGTGGAATTTTTCAACCTCACCCGGAGGGAAAGTACTCTAAATACTGGAGATAGCAAATTTTACTCTAAGGAAACATTCCTTAATTTGAAAAAATAAATCAATCTGCATTCAAATATTTTCGAGAATTCGCTTGCCTAAAATTCGAAAAAATAGCAGCCTGTACTTTTATGACACTCAAAGGTCCATCCGAATGTATGTTACTAACATAACCTAATTAACTATTATCTTTGACGTAAATTATTTATTAAAATGACGAAGAACTATTTAGAAAAGAAGATTGCAATTTGCATAAAGAACCACAACGTGCAAATTGCAATCATCTTTCTTCAATTGTTAATTATGTACTAACATAAGTAATCGGATGGACCTTTGAGTAAAAGTGCTTTATCTTATCCCATTAAATTTAGAAGTTTAGATTTCATGGTTTTAATTTCATTTAATTTATCATGTTTGTTAGAGAGATTTGATCCATATCATTGACCATATCGATTGATGTCACAAATGTACAGACTGTTATTTTTTCGAATTTTAGTCGGTTCGATTGGCGAGTGTGGGAAGCGAAGTTGCGAAAATCTTTGAATGCAGATTTATTTCTAAAACGAAGAAATGTTTGCTTTGTGTTAAATCTGCTATCTCCAGTATTTAGCCTCCGAGTGAGTTGAAAAATTCCACTCTGTAGGTATAGGTTTCAAGTATCTAAGCCACAACTCTAAATTCTACAAATAGCTATAACTAGCAACTGCGTCTTCAAAAAGCTATTCAATAAAAACCTTGTGAGAACGTAAAATCTTACAGTGTGACTCGATCGTGTTGGTAATGGAACCTAACCAACCGCAACCAAACAGATCTAACCCTCGCATCCCCCAACTAATCTTAAACCTTAACTCAAACACAATAAAGATCAATGTCAATGGTCCCTACTCAATTACGCTTCGAACTTTTGAATACTGAACTCGCTCGTATCATTGTAAGATCGCAAATTTGTTTATTGTTACAACTAATTTGATTCTTATTGTTCGGTGTTAGGATTCAATTCTGTTTGTGTCCCCGTTTTGAGAATAAATCCCTATTGTCATTTATAACAGAGCTAAGGAAATCAACTGTTTTAATATAAGGTTATGTACATACGATGCGATTAATTAAAGCTATGTTTAGTGTCTGGGCCGAGTTGTTGATCTGAGGAAATCTGTGCGGCGAACTTGTCTTTTAGATATTAATATCTTGACGTTTATTTCTCTTGTTGTATTGTATTATCTGCTGATATTTAACGATTCTTAACGTTTATCTTGTTAAAGGATTACATCTTTGGAGTTTCATTCGGTTAAGCGTGTTTAATTTAACTTATAATAGAATTACTAGCCGCTGAGTGAGATTCTAAATAAAGCAGTGTAGCGTGAGAGCCACCTTCTCCTCACCACCTCGTGGTATTGAGATGTAGTGGTAAGGTAGCTCTGTAGACGATACCTACCGGGACAAACACGGAAGATGTACTATTCCCTTTTGTCCAGTATTGTCTTCGAATGTTACTGTAAATCTCGCTTCCTCGTACGAGGGTAAAATGTCTTTATCCGACCATCCTTTGACGGATTGATATCTCAATGCTATGAATATTTCTAGGAGCAAAGCCCTCCGATTCCGAATAGTCTTCGTGTCTTTGAGCTGTGTCCTTTGTCGCCAAACGTGTATTGTGACTACCCCAAAGCTCCAGTTTGAAGCTTTGCAGATAGGTACAAAGGGTTAGTAAGCTTAGATACTCACACACTAAACACGTCTTGTAAAACCTTTGGACAGGACGTTTGTGTGAACACGTGACGTCATGTCCAAAGGTGCTATTGAAACCACTCGCTGTGTCCCGCCTATCAGAAATATGTTTTCTGTTAAAAATGTGATATTTGAGTTCTCCTATTTATTGTAAAAGCTGTCTGTAGAACATACATAAATCCGTGCAGCAGCTTACTACACGAATTAAACACATTGTAAAACGTAAAACGTTACATGGCATGAGATTGGATTTGTCTCACCAAAAAAAAAATCAAGCTGTATAATGTCAAACGTCAAAGATGGACGCCAAACGTTCGCGATTGGAATCGTTCAGTTTCCTTACGATTCAATAAAATCAAACTACATTACAAAATAGCTTTGAAAATATTTTTAACATACGTCATCTAAATGCATATGTCCTTTTTTAAATCGAGGCAAGCCTTTGAAACTGTACTTCCGTTCGCTGCAATCGACATTTGATTGACTGGTTATGGTATTGATTGGATTGATTCGGATAAAAAGTCTCTACTTCAATATCCGTCTGCGAAAAGCTCACTACCTCACTAGTTTCGAGTTTTCGGGAACTTAATTACAAATCTCCAATCATAAAAGCTTGGGACTGTTAAAATGAAAAGCTTGAAATCCATTCCGCTTCTCTGATTGACTCTAATAACTTATTGGTGATATATGAATAAGGCTTTAATTTCCTGGATTGGAGAGAGACGATAAAGCCTATGCCAGGCTTTATGAAGGCTTTTAGTTGAGGTTTCATTCTGCCTCTACATTTGTATCTACGTTGTGAATATGTATGAATGACGTGTTCAGTTGCAAAAGATTGTTATCCTATTTCTCAAAAAGACTACTTTGTTTAGTTTTTCCCTAGTAATTTAATCTATCTTTAGGCAAGTCGTCTTTTATACAGCAATCATGTCTTAAGACCTTAAACTTAAAACGCAAAATACAAAAAAAAAAACACAACGTCACGCCTGAAATCCTCGAAAAATAAGGTAGCGGTATCGCCCGATATGTGGATGTAGGTACCACCTACATCCATACATATCGCCAGTTATGTTTAATTCCCATTTAATACAAAGCAAGCCTATTGCCGTCAACGGGCACAAGCCCAGCTTCCAAAAACTTCTATGTTATATTGGTGTAGAATGTAGATAAAGCCAATATGAAAGAAAGTTTATCAAACTCAATAAGTATTGTTGGAAGCTATCTCTGATTTAGAAGTAATACATTGTGTGTTTATGGGCTGAATGAACAAACTATCAGATTAGTTCAGATTTTATCCGCATTTAAAACAGTGTGCTTTGCCTATCTCACTTTGTAAGAGCGACGGGACGTTGGACAGAGACATAGACTATTTGTACTGGAAAATGGCTGACTGAGGAATCTAGATCGATGTTATTAGAGTATGTGTGGTTTTTAGATCATGTTAGATACTTCGTTTTGTTGATAATCAGCATATATCGTTCCTAACTCTTGGATACAGCCCCCCTGTCTACCACGCGGGCTTAGTGCGGCTTGAAGGATGGTAGACTTCGAATTGTGTAGTAGTGTCACTGAACGGCTACATGCCTGTGCCGGTGTGTGTGAAAGATGTTGACAATGTCACGTCTGCTAGCGGTCGCTGAAGCGTCTTCGTTCTCTGTGATGCCGCCATCTTTTCATAGACTCATATTTACTATGAAAAAGGTACATCTAACATAGAGTTCCTTGTTACATAATTACAACCTTTTCGAAACTCAGATAAGCGTGGAAAATTCGCCAGTAACAACATTAAATAATGTAGGTATGTTATTGTACTCAAGTGAACCGATAGTAATTAAAGGTTTTCTTCTCATTTACGACTTCACAAAACAAGCTTTCAAATTAAAATTACATTCGTATTTAAGCCGTGATAAGTTTTGCCAATTTACAATCGGTATATAGTAATTGGTTACAAGCGTTACAAAGGTTCGATGAAATTATTTTTTCAGTTAAATAACTTATGAGAACTTACGAAGAATAAATTATATTTTTGATGTTCTTTAATATTTTTTTCATACTTTTCATTTCTGGAATTGTATTTTATTTTATGTTATTTTTTTTCTAAAATTGTTTTTGTAGCACATATGTTTGTGTATTCCTATGTTGACATTAGTATCTATGCCAAATAAAATGGGAGAGGGCGCTGACTCCTGACATACAGGTACACCTAGTTCGGGAGTCAGAGGTTTCCAACAATTTATGTAACCTATTATAAATTTAATAAAGAATTTGAATTGAATTGTCCCTCGTCTGCGTAGGCCCTTAAAGTGGTAGAAAAATCGCCCAGTCTCTCCAAAATATACATTCCATTCTACATTTCTAGTGTACAGCACCAGAAATATAATATAACCGTCACAGATACAATTCGTACCTCATAACTAGTTCATTGGAAAATCCTCGATGACGCAGACACTGGAGAACTAGTCTGTGATCAGGACGTGACGTGTGTCTTGCTCAATTACTGTTATATTACTGATGCTCAGATCGGTTCAAGGATTTTTCTTCTGTATTCGAAATGGTGAACTGTCAAGCTACTTACTATGTGCAGGTTTTGTATTGACTTTTGTTGTTTAAAATGCAAATGAATAAATTCCGAGAAGTTAATTGTTTCGCAAATTAACCACCAACTGTCAATTGACCGTGTATATTCGAATCTCAGCTGCCTCTAAGTTCATTTAAATGCCATGGAAGTTGAGTAGGCCTTTGGTGTGGGACGCAACTTGCGTCGACACCCTTGCGCCATCCCATCTATCTAGCACAGTGGGTCGCGCTGCGGCGGCTGCTGCAGGTGCTGAAAACCTCAAGCTGCGTAAATACAATAATTTAATTGGTAATTATGTGTTTGGGCCGTTTGGGGTTGAAACACTAGGGCCATGGGGTCCGAGTGCCCACCTAGTTTTTCGGAAAATCGCCAAGCGGTTGGTAGACTCTTCACGTGACCAGATGGCGGGCCTATTTTCTGGCCAAAGAATCAGCATTGTGGCAAACGATGCTGCCAGCCTTCCGGACACTTTTCCTGTTGACAGCGATGTAGACGAATTTTTTAACGCCCTGTAACCGTTTTAATACTTGTGCCTATTTTTATTACTATTTTAGAGTTGTAGTTTGTAGTGTAAATAATACTGTTATCTTGTAAATAAAAGGAATCTCATTATTTAATGACAGGGCAGGGTACTTTTTCATAAAATGGCCATTTGGTTATTTCATGAAAAAGTACCCTTCCGCTTCCACGTTAACGCGTTTCGATACGCGCGGAAGCGGCAAATCGGAATTCCACTCTTCCGAAAGAAGAGCTAGGTATCCTAGCTGTAGTA
This sequence comes from Xestia rhomboidea, assembly GCA_963853795.1. Lineage (NCBI taxonomy): Eukaryota > Metazoa > Arthropoda > Insecta > Lepidoptera > Noctuidae > Xestia > Xestia rhomboidea. The sequence goes on from OY970756.1 coordinate 3,820,174, forward strand.
CTATTTTATATTATTACGTAGCCTTTATAAGGTCCGCTTAACAAATTGAATTCAGCTCACAACCCAAGTTAAAACAAACGTGAACTTCAATAATGAGGAAGACCGTTAAAAGCTTATTGTAGATGGCGCGACCATAGCTAGGTCCCAATCTAACCAATGAGGCCAAGCTATTTTGAAATATAAAATGACATTATCAGATTTTCAACCAATGACGATGCTTGGAACCAGCGACGCTAGCGCCATTAGTTTCACAGTTGCCATCCCCATTACTACATTCAACACCGTTTAATTATTAACAAAAAGCCGACCACACTAAAAACTTGTCCATTTTTGCATCAGCATCAATTGCCCTATAACTGGGCCGGTTGCACACATAGACAAAGTCACCCACTGAATTTAAAAATTCATTTAATAATTATTAATAAAAAATTAAATAAAAATGTAAGAGCCAAGTGTCGTGGTCAGTTCTTTTTTTTTCGTACAGCAACATTGTTGCATCAAATTATATAGGGTAGTTCTGATCCAGTTTATAGTACCGTAAGACCAGTTTAAGTTTGCTGTTCAGGGTGGCGCTGCTTGTCAAGAAAAAATACAACATTCTGTGTAGCTTCTTACATTTAATTTAGTTCTCTGTTTTACCCGCCTGCACAGATATGTTAGTCGAAGTATAAACGGTTGTCGGCCCGCCAACCGTCACGGATAGGTCTATTCAATTGTTTATGATTGTTAATTTCTTTCTACATAGCTGGTTTTCCATCATGGAGGTATTTTAATAAATCGTTAAATATATTAGCGTTTATGCGGGTTGTTTATTATGTTGGTTAATTTATTACTGAGTGCAAATTAGGTTTTTCTGTCAGTATGTTAATTATGTGCCTTGTTTTTAAGAGGTTATTTTATTTTAAACAAAAATACTTAAATAGAATAATATATTTAATTATAGGAGAGGAGCTCGTGGCTAAATAATAACAGCCGCACGGGTCGATCTTTAGGTTAAGCCGTGCTTGCCTATGTTGGTCTGTGGATGGGTGACCGCCCATTACATACAGAGTTTCCTCCGTGCCTCGGAAAGCACGTTAAGCCATTGGTCCCCGCGGTCATTTGTAGATCTTTCACAGTCGCAACAGGTAGTCACTGTAGTCCGTGGCACAAAAGTCAGACAACCAGTCTTACGAAGGGGCATCGTATTACCCATTACTAACTGGGTTGTGGAACTTTTGGAGGTCAATTAGGCAGTCGCTCCATGTAAAATACTGGTATTCAGTTGCATCCGGTTAGACTGGAAGCCGACCCCAACATAGTTGGGTAAAGGCTAGGCAGATAAGGATAATTAAGTTATAATAAAATATGCATTTGAAAAAAAAAATGTTAAATCAAACTTATCATGAGTTCAACAAATTCACAGCCATTCGACAAAATAGCTACCACTTTATCTGACACACCACCCCATCTGTAACTTCAGCTAACACCAAAGTTTTATCCACCGAAATCACGCAAAGTTAAACTCTCAAAAACAGCTTGTCATCACATTAGTCGAATAGTTAAATCGTATCGTATCGCGTAACGCGTACCGCGTACCGCGTACTCTGCGTAGTCGGCAGCGGCGTACCCTTCTTACAAGCCCCGCGACAGGGGTCGTTGCCCCGCCGAATGGTACGACGTCGCCTTTAATTAAAGTATATTTTATTGTTCCCCTAACTATTACTATCAATACAGACATGGCGGGCTGACACGAATGCGGGTAAATAATAATTATAATTACATTTTATTTTTATTCCTATGACGGTGACTTAACTGCGGGGCTCATTCTGAGGTGTGCAACTGTGTATCTAGTTTTTGCTTTAAGTGTGTGTCGTGCGTTATTTTTTCCGTGTGTGTGTGAACAATTTAAGTTATATTTACTTGTGGCTTGTCATAATCGGGATCCTTTAGGTTCTCAGTCGATCGACAGACGAAGTGTGGCGACTTTGTTGCCATTTACATTTATACTTTAAATAGTGTGGTAATGTGGTGCTGCGGTGTAACTCAAGAGAGGTAGCGGGAACCGATATAAAGTGACATGAAATTATTTAATAGGTACTAGCTGACCCTGCAAACAATGTTCTACCATGTAAATTATGGTGTGAAAATATTCTTCACGACCTAGTGTCATACCTACCAAATATACATAAAAAAAATCATAAAAATCGGTTAAGCCGTTTCGGAGGAGTGCGACCACAAACACCGTGACACGAGAACATTTCGTATCTGGACTTAAAATAATGATGTAAGAAACTTAGGGGCTGAATATTAACCAAGTAGTTTTAACAGGTCCTTCGGATTGCGACCCTTAGTCATGCCGTCTTGTCATCATTCATCATCATCATTTCAGCCTGCAGACGTCCACTGCTGGACATAGGCCTCCCCCAAGTGTCGCCACAATGCACGGTCCCGTGCGACTCGCATGCAGCGGATTCCCGCAACCTTCACCAGGTCATCGGTCCACGTAGTGGGAGGCCCTCCAACGCAACGTCTTGTCATTTAGTCTAAAAGCAACCTATTGTCCACTGCGATCTGAGTCTTATAGCTGTCAATTCACCTTTTTCCATTAAGATCCCGCGTCAATTTTCTCTTTGTATTACATTGATGAGTATTGTTGTCTATTTAAGAACATTACTTCTTGAGACGCGAAAGTTAGTGGACTTTTAACCATCATGACCTAAGAAATATCTAGGTAGATATTATGAAAATGAGATAATATGGCTAGAAAGAGGTGACTGCTGGCACAACGTGAACCAGACATGCTGTGCCGAACATAGAAAAATAAGAATAAATTATCATACGAGCAGGAGACTGACGATGATAAGCATCACCCCCCTGTCCTTTTCATCCGATCCCTGTTCATCCGAGGACAGTGCAGCTTAGGTACCTACTTCTTCTCTTCTAATTAGGAAGAAAGGGAGGAGAACACTGTTTTAAGCTTTCACGGTTCTTTCGGTTCAATATCGGGAGCTCAAAAACAATAAATAATCACGGAAGATATCCCGTAAGTGACATTTTAAGTAAGGGAGGAGAATCCCATAGTCATCATCACCATCAGCCTATTAATGTTCAATTATTCATAAAGGACACAGGCCTCCACTCTATGAGAGGTCATGGGCTAATCCACCACGCGGCCCCAGTGCGGATTGGCAGATGTCACATGTCTTCGACATGCCGGTTTCCTCACGATGTTTTCCTTCACCGTTTTTGAGAGCAGTGGTGATGAAATAAATTACACAAAGTAATGCGCCTGCCTGGGTTCGAACCCACGACTTACTGTTCGTAAGTCGGGGCCGCCACTACTGGGCCACCGCTGCTCTCCCAATCATATCAATATCCCAATACCATAGTACATTATGTAGAATGCCTAGAGTTCTTTCTACAAGAAATGGGAATATTTGTCACTAAAGCAAACATTTCGTAGTATACGCCACGGGCGTCGTATCGCACGTACCTATCCGTTTTTGCATCATTCACTCGCGTTCTTACTTCCATTCACTGCTAAACAATAGACTAATTAACGTTTTATCCAATCTGCCTCATTGTTATTCATATTATTTTATATGTACATTATAATTATTATTGTTTTCCATCCGTGCTGCCGGTTGTTGCGAATTTGCAATGTGTTTTATTTATTATAAATAATGTTTATTGTTAATGGTAGATCTCGATGTCGTCAAAACTATTGTATTGATAGAAATACAGCGTCATTTCAGCCTAGAGTCACCCTCTGCTGGACGTAGCCCAACCCGTCTCCACGTCATACTGTCCCGTGCCTATATGACATCCCGGCTTTAACTGTCAAAGATCTACAAACGTCACCCGGGCTTTCCGAGGCACGGAGGAAACTCGGCAAGTAATGGATTGTCACCCATCCACTGGCCAACCTAGGCAAGCACGGCTTAACCTAAGTCTGAGCCGAGCGGCTATTATTATTTAGTCACGAGCTCCTCCAGACACCTAAATATATCGTCTCACAAAGAAAGCCGGTCTTTCTCTAGCAGTTGCTCAATACAAGTCTGTATTGAGCAACTGCTAGAGAAAGACCAATGTCAAATAATTTTAGAACCAGATATCTCCATATCTAAGGAGTTCCCTGAAGTCTTAACAGATCCTCATGCCCAAATCCTCAACCTAGATACTTACAGAAGATAGATTTGACTTAATGGTACATCTCTGCCTATACCTTCCGGGATTACAGGCGTGATGTCGACAAAATCTGGCAATCGAAGTAGCAGTAGCCCACAGGACAAGTAAGTCCTAGCACTAGATAAAGGAAGGGACCATCAACAGTTTGCCATATTAAGATAGCTCCGACATCTTAGACTGAGTGCGCATATACAGTGGATTTCATTTATTATGACCTTGGTTGTAGCAACCATTTGGATATAGCGACGTTAAATCTAAGTCCCTTGAATTTAATGCATACTTTAGCACAAATTCATGTGGCTTTAGCTAATTTGGATGTAACGCCTAGTTCGGGTGTAGCTAATGTTTTTGATAAATCAGTTTTAACAAATTCCTAGAAATCCCATGCAGATATTGCAACCGGAGTCGGCCGCCAAAGACACAAAGAGCTTTCTTATCTTTTTTTACATCCACTCAGATGATCAGCAAGAGACCTCTTTCTTTTTCCTCGTTGTTTATAGATATAAACAAAGGTAGCTAAGTAGGTTTCGGAGTACTACGTTTCGGAGTACTACTTTTCGGAGTACTACGTATCGGAGTACTACGTATCGGAGTACTACGTTTCGGAGTACTACGTTTTGGAGTACTACGTTTCGGAGTTAAATTTATGTTTCAGTTACACGTGTCTATATCTTTTGTAACGACTTCCGGATAAAACGACGAAATTAGAGTTAGAGTCCCTTCATCGTCGTTATACCCGAAATCCACTGTACTTAGTTCCCCAGTACGCACGCCGTCGCCTCTCGTATGTTGTCCTACAACAACTAATAAGTACGACATTATATTTAACTGTCTATTTTCAAACAAATAACATCAAATATGGCTTGACAGATGGTATAATTCAGTGCGACGCGACGTGTACATAATATTCTTATTTATAGTGCCTCCTGTCAACCGACGTTCGTTCGGAGAAAAAAACGTATTAAAATATATTGCGTTTAACTTCCTTTGCGTTTTGCACGAAAAAAACGAAGAAATGTTATACACATAACTCTCTCATTTTCTTGGAAGTTGATTTACAATTGCTTTGTTGAATTTGTTTATTTTTGTTAACAAAATTAAAACGGTTCCGTACATTTTCGCGGTTTAATGATGTTACTAAGAATGAGTGATACAGAACACGCGTACATACATACACAGATGTGTTTGTTTATATTCTTATATTTCTTTGTCATATCGCTGTTTTGCATACAAAATGAAGCTGTATTAATTTTCACAAAGTTTTCAAATGTTCTTTTCAGTATTATTCAACTGTACGCATAACATTATTTGTGTTTTCGTATTCCCGAAAACTGTGGCAGCTTTGTAAAGGATTCATACAAAATAAAGCTAACTGAACATTTAATTCGCCAAAGGCCTGTGAAAGCGGAGTCGCCGTTGAAATTTTATTATTTCGGTTCTCAGAATACGAAATTAAAATATTTCTTCGGGTTGTGTTTCGTATATGGCGACGTGAACCCTATGACAGACGGACAGACAAGACAGCGGCCGGCTGGGAACGATATATTTTATAATTATAATAAAAATATGATTTAGTGACTCAACTTTTCGACCCGCTATGTTACACATCATTCTTTGTTGCAACAAAATTGATGTTGTTATAATCAATATCTATTTTTAAATAGTGTCTAAATTATTTCATACATAATTTAATCGATCCTATTAACACACATTCAGTTCAAACGCATCACGCAATTGACGCAATAGTAGCAGCTACTTAAGGCGACTACAGGAGCTAAATAAGCAACTTTATTTGTGGTGGTTCAAACTTCGTTTGAAATAGTGTTAGAATGAAGTTCTAATCAGCTTTACTTGCACTACGAAGTGATTGTTACGTCAGTCACTGCGCGCCGAATAGTGCGAAATTAGTGTTTTTTTGCGATTTTTAAAAATATATTTGATTGGACTAAAAAAATAAAACACTATCATGCTAATATGTTGTTTGTAGAATTATTTGCCAAAAAATCAGAAAGATCGCATGTATTCTATTATGGTTTTTACTCGTTAAAAGAATTTTTTAGAAATAAGTTCGTGATTTTTTTTATCTATTAAAATTAGTTGTATTATGTTTTCAAAACACTATCATAATTGCATATATAAAAATATCATATAATCAAAAAAAATATAAGAATATCATATATTTTTCTGGTTTTGTTTATTTCAGTGAATCATATAGAACTACTTTTTTGCATTATAAAACTCGCGTTTAGCTCCTGTAGTCCCCGCTAAACGCGAGTTCTTCAGGATAATATGCTAGTATGATAGTGTTTTGAAAACATAATACTTACAACTAATTTTACTCGATAAAAAAAATCACGAACTTGTCTCTGAAAATTTCTTTTAACGAGTAAAAACCATACTCAAATACATGCGATCATTCTGATTTTTTGGCAAATAATTCTACAAGCAACATATAGCATGATAGTGTTTTTTTTTAGTCCAATCAATAGATTTTTGTAAATCGTAAAAAACCACTCATTTCGCATTATTAGGCGCGCAGTGACTGACGTAACAACCACTTTGTAGTGCAAGCTGATTAAACTTTATTCTAACAGTATTTCAAACGTAGTTTGAACCACCACAATTAGAGATGCTAATTTTGCTCCTGTAGTCGCCTTAACTACTGATATAAGTATGCATGTATGTAAGTACATGCGTCTAGTCGCGCGGCAGACCGACAGTCGTACGACTAGTCGCAAGTCGCGTGGAGCGCCGACACGCCAGCTGCTGTGGTGCTACAATAAAGTCGAAATAAAACTTTTTGCCGGCTTCCGCCACGCGGGTCGGCGTAAATGTTACATTTTTATGAATACTTAAACTAATAATTAACGCTGCACTTAGTCGCGCTTAGAACACTGTTTACGACTAAATTTTCTTCGAATCCATTGTTTTGTTATATCTAAAGAGCGTTGCGGTCCATTTTCTGCGCGGCTCATTATTCCGTATCAGACGCGTGCCAGTTTCGCACACCATATTTTTAACCGGCAACATTTTATTTAGTTTTTTTTTACTAATTATTATAATTAATGGTTTTGTTGTTCGCTGGCATAGCGCATTGTGCGTTGCTCCGCGAAGCTATACTCAATTAAAATGAGGTTCCTTTATTCGAATGCATTATCTTTGAGTTATCTGCATACAATGATGGTTGCTTTCGAAATTGTTCGTTTTGATGCGGCAGAACTTTAAGCAGAAGTTTGGCTTCGGGCTTTTGGGGGCGGTTTACTAAAGTATTGAACCAAATAACTTATTACATCAGCAGAGCACTTCTAGTATATCAATTTACTAATTATTATAAATAAAACCCGCACTGGGCCAGCGAGGTGGTTCATACACTGAAAAAAAAGATTTCCAATCAAGTGCAATTTTTGCTTGATTGAAATTTTTATGTCTGAATCTAAAAATATAATGATTGATTTTAAAACCACGCTTGTTAGTTGAGAATAAGGTCAAAATGATTAAACACCTAATAAAGGATCTTTATTTTTACTATAAAATAAACTTGTTCAAAACCGTCAAGTCGAAAACGGACTTTTTGAATTCTATAAAGTGTCACTATAGGCAGGATATTTAACTTATAATCAGACAAGTCTTGTTTAGATGTACTAAACCCATAATCAGTGTTCAACAAGAATCATAACAGAGACAATAAACACGTTTATAGCAAATAACATTACCAAGTTGAACGCAATCAACATAAGTTATGAGAAGAAATATGTAAATATTCAATTTTGCTAGAATGACTAGAAGCTTGCCAGTCATTATTTTTGGGTATTTTAATACTTTGATGCATTTATTTTCTTTTGTTCCATGTCTAAAATAAACGAAAATATACAATATAATTTTCTTTACAACTAACAGCACTCATTATTAGCAATAACTATGGAAGAAGCTATTTAATTAACTCCAAAACGTCCTTCAACCATTCGGTGGTTTTTTAATACTACCGAAGTGGCAACATTGCTAGCAAGTTTAGTTTCAAACTTTTAAGTTCACCGGTTGGCGTTCAGTGCAGTGCGTGCGGTCCGGTTTCCCTATAAATATTACTGTACAGGTACTCTATGGGTCCGGTATGGGTCCGGTCACCCAATCCAGCCAATTTGAACACTAAATAACACTACGCAAATACATCTTTTTTTACCGTGTTATTATGGACGAGGTTGCAGATTTACTCACTGCATGGGAGCTACAACAACTGGTACCGACTTTTCGTAGTAAGTACAACCTTCTTACCTAATTAAGTACCTACTCAAAACCCGTGGCGTTGGTGCCCGAGGGTCTGGAAGTTTTGGTACAGGTAGATATACCTAATTAGATAATACGCAGCTAGCAGATTTCTAGAAAGAAACGATTGCGATGGTGGTGGGGTCGGCCGTCGCCGCCGCTTTGGCGTGTGTTCCAGCGCGGGCTTTGGACTTTGCTTGTGCCAGAAAATTCCACATCACACCGATGACAATAGCCTAAATATCTGTAGCTTCCACTAAGTCTGCATGCCATGATTCTAGTGGTAGATATTCTAAACCTAAATATTGTATGAACCTGGGGCCTGAACTGAATGAACACAGACATACCTACGTACTTCTTATCTAAATGCGGAATGCAGTGCATAGTAGTTACATCAAATGGGGCCCTGAAGATAGGCATTCTAAACTGCAGTATGCTATTATATAAAACTACAGACTATGTAAACCTTAGTAGTTAGCAGCCTACAAGCTAGCCAATTTTCAATAAGTATTTCCTTCACTTATGATGGTAATATTACACCTACTACAAGATGCTTACATTTTTATCGGACAATGTATTCAGTTTTAATCTATAGTGAGCCAGATTACCAACATAATTTGATAGTAGGTAATCATAAAATTCCTGTTCATCTAATAATAATCTAATTGCCTATAACTTGTGATCATTTTCCTTTTATAGATAACTCAATTACAATCCAAGCTCTGGCATCCCTCAGTACTGAAGAGATAAAAGAATTAATCCCTCAAGTAGGGCCACGCGCACTGTTCATGCGTTGTTGGAAATTATGGATGCTTGATTTCACAAATGGCTCAATAAATATATTAGATACTTCTCAAAATATTACCCTGAGTGTAAGCAATGTTCCTATACATATTTAGTACTTTGTTTTAGTTTATTTTGTTTTTTATTTTCAACCTTTAGTACCTACATGTAGAAAATAGGGTTCGTTTTGAATGTTACATACATACATAATGTAATGCAATTATTTTGTTTCTAAAGGATATTGAACTGTTACCAATTATACAAGAAACAGAACCTGATGTGCAGGGAACACCATTGAACAATGATGATGGCAACAAGGAATTTAATTATTCCGATAGTGTATGTATGAGTTAATTTTATTTTAATTATTCATTTTTAATAGTGTACATATTAAAATACACCAAAGAGCACCTGTCTAGTGGTCAATGCCCTAATATGCCATCCATACCATCTACTGCAAAATGTAAGCATGTGCTATAAGTAGTTTTTGGACTTGCCTTTTACTGTTTTAATTTTTTGTGTGATGGTTTATGCATCCAGTTCTCAAGCAAAGCTTGCTTGTAGTAATTGTGTTTTATATACTTTTTTATAGATATTGTTCAAACTATTGAAAGAAAACTTGGAAGCGTCATCCTTGTTGGCTTGTGTAGGTGATGGACTTACAGGTGATTCTGCACGTAACCTGTTGTCTTCTATAATAGCTAAAGAAGTACTAAAAACGAACAGAGATGCACCCATCACAAACATAGTCTACAACAAATGGTGTGCGGAGATAAAAATAAACTTCCCTAAAGAAAGGATAACTACATATTACATACCACCGTGCATTACTGCTACCGGAATCACATATCAGGCCAGAGGCAAATTAGTGAGTCAAGTCATAAACACCCGCCGCAGATATCAAAAGCTGGGTGTGCTCGCTGTAAAAAAAAAAAGAAATAGGGAAAACAGTCCAGCTTCGTCTAGTACTTCCACAGCTTCACACCTAAATATAGAGAGTGATGATTCTGCGGCTGATGAGGATGTTGAGGAAGAAATACAGTGGCTAAAAAATAGTTCTGACCCATGGTGCATGGTAGAAGATAAGTGGAAATCCACTTTTAAACGCCGCTTGCAGCAACTAAAACATGTTCCTGTTGAACAGTATTTATCAGAGTTTCCAGCTTTGAAGAAACCCCATGGAATAGTTCTGGTAAATATTTAGTTTATTTTATGAACATTGTACAATGTGGTGCTCGATGAGCGGACTTGCTTCCGGAATCAGGCCACAGGTGGTCATCATCATCATATCAGCCTGTAGAAGTCCACTGCTGGACATAGTCCTCCCCAAAGATTTCCAGAAAGAACGATTTGAGCCTTCTCCATCTACCGACTTCCTGCGATCTTCACAATGTTGTTGGTCCACACACAGGTGGTCTAGTAGTAGTAATCCTACTTATATATTTTAGATGTGTTTGATACCACGTATCTATGTAACTAATTAACTTATTTAGATGAAATTTGGTATGTAGATAGTTTAGGTTCTAGTCTAGAATAACACATAGGCTAATCTAAAGTAAATAAATAATAATAATAATGAATAAAATAATATTAATAAATAAATATTAATAAATAATATATCTAAAGTAAATAATTAATCACGTATTTTTTATTTTTAACCGACTTCAAAAAGGAGGAGGTTATCAATTCGGTTGTATGTTTTTTTATGATTGTTACCGCTTATCTCCGTCATTTATGAACCGTTTTCGAAAATTAGTTCCATAGAAATTTCATCAAAATCGGTTCAGCAGTTTGGGCGTGAAGTTGGTTTCCCAAGTATTTTTTTCATACCTACAATTTCTGAAATTTGTATGAAAAAACTGTTTTTAATTTGTTGTAATGTTGTGTTGTAATGTTAATGTTACTTTTTACAGCTTCATTGTGACTTTGATGCTGCGCACCCACAACATACCGACAATTTAAAATTAAATTTCCCCATCATAAAGACAAAACTACTGGAAATGCTAAAATATAAGAAAACAAAAGATGCTTTTTATGAAGAACTTTCAACATTGTCGGATTGTAAGTACATAATCTAAATTGTTACTTTATCGTCATCAGCCCGAGAAAGTCCACTGCTGGACATAGGCCTCCCCAATATAATAAGGGACGTTTGGCATTCTAACCACGCTTGGCTGATGCATTGATGACTGCAGTGTTGGTGTTCAGTTGCTTATCTCTTGGTGTGTTTCTTTAGTCGCTTGTTACGAAATCCTTCGAAGGGTCCTATTCTATGCCTGGACCACCACGGCCAACTTTAGTTTTTGTTTTCACGTCTGCTATCACTTATTATCTCAGAGAACCAAGGCTAACTTAATTATTTAGTATATATAGTACTTAGATCTTTTTATTGTTCCGGTCCAGTTTTGGAACACTTATGGTCTCACTCCGGTGTCCGTCTGATTGTCTGTCTGTCACATCTACCAAAGCTAAACTATACAAGCTAGAAAGTTGAAATTTGGAATAGTAATAGTTTGTTATAACCCAAGACGAAAGGTATGTGGAAAAAATAATCTGTAAATTAGGGACTGTTGTAGAATGTAGGGGTTCAATTCAAATAGGACATGAAAATAAAAATATTTTTCTACCCCATTGAGTGGGGTATCTAATGAAAGTGTAATACTTAACTAAAAAAGGCTCATAATCATAATTTTTATAAAAAATACTTTGTTGAAAAAAAAACGTTTTAATGCGAAATATTTCATTACAGACGGTTTTCTCCGAAAGTACCCGTTTAATATGGAGGATTTTTTCAGAAAACCTGTACCATTATGGTCTCATGAAAGGAAAACTATAGGCAACTTCTAAAAGTTAACAGAGTTCGAGAAATTAAATAAAAACTACAATTATTACGTGTCCAGCCTAACCTGAAACATATCGTCATTAAAAATCCTACCAATGAGAGCTCATACTACATTGGTTACTTTGATTAGTAGGTCTTACTAGTTTAGTCTTCTTACTAGGTCCTAGTTAGACGTCCGGAACACTTATTTGCAAGGCTCGACTTGCACTTGACCACTTTATTTCTTCAGTGTATACACTGTCTCAATGGCTTCCCCTACTCAAGGGTGTCTAATCAATACCAATAAACTAATTAGAGGTACATACTGTATGGGTCCCGTCCTTGAATTCGCAGAAGTCATTTTCATTTTTTTTTCTAAAATAATTATCATTTTAAAATCAATATTTATATTTCAGCTCCTGACGAAGAAGCCACAAATGTAGCCGCTTTTATGGCATTACCGCATTTAATTTCAACCAACGTCATCAGTCTGACACCATCAAGCAAAAAAAAAAGGACTGAAAAAGAAAATAAGTAGAAACCTACAAAAGTCGAAACCAGGGAAAGTTTCATAACGCCATCCAGGATGATAGTTACATAAGACTAACTATTGAAAAAAGGCAAACCAGTTCTATAAAAAAAGGTTTGACTCTACAGCCGTATGTTGTAGTTGTGGGCCCGACACTATCAAATTTAAAATCTTATTTTGTAGTGTTAAATACAGGTGTGTTTTACAGTACCAATAACATTGTATCAGCAGTGGATTCATGCTTTAAGGCTATCTGGGCCCTCAACTTACAATACTCTGCGGATTGCTATGGGGTGTGGTATTTTATACAAAAGGGATTTTATAAACTCAGCAGTCCCCACGACAGGGGCTGCACATCAGCAGAATCCCTATTGTCTGACTGCATGTAATACCTGCCATTATATTTTATTCTAAAAAAGGTTATACCACTTCGTCAATCTTCAGAACAAAGCTTCCACGTCCATATTTTAGAATTGTTGATGAAAAATGGTAGTTTGTTTCATATGCAAGATCGTTCTTACGAATTTCAGTGCGTTCAAAGGACATCTTATTTTATTGTAATAAGTACTTACATAGTATTTTTATAAAATTGTTGATTGAAATGGTTATATTTGTGTAGCTCATAGATTATTATGAAGCCCTGAGCGGGCCATAAGACTGCCTCACAGTTTGGTAGACTAGAGCATCTCCCACATGGCAGAAATTTTCGCCGTTCTACAGGGGTGACCTTGTTGAAGGATCGGTCAGCGTTGCCAACGAGGGTCGCGCCGAGACGATTTTCGTTGGAAATCGTGTCGGCGCGACTCTCGACGGCGATGCCGACCGATTTTCGTTGGATTTTCGTTTGAAACCGTGTCGGCACGGCTCTTGACTGCGACGCCGACCGATCCTTTGACAAGATCACCCCTGTAGATAGGCGAAATTTTCTGTAATTGTTTGTGGGAGATGTTTAATTCTATTATGAAAAATACATACATAATATATTTTTATAAATTTATTGATTGAAATGGTTATAATTGTGTAGCTCTTAAATTATTATGAAGCCCGAAGCGGGCCATAAGACTGCCTTACAGTTTGGTTAGACTCATTTTATTATAGTAAGTACATACCTACATAGTATTTTTTTTAAATTGTTGATTGAAATGGTTAGGAAGGCTGGAGTGGGCCATAAGACTGACTTACAGTTTAGTTAGCTCATTTTATTATAATAAGTACATACATAGTATAGTTAAGTATAAAATTAACGATTGAATTTGTTATGAAGACCGGAGCGGGCTCCCTCACTAACCAAACTGTGGTTAGACTCATTTTATTATAATAATGTTATAAAATTGTTGATTGAAACGGTTATAATTGTGTAAGTAGCTCTTAAGTTGATGAAAAATAAATTTTTCGTTTACCTATATTTACTCTTTTTGTTTTAGAAGTTTGCCTTCATACTTCGTAGGTAGGTTCGTAGTAGGTTTCGTTAATTCATACATTGCTTTAAATTAGTCCATGGTTTTATATTTTGACAGATTTTTATGAGACCACCATTCCTTAGATTGTTTAATCCATGATAATGTTCTTATTTTTTTTTTGCCAAGGTTCTTTTGTCAGAAATAAGCTTTTTAATTAGGATAACCATGTTTGATATAATAGGGTTGGTATTGTACTCCAAATGGGAAGATATGTGGTATTAGGTATAATTACCACAGTTTTTAATTGAGTATAATATCAACCCTATTATATCAAACATGGTTATCCTAATTAAAAAGCTTATTTCTGACAAACTAGTCAGATAGTGAATCTGACAAAGTACTTTATAAATTTTTAATAATAGAACATTGTGGGCTGAATAAACTGACTTATTTCTGACAATCAAGTTAGTTAGTAAATCTGACAAAGTACTTTATAAATTTTTAATAATAGAACATTGTGGGCTGAATAAACTGACTTATTTCTCACAAACAAGTTAGTTAATGAATCTGATAAAGTTCTTAATAGCTTTTTTATTAAATACTTATTAAGTCTTGACATGGTACTTAGTAAATTTTATAAAACAACATGATTAAATTAGCAAACGGGCTTAATTCTGCCTAAAAAGTTAACTAATTAACATGATAAGGCCTTTATTATTTTGAACTAATCTCTAGTTCACAATCATCAACAACATGATGAAAAGTATCAAACATATTGTTTGAATTAAATAATTTTAGTGATCAACACAATCGAGAGCTTATTTAATATTACTGAGACCATTGGTACAATCAATGATCAAGTTAGCTTTATTGCCGGCAAACAAGTGCTTTGTGTTCCCCTATGTGACTAAGAATCTTGATCACAGTTATCAAAATTTTGATGGCATCGATCAAATTTTTTTTTCAGTGTACCTCCATCATAGAGAGGAGGCTTGTGCCCCAGCTGTGGGAACATTACAGGATTATGCTTATAAATAACTTCGTGCTATGAGGTTTAAACAAACGTTCAACTAATTTGTGGGTTTCTTGCATGGTTGCGTGTGTGAGGACTACAGACAGACGCATTGCCTTATGATGTTCCGTTATTGTCGGAAAAGGGCGACATCTGTCGGCGCAGCGTATCGTATTAATCCGAGGTGCATATCGACAGGGCTGTTCAAAAACAGTTTTTTTTAATGTTACAATGTTGATTGCTAAATTAAATGACACAAAAAAAACAACTGTTTCAAAAAATGATTCGCTACTCGTTGGTTACGGTAGTCCTACCGCAGCACTACAGGTGCATTTAACACAATGAAGTCAGATAAAAGAAACGCGGGTGTGAATTACATTAATAACATAGAATGGTGTGACTTCATTGAATCGAATGTATACTAATAATGTACGAGAAGCACGTTAAGCTAGACAGTTAGATCTTTGACAGTCGTTACAGGTAGTCACAGTCAGTGGCCTGAAAGTCTGACAACCAGTCTTATCAAGGGGTATCGAATTACCCAGTACTAACCGTGTTGTGAAGGTCAGATATAGGCAGTCGCTCCATGTAAAATTCTGATATCCACCGCATCTGGTTAGACTGAAAGGCGCCCCAACATAGTTGGGAATAAGCTAGGCAGATTATGATGAATGATGTACGAGAATATTCTATTGAATCAATCAATATGACTACTTAAACATCATCGTGACAACTCACACGACAGACAGTCAGTCAGTTCCCTTATAGCATAATGTTAAATCTTCCATTGATGAAGAATGGTATTACAAAATAAACTTGATACAGAGGCAAGTGGATAATTTAATAGAATAATAAATGTTAACATCCGTATTAAGAGTGGTAGGGGGGCATCGCATTGTATTGAAGCGGCAACAATGAGGCACGGCGAGGATAAAAGTACGTATTACTTTACTGTACAGTCAACGAAAAAAATCTTAAAGCGCGACCACGTTACACAACTCCACACGCGCCCTCGAGAACGCTTCAAACTCGCAAAGGCGACACCGACCTGACAACCGTTGAAAGAACGCGTTCCAAACTCGAAATTTAAAATTTTTCTTTAGCACCGTTAATTTAATAAAATGTAAGATGTTCATTTAGACTTTTTTCCACAAGCGTACTTATACGACAGATTCGTTCCGCCGTCCGACAATTAATATTAATTAAGATTTAAATTGGTCTAATTACATAGAGCCCAGCCCATCTCCAGCAGCCAAGCGGGCTATTCTTTGAGTGCAACCGAAATATTAAACATAAGTGTTACGATTTTTTCTTATTTATAATTCAACGGTTAAATAAACCACCCTTTGCATCAAAGGAGAGTTTGCTTCTGAGTTAACGTTTGAATACCTCCCATGTTGTTGTATATAAATTGGTAATTCATTTTGCGTATTTCATTGTTGTTTTTTTTGTTTCCAGGTAAGTGCATAATACGCGTCAATAATCAGAAGTCCATTGCTCAAAGGTAAGTGTTTCCAGGCTGCGGATAAATCCACTGAATTCGACATAAAGCTGAAATCAGAAAACCATAATATATAGGTACTTATCAAGGTAAGTATGTAATAACTTGGTTATTAAAAACTGTGCACCTTCTCCAAAAGTCTGATTAAAAATTGTTGTTGGTTTAATATACACATTATCGGTTTTTGTATTTCCGTATTCGTGGCTTGATTTTCCCGCTCCTATATTTTAAAAAGAACAGGGGGCAGAATCATAATAGGATATTACTGACTTACGTTAGAGTTCGTAAAATAGTCTCAAAGTGACAATTCTTAACATTAACTGCGTCTGTGACCATTTTACGAGTTTTAACGTGATTCGTATTATCCTCCTGCTAAAGCGGCTATTTTAGCCCCCCCAGATCGTATTTAAAGCTCACGTAGAAAAAACGGGGCATAATTTTCCTTAATTAAAACAGCAGTCTTCATGAGGTTTATGAGCTGATTTTACTAGCACGTCGCACAATATGCTTAAAGTTGCTTTTACAAGGTGTTTTGTAAGCCTCGCCGCGATTGCCCCTTTCACACGTCCCCAGCGCGAAGCTTTTATTTTATACAGTTGTGACTGTACTTATGTTTATCTCTCGCGCCGCAAATCCTTAAATAACACCCAACACTAGACGCGTGTAACCGACTCTTTCAGACGCGCGTGATAATATTTCAACTCTACCTCGTACTAGACTAGGTAGGTTAAGGTTCCGTATGTTTCATTATAGTAGTCGTAGATGAAAAGATCCTTTTCCGTTGTTCGACAAACGTATCTCTTTCTAACGACTTCCCATTGTCAGAGTACTGCAATGATTTTGTATTCAATATTGTCGTATTCACGTCTTCCCAAAAGTTCTTCCCGTTCCCATATTGTTTATGGGTTTCATCAATTAGCTGCTCGTTCAGATAACGACGATCGGCATAATACGCGCGGCTATACGCTTGCGGTACCCAAAACACGTACACTTATGCTCGCCGGTTTGTATTGTCCCTCAATTTAGCGCACAGCTTCACTGGATCATTGAGCACGGCAAAGCTTTGGGTTAGCGCGACAAAAGTGCTAGATCTCTCCCTTTTAATGGCGCGTTGGAAATGTTTTTAGTGACGTGACGTCAGCCAACCCTTTGTCGGCGCGCGATAATTTGTCGCGTTCCGACGACGCGTTTGAATAAATGTATCGCGAGATGCAAGTGCCTCAATTATATAGCATTATCGTTTTATATATTTGTGTTGGGGAAGCTTAAACGAGCGACATTCACGCTCACTAGTATGTACCTGCCATGTACCTGTTATGTACTGCTCACTTTGACTTCTGTATTCTGTGATTTATTTTTGATAATATTTCAATTCGAAACGAGCTTTGACTGTCTTTTCTATGATTATAGATTATTTATGTCGTAAGAGAAGCTTTTCTTGATAATTTTCTTCTAATTGCGTTCGTCATTCATTCCAATTTCATTCGAAAGGATGCAGTATTGAGTTGATGGAAGCTGCCCTGCTATAATTTTCACGTTATTCATTTCTGAATGTATGCACATGTTCCAGTCGGCCTCTCCATTATTTTCTAATTGTCAAATCTACAATGCTGTCCGTGAAAGCGATTGGGAAACAGTTTTGCGGTAGCGTTGCGGTTTAAGACTGATTTCACTGATTCATTTGAGTTTAGCAGAAGCTATGGTACCGGAGGCTGGACGGACTTGCCAATGTGAACGGGCGGGAGACTTCCGGTCGCTGGTAAATGTTCTTACATAATCGTAGCATCTTCGGGAGCTTGCTTTATTAAACTATGGTCTGTTGGCTGCTTAGTTTTTGACTAAGCATTTCGTGTCAGTCACACACAGATTACTGTGTGTGAGTGACACGCAATCAATGAAACGAGTAAGACGGTATTAACTGTCTGGCGACGTCGTCTTCGATTTCGGGAATCTTTATTACGAATCTGAGGGCCGGATAAAATGTAGAATAAACAAGTTTTGGAGCTAAACAGACCGTTTTTAGAAAAAAAATTGTAAGGAAAAATTACGTTAAAAATCAAGCCCTGGGAACAAGTCTTCAAAAAAATAAACAATAAGTACGGCTTTTTAAAACGCCGTATTAGTTATAGCTAAAATAGGTACCTTTTATACCATGTACCGAATTAATAGAATCTGGAATATGTAGAATCTGACATTCATAGAATCTGGCGTTATAAACTCGTCTGGCATTTCTAGAATCTGACATTTATCGACTAATCCTTTTGTAATTGAAAACTGCTCAAACTACTAACCTTTGGCCACGAGTTTATAAGTCCAAGCGAGAAGTGTGTTGTGACAAACGCCTGCTATGTAGAGAAAACAAGAAACAAACGAAACATGTTGCTTGGAGCAAGCGGAACGACGCACGACGGTATTCATTCGGTGGAAACAAGTGGCGAGCGCGCGTCAAGCTGACGCAGGTCGCACAACAGCCGAGGTCGTGGATGCAGCCTAATTCAAACAATTAGCCGCTTCTTCGGACCCACCAAACAAACCGTAACTCTGCAAATGTTTTTGATCGTAACTTAATATCGGACAGTCGGTCGCCCAAAAATCCGGCCGATCCTACTTTCGGCCAAGGTATTCTTTACATAATTATGGGGCCATTACAGTAATAGAAAATTGATACATTGTTAACATAGTGCTAATTAATTGTATTGGCTGAATAATTATGATATCGAATGACCGAAGCTTTGGTGCGAATGGTTTCGTAACTGGAGTTCAAGGATTCGAGGAAAACGCTGTATAAAGAAAATTGCCATCTAGGTGACCGGAATTTGAAGGTTGATTGACACATGTACTTAAATTTCACTACAACTAAGGGGGCGTCCATAAATTACGTGAGGTGTTTTTTTTAATTTTCTGCCCCTCCCTCCCCCCTGGTGAGATGTCGTGAGATTTTATTCAACCCCCTCCCCCATCTCCCAATCTCACGTGAGATTTTTCAAAATGTGAGTTTCTTACGTAAACGTGTTGGATTGTTATTGTAAAAAGAAAAAAACAAATTTGCTTCGTGCTTTTATTTACGACTAGTTATGACTAGTAATCAATGTTGCTGAGAGTTTAATTATAAGTGTAATTATATATAATTGCGTGATATTTGCCGAGACCCCCCCTCTCTCCAACGTAAGATTAGATGAGATTTGACTCGACCCCCTTCCCCCCTTAAACACCTCACGTAATTTATGGACGCCCCCTAACACTAATGGCAATGCATTAATTGGCTTTCAATATTATTAAAATTGAATAATTCCTCTAAAATTGCTCCATTTAATTTTCACGGAAAAATATCTTTTAAACAGATATAATAATAATATAATAATATAAGATTTCACGTAATACAATTTTCAAGATAAAAAAGTACCTAGCAAAAAAGACAAGGCTCCAATCAGAGATGAGTACGAGTATAGGTACGTACGTACTAGCCGATCGTCAGGCGTGTGACGTGTCACGCTATTGGTCAACAATCCGCGATGAATTCGAATTTTGAATACGAAATGGCGACAGACGGACTAGTGGATAAATAGAGACATCCCTTGAGAACTGTCGCAGACAAAGCTGTTTAGTAAAGTTGTTCCGAACAAGTTGATCAGTTTTTGACCACAATCTGAATGCGACTAGGGACGCTGAGGTTTGCACTTGTCAAATCCAGGCTATCCAAATGTTTCTTTAGTCGTAGCAATAGCAATGGTGAACCTCAACCTATTAGTACACCGACATTTCACCAGTTTCACTTAAGTCTCATGTAGTTGGGGGCCACCCTATTGCCATGCAACCACCGACCAGGCACCAACCAGGCACAAATGCAAACTACCCGGAGTTTGCATTCGCTGACATATTTCTGACGAAAAATCCAAGTCTTAGGAAGTTAGAGTAGATAATTGTTTTCTATCATCACATTTCTACAATCCATAAAATAGTTTGTTCCCCTAATATAACCTATTCAAACAATAATTATCAAATCAATAAGTACGGAATAACACATTCATTTATTCAACAAAACTATTTTTGTATTCGACAATAAGTACTTAGTGACGACCGGCCAAAGTTCCCATTTGACTTGTTAAATAGATAATTTTAGTTTAAGTGGATACCGATACTATGTTTTATTAGCAATTAGGGGAAAATTAACTTAATTAATTGAAAGTTATTTGATATCTACTGTCTTGTCTTTAGGTACTTAGTATTTTTTATTGGAATTATAAATGTACCAGCGACCCTCTCTGCTACACACAAGTGATGGCGATGTTATATCAATAGGTACGTCCAGATTTCTGTGCTAAATTTCTCGCAATTATCTGGGATTATAGCCACTGCTTTGCAATTTGACGGCATATGATTCAATCACTATGTATATGTCGCAGGCATATCGTATACTTTAAACCCTGCAGACAGAATGAGCCCTGCGTAGCGGGGCTACGTCGACTGCGCCTTATTTTCGAAATTTTAAGTATCTTATTCTTTCGTTTCTTCTTGCTGACAATACGGCTAAACGTTGGACGCCGATTTGTAGAACGTATCGCCACCACAATCCGGCTGATCGTGAGGACGCCGCATTACATAACGGCGACGTTTTTCAATCCGGCGCGCCATTATGTAATATATGGCGTGTTATACAAATTGGCTGCGACATATACACAACTTGGCTTAGCCTTGATGCAATGACAAGTTTCCCGCTTTCCGCTGATTTCCATTCAAAATATCAGGAGATGCTTTGCTATAAAGCCGCTACCAAAGGGGTGGTATACTCTAAAATAAGCCTACTTAATGATTCTGGCTTCAGAAAGCATTTCGAATCATCAAAAGCACCATATTACGTCAATATCATGAAAACATTACATCTTTGAAAATTGTAATAATCCCTGACATAATGTAGGTGCTGTAGGGAGGTACTTAACCCACGCTCGCTACGCTGTCGGTAGCGCATAAAAACAAAATTAGCCGCGAGCCCAACACTATTTCTCGTTTCCGTGTTTATTGCCTCTATAGAAGGCATTCAGGCAATGTTCGCTAATTCATACGCGGGTTGAGAGAGCGAGTTTCACACTTACGTCAATCAGTGCGTAACTCAAGTAAAGGCATAGTGCTCCAACCACTGGACTAATTTAATGAGAGGGGCCTTTACAGCACGGCGCGCGCCGCCAGGCTGTCATACATCGCATATAAATGTGATTAACATAGAAATGACATAATTAAGACACTACACCGCGTTCTTTTAAACCGAATACTTTGGGTTTTTTTTGCAAGATTTATCTTTTTTTCGTCTCAGTGTAGTTAACATTGAATACACGGTTTATTTTAAAAGATCGCCCGTGGGTTGAACGTTGTGGCTTATTAAAACGACACTATTTCAATATTTAAACGCAAAAGTTCGCAGCATCGCGAATGAATGTGATATGGATTTTTTTGAATATAATGCCTTG
Source organism: Xestia rhomboidea (assembly GCA_963853795.1). Lineage (NCBI taxonomy): Eukaryota > Metazoa > Arthropoda > Insecta > Lepidoptera > Noctuidae > Xestia > Xestia rhomboidea. Next base: position 3,842,112 of record OY970756.1, read on the forward strand.
ATGTTTTATTTGGGAGTAGAAATAGTACGACGACTCGTATCTTGATCGTAAGTGTAGTATTTCACAGCATATTTCAAATATGGGGGCGCGGTTTTATCTGCTTGGTTTTTCTTCATATCTCATGTTTTTCCGGTGCTACTATGTTTTTAAAAAATATTGGGTATTCATAAATAATTCTCGGATATCAGCTTCATTCTATTATTAGTATCCATATTAAACAGAATTGCGGGAAACTATTCCGTTTTTATTTTTTGACCGTTTGATGCTTAGCGCATTAATTCAGCTACTGACTAGGTCAGCCAGTATTGCAGACTCAGTTTTTTTAATCTAAATAAAATCAAAATATACAAAAAGAAACAAGAAACGAACACAAAAAAAAAGATCAAATTATAAGCATGAATTAAAAGTGCCTGTCGTATAACAATTACAACGGGTGCTACTACAATGAGTAGGGGCGCAGAATTAATGAGTAGCGTTTTAGGGTTGTCGGCCATGTTGGATCTGCGCAGTGCGTGCAATCGAGCTCAGTGCGCAGGCGACGAGCAGCGACCATTGCGCACACTTAGCTCAGCTGACTGAGGACTATCGATCGGGGTGCACGCTTCCGATCATATGGGGTTATTGTGTTTTTATTCGCAGGGTTGAATTTGGGTCAATCGCTTTTGTTGTTTATGCAATAAATAGCATTATGCGTGGCCCGGACGCTTTGGATTAGTGTGACGGGTTTATTTGAGGAATTAATTAATATTTTGATGTTTTTTGTGTGAATTAATTCACGAAGGCTGCATATGATTGTGGACTGTTGAGGTATCAAATAATACCTTAAAACGGCTGCAGATACTGTAGATTTTGGTTATAATTTTCAGAATTTTATAAGAAGTTCTTCGTTACGAACAAAATATGTAGCTTTGACCAGTAACGGTACGTTTCCACACCATTAGAATCGAACAGTATTCTACAAAATATAAACGATTTTACAATCTGCTGTAAAATTACAACAGAACCCGTCTTAATTGCACAATAATTATAACCAAATACAGACCGAATACTTCATTATTTCGCCTTTGAACATATTAGCAAAGAAATTAGAACCTGCACGTGTGTAAAGGCGTTCAGTGGTAAATAAGGTCAGTTTACTAACTTTCTCTAATATTGGATCCAACAGAACTGAACATGTCAAAAAGGTATTAGGTATGTTTTTATCCAATAACACAACATTTTCGGGAAATTGTCACAAATTATATGGATAGCGGTAAGTTATGAACTTATTATGACAAACTATAGGTTCCGTAGAAGATGCGAGACGTGCGTAAACGATCCTGCCATCATTATTTAGTTGAATTCTCTACTTTATCAAATGGAAAACCCGACACTGACACTTCATATTGTTGTTGGTACACGTTCGAGAAACATTTTCGTGAATTTAGTATCTATTAAAAAAAAACCAAGATGGCTGCATAAGTTACGATTTGGACCTCGCATCGGTCTGTTGCCTAGGCCCTTAGATGTGTTTAGCAGCTTTAATGACGAATATTGTCTGTCTAATGCCTATAAGTCCTAAGCCGAGACTCGTGCCCTTAGTGTGTATTCGCTTAGTTTGTAAGTTTTTTCCCTGGCTGGTGGCCTTACACTCACCCACAGGATTGTCCAGTTAAGCAGACGACAACCTCCTAGGTTGACCTGCGTCAATCATTACTAAAAAAAGCACTTTAGGTCGTCCAGGATTTCTCTGACCTGTCCCATCTATGATTACGGCATTATTCCGAGAACTGTTCAGTTGCACGGTGCACATGTTCAGTAATAGACTTTCATGTATTTACTCCTCGATATTAAAATAAGGATCCAATCGAGTTTCTGGGAAGGTCGGATTCTTCGAAGAAGCCTTCATGGCTAGCTGTTTTACATAATTGAAAGCAAGCTCGTCGTTCCCCTGCCTATCCGTTCTTCATAGGTTATCAAATCACCGGTTTATACAATGTATTATCTGGTTAACGAACCTTGATTTCTTGAAATGTTGTAATTTTTTGCTAGCTTTGTTATTTAGACAAAACCTGCAAAGTTTTTGGTAACTATCACACACGATTTCTTCTACTAATTAAAGGGACTTTTTTAAATCTATATCTATATTTTGTTTAAATTTTATTTAACCCCTATATCCTTGCTAACACTTTAAAACTATAACCTACAAATATAAATTACATCGTACCGAAATACGAAAAACCGTAGAACTAACGTTACCTATACCTTATATTTTTGACTAAATTGTATTTATTTACTTGTAATTTCTACAAAAATGAACTCTCCGTGCAAGTAATAAAGTGAATAATCGATTGTTAATCACGAAGCTATTTGTAAAATCGTCACATTCGTTCATGGCTGAGTAACAAAAAAATTATTAATTCATGGGAAGGGATTGCAAGCTCGTTTATAGAATTGTATGTAATAGCTCCTAGTTATACTGATTACGGTAACCTTGATTGATTTTATACATATGTCGGTTCACGCACGGCAGATCGGACTCCGGTTAAAACCTTTAGTATTCATACAATGTCATTGAGTATTGACGAAAAGTAAAAATGAACTTACTGTTATTGTTAGCCTGTGTCATCCCACTGCTGGGCATAGGCCTCTCAACACGACTTCCAAATCCTTTAATCCAAGGCCAATGTGGACCACTGGTTGGTGGTTCTGTCCAGCTCGTCCCGCCATCTCTTGCGAGGTCTACCGTGCCGCCTTCTGGCTGTATCAGGGCTTGGACATCGTGGTTATTTTGGCCCACAGCTCGTCCGCCGATACGGCATAAAGGTGCAGGAATTACTTTTTCAAGGTCAAAGTCATTCCTGCACCTTTATGCGCTTGGAGGGTTGTATTGATGATTTTGATGATTATAATTCTATAATTACATACGTCTTACAGTCGCGAGCAATATTTTAATCAACAGACAGTGCTAGCTGCACTGGCCTGCAAATTGCAAAAAACGTAAGAAAATTTGAATTTCGTGGGCTACCCTGGAGCATCCAACTTAAAAACTTGTATTAAAAAAAAATTGTTAAAAAGTTGGAACTCCTAGTTCCAATTTTTTTTTTTTTAATTTGAATTTCGCGGGCTACCCTGGAGCATCCAACTTAAAAACTTGTATTAAAAAAAAAAATTGTCAAAAAGTTGGAACTAGAAGGTTCCGAGATATGGTGTAGAACAAAACAATATCGCAATGACGGGGAAAACTTTTTACACCCTTTATTTAAAACTGGACATAAACTAAGGTCGAATTTTGTGGGTTACAAATGGGTTACACAAACTATTTGATTATAAAGTATTGTCATTACTTATGTGCAAGTAGAAGAGATACACCAATTGCTTAGACAATATTGCACTTGCACAATATGTTCACATGGCTACTGTTGATACTGGTACATCACATATCTTCACGCGTGTAATCCGCAAAAGGCGGTGCAGAAGTGCACCTAATAGCACACACACATTCGCCAGCTACTTAAATGCCATCCACCGGGATACCATCTCTAAAAGTACATCAGTTCCCTTTATTTAGGACGTCATTTAGGTGAGTCTCAGTGAATGCCACAGGGCTTGTACTTGTTGCCAAGTCAAGTACAGTCGTTACCATCAATACTTTATTTATTGATTGTGCAGGCGTGCCTTATGAAGACGTTGTTTTAATGCAGAGGCAGCAAGCACGCAAACGATACACTTATGTGATTTATTAATACACGACTTTATTTGCTGTGATTGAGCTTTTAGATGTCAATGCTCCGAATTTTATTAAACTTAAATTGAAGAGAGTAACTTTGAATCGGGCGTTACAAAAACATTTCTGGTGCAGTTACGAGCACTAATACGTATACACTTAGCAAAATTCAATTCAAATTGATATAAGATCTATTTCATAAAAGGGTCCCAAAATACTATACTCGGAACAACACCAAATTAGAATCGGTACCGTAGGATAAAATCCAATTGAACAATGGCAACGTATGTATGTACACCTACTGTACATACCTTCTTACTTGTGCTCGTGTTTGTACACTGTAGGTCTGTAACCACAGTACCCTGCACCCTGTACCGTGCACCCTGTGGTGCTGAATGACAACAAATGGTCACGGTCTACAGACTGCAGGCAGTCAAAAATGGCGATGCCAAGTCTACATCCGCGACTAACAAAACGAATGCTCAGCCTAAGTAGAAATAACCTCAGAATAATAATAGGGACAACGGGCCATTGTCCCCTAAACAAACATCTCTTCAACATAGGCGCCACGGACAGCCCACTCTGCAGGGGCTGCTTTGACGCCGAAGAATCAGCCGCCCACGTCATCTTGGAATGCGAGGCCGTGGCTACCCAACGCAAACAAATCCTCTGAACGGTGAGGTCGCTCCGCGAAGCCTGTGAAGCTCCCAGGAAACTTCTGTGCTTCTGGGCGGAGCTAGGCTGGCTAAATTAGCCAGGACACCTACGCACAACGGACCGAATAAGAGTCTAAGTGCGGAAAATGGAGTCCCTACTCTACTTACAGGGTGCTGACTTAGTCATCTGCCGATTAATGTCTCACTGTAGGTGAACGGCCTTCCAACTCTTCACTTCATCGAAAGAGTCCTAAACTATCCTTTCATCTCCGTCTGTAACTCCTTGCCAGAACATTTTTGTTTACGAATTTAGTTTCCAAGGGATAGTTGTTCAGTATGACGCATATTATAATTTACCGTCACAAAAGACAGATGCGCCTGTATAAGTATTCATCCTAAAATAACTGACTAACGAAATGAATGCCTAGGCTTTAATAAACGGACTATATACCATATACTAGACGTTATTACAATTGAACACTATTAATTAATCTCAAATAACTAAAGTAAACATATAAAAAGAAAATAAATATAACCATAGTATTTTCTGGACGCAGCTCAACTAAGGACACTCCGGACAAGCATTGCCGAGGCAATTGAATTTCTGAGAGAATATTTGTTGTGTAATACGATCTCCTGCATCGGAACTAGCCCTTAACTCGGTTGACATTTTCCTTTCATAACATCAACAGCGCTCTCCTTTATCTTAAAGAAAAACATCCTAACTGAGTCGGGAAAAATATCTAGCCGTATTGTCTATTGTGGACGTTTATAGGATACCTGCCATTTACGTGGGATCCCAGGGATTCTATTTTTATGTTCTTATTCGTTATCTGTCTCTTCGTTTAAAGTGCGTTTTGTTGACACTGCTTCTGTAAAAAAAAAAAAAACATTCTTATCTTCAAAATTGTAAATAGGTAATACCTAAGTCTGTTGATACGGGATCGTTTTTATGTTTAAAATTAATCTGACATAATTATTAAAAAGTGTTAACAAAGCGAAATGACAAACCCTTTTATAAAGGAATAAACATCTCCACCGTCCAATGTAATTGTTCCGTTTAACCCTACGGGTTCCTAATAAAATCACTTTGATATAATTATCTAAAAACTAGTATGAGAACCGAAGAGGTGGTGGCAGCTGACACATTCATTTATGCACCAACAGTTGTCATTCACCCCCATTCACCACCGCTCACCCCGGCAATCAGAAATTGATTCAGTGTCTTGTGTACAGCAATACAAAATTATAATTATAACAGGTCAGGCGATGCAAATTTATGGTTCCAGGAAATTCAAATTCTGAATACCGTTGTTCTACACAAATAATGAATTAGTAATGTGAGCTACGGAAGTGAGACTGAACAAAAATGGTTTATGAAATACATTACGTACATACACGACTTACCCTACTCTACTTACATCATTTGTATCATCAACCAGATGATGATGTAGGGGAAGACCAAAAAATCGATAGATGGTCTAAATTTTGATCCTAGCCAAAAGGCCAAGATGAGGACTGCATCAATATTGATATGACTTTAAAGCAGATGACTGCTGCTGATGTATGGAAGAACACATACTGCGCCATGAATCCCATATAAATTGTGATTAGTGATTATTCTGATGTTGCGGACTGTTCAATTGACTCCTTTTTTCATCCTAATCTTCTCAAGTGACTATGGCACGTGTCATTTTTTATTAACCGGGCATCGTGGTGAGTCAGTTTCAAAGAGGGGGACCTCAATCTTCACTGTCAACGTCGTCTTCAACACGCTGCATAAACCTATAAACGTTTCCTCACTAAGATGCAAACGGAACACTCAAATCAAACATTGACGCATATAAAAACACTCGCAAATTGTGGCTAATCGCAAGACAACTCGCGTACGTCCTTGACGCTCCCGTTTTCTTCAATTCGCTGTGGTCGCACAAGCGCCAATTTGCGTTTGTACGACGACAGGAACAGGCCGCGGATGCGTCTATTAGGGCACTTATTTAATACTTGAAAATAAAGGAGTACGGCGATTATGGACTCGCGCAAGTTTCCGGACGAAACGCATGCATACGACACGTGCGCTTGCCACTATTGCTAGACGAAGTGGGTCATTGCAGTTATTCTCGAGTCAGTGATTGTAATCTTGTTATTGTAATCTTTAAGTTACACTAGCGATCTTAGATGAATTTGTTCTGGCGAATTTTCAATTTAATTTTCTACAGAATATAAGATTTAGCTAATCATTTACTAATGCTCATTTTCTAGTAATAACAAGCTTCTTCACACATTAGATGTATTATCTTCTGGTTTCACTACCTTGCGGCAGTGTGCAGCCAGCTCTATCTGTGGGTCAAGCGGAACTGGCCCACACACTCATCAGAGCCCCTAATATAATGGCGCTCGCCGCTTCCTCTGACGTCACATGTCATCACTTAGGGCCCATTCACACTCGTATTGATAAACAACCAGCTAGTTTGGAAAATGCTCTGTTACCGACATGCTATGTAATCTTATTTAAAATCTTCTAATCATCATTATTGAGTTAAAGTACTTGTTCAGAGAAAAACGTTTTATGCACGTGCTCAGGAGGATAATAATCACGGATATCATCCCGTAAGTATTTTAAGTGTGATATTAGCTCGATTTTAAAAACGTTCAAATTCAAGTCGGAATCTCTTCCCAGCGACAACCAACACCAAAAATTGCGTAAATTAATCATATTACCTCATTAAATTTGTCGCAAACGCATTAGTGACAAATTGACTCTGATACTAGAATGCGAACGTTCTTTAAAATTGGGAAATGTCTTTTGTAATGTTTATCTTAGGGTTACGGTACTATCTGGAGTATCACTTAGAGTCCTAGACAAATTCGACACGCGAAGAGGTACGATACGCAATTCGGTCTCAACTGAATAATTATAATTACTCACAGTCACATAAAACAAGATTTTATCGATCACGGATTTTCCACTATGGAATTGTATAGAAGATTCGAGATCAATCCTAAAATGATCCGCTACTGAGCTGTGAAAAAGGTTCGAGAAAGCCCAGTAATCAATACCAATGTCCACTGTGTACCCAAACACTTATACATGTTGTTAGGTGACAAATTAATCCTTATATTTTTATTTGGTAGGTTATCTGAGTTATTTTTTTAATTTCCATTATACACCACTACACAACCACTTATTTGCGCACTGCCAACGCGTTACATCAACATTTCCTTTTTTGGAAACGAATTCTTTTATATGAAATAACAAACAACGAAATGTAGCCTATCAGTAGCGAACTCGTATAATTGACCTTGGCCGCCAAAAACACAAAAAACGAAATGCCCGACGAATTCCCCGTGATCAGTGATCAGTGCGCCGTAATACCTACATTGTTATTGCACCAGGAGATCGGCTTTTGCCACTCAAGTGCTCAAGTATCCAGTATCCTCATCCTATTGTGTTACAACGGCTGCTTAATTGAGTTGCAATTATAACAAAAAACCTGCAGTGCCATTCATTGCTTTTGGTAAAATGCCGAGCAAGTGAACAGGAATTTTTATTCACTTTTCGTTCGATTACTTAAATAGGCACTTGGGATGAGCTGTGCTGTTATTTATTTATTCAAGTATCAAGGGAGTGATCAATAAAATATATCTGATAATATATTATATATATCTGATACTATCTAATATATCTAAAACCTTTAAACGAGTCATTCTTGTATATAAGGATATATATATAAAATCCGAATCTCGGAAACGGCTCCAACGATTTTCTTGAAATTTAGTATGCAGGGGGTTTCGGGGGCGATATATCGATCTAGCTAGGTTTCATTTTTAGAAAACATCGTTTACAAAAAAAAAAAAAAACGAGCAAAACTCGCGTCATCCAGATAATATTATAATTTACTAGCGGACGTCACGCGGTTTCAACCGCGTAGTTCCCGTTCCCGTGAGAGTACGAGGATAAAATATAGCCTATGTTACTCAGTAAAGACGTGGCTTTCTAATGGTGAAGGAATTTTTGAAATCGGCGCAGTAGTTTTTGAGTTTATTCATTACAAACATACACACACACACACACAAAAATACGAATCTTTCATTTTTAAATATTAATAGTGTAGATATCTGAACGATTTATTTTATAGAATTTAGGATCGCACCCAAAAAAAGTAAGGGAAGTTTTACATTCGAGTCGAAAACGGCGATTTGCGGAACATGCCCGACATAAAATATTCCTTTGGAATGCAGAAGAATACAAAAGCGTATCAAGCTGCATTTTTAATGGTGAACGTATTTGAAATTTCTAAAATAATCGATCCCCCACCCTACGCACAGGCTCTCTGCTCGTCTGCCCGCCACCGTCGCGAGGGCCGCATCGTTATCGACCAAATTTTTATTATGCATATTTTTTAATTTTATTTTTTTTCTCACCCCCTGCCCTGGGGCGAGTTCCACGTGCGTATTAAATCAATACTCGCAGCGAGATTTTGTTTTATTCGTTGGATAGGGCGCCGCACCGGCCGCGGCCGGCCCCTGCATTTCGGCGGACCTCGCCTTCTGAGCGTGTACTCTGATTTCCGTCTAATGGAACAGCGTGCGGGGTGCTCAGGAAATGCACGCCCGTCAGACTATTTTTACGTACGACTAATGCCTTTCGTATGCAGTTTTTGTTGTTTTTATAACTTTATATGTATGCCCGGATAAACGGATAAAGGCCTATTTTTTGCGTGTCGTGGCATGTGAATGGAATTCCCCTTTTTTAGAGCTAATACACATACCAAGTCCTGCCATCATAGCAATGTTTTGTCTCAAAATATACTGGCACAGTTTGCTTGTTTACTCTCAAAATAGTTTTTGCGCGTTCAGGCAAAGGAAGGCCACAGCTATGTTTCTTAGCTTATTAATTTCATAAATGAACCGCACACGGTTAACTGTGAGGTGTATCAGCTGCTTACCATGGAGGCTGGTTTAATTGTGGCTACCTACTACGCTCAGCAGGTTGTCATTATCTCGATCCTTAAACTTAATAACTTATTGCACACGCGGACCAACAAAAAGTTAAATAACGGTGCTTATATTTTTTGTATCAATTTCACGTCGTTCAAGTTGTGAGACTCATGCGTATTAAATAAAGAACGTGTTACTACGTCGTGGAATCGTCCTTTAGACAGAAATGCTAGGAAGGTGGCATTAATAAATTGTCGCATCGATTGCTGTCAGTGAACGAATAATCCGTCCCTAATTGTCGTACAGCCGTTGTTGATATCCTGAAGGGGTTAATTTAAGCTGTCTGCGATGCGCTGCTTATGCTGTCACTTGTAAATTTTACAATGTCGCAAGCAGCTCGCGCATATCCCGCGCTGCCCCGCCCCTCGGCGGGTTCATACTGCCGCTGCACGTTGTAGCGTGGGATCTAAACACAATTTTTCTATCACTTTTTGTACATTACACTGACAGTGCTTGTTATTTAAGAGTTTATTAGAAAGTTGGTTTTCCTTTCATAAATCAATGGTGACGATGTTATGCACTACAATCGACATTAGTCGTAGGAGGAATTATAGTAATAATAAGGAATTTATTCATTTGTTTCATTAGGTCCTTCGTGTGAACATTAAATAAATAACTAAACATAATTAATAAATTAATTTGTGTGAACATTAAATGATAAATGTTGCAATAAATTGCGCCCTTCAATGTGATCTTTTCATCAATATTTGAGATAAGACTTTTCCTACTTAGGTACATTGTTGCGTTCATTTCTCTGCCATCCTGTATACGGGATTCATAAAAAAGTTTATACATAATAATAATTAGTTCTGCTTTGAATACTACAGATAAAATTTCTTCATAAAAAATTGTAGAAATTAAGTACGTAATGATTGCGATAGCCGGTGTAGTTACAACATTGTTAGTAAGTTTATGATATAAAGGCCTGCATAAATTAGTCATATTTCCGCTTCACTTAAAACTAGTTGCAATAAGTATTACTTATTAGGAAATAATTATGTCTAACTGGGAATACCGCCAACAATACGCACATAATTGAATTTATTTTACATTAATTTTAATTAGCCACTGGAGCTCTTACGCATTACGCGCGTAACCTGCACTCAGTGGAAAAATAACCTAAAAATAAATTTTCCGTTGCACGAACATTATAACGAATGAATTATTAATATAGCGATACTTAATAATTCATTTATACTACGTTTTATTGTGTGCAATAAATTTTGCGGAACAATAAAATCTCTTAGATTGTTTCGTTTTTTTTTTGTTGTGTTAATATTGCATTGGTTGAGTCGTCTCACCCGGTTCTGCTCACGCGATATTTTATATAAACAGTGTTAATAAATGCGATAATGTTGGCTCGTAGTCAGCTAGTCGTATTTTTATATTAACTCGACAATCCGCACATTTATTTTATTTTATAGTTGAAGCTATTCTGCAAAAATGATATTTTTCCAGTGATATTCGATGGCATTGTTAGAAGATTAATTTAATCTGTCAAAGAACCGTGAGAGGTGGGATTAGCCACGTCAAAAAATGTGATAACATTTTTATCAATCCGTTTCAATGGGAATACAATCCTCGTGGCTGACATTCCGTCGACTGACCACTCTGGGCAGCCGCGACAAGCTCGGAATTATTGAATTTTTCATATATATTTTCTTTCTCTTTTTAAAGCGGGTGAATGAAACAAAGTTTTACCAAACAAAGCCGATTCGTTTTACGAAAAACAATTTTTTACCAGTTATTAGCGAAAATTTGTTAGTGTATGTTCTTTTTATGGATACTTTTTTTGTGTTGAAGTAAATAAAAAATAAAACTGAATGTCGGCTTTGTTTTGATTCGATTTGTTTCGGTACTCACATGGTTAAGTCGTAGGTTTATGATTTCTCTAGTTCTAAAATAATTTAGAAATGGATGCGTCACTGGCTACATCGTGGATACACTTTCCACTAAGAAATCAGTGTTATACGGTGTAAAAGTTTTTTGTAAGATACAATGTTCAATGTTCTATCTGTGGAGGCTTGTGATTAGCAATTTAGTTATAGGTTATTTTTGTTACTATAATGTTATTAGTCTGTAAGCTTTCCTAAAATAAAATAAATAAATACAAATAACAGATCATCGCAAGTATAAACCATAAAACCTTGAGTTACTCTACGGTATCTGTTTCATTCAAACTCTTTAGTCTATGTTGTGAAAATATTCGACTTCAATGTTTTCAATTTCATTCAAGGAAATTCTAGTTCCAAACAGTATTATTAAAAGTGTGTACAAATGTTATTAAAAGTGTCGCTTTAACTTTCCTTGTAATACAAAACTATGAATTAAGTAATTGACACCTTGTATACTGTCAAACGGTAACAAATTACTTAGTTTGTCATGAATGAGTTTGTAGTTTGAGTATATTTTTTATTGTGTCTTACGATTTAAAGTTAGATGTTGACATCAAGCTACTACAATCTGTCTAATATATTTAATAGATTTTTAACTCTATCGGAGAATTCGACATTTTTGGGTAGTTTGATGTGCGTGTTTGATGTGACGTCTGTAGGTACTTTTACCGTATCGCTCGCAACTTTTTTGACGCGGTAGTACGAATCGAAAGAATTTAAACCTTTGGTTTTGTCTATTCCTTTCAGATAGCTCAAATGAAAGTAGGTGTAAAATTAAAATTAAAAAAAAGCTTTCGACGAATTGAGAACCTCCTACTTTTTGAAGTTGGTAAATAAAGACTCGATCACCGGTTCAGTCAAAATGTCGTTGGACTTTCCTATAAGGAATATTCTTAACGACAGCCGCGATTCTAAATTGATAAATTTCTGCCTAATTGACCCCGATTCTACGCCACAATTTCGAACACAAGCAGGCACATCACTTTATGTAATTAATGCCATCACCACAAAACCGACACGTTTTAGGACCAAATTCGCAGATGTGATGTCCAACAACCTGCATTGGGCGCGCGCCTCCCAAAGGAAGACGCCTGTTTCCCAACAGTGGGAACGATATAGCTTCCTATGATTATAAATGACAGCAGATTTGCATTATGCATATTACCAGTTCGGGGATATTGGGTTTTTCACTTTTTCTATTCTCCCCCCAGGAATTTCTCAGTAGCAGCGACGGAGTCTGGATTTTTGCCCGGTTGATGGCAAAAAACTTTACTTTTCTTAACTTAACTTTAGCTTGCAGAACCGTTCCCTCCGGAAAATCACCAGAGTACCCTCTTATGTCGGTAATGACAGTCTTCATTTAGACCTCCGAATCCCTACCGTTCAGCAATTCATGAAACGTCTTGCAACGCGTTTTTTCGACTCAGCTATTAAGCATAGGAACCCCCTGATCGCATCGGCCGCCCGATACGACCCACCGCGCATCAGTTCAGTCCGCCGTCCACGGCATACTCTTATCACACTCGACGACGCCATCACCCTCTTACAGGAAAGTAGCATAACACCAGCTCTGTTCGTAGACCATGCAATACAAACCGGCAACATTCCGACCTCGCCGCCGAGGTCCGGCGCGACGTCCCCGTTCAATCCCCCCCCCCCTCCCCCCAACCCTTGCTCGAGCCACCCCGCGATGCTGAACCAGTAATGATAAATGAGCCCCTAAATAATGTAACTCAGATCCAGCCTGTCCCCTTGCTGCCCCCCCCAGCGACGCCCTAAGCCGAGGTTCGTACCCCACAGGGGGTGCCCTTAGGCGTGGTCGCTAGGATTATTGTTATTATGCCCCTGGCTGGAGGCCTTAAATTCAAGGCATTCATAGGATTAGCCCGGTTAAGCAGAAGCTAGTCTCCTAGACTGAACTGAGATGTCCCATACAAAAAAATAATTAAAATATTTATATAAAATATAACGATTTCCAGCCTTAAATTCGAAATCTTAAGTGAAGTTTTATTAAGAAATTATTTTACCATAGTAGTCGCAAATTGAATTTAAATCAGCAGGCCTAGCCAAGTTACAAACGATTCGTATCGATTCTCTTTCTACAATCGTAAACGTTAAGTCACGTGGTCAAAACAAACGAATCTAGACTTTCATAAAAAAGATTACATCGATCAAGATGATAGAATGAAATGTATTCGTTTCTACAATCGTGATCCCTACATCCCATATAAATCGAAAAACTTTAAAAGTTTCCATTCCTTTTTTTCGACCACGTGACTTATCGTTGATAGATGTCATTACCATACATTTGGTTAGTTTTCTATTAGCGTTAACGATTGTAGATTGTCAACTTGGCTAAGCCTACTGGTCAGATATGTTGAGTGAAATTCGTGAATCTCGCAAAACAGTACCTACCAATATTCGTAAAAGGTTGCGGGCTATATCTATCTTTCAACAACAATAACCATTAGGGAACGTATTCGATTTTAATCAGCCATTTTGGTGATTGGTCTGACTTAATTGCTATACATGTATATTTGGAGCAGTACCTACATAACCTGATGGGTTACCGTCTGGACCTTATGAGGTGCTGACTCTCCATCTGTCACAGGTTTTAAGAATAAAGCTTTCTCAGCTCATCTCACTGCCCGTCTGACCATATCATCTTTCACACAGTACAACCATCGTTTCATTGGTCTTCCACCTCTTAAAGCCATACTCAAAACTTTCATCACAACATTTTCCTAATTTCTCCGCATCACATGCATGCCCCCCATCGATGTTCAGTCACCAGTCATCGTCTCCCATCAATCAAAGTTCAGTTGATATTCGTTAGTTATTAAAAAGTCAGAAATAACAGTTAATAAGCGATCTAATTCGACTGTTATTAATAGCTGGCTTTCGCATCTTTTAGCTATTTCCAACACCGAAATCAAACAAAAGACGTAGGTAAACATTTTCTAATGATAGCAACACCATTTCATACAGTTTATTTACTGAAGTCAGAAGTCTGAGCCACGCTGATCGAAAAATGTATAAATTCAGTAAAAAGGTATCCACGTATTATTAGACTAAGAAAAGATGAAAGTTGGGAAAACATCATGCGTTTCTATAGATTGATACTTTGGTTACAATCTAACGTGAAAACCGTTGTGGGGAAAATGGTTCTAAATTCTAAACATTTCCTTTTAGAATCCTATAATAAATCTTTAAATTATCTAGTGACTACCAGTCTGAAATAGGTGCAGCATTGAATTGGCCTAATTTCTAAAGATAAGGCTGTGCTTATTTTAAAACAGGAGAAGCTAGGATTGTATCTTGAATTTATTTTAGTTTAGCATATAACATACCGAGAGCTGCAACTCAACAACTCAGCGGACTTTGCCCACAACATATAATATTACCATTCAATAGCGCAAAACCACGTTACACTTTTTGTACCCACTTATAAATTAATAATAAAATATCCCAGTGATCCAGAACGCAATATCAGCCACAGAACAATGTGATCGAACCCTAAGATTTATACGAGCTTAGCACTCTTGCCCACTGAGGCGTAACGCAATAAATTCGTCAGTATAATGAGCAAAAACAGGCAGTCGACATGCTTGTCGACAACCTGTTGTATACCCATCACTCACTGCAGAAATCGCAACAAATACGCATTTGTTATAGACGTTGTGAAATGTCTTAGTTCGTGTAGGTCTTAACGGGAATACATTCTGGCAATCTGAAAAACTAGAAAACTTTTTCTCCGCTGTAGACTACAATTTGTCTAAGTAGAATCATCTTTCATAAACATCTAACTCAAATTAGTCAAAGCATTTGTTTCAAATAGACCCGTGTCAGGCACTTTTGCATAGTCAAAAATAGTCCAACCACAGGCACAGTAACTGTGAATGGACTGTAGTTGCCCATTCCAAAATCGTAGATCTCATGTAGAAGAATGGGCAAGAAGCTCCGTGGACACTCTTTTCACAAAACAATCAAACACTTTGACACAAAACAACCGCTAAACTGTAAACCGTTACAAACCGCCTCTGCCAAAATAGCTTTCGACCGAAATCTATCCTACTAAAATTATAAACGCGAAAGTGCAAAAACGTGAAAGTGTGTGAGTATGGATGTATAGATGTATGGATGTTTGTTACTCTTTCACGCAAAAACTACTGAACGGATTTGGATGAAATTTGGCACGCAACCTAGATTTTATCCCGGTACTAAGATCCCATGGGACAATTATCAAACTTCACGCGGGTGAAGCCGCTGGCAGATGCTAGTAGTACGATAATAAAATAACCGTCCCTTATTCGCACTTTCATCAGGCTGAGTGCAGAGTAGTTGATATTTTAATTAAAGTTCGCACCTCAGTTTTACGTCGATCATATGTGTTTCACACGGAATTTAATCAATCATTTGATCATGTTTAACTGGCATTTTGAAAAACCGTTGACAGCCCGGTTTAAATTGGCGCCGCGCCGTCGTGCTTCTGCCGCGATTTTAGCCGAGATTGCATTTATATTGTTGATCAGACAAGTGTTAAGTTAACTACGTATAATCAGGAGCATGATTGAGTCATGTTCTGTTACTCGAGGAGTTGTTTAATGTTGGTTTAGCAAGGAGATTCATAGAATGTGTAAGTTGGGATCGTTTTGTCTGGATTTTGTTACTGTTTAAGGGCTTTGTGTTTGAAACGATGTAGTGTATTATATAAAATAATTACACTTTCTGAGTCTTGCCTACTGATGTCAATTATACACAGTTACACACTTCAGTTTATGTCCTCAGTCCGAAAGCGTGATGTATTGATCTGTAGCAAGTTTAGTTTGTTCTGTGTTCCGAAACAAACCCTTGAAACTTAAACAAACTGAGTAACTCTGCGCAAAAAATATTGCTGGGAAACTGCATTTTTTTTGTGGTGAAAAAAATCATATTTTACGGTAAAACTCAATGTAACGCATTCAATTGTGCTTATGGACGCATTTATTAGTAAACGGGTTATGGAAGTCCATTTTCGTATTAAGAATGTCTCCCAAGGTGAGGTTAGCCCTAACCCTGTTGTCGCATCTTCATATCAGCGTAGGTCCGCTTACCTTTGTTTGTCTGTCTGACAAAAATGTCTTCAGTGAAAACATAATTTTCATGCTCCTTTGATTTTCATTTTGTTTCGTTCATTTGTTGTGGCGGATTTTACTTGAACTGTGATTCCATTTTATAATTGTTAATGAAATTTCAACAGGTTTTACTGTTTACCACCACCAAATTCCTTTTCAGTCACCGAATTAATTTGATCAGTGAATTACAAAACGAACCTCAACAACATCATTATTTATCAATTAATACATTCGCTACAAAATTAGTGTAATATTCAGTGGACTTCAGTGGAGTTATTCCATTGACAATTAGTTTCAAAAACCACGGCATGTAGGTACAAGCGGTCACTGATGGCGAGCGTATAAACACGTTGAGCATTACTCGCTACAAATGTGCAGAAGAGCAAAAACTGTTTAATTGGGCGGTGTACGCGATACCGAATCATTCGGTATCACTGCGTGTGTGTACTCGACTTTAGTGATGCGACCAACTCGATTTTTGTGCGTGAGGGGATAACTTTTTCTGTCGTTATTTTTTTTTTTGGAAGCGCCGATTATTCTTACTTAGCGATATCGATGATGGAGAAGTTAAGAATGTATTGGATTTACATAAGCTATCGAAAAGGTGATCTGTTAAATAAATGATTTGAAAAGCCTGCCCCATTACCAATACTATTAAAAGTCGTCATAGCAATATGGATCGCTTTAAAAGCGATTTCTACCTATCTAGTCAAGGTATTTTAAAGCAATAATGTGACAAATTTGATGCCCGCACATTACATATAAAATGTAGACTTGATTATCCGTGTGAAGCTTCTTAGATAAAATAACAAAATTCCGTATAAGTTTTTATGCAATCAACGGGAAGGCGAATGAAGATATCTAGGCGCGTCTTTTGAGAACTACACCCAGTCGTCCTGTTGTTGTAGCCATTAGGTAGAAATCGTCAATTATAGAACAGTTTTCACACAATAGGGTACAATAAAAGGAATAAGTGTATTAGATGAGACAATTAATTATCTGTAAGTATCTTAAATATGATAACTCCGACTAATCTTTCACACGTCACCTATAAACAAAATCCATCGATTACAAAAAAATGCTCCTAAAAAAAGTATCCCTTCACTAAATTGTAATTGCGACTACGACCAACAACAGGTGTGTCGTGTCGCATCACTAGCGCGGGACACGTAAAAATAGTGGGCAAATCTAGCAACCTGTTAGTGTACCCGCTGACAGGGCCCGCGCGAGTCAACCGCGGTCGCTATCACCGCAACTGCTTTCGGCTTATGCAGGGGGATTTCGCTGGTTTTTTAAATGGAATAGTTTATTTTTCGTCGCGCTGCTCGCTGATTGGATTAGGGTCATTGTTGTTGGGGTTGAGGGTTAGTAAGAGACTGAGTTGGCTCCAGTACAGCGTCTTGTTTAGAAAAGACATCGTGTATCATCATCTCATCCTAATCTTCAAGATTTGAATTGTCTTTTTGTTTTTTTATTTCTACATTGTGCTCACATTTATATTATATAGAAGCAACAATATTGTTCTGAGGACTATGCAATACCTAATTGGAATGTCCACGGAGTTTCTTGCCCATTCTTCTCCATGAGATCTACGATTTTGGAATGGGCTATAGAGTCCGTTTTCAGTTATTATACCTGTGGCTGGACTGTAAACGTAGCTTATTTTTGACTATGCAAAAGTGCCTGGCACGGAGCCTATAATGTTCCCACTGCTGGGACACACGGCCTCCTCTCTAGACAGGGAATGGGCCATAATTCACAACGCGGGCCCAGTGCGGGTTGGTAGATGTCACATGTCTTCGAATTTTTGGTTCTATTTGAAATAAATTCTTTAAGTTAGACTATGCTTGACTTAAAACTTATTTTTACTTCTCTAGCTGCACTTTGTGTTTTGACTGACATATTTTTGCCTGGACATTCTAAGGCCTTATTGACTGCATCCTGCGACAACCGCACTTATCTCCTGCCTACAGTCGCTCTGCAAGATGCGCCTCGGTGACCCTTGGCATACTCAACATAACTTATCTCAATGGTTTTCGCTGCAGGCACTGTCGCAAGGCGCTTCAGTTTGTTTGCTGACGGGGACGGGGTAAGCTTCCAACAGTAAAGTGCTTACGACCTTAAAACTTGAAGCTTAGCTGAATAGCTAATCTATTGACCACTACTGCAGGAGTTCTTCTCGTGACACGAGTGGAAAATACGTCATATTTCAACTACGTCATGGAAAACTAAAGTAAAGCTCAACGCTCCTGAAAAGTTTACAAACTTTGTTTACATCTCAGAAACGTCGCATCTTTTGGTCCTACAACTTAAAGGCACAATGGCCTCCTTTTCCATACTTTTGTGAAACTTACTAAAGTAGGTAACTGAAGTTAGAAGGTCACCGTACTCTCATTTCTGTTTAAAGTTTGCCAAGATGACACGGACACTTCCAAGATTTCTGTAGCCTCTGATTCCGTGATGATATCGGTGAATGTACCGATCCCACTTCTAGGGCACTGAGGCACTCCTCTGGGGCCTCTGTAAGATCCCGACTGTGCTATGAAAAACCATCAATTAAATTTATTCATAAAGTTATCACATATCGAGGGTTGGAGTTCAAAATATCGTCGAATAAACATTCGCAACTTTTTTTAAATCGCTGGGTGCCACTGCTGCCATGATTGTTTTTCAAATATTTACATCGTCCATTTTTATTTTGTAACTATGGTTTTTTTTTATTAAACGCCTCTAGAGTAATGCTCAACTCACACGTGAAACACGTCACGGGATCAATTTAACTGGAGCCGAACACCATCCTTTTTATGAAATTCCATATTCTAACACACAACGTATGAGCACCGTAATATGCATTTACTGGTTCAAGATATTAATAAGCTGGTAAAAATTAGGTGAACTGAAACTGATCCGGTGCAGGGCTTATATGTATAGGTATATGGACTACGGGCATAAAATGTTGGTTTCATTTACAATATAGCGTTTGAATGCACAGGAGGTTGTATTTTGCTATCAGTTTGTATCTCTTCGAAAAGTGTATTGCGTTCGTAGAACACGGCCAATTTCTGCCCTATAGTCCTAGCTGGGAACCCAACACGAAATTGGGGTGATCTATTTCTCAACTTGCAGATGCTAGAAGGTATCATAGTCAAATAATTGTTATGGAAAGCAACGTCTGCTCTACAACTAAACGCGTTCAAAGAAAAGACGATCGATTCTAAAACTTATGTTACTTTGACCATCAATTTGAGGGTCAAAGTATCATTATAAATCAACCATAAATTAAATAATTATTTTGTATTTATATGAAGAATAAAAACGTTACATTAGAGGGCATAGACAAGTGGCAGTAGCTATCAAAATTTGCTATTTCTGCAACGATTTCCAATAGGATTGAAATAACTCGGTCGGTAACATCGGCAGCTGAAATTCGAATTTGTTTCATTGACATCACAATCGGAATATAAATTCCCTAAATGGTGCTCACTAAGAGATTACAATTTAAGCATACACAAGTTAACTACAACGAGTATTATGTAGTTCGTATTTCTCTCAACGCACCTACCGCAATCAATTAAAGCATCAGTGTACTATTTTATGCAACTTAATTCAGTATTCGGGAATTAGCAGCATGTAGCTACTACCAGCCAGCCAGCAGTCTACTGCCAGCGTTGGCCCAAATTTATTTGGAATCGGTACAGCATCACAACATGCCAGCGTCTTCCCATACATTGCTATGCCTCCGAATTTGCATCTCTGCTAAAATCATCGATCTGTAAAGAAGCTTATTTTTCGACCGATTCTTGGGCAAAACTGCCTGTAATTTTATTATTTGAAACTAGCACTTTGCCCGCGACATCGTCCGCAAAAATTGTAATAGCTCGGCTAACGTGCATGATATAACTATAATTTATATATAGCACGCACGCATAATGTATCTACATATATATCAGTAAAAATAATTATAAAGTTGGATCATTGCTTTCAGAGTTTACCCCTACATTCAAACAAATTTTACCTCTTTATAATATTCATCCCACTGCTGGGACACAGGCCTCCTCTCTAAGAGAGGGAATGGGCCATAATCTACCACGCTGGCCCAGTGCGGGTTGGTAGATGTCACATGTCTTCGAATTTTTTGGTTCTTTAGAATATTAGTAGAGATAAATGATTTGTTTAGTTTGAGTCGAGTTTGATACATCTCGATGAGCGGTCATCTCAGTATCCGCTCATTCCCCATTCATGGGATCGTCTTCATCCTCTTCCTCGTGCAACGTTAAAAAATAAAAGCATATTATTAAATTAGCGGTCGACTCCACGGTTTTAAAACACATTAATTTAAGAGCTACTCTAAAATCTAATTTTGTTATTTCCAATACAAAATCCCTTTGAAGATTGTTTAAAAGCCTAGGTATGACGTAATCGATTGCGTTAGTAATGGGAACGTGGTCTGCTAATGGTGTAGCCGTACCTTGCAGACAATGAAAGTAATGCATTGAGTGCAATTCTATGTTGCCTATAAGGTGACCACATGGGATGGCGTGCCCACCTTGTTAAATGAGCTTTTCATAATGTTAAACATTTTCAAGAATTTGAATGTTCCGGATACTGAGAGCTACTTCAGTAAGTATTTGTCAGGAGGTGTCCGTGTCCGGAACCACGTCTACAATGTATCCGAACCTTAAGTTAATGTAGGGAAGGCATTGCAGTCTCCTGACGAAGCTGAAGTGTCTCATGAGCTATAAGTAGACCAGCGGCAAAGCCCTTCAGCTTATAATATATATACAAGAGCCTCTCCTCAACACTGTGTGTGGTGTGGGTATTCATATACAGTTCCAGTTGAGTTGGCTCCACAATAAGCCACTATCCACTCCGTGCATACTCCACAGACCGGACAGAACAGATTGTCCGCACTATGCTTCTTGAAATTCGATTACCTCCGATGGCTATGTCAATGACTAGAATTTCAATTAGAACAAATTATCTAGGGATACGGCAGGCAAACTTGATTTGTTAGCGCTTGCGCAAACTGGCTCGGCCTCGCAGGGCGCTGGATGTACAGACTTACACTTTAGTGGACTTCATACACGGATAAATATGACTGATACAGACAGGTGAGATATATACGTTATTTTGTTTTGGTAATTCGTATCTGAAAGGAGGAAATTTCCTTTTTGATTGATTGACAAAATCCCCAAACAACAAAATGTTTGGGGATTTTGTTCATCAATATTGCCCAAAAATATCCGTACTATCGATCTTTAGACAGTTTCTCAAGATATTTCTTATTCATGTTTAGACAGCAGAAAGGCGCCCAACAAGTCTAATTACAATCCAAAACTGACACAAAATAAAACCCTATAAAGTCGGTTTAAAGTCGTTTTCTGTCCACATCATTTCAACCTTCCTCACCTTGGCATTCCGCAAGCGTGCTGCGCCGCCCATCAACAAAGGCGTTCTCGACATTTCCTGCGTCTCTGTGGGCTCTGAGCCTCAATGGACAACCGTATGGCTGCTTGATTGACGTGTCATCCCAGAAGGGAAATCGTGTAAGCCATTGTAAAACGGAATGGACGGCATTTCACGTCTTCAGTTCGACTCGACGGCAATTGGCTCGTGATTGTCTTACGACAATAGTAGTTGGGAGCTTTGTGAGGAAACTTATTGTTTGGTGAAAATCTTTTATTTAGGCAACCATCATTTTTAGAGAGGCAAAAGATATCGGACTGGATATGATTCAAAAGTGAACACGTATTATGCACATACTCGTAGGTAACGGTGAATACCTATAAGCACATTAGCCTATAATGTTCCCACTGCTGGGACACAGGCCTCCTCTATATGCGATAAATGGGCTGTGATCCACCACGCGAGCCCAGTTCGGGTTGGTAGATGGCACATGTCTTCGAATTTATGGTTTTAGGACATGTACAGTTTCCTCACGATGTTTTCCTTCACCGTTTTGAGAGCAAATAAAATAAAATAAACGCGCAAAACCGGATCCAACTTCATTATTGACAACATAATAGGTTCCTTGTTGTGCCTATTAGTTTATTAGGTACCAAATTAACAAAACAAACAAGTTTAGTCCAGACAGAAAATCGGACAAGAAAATTGAGAAAAAAAGTGTAAAAATTTGCAACTAACCCTCCCAACTCAGACCGCGTGGATCCTTTCATCTCACTAATTGAAAAGTTCTACACTGAAACAAACAGACTCACAGTATCTCCTGAATCTTTACTAGATTTGATGAGAAAACACAACACGTTCGCTAGTGATTAAAAATGAAAATGATTACTGACAGCAGTGGTGACATTGTTGGGGGAATCAAAGACAGGAAAATATACGTAGGTACGATAGACGGGGGCCAAGCAAACGAAATCGTATTCAACTTGTAATAATGTGGTATTGGAGTTTTTTTCCAGATCAGTTTCATTAATACTGACATACTGGGGATATTTTGACAACGCCTTCATTTTCCGCGTTATCATATTTTCATACCTCTTTAAAAAAATTACAGTTACATGTAAACGGCCAAGCCACATGTTTTGACTAAGGTGTAGAGTTTCTGAAGTTAGACCTTGTAGAGCAAGGGCGTGTAGAGTTAGAAGCTTGGCTCTACATGAGATCTGATAACTTTTTGACAGTGCGAGTCATATGGTCTCGTCTTGGCAAAATTTTACATGAAAAGGTTTTAGGTGGGATTTCATTTCTTTTGGTAAGTGGCTTGTGATTTTTTTATTTTTATTTATCTTGCACATCAGAGACGCCAGGAGTCCCTATATCAATTTTCAGACCTCTAGCTCATCAATTTTCAGACCTCTAGCGTCAAAATTGCGGAAGTCTCATACAAACTTCCATCCCCTAGTAGTTTAAGGGGTTGGGGGCTAAAAGTTTTTTTTTTTGTTTATGTACTAATAATAGCTCACATACCAAATTTCAGCTTTCTAGGACATAAATACCCTAAGTATTTTGATGATCATCAGTGACGAAATCAGGGTATTTTAGATAACAATAAAATCTAAAGTATAAGAGCTACGCAATTAAAACTTTATATGTTTAATAAGTCCGTTATTGGGGACATATCCTGAGAATTTTGTTTATCTGGATAATCCAAACCCAAGTTATAAGGGTTCAAAAAACGACGAAGCGCTTCGAGAAAAGGTAGGTAGTGTCCTTGCGCTTCGCTTGGCTCGTCTTGGCGGAGTCACTACCGTGCCCCCAGATTTTCCTGGACTTGATGTCCAGTGCACCGAGGCCAATAAACCTGGCCACCCGAAAGAGTAACCACTAAATAGTTAAAAATACCAGGACAAACTACTCCAGTTTAAAATGTTTCCTTGAACACAATGCAGTAGTTAGCGAATGCTCCCTGATCACAATACCGTTATGTTTGATGACGGATTGTGCCGTTCGTAGGCACTGTCCGCTCTTATAATGATTTGCACACACCCTCGTTGACTCGTTGCAGATATAGGAATCTGAATTGCAAAATGTACCCCCTCTTAATGTTTGCGTGGGTAATGTTAATATGGGGACGTAGTGCTACGTGTGGATGGGTGGATGGTGTTCGACTTTGTAAAGATATTGTTGCATTGCAGTTTGTGGGAAGTGTTTAGAGGTATGGACTGTGTGACGCATATGGCACTGCTGAATAATGGAAGAAGAAGACGCGCTGCGAAAATTGGGATGAGGACAGGAGAATGATGAACCGACAAAGGTTGTGAAAGGTATTTTGATGTGCACTACGTGTTAAGATCCTTCTTCTTACGCCTAGACCGTGTGTCTCATTAAATTGGGTTCGGCGGGCTGTGTCCTGTTCTTCCACACAACACGAAATCGAGCGGTGACAGCGTCGAGTTGAGCTTCTATCAGGTCATGCTTCTTAAGATAGTTCAAGAATACTCTGGAAACCACACAATCATAGAGTTAGTCTTAGACATAAGTTTTCTGAAAATCAGCCTTAATTAAAAAACGTAATTATTTCTTCCAATTGAATCAAACAAGGGTTTCATGTGTGAATATGACAGTTGCAATCTGCTCCCGATGTCATTCTAATTTTTTAAATAGATTAACGAGCGAAGAGATTGTTTTTATGGCAACCCTAAACACCCCTGCTGTTCTGCTGTTAAGTGTCAGAAAAAGGAACAAAATGTTAATTATAGAGGAAATTATGAAATCATTTAGCCGAAATATGGACCGAAAAGGGGCCAAGTCTGCTATTCTCAGTTATTCATCTTTATGCATGACACCCATACCAAGACGACGCCATTACCATTGTGGCAAGAGCATGTAGTCTCCAAAAATAATCTTCTCTTATCAGCGTTGTGTTGGAGTTGTACATAAAAACCAAAAAAAAAACGCTTGTAAAAACGTCGTGAATGCACAATGGCATGTCAGAAATGTCAAAATAATGATGAGGAAATTGGTAACTGAACAATCAGGCCTGCCCTGCGCCAACCTCATGTTGTGAGCTCCCGAGTAGTTATACTTCTCGGGGGCTTGGAAGATGAGGCTCTCATTATTGTTAAAAACAACAACGGTGTAAAAGATCGGCCATTTTGAGACGATTCTATTAGACGTAGAACTCGGAGCTACTGCAAATACCTTGGCCTTTGTTGATCTCCGATGAAGCGGAAGGTCCCGGTCTCCAGGATACTACCGAGCACTTGCGGTCACCAATCGTAAGGGGAACACACTGAAGACAGGCTGGCCATTATTGATTTAAACTCTCTAAGAGGCTTTGGCTTTGTCTTTAAAAGATCGCTTTTAGCGATAAGACCGCCCATTGTGTCACCCTTTGTAAAATGTTTTACATTTGTATCTGTAATTTTTATGGTGTACATAATAAAGAGTATTCTATTCTATTCTATTCTATTCTTTGGGCAACCGTGATAGGTCATCCACGATGGCTTAGGGCTCAATATTCGATTGGCCTGATCTTGTCTTTCAATAGCGTACTGCCAAAGTCAATAACCTACTAGTTGCGTTTTGACAATGGACTGGGATAAAAACTGTGATTCCTCTACAGTGTATAAAGCCTTTCAAAGGAGCTATTTAATCATGGAGGGAGTCGGATTAAAAGCAGGCGAATCGGGGCACGGGTTATTGGAAGAAAGATGTCTATGAGAGAAACTCGTTACTGTACACTATAACAATTGCAAATTAAGTGGTCGGTCTTATCGCTAAAAGTGATCTTTAGAAGTTGAAGTAGAAGTTCTTAAGTTTTCAGACCTGTGCTTATTGCTATCATACGGTGTTCTCCTAAATATAGTTAAGTTATTGTAGAGGAAATCATTAGAAATTACGAATAGTGTCTAACTAGAAGGCCTAATAAACGTGTTTCGTTCGATCTAACTAAAAAGCAATAAATTAATGGAAATACCACTAAACCTTTATATTTACAGAATTTTAAAATAAAAAAAACATAAGCCGAAAATATTTCAATTTCATTTGCAAAGTCATCATGAAGCTGAAAATATTGAAATACTGATATTTCACACGTGACTGTACGTCAAGCGACAAGTGATTTTAAAAAATCTCGTTTTTACAAACGGCCATAAAAGTTTACTTTGGCTCTGTTTTTGTAAAATGTAAATGTTTTAACCCATTCGAAAGTTTATTGCGAATTCACAAAAACGATCGGATTTTTTATGCCAAATTAGTTTCCACCAGCAACTTTGATCGCTTTTAGCAAATAGTGACGACATCACGGTTGATTAGCTACGTATAGTACAGGCAGGTGTCGAGGGGCACTCAATCATTCAATAGCAGAGAAAAAAGCGAGTTACATTACAAATAACTTCGATAGGAGAATAGGGAACTAAGTCGCAAAATAATTTAAATAAACCTAATAATTTATAATTTTTACCAACATGAAATACTTTCATTAAATCATTACAAACGAGAGAAGAACTGAAGAAGAATTAACATCCAGAAACCCATATTCCGAAGTAGCCCACCTGACGGACACTAAATTAGAACTAAAAAAAGAACATACATCTAGTTAGCAAGAACAGCGCTCACAAACTACAAACGCTTATTACTACACAAGTGGTTTCCTAACACACCAAACTATATTTTTCATAGAATAACAAAGTTTAGTAAACAAGTGTTTATCATTCACAGCACACATTAGTTGTCAGCAAAATAAACTATTTACAGTGGATGAGTCGAGGGTATTCTCATTAAGAACGCTTGATGCAACCCACGAACATAAAAAAGAACAAGAAATTACCCATACGAAACTACAAATGAATCAAAGGAACATGCGACGTTGGAAAAGTTAAATAAAAGCTTGTTAAAAGTTTCTATTTCAGTCAGATTTTTGCGAGCTTTTTCAATGAAAGATGTAACTGGCGTAACTCCATCCAATGTTACGTTACGTCACGTACGTAAATGTGACCTAAGTATTTTCCTTGCTGTTCGTGTCAGAAGTACAAGACTACCACTGGTCTGGCTATCTGTGCCTGTCACTTAAACTGTATGACAAAGACTATGTCCACTTCTACGCCATCAGAACTTCCGTCTCGTTAAGTTTGATTTAAATCATCATCATGGCTTATTTCAATACCCATTTGGGTTTCTAAAAACCTTTAAACTCCACCGCGAATAGATGTCGGTGCACAATGGGCACGTCATCTGTGGTGGACATCAGTGCGGTCTCATTGTGTGCGATGGTCTCGTCTATGCGAAGTTTCCATTGTTTGTCTGTGTGTAAAGTTTGAGCTATCGACAAGCCGATAACGGGTGACTGAGCGGCCGCGTTGTTTGTTAAAAGGACCTCCGAGTTAAGTTAATTGGCAGGGATGGTCTCTCATTACCAGACATCATTATTTGCGCTGTTATTTTTCTAGCAACCTGTTACATTGCTGGAGTTTTTTAATAACGTTTTAAATATCTAGATTATCCAATAAAAACGTTTGATGAAACTACAAATTAAAATAAAAGCAGAGCAGAAACCAGAGCAAAACCTGCGACTTTAACGGGAGTCGTCACAAACAGGTACGCTATAGGGCTGTACACAAGCGCTGTTCCACAATGCAATAAATATACCTAGTACGGCGTCTCACTGCTTTTCATACAATATGGATGTTCGCCGCATTAGCCCCCTTTAGATTAACAAGTTTATACAAGCCCGCTTGTTGGACTTCGTTATGTATGAGATACCGAAACTAACTGGTCAAGTTTATGTGGGCGGCCGTTTTTGAAGTTATGTATATTGAAACTTGCAAAAATTTAGTGTTTTGTTTAAGTTTGCAAAGTACTTACTCGAAATTGTTATCCTTTTCCGGATGGTGTTACACAACATGGACTCAAATTAATATATTTAAAGTGCTATCCAGTATCTTTAACAAAAGAATATCGAACTTATTAAAAACTTCTCGTTCTTGTTTCAACATCATGTGTTCTGTCTACAAGAAAGGTGGAATTACGCTGAATTTTTACAACACCACACACGCAATGGAATACAGTGTTACATGTGTCCTGAAAAAGAAAAACTCGTACTTTTAAAAACGATCCGTCACCGCTCCTATCAATTTGTTTCTGCCGAATAAACGTCCGTTCCATAATACGTGGAACAGGTATTCAATGTTGTGACAGAGTATAAGCGATATTCTCGATTTTATTGATACTCATTGGAACAGTTATGGTTATGTGGCACTTGCAGCTTCTTTTACGTCATGTCGCAGATGAATTTTCCAGTTATGGTAGACATAGCTATGTTCGCGATTACATCTGTCCTAGATGCTTCTCCAGACTACGTCAAAGGAGACCCACTTCAGGGCCCAACGTGTTATAATTTGGAACTTGTAACTGTTCTTCAAATTGTGGGCCCACGATGTATGGGAGATGGTCAGTGTCTTTTCATAACGACCGATTCAGTTGTTAAGGCCTGAAACAAATAAACGGATCTACTTGGATATTAATAATATTGGTATGCATTAAGTTGCTGCTTGCCTGAGGTATTGGCCTTCCACCGCAGCGCATAGCTTCCAATACACTCGAGCAATATCTGAATAATTAATTACAATACAGTTTTAATAAGCTAATCGCCGCTGACCCATCGTCCCTCCACCCAAATTCCTTATTATACATTAATGAAAATTACAATACATATAACGTCTGGCTTTAAATATTTAAAGGCGTAGTTTTCCTCTTCGGGTTCTCCGGGCCCGGCGTAATGGTGGTTCTGAATTATTTATTATGAATTTTATGATACGTCTCCCGCTCTACTTCGTAAATAATACTTTTGATTTACTTGGAGCGAGCGGCGCAGGAAGCGATGGGCGGCATTGAGGTGAATGAAGCTATCGAGCCGCTTGGAGATATTTTGCAGCATCCGAATCATTATCGAAAGGTTACCCTTTCAGCTAAGCCTACGTAGATCGTTATAGATTTTGAATTGTTGCAAGTTAAAATACCTAAATGATTCCCAATGGTGTGTTATCGAGGATGACAGACGCAGGGTCAGTGCACGTATGGTAAGTAGTCAGCCTCTAATTGATTTCAATTGAATCGTTTTGACTGCAAAAGTCTCTCTCGTACTTATTTGATCTCGTCTGTCCTCGTGATTCGCCTACGCGAAACAGTTTTCGCAGCGCGTGGGTCCGGTACTAAGAACTAAATTATTTATTCAATTAATCGCTCAGGCGCGAGTCGGTGAAACTTACGCTTATTTACGATTGTGATGTTTAACACCATTATTAATAACGTAACCATAAAACAAATATTGATTTTACTTTAGAAAAAAAAATCAAGCAGGAAGATGGAAATAGAGTATCTCAATAGAATAGCTGCTCTTAGACGACTTCCGTTGAGCTTACAGGAAAGCTTTTTAGTCATTACACTATTGGTTTCATTGGCTCGGTGTAGGCGTGTTGTCCTGGGGAATTTGATACGTATGAAGTACTACCGAGTTCATGGACTTTCATTTTACTACTTACTTACCTGAAAAGTCCTGAAATAGAATTTATTCGAACCACTCGTCCTATTATATGCGATAACCGAAACTGAGTGAACCTTAAATGCACTTATATTGTTATGTGACAAGAAGCATGTCAGTGAGCACGTATTTGTAAACATAATTTAGTACCTAGACACGAATCAATAAATAATAGCTGAAAACACCTTAGTTTAGTTTATATTTAAAGTTCGTAAATGAACTGTTTGTGAAAATTAAACTCGCCTTTAAAAAAAAGAAACAAAAAAAAATATTGCGAAATTCTAGCCTACGTGAAGCTGGAATTTTACATCTTTAGATACAGGCGCGGCCTAGTTTGGGGACCTCTGTTTTCTAAAATATTTTTATGTTAAAATTTTACTCGTTACGATTTTGTCATAGTGCTAAGTTAGGTTAAGAAAATGATTGTAACAGTAAATAAATAATAAAATAAATAAATATCGCTGGACATAACACACAGCGCCATCTAGTGCCACACTAAGCAACGAGGCTTGTGTCGTGGACACCAGATAGTTGATATACTACATAGATACTTTTTGTTTGTAAATACATACTTAATATACATATACACTTACACATACATGACTCGGAAACAAATGTCCATGCTCATCACATAAACATTTGCTCCTACCGGGATTCGAATCCGGGACCCTAAGAACGTAAGGCAGCCTCGGTACCGCTGCGCCATTCGGGTCGTCGAGGTCGTCAATGAAACAATAAATTTATTCTTATTTTTTGTGTACACTTACACTAAATACCTATCTGCAAATAACCTAATTATTATATCACTTCGAAATATGTTTATTAAAGGACGCTGTTTTAGACACATTTAATTATTTTGAGATATACCAATTTAATGAACTGAGATTGGAATAGTTCTATTTATTTCCCAGCTTACCGGGAAATAAATAAAACTCTCAACTATTTTTATCCACATGTTACTTATAACATGTGGATAATAATCCGGAATAATTTTAAAGTTCCGAATTAAGGCTGTTAAATTAGATCCGAGCTTAGGCAAATAAACTCTACCCATTCCATCTCTACAAATGAGACAATTGATGAGTGGGCAATATCACTCAATTCGAAGCAACCTGGAGGCGTTTCGAACATGATTGGAATTAAATTAATGAGTTAGTTAATCTCTAATGATGGGATTGTTAGGATGAGTTGGCTCTTAGATCTTTTCAATGCTTTATAGCCAGTAATTAACCCACTAAAGTAACCATATTTTTCGTGTATTGCCGGTGATAAAGTTTGGTTCAGGTAGTACCAATGTAAGGCCAACGCATAGTATATAAGCACCGCACACAACTTCCCCTCACATCGAGCGGTTCAGGATTCTTTCTATGTAAGTACTTCCAAACTGCAACGCACTTAAAAGAACCGTAACAGCATTAATTGTAAGCCAGCAGCCAGACTGCGTTTAGCCTGAAAACACGATCGATCTCATATTGCGATGAAAAGCTTGTAGAAGGCTATTGGAAATTAAATGAAATTTTTCTTTCAGCACTTTGTGAAAATCTGTTGCTAAAGAAAATGTCAAACTCACTTCATGTGTTTAAAATCAAATAAAAATTCAGCAAAACATAAAATCAGATACCCTCAAAGGTTCACTTAATAAGCTTTTGAAAGCGTTGTTAGCGTTAGCTTTTCATTTACACGGCCGCATGAAATAAACTAAAAAAATATCATCCCCTTCAGTTTATACGAGCTACAAAATCATCCTTTAAAAGAATAAAGAAAAAATCTAGAAACAAGGTGTAGTAGTGCCTTGACAATAGACGTGTCCAGTTAATTATCTGTATCAACGCAGGGTAGCAGGGGGCGGTGGGGTCAACCCCCTTGTTGTCCCAAAGTCTAGTTTGCCGAACAAATGTGCCTGATTAGGTACGCTTTGTCGGGCTCTCCCCGACGCTTGCTTCTCCCTCTCCTACTGATTTGAGAACAGTTTTATCGAACCCCCTACCTCCCCCTACAGGTGTTAGACTCAACCGTAAGGTCAGTTGACCCCCTTTGTTTTGGTCGTTTGACGCATTATCGTGTACAAAGGTAGAGGTGCTAATATTTCAGAGTAATACTACAACACATATTTAAAAAAAAGTATCAGCTTTTTTTAAATCTATTTAATGTATTCATGTTTGATATACAGAGGGATTAGACATACAGAGGGATTTTTTTCTCGTTACTTGCGGTTTGAAAATAAATTATTTTAACTATAAATACGGATAAATATCTCTGCAGTGATTCCGTGCATTTAAAAAAATATTGATTTAATTAAAGTAACAAAAAACATTGTGTGACCACGGAAAACACAAAGGTTTTAGTTTTTAATTGTTTTATCTAAGATACCTAGTTTTTCTATCTATACACAATTTTCAGTATAGTTGCCGAAACCGTTGCGCGTTGTACTAGCTACATCACAGACTTACGCCACAAACAAACCATAACAAGCAATAAATAGAGCTGCACCAGCTCCGATAGGGGCGACTATTGTCTAGATTTAAGCATGGCCAGGTGCGGCGTCCACCTGACTTGCTCCTAATTCACTTTTAGGCCGCACTTCGGATTCATGCTACAATGCTATGGCAATCACAGCTACGAGTATGCGGGAGGGGCAAACATCGATATCACAAGCTCATCCCTATTTGCTATGGTTGTGCTACAAATGGATATTTTGATGCCGAGTCGTTGTTTCGTATTCCTAACCGTTTATGTCCGCCGTACAGATTTCTCATTGTTTATGAGTGGAGTTAAATCTTCCTTAATGAAAATACGGATGTTTTGAAATGATTTATAATAATGCAGTAGTAGGTAATCGGTAGTCGTGTAATAGGCTAGGCATGTGATGTGGAGGAATTAGGAAAATGTGAGGAAAGTTTTGAGTATAATTGTAGAAACAAGAGTAGAGGAAGACCAAAGAAACGATAGATGGACTGTGTGAAGGATAAAATAGCACGATAAAAAGTGTCTGATGAGATGAGTATTAGAGAAGTATGGAAGCAGACGACATGCTGCACCGACCCCAAATGAGTTGGGATAAGATCAGGAAAATGATGATGAAGTTTTAGAGCGCTAGGAGTTTAAAGTTTACGAATAAAAGTGATCATCAAAAAACCTAAATTAACAATGCACTGTTTTAGACTTTCACGGTTTTTCACTACACTTAAAGTACTTACGGGATGATATCCGTGATTTTCTTTTCGATCGATGAGCTCCCGGTATTTCGACGCTGTTGCAAGCATCATGATCGCGGGAATACCACGGAAAAAAAAAAGAAAAAAAAGAAAAAACAAAAAAAAAGAAAAAAAAAGACGACGACGACGACGTGGAAAATCACGGATATCATCCCGTAAGTACTTTAAGTCTAAATTAACAAGTTTATTTTACAGCTCCATAACTTTCTTTTACATAACCCTCAGAACATGTTGATAATGTAACACATAATTATGAGCAAGTAAAATTAATATTTTCCACACAGCACTTATAATATGTTCTCTAACATATTCACTGCGAACTAAACAGTGCTTTGCCTCAACTGAAAGCTTAATAAATCGTTTCTCTAGGTAAACGTTAATTTGTAGCTGCGGTAATTATTTTTCCGGTGACATGCAAATTAATCCGCAACGATTCTAGGAACACTATATGGAATACAGTTCGAAAATATCTTGTTTGCGTTGGGAAATTCATGGGTTAATGGAGGTTCCAATATCAGTTAAACGTCAGGTTTGAGTTGGAATTTTCGGTTGAACTGACAGCATTTTGATTAATGCTTGACGTGATAAAATTAATATAGGCAGAAATATGTTTTTCTTAAAAACGAAACCAAAACCCATGAAACCCACTCCACCATATTATCTGCAAGTTTGGAGGGCCTACGAATTATCGTAGCTGCTACGAACCTACGCCTGTAGCACTTGCTCGTAGCTCGTAGGTGGTTCAATCGCACCCCACATGTACGGCCGACGTGGACGTCGTTAGGTAACGTCGGTGTTACATGATTGACGTCGATGTTAGTCGTTACAAGACCGACTTCGGTTTTGGTGTCGAGTACACAATAATTTACTAGCGACGACTTAATTTGGGGCAGATCTTAAGTGCAGTTGGGATGAAATAGGGAACGTTTGACTGAATCTCTATAAGGGTTTCAATGACACGTTCAAATTAACTTTCTTTTGAGATGGTTGCTATTGTTAATACGGCTATAAGTACCTATCTATGTAAGGCAAAGGCAAATAAGCATGTAGTCATTTCTGTGTCATGTCAAAATCTTACAATAAGACTAGACATGTCATTTAAAATAATAAATAAATCATATATTTAGCAACAAAATTAATTAAATTTTTAATTAAACTGACGAAATTTTAACCTAACTAACCGTAACCTATTGTAGTGATTTTTTACTTTTGTATATTTTTTTGTAAGTCCAAGATGGACTTACTTGCTACTTACTTAAATCTTTGTTAACTTTTCCACTACCTAGAGCTAGACTATTCTCTTCTGCCAGACACCAACGATGGTTACACGTAGTCGAGAATCCATTCACAATTCGTTAATTCAAAACTCGAACGGCCTTAGTCGTGTCTTCCATCGCCATAGCAACGCCACGTCACCGGCGCGCGCGCATTATTTGGCCCGCTGTAAGACATTACCGCGGATCACTCGTATCCGCACCTAATTGGTCCACATCCGTATCAGGAGTTTGTTTAATCGGGCGAATTGCCCGCCAATTGGTCGACATAGAGGTAGACCAAACGTCATCGTAAGTGTTATTATGATTATGCTATATTGGTTTAAAGTGGAAAATATAGTTTTAATGACCTTTGGTGAGGAGTACGAAAGTTTTGAGTATGAATGTGGATATCTGTGCAATCTGGCGCGGTATGTCCATGAAGGTACGCGATAAAGTAGGAGCTCGGGCAGACGAGCGGCTATTTCACGACACTTAAACATAACTGGCGAAATTTGGGTATACGTTTAGGTACACCTCTGTTTAACCCTTCGAGGATTACAGGCGTGATGTCATGTTTCACAAGGTCATCGATCATTAAGAGGTGTAAATTCTTTAATCATGCATTCAATTCTGAAAGTAATTTCGTATCGATAATTGAGTAAAACTATTCGCCATTTCTAGACACACATCTAAGTGTAAAACTGATTATTAGCTACTCTAGTTGCTGATAACAGGGCTGCTTGCACAACTTCTGAGTACCTCCTACTGGCCGTCTTAGTTTTTTTCCCTCGCGTACGTTTGCAAACGTGGCCGATAAGGAGTTCAATAAGAAACTTTTTTAGGTAGTTATAATGGTAAATGACGATAAAATGGTGGCTTGATTCGTGCTATTATAATGTTTGGTAGACTCTAAAGAATACTAAATAGGCAGTCCTTTTTGGTATTTTTTTAGATTATAACATAACATCACGCCTGTAATCGAAGAAGGGTTAGGCAGAGGTGTACCTAATAGTAAACCCACATTTCGTCAGTTATTATTTAAGTCCCATATAATAGTGGGCGAGCCTATTGGCATCAACCCGGCACAAATCTAGACTCCTTGGCGGCTACTACCACTAGGCCAACAAGCCAGTCCATTTTAGATTATTAGATATCATAATACAAAGTGTGTGCAAAAAAATGCTTCCATATAACTTTTCATCTCCAGAGAATCCTTTTTAAGTGGTCGCCTTCGGTCTAAAACTAATCCTAGTGCATAATGTCATGGTTGAGGATCCATTGGATTAGTACTTGTTAGGCTATGCGCTAAATCTGTCAGTGCTTCTCTCTTGTGGTACATTCGAAACAGCTGCCTTGTGACAGTTTACGTTATTAAATAAATTACACGATTGAATATTTAATACTTGCTTCTATTTTTCGATTTAATGCTCCATTTACGAAATATTAGGTACACTTAAAAGTGAAAATTTTTGTTTCGTAGGGCGTCCCCCCCTCTAAAAGCTTAACTGCTGGCTTGAGAAATCTGGAAAAATGTATGATGATAGTGTATTTCATGAACTTAGGAAAACTATAGCGGTTAAGATAACTTTATCAGTTTAGCAGTAATAGTTGTTGAACTTGGGTGTTAGATATTTTTTTACCAAAGATAGAATAAATCCTTTTTAAAGTGTATAAGATGAAGTAGTTGCTACTACGAAACCCTATACTGCGCGTGGCCCGACACGCATTTGGCCGGTTTTTACCTTTTGGGGTACAAACCCTAAAAACATGGATAAATTCTCATGAAGTATCATTATAACCATGAACGTAAATTATTCAATGTTTTGGCAATATAGTATCTCTGAGATGTTCGGGAGGCGTGAATGTGTAACAGGCGCCACGGCCGCCAGTTACCGTTAAATATTAGCACATAATTCAGATTGTGCATGCGAAAACATTGCGCCGCCATGCCTCCACACGGTCGCTCAGGGCTACTGCGATTAGAACGCGCGACTGAATAAACGCGCGCGTTGCTTAGAAGCGCAAGATTCAATGTGGGGCTGAAACGATCTCATATTCCAACAAGTTAACCTTAATTATGTGCCTGTCAAGTTAGATATGTGAGCGTCAGTGAGGGTCAATAATCGAGTTTGTGTTTGATAAGGTGTTTGGATAGTCCATATGGTTTCAAAAAAATTCCTGTCTGGAAAACAGACTTTAGTTAGGACTAGAATGTAACTAAATACTCTGGGTAAGATATAAAAAAAAAATACAACGTCCTTTCATGCTAAGCTGTCGTCGATTCACTCATCTCAGTAACAAACGCATCATGTAATTACGACCGTGTATAGATTAATCGCACGTTCGAGCGTCTGCGTTAAACAATTAAACGCACAGGGTAAACTAATGTATGTATTGTATATTATAATATATACGTATAGGTAGGCGGTAAAGCTACCCCCGTTCTAATCATGTTGGTACTCATGAATTTAGATTCGCCGCCCGCACACGCTGAGTAGGGTTGATAGATCTTTCAAAGCTATATAAATTTTCGACCTACAATGATAATTTTAATCTATGAGTGAAATTTTTTTGTTTACCTTAATACAGGTTATCCTATAACCTAGCTAGGAAAGCAGCCGGGACTATTCGAAAGAGATACCGTGGCCCCGGAACACAAAGGGCGATGAAGGAACATGGATGGGTTTTAGTCAGTAAAAGTCTGACACTCCCTCCTGCTCCACCCAGAGCGGGAGGAGTCATTTGATGATGTCCCAACCGAAGAATAAAAAAAAAAAAAGCACAACTTCACCCACCAGATTGTGATTGACATTGTACAAACCTATATGTATAACTATGTATGCCTCACGTACTACAATCTCCTTTTTATGAAATAAATTAATTTATTATTATTATTTTAATGTATTTTTAAAGTTGGCTTGTTGTTGGCTTGTTTGTTGTATCCATTTTCAAAATCGTAAGAAATAAATCTTTTAGGTATCTAAAGTCAGGGACAGTCTTAAGAACGGTTTCATGGTTCCTTGGTGCACCATCTCAAAAATCCGTCCTATACATATAGATTTTTCTGACATAGGTTCTCCTTATTCCAGCGAACATCTTCAACTAACCGTTTCGTGTCGTTCCAAAACAAATGTATCAACTGTAGGTTTTCATTGGTCATTTTCTAAAAGTGTTTACGTATTTCCCCATAGGCAATTTGCATGGTTTCAAACGAAGCGTTTGACATTTATAAGACTCCATGCAAACAGTGGCGGATGGCCTGTGTGTCGCCGTAAGCTTTGTTTACAGGGTATAACATGTGCGTTTGCTTTGCTCCATAGCGCTTAAAAACCATGTAAAAAATGCATTTAACTGATCCTAATAAGTACCGATTAGTGCTCAATTGAATTGGCGTTTCATAATTCAAGCCTAATCATCATTTGCATTTGCCAACTGTGTTGGTCTGGGATCCAGTTTAACTGGATGCTATTGAATTCCAGTATTTTACATGGAGTGATTGCCTATTTGACCTTCACGACCCAGTTACTCGATAACACGATACCCTTGGTAAGACTGGTTGACAGACTTTTGGGCCATTGACTGCCTGTAACCACTGTCAAAGATCTGCTAAGAACAGCTGGGAGTAACGGCTTTACGAGCTT
This sequence comes from Xestia rhomboidea, assembly GCA_963853795.1. Classification (NCBI taxonomy): domain Eukaryota; kingdom Metazoa; phylum Arthropoda; class Insecta; order Lepidoptera; family Noctuidae; genus Xestia; species Xestia rhomboidea. The sequence goes on from OY970756.1 coordinate 3,879,539, forward strand.
TCCGAGGTACGGAGGAAACTTACTTTGTAATGGATGGTCACCCATCCACGGACTAACATTGCTAAGCGCTGCTTAACCTTAAAGATCGACCTGTGCAGCAGTTACATGTATCATTTAGCCACGAGCTGGAATTCAAGCATAATGTTATTTGTTAAGCTACATCATCCCCCTTCCAAAATAATGAGCGAGTGAGATGTACGGCCGAAACGAGGGAGCCTCGTATCATTTTTTGGTCTATCAATATTTTAATCGTAATCATCTACCGAAAGGCATTCACTGTGGCTCTAACGGCCCCTACGGGTATTTCATATACTTTAGTTTTTTTTTTATTGTTAATTAAATAAAGAACAAAACAAAATTTATACAAAGAAACATCACAAAAACCTCAATAGGTTTGTCCGGATGTTGAGACACTTATAAGCTATCTTAATACTAACGTCGCAAACTATCAAGTTATTCCTCTTTTCAATAGGCATGACGACATTATCTAAATCTATTTAGTCCGTCAGTTAGAGTATTGGAAATTAATGGTCACGTGTTTTTTGTTTTTGTAAATCAATGAATATTGAAAAAGACAAAACGCATCAAAACTCAAAAGTGGGGGCTCGTTACGTCAGAACTAGCTAAAAATTATACCATGGCGTGACGTATTGGGAATTTTAAAGGCGTCATATCTTCGTCAATTTTGGTTTACGTAACAAAAGAAAAAACACGGGTCAAATATTTTTTGATAATCTAACTGACGGACTAATTACATTTTTTTTGTCGTCTCGCCTATTATCTTTACAGCTATAATACTACCTAAGACAGCTTTAGTTACTTCACTTACTTCTATATACCCCTTAACTGTATTAAACATAATATGTTAAGGTGGTATTAATTATGGTAAACACATAATATCTATTACCTACCATACATAAAAAAAACATCGCGCATGTAATCCCCGAATGGTTAGACAGAGGCGCGGCTATAGCATCACCTACACGCACATTTAATACCAGTCTTTAAATAAAAGTTAAAAATTGAATAAACCTTAGTTTAAATTGGCTTTGCCTAATGTCGTCCGTACGCGAGAACCCTGGAGCGTGCGCCGCATCGTTTGTACTACTTGTCTATGACAAAATGGATGTATCGTGTATAATTAATTTATAACATAGTGCTGGGCCGCGTTTTACTATAAACATTTGCTTTAATTATTATACTATAAATAATTTGTTGTCCGTATTAGAGGTAGATGCACTTCTAGTTTGGTTTTTAACTGACTTCCAAAAAGAGGAGGTTATAAATTTATTTTTTTATTTTGTGTGTATGTTCAGCAACATCTTCGCCAATTGTGAACTGATTTTGATGGTTCTTGTTTTCGTTTGGTAGAATATTATTTCGCAGTGGTCCCGATTAAGTTTGGTGAAGATCTGATGCTGATCTTCAATAATAGACGGCAAATTGGTTGTGATTGCTGCAATCGCTCTGATGTGTATTGTTTTCACAACATCATAACATAACATCACGCCTGTATGCTCTGGGGGGTACGCAGATGTGTACAGTACACCCACATTTCGATTGTTAAGTATATTATGTTCCATTTTGTCGGGGATAAGCCAATGACATGTATTGTTAACAAGATAAAATAAATGACTGCTTCGCTAGTCTAGTGGTGGTGCCTACTGAGCATGAGGTCCTGGGTTCGATTCCCAGGTCGGGAAAAGTGTTATTGGATTTTTCCATCAGGAATTTCTCAGTAGCAGCCACGGAGTCTAGATTTGCGGCCGCGCTCTCCCCCTAGTACATGGGACTTAAACATAACTGGCGAAATGTGGGTGTAGGTACTATTGGGTACACCTCAGCCCAACCCTCCGGAGATTACAGGCGTGATGTTATGTTATGTTAAAATAAATGTATGACTAATATTCCGCTGCTCCCAAAACGGTGAAGGAAAACATCGTGAGGAAACCGGCATGTTCTAGAACCAAAAAATTCGAAGACATGTGACACCTACCAATAACATGTGATACCGCACTGGGCTCGCGTGGTGGATTATAGCCCATTCCCTCTCATAGAGAAGGAGGCCTGTGTCCCAGCAGTGGGAACATTATTAGGCTGATGATGATGATGACTAATATTTGTATAGGATATTACAACTAAAAATGGAAAAATCAAAAACTTGCAAAAAATAAAACGGACTTCAAAAACACAACAAAGTGAAAAATAACTTTAGCTTCAGAAGTCGGTGGCAAAGTAACTGAATCAAACACACGGAAGCCACCGACTTCTGAAGCTAAAGTTATTTAACTAACCAATCAATTTGTTCGCGGGGCAAACATGGCCAGACATCACGCAGGTAGAGGTTTGGGAGGGCCTTTGGCCAGCTGTGGGACACGACTGAGGATATAAAAAATTACTGGTTTAGAAATCTACTTGTGTTTTCGGGTGTAGGTACTACTGTATGTTCTAGAGATGCAACGAATATTCGGCAAATATTCGGTATTCGGCCTATTCGCCCATTTTTTTCAGTATTCGGTATTCGGCCGAATAGTAAGTAGTATTCGGCCGAATACCGAATACATAAAAAAGTAGCAAATATCTTATAAAAGGAAATAAAAAAAGCAATTTAATCGAAACATTTAATTGCGAAAACAAGAATACAACATCAGTATTTTTAATAATTAAAATTAAGTAAAGGCAAATTGTGGTGAATAAAGACAAGTTTTTCGGCATTTGTTGGTAAGAGACGATTGCGCTTTTCTTCATATACAATACCTGCTTCTGAGAATAGTCTCTCACTGTAAACACTACTGCACGGTGACGACAGGTATTTTTTAACAAAATATATAAGCTTTGGGTACTGTTTTGAGTTGGTTGACCACCAGTTGTACGGATCTGCCGTACGATTAAGATAAACGATAAACAAATAAATAGGTTATAGAATATTGAAAATGCGGAATATAGTAATTGTTTTTCCGTTTTTTTTACTCGCTTTTTTTCCTTCTCCGCCACGCGAGATCTTGACTTTACATAGCAAACACACAGCTAACTTGAAATCTTCACTGAAAACTTCAAAATATTTCCAAATAGGAGACTTTTTATTCACAACTAAAAGCCATTTTAGACAAAGTACATTTAAAACACTGCACGTTGTAACACGACTTGTCGGCTACTGAGCCAAATACTTCCCGCCCCGTCACCGCCGCACGCACCGCATCAAAACGTGTCGTTACTTGTTAACGTCGACGTCAATTGTACTGGATCACCCGCCGAATATTCGGCGGCCGAATATTCGGTATTCGGCTGAGAGCGCCGCCGAATATTCGGTATTCGGCCAAATCACTATTCGTTGCATTTCTACTATGTTCCGTGATAGAAAATCATGGTGCGGGCAACCGGAACAAAGATTAAAGTAAATCGGACCGAATCATATCCTCCCCATTATATCAAATTATTCGACCATTCAGAGTTCACAATAAATAATGGAACAGAGCTGTTATGTTATGATAACATTATGTTTTGATGAACAGATATTCTTGATCACTGGCCACTAACTGAATTACAATAAACGTTATCGTTCAGAATTACTGATAACGGCATGGCCTGACATTATTGTACGTTTTCACTAACGCTAAGCATAACTTAAATGAATACCCAACTATTCAGCTACTTGTTCCAGGTCTAGCTGACTTTAAATGTTTTTAAACGCACAAACGAGAGAGGAGAAATTCCTAGTGTAGTGCAAAAATAAAAAATAAAAACAAAATGATGTAGTTTTGTAATCGATATAACCGTTTTCGTTACATTTCACTTTGTCAGTTTCACGTCAAAATCAATCAATCATGTGGGACATAAACATATACCATATACTTAACATATTTTAGTACCTACATAGTTAAAATATCACAAATCAAATCATAATTATTTTGCTCTTAACCCAATATATCTATCTATAGAGTCATCCTTCCAAGCCATTCATCTTTCACACAGTCATACAAATCCCTGTAAAAGAGAATAAAACGAAAACAGACACCCAATTTTATTTAGGAGGTTTACAGAGCAATGAAACATCATAATCATTTGTAATAACTATCACGATGAAGAGATAAAACCAAGCAATGAATCAGAAAACATCACGGAATGATATCAAACGTAAAAAATACAGCTGTGTATAAAACAAGGTTAATTAAACCTAGAAAAGATCGACTAAGTATTATAATTTTTCTTTAAAATGTTTTATTGTTAATTTTATCAGTGGTATGCAAGGCTGGTATCACGCAATCTTTTATACAAGAAACATATTTATGAAGGCGAAGTACTCCATTGTATAACGACGATTAATATTCAATTAGGGCAACTGAGAGAAATAACTGTGTACCTACTTACTGAAACAATGAATTTGTTCTTTGTTTTGATTGATAACGTGTACTGATTATTTCTGTGTAACTGAGTTTTATGTTATTTAGCGTTTTCAGCCTTTTTGTCTCGCCACAGGTGAGGTCTATACCTAAGTTGCACAATAACAGTTTTGGTAGGTTCCTCGACGATTAGTTTCACTCCATGTTGGCGACTAACCTAAGGATATCACCAGTAACTGGCCGGAATTCAAGACTCACTTATCTGGATTGATAGCCAATCACAGAATCTCCGCAGATTCTGAGAGAAATCTACGTCGAATGCTACACCCGTACTAGTCTTATAAACACGAAAGCTACTCCATTCGTCCGTTACCTTTTCACGTCTCTACGGATTTGATGAAATTTGGTGCACTGGTAGAGCATGGGCAGAGTTAGCATATTTTTACCCTAGCTACGCCGCTTTTGAAAGATTTAAGGTTTAATTTTAAATAACGAAACCATACCTATCCATATAGGAGCCAGTAGCGTGGCAATCAGAATTTTGCACGGCGGTAGAACTCGGAACACAGTCCGGACTGGGTTAAAAAGTAATACAAAGTGTATAACTTAGCTCATCAGAGGTAAATTCGAAACTATGGGTAGAACAGCAAAGACGTCAAAGGAACCATGATCTTAATTTTGTAGGAGAATAAAACAGCCAAAATAGAAATACGTCGAAAACTTGCTTTATTATAAACAGGTGCCTCGCACAATCTCTGCGCTTTAACGTTGTTTTCTTCCGCCAGTCCGATTGCAGATACACGTGACACATATAGTTTATATGTTTCTACCTAAGGCTTTGACTCCTCGTGTACACATCTCCGACTAAACTTAACCCACCGCCGCCGGTCCTCGACTCAAACCTACAAACGCGTCCAGATTCAATTTTCGCAGCATCGACCGCTGTCGCAGCGGAAATTGTCGAAAACCCTTGGAGCGCTACGGCCTTCCAATGTGCATCTGTGCAATTTTGCTATGGAAGCCTCATTGGCCCGGTGACGCCTATCCGCCTGAATAGCGCCTCCAATGGAACAACTACTAAACAATCTGCACGCAGCCAAATCGAATGGAAGTTCGGGAAATTTAGTTTAGTGGGACGATTATTATTGCTCCTCCACATCACGAAATTTTGGTATTCTGTGCAGTTTATTGAGTGTTATTAAAGTCAAGATCCTAAGGTGATCTGAGTCTTGAAGATCATAAACGTAATTATAATTTAATTGATAAAATGGTAATAATGATTGATCTGTATTTAATGCTCAATCAAACAAAGGTTAGGGTTCCTATTGAAGTCGTTGGCACGAATGGATCAGACGTCGTACTGGTATGACTTGGTATCTTCAGTACCTACCGAAGCTAAACGACGAACTATAAGATACAAATCTCAAATAACTTTGTATAACACCAAGTCCAAGTACTCCATATAGCAGAAGACAAATAGGCGCAAACGTTAAACAAAAACAGTGTAAACATCGCGATCAAGTTACAGCAAAACAACTATGAACAATGACAGTTTACATTTTAACAGAAAATCGCATTACAATATGGAGACGAGTTTTGAAATCTTAACAAACAGAATCATAACAATAACGGTAAACGAGTTACAGTGAACTGGTAGGTTTTCCAAATACAACACTGGCCAGTGTACATACAATAGAAAGAATTTTGTTGACATATTATTGGTCGCAGAATGCGGTGGGCGAAGCGTTCGCCTGATCGAATAAAAAAACAGCTTTGGGAGCGCGGCGTAGTCTTGATTTTGTTGATTGCAATTTGGATTCGATATCCGAAAGGATTTTGTATCTTCTACTAATCTGTGTGGGGGAGGGGTGAAAGGTGATGGATATTATGATTTGAGTGTTGATACTGTCAGATCAATTATAATGTCATGTCTAGAGAATTACGACCATTTACCTTTCCTTTTAAGATGATGACCATAATCAAAGTCAAACTATTTAATTTCAATGAGGTCATCAAAGGACATTTTTACAAGGAAACAGAATTGATTCAAGCTGCCCATCCGCAATGATGGTTTCGCATTGGGAATAATTATCAAAGTATAATTATCACTTCGAAACCTGGAAAAGTTTATTTTATTTAATACCAGCCCGCGGTTTCACCCGCGTGTTCGGTAATTGTCCTACGGGACAGCGAAAAAAAACTTTTTCGCTGTCCCCTATGTGTTAATCCTGGTTATTAACTGTATCATGCCAATTATTGCCAAATTTCATAGAAATTTTGCATGAAAGAGTAACAAACGTCCGTCCATCCATCCATCCTCTCAAAATTCACATTTTAAAATAGTAGTACCTAATATTATACAAGGCGTCGATTTGCGTCCTTTTCAAATTCAAGGAGGTAGGTATCTATGCTAATGATTCTCGACCCGAATCAATAATAAAATGGGCGTTTATTTTTTATTTATTTCTTCATATCGAACATGAAAAAATCGGTAATTGTAAACCACCCGTATTAAAACGCAGCCCGTCTGTTAATAGCCCTATGACCGTATCTTCACACACACAAATAAACGCACACAGAGACATGTCGCACGAAGGGTGATTCTGTTTATTACTTTCGTGTTATTCTGAAATACTGTCAAAGTTAAAGCTTTAACCGGGTATCGTAATTTAAATTTTGACTAGGATGCAAAACTACACCTTGTATAGTCAATATCGAAATGACATGCCTAGTTTTGGTTCATTTTGAAAACTGACATCTTCTATTCAACTCTAACGACTGCCCAACAGGGTACTGTTTCCAATTTCATTCATCCCCTAGACATAATCCTATTACTCTTGGCTTTGACATCCCATGACTAGCGGAAGGCGTACGGCGATCGCAATGGTCCTAGGTACGTGCCCTTGCCTAGCCTGGCTAGGCCGTAATTACTAATAAAAGGTTTTAGTAATCTATTGAAATACTGAACGTACAGTCGTGGTCTTTTCCGCCTAACCGGTTTAAAAAAATTCGCTTAAATCATGCGGAGGCGTCAAGCCATGCCCCCTTAAAGTTTAGGCCTATTAGGAGAGCGTCAACTTTGGCGCGCAAAATACCAATAACTCTCGTTTGGCGTGCGTCGTCAGTGCGCTCGGCCGATCGGTATCTTTTCATTCATTATTTCTATACAAAGTCAATGGGGCGGGGCTAGAAAGCGTTTCTATGTTGTAGGTGCAAGCAAAAATTTGCTTAGTGGTGATCAGGCGGGAGTGTCCTCGATAGTACGTTGGTTATAATTTCTTTTATTCGCTAAGCCTTGTAGTTTTATAGCTATAAAGAAACTTGTTTTTTAGGGTTCCGTACCCGAAGGGTAACCAACGGAACCCTATTACTAAGCCTCCGCTGTCCGTCAATCCATCCGTCTGTCTGTCAGCGGGCTGTATCTCTTGATCCGTGATAGGTAGACAGTTGAAATTTTCACAGAATGTGTATTTCTGTTGCCGCTATAACAATAAATACTAAAAACAGAATAAAATTAATACTTAAGGGGGCTCCCATTGCCATGGCATCTGGGGGTCAAATCACTGCTATTACAATAGTGTCACAATGATCTATCATTGATTTCATAATTGTTGATCGATGCCATTGTCATTTTGCTAAAAGTTCGTAATCTGCTAAATTCATAATGGTCAATCATTTGTCGGTCAATGGTCTCGTAATAGAATTGTGTTTTAATGACATTGTTGTATTGCCATTATTATAAAACCTGTTAATAGAAATGATTTTCGAAAAACTAGAATTAAATTTGAACATCTAATCATGCCAGATTTCATACATATATATTTTTACATATTATGTATTAGTGTTCTATGCAATCTGAACTAGTAAGAAGTTCGTAAATAGCAAAAAAACATTAAAGTTATGTGTAACGCGGATTTTTGAAACTCTACAATTCACTAATATTTTATCTGTTTAGCTGTCAAAGTCAAATGTGACATTATTGCTTACTGACGTTTTATCTGTTATTATTTCTAGCGGTCGGTGTGTTGATTTATTTTCATTTAGGTGTTTTAAATTATCTTTAATAAAGAAGCCTATATTTATTGCAATACAAAACGCTGCTAGTTGAGCAAATTTCGGCTGGAACTGTAAAAATTTTAGCAGATTACTGCGTAAGTCACTCATTCATTTGTCATTGTGTACGAGATTACCATTCTATGCCATTTCTTTCAATGGTGTGTCAGTGGTTGATCATTGGAAAGTCATAATGACGCCACTATATTAGTAGATTATTAAACTTGTCAAAATCAACAATTATGAATTCAATGGTAGACAATTCTGACACTATTGTAATACCAGACTCGGGCTCCTGGAGGCGATATACCTCGCGCGCCTGCACGTATAGCGCGCGGAGAAACTCCGCTGCCGCGACAAATCGCCGCTCAGCGAACAGACTTCCGGTGTGATCTCATGGCGACATAGACCAGTGCAGATAATTTTTGAAAACGAATATATTCATAGTAGGATGAAACCCATTGGAAATGAAAGAGAATATAACAAAAATGAAAGGAAAAATAATTTACGGGCGATCTGAGGTCGGGAAGTTCCTGCACCGAATCGGGCGGGAGGAAATGCCCGGGTACCACCACTGCGAGGATCGACTGGAGGATACTGTAGAGCACACAGTGGAGGTTTGCCCCGCTTGGGTAAAGCACCGCCGTGTCCTCGTAGCGGCGATCGGCGGTGGCGACCACTCGCGTCCGGCCCTGGTTCTATCCATGGTCCGGAGCGAGATGGAATGGGAAGCCGTCACCTCCTTCTGCGAAGCAGTCATGCTAGCGAAGAAGGTGGTGGAACGCGATAGGGAGAGAACCTCGAGAGGGCCACATGGTGGCCCCCGACCTCCGTAGGCGCGGGCCTGTGAACGGTGAGCTATGGGCTAGCTCGCTTGCTCTGTCTTATGACGACAGGCCGTGTCGACGGCGCGTTTGTGTTTCACGTGCGCCTCAAAGTGATGTCAGCAGAAAGGAAGGGGTCCGCAAGGGCCGATGCCTGCCGGGGCTGCGCGACTATTCGAAAGAGATACCGTGGCCCCGGAACACAAAAGGTGAAGAAGGAACATGGATGGGTTTTAGTCAGTAAAAGTCTGACACTTCCCGAGTCATTTGAGGATTTCCCATCCGAAAAAAAAAGGCGGGGCTCTCATACAACAAACGTGACTTTTTTGCCGTTTTTTACTCGATATTAATAACGACAACAGGTAGCTTGACTTTAACTTGCTTGACTTGACTAGTTGTATATTTACTTTAAAAATAAATAATTAAATAAAATACATATTTGAGGAACATACAACAAACGTGATTTTTTTTCCAAATCCTGAAGAAATGACATGTTCGGGTTATTTTAAAATGTTATTTGTGTAAATTTCAAGTTTTAACAGTAAATATCGGAGAATGTATCTGTAATGGATATTTCGTGTTGTTTTTTCAATTCGCGGTTAAAAATAATTTTGGTAAACTAGGATAAAATACTCTGTAACAATCATTTATTTTGTCCTATATCTACTTATTTCCTGGATTTTCTGCATATAAATCAGAATCCAATATAAAGATGTGTACATAGATATCCCTATAATTAGGTCGCCAGGCCCTGTCTGTTTTAACATTCTTACTAACACAGAACATTATAGATAATTAGGTAGTAAATGCACGTTTTTTTCACAATTCACGTTAGCCAGCTTTTCTTGTTACACAAGAACGATCGCCCGATTTATCCGGGTCTAAAATGGCACAGTAACATCAATCTACGGATAAAATTCTCCTGATTTTTCCACCCGAAGAGTTCGAGTGCGCGTCGCAGCTATTATTTTTGATAGGGCCGTAATTGGTGCACTTCCCAAGATGGCCGCTTCATATTCGCTTATTCAACACCTATTCGGGAGCGATGACGTTTTATTTATTTCGAGTGCCCCACCGGCTGACTCTTAATTATTGTCTTTATATTCAAAATATGCAACGTAATTAATATAACATTTAGTAACAGCTTGCCTATTGCATTTTAGATAGTTTGTAGACAACGCCTAGGTACGCTATCAGCGCACACCACACTGAGCGTGAATAGTTTAAGAGACGTTCAGTCGTTCATGTTCCGAAATAACTAATCTAGCCATATTTTAGACTCATCCTTTTAATTCATCCCATCTCATACATTCACGATGTCAACTGAATAATTGTGAATCAGACAAACGTGTATCACGGATGACGCTTCATTAGATATTTAGCGCAGTCCGTGGTTAGGTAGGCACATTTAGCGCAAATAACACTAATATAAACTAGAATCGAACGTGGTGCGCTATCGATTAGGAGCCGGCGTTCACAACAATTAATGACCTGCATGTCCCAGGCCCGACAAAGCTATGGCAAAACAAATAGACGCCCAGCGCGCCTCCCCGACACACAGGCTGCTCCAAAATACCAACCGAGAAAATCCTAACGAATTTGACGAGTTACGCTACATCGAACGGACTATTCTATTTCACGCAATACCTTAAAAAAAACTCCTCTAAATCAAGCTATTTATTTGATGTGCGAAATAGTTTGAAAGCCGCTAGAATTTCGAATATTTTGAAGACCGTCTCCTGTTGCACTGAAATTTCGTGCTGCATTTTATCGAGACATGCGAGAATTTTGATACATTTTATATATGCGTATATAAAATGTATCAAATTTCTCGCATGTCTCGATAATTATTAATTTAAAGTTCATGTACAATAGTGGTACAAAGGCGAACTTAATGCTACACAGAGTTTAAAATCTTACGAAGATAATACAGTGTTAAATAGTTTCTCGCCTCGTTAAAGATGACAGCGAAAAAGGAAAATCTCCAGCTTTACTTTAGAGAGGGCACTCCACGTCCTGTCTAATAGAAAAGCTTTAAGATTTTTCGTCGTCTATAATTCGCTGAAAGTTGTCGATCCCGCTGTATACAAGTGGCATGGGGAGTGACACGGCTGTGTGCGTGTTGTCTCTGTGTGAGCCGGTTTAGGCAGCGGCGCTGAGCTTAGACAATTTTAGTATTACGTGTGGAAATAATGCACCACGGTCATACTCTATGCATAGCCTCCTGTCATGCTCGTCGTTGTTTATACTCGCTCCCTTACAAACTCTTTTTGTACGGTTCTATTTAGTCGTTATCTTTCGCGATGTCACTAAATATGGTTAAGTACTAAAGTACGGCTAGTTTATATTCAAATTGGGGTTTCCTTTATTTTCATATCGTTAGGGAGCTGATTGTGTTTCCAACTTTGGTTATAAAGGTTAATGTATGCGACAATATGCGCGTCCATCATCGGACGCAGTCTATTGACGAATTAGCTTTATTTTAGAATTATTAGACAATGTTGGCTGCCTCGTTGGGTTAGAGATTACACGCACTTGGCCCGGGTACGGTACCCAGATCAGGAATAGAGATTTTGGGTTTTTCCATCAAAAAATTCTCAGTAAGTTTATGGAGTTTGGATTTGTGCCCGGTTGCTGGCTCGCCCCCTGTAGCTTGGGACTACTAGAACACTAGTAGAAAATCGTGCGCTTAAGGTGCACCTCTGCCAAGCCCTCCAGGGACAACAGGGATTGAACAATTTGTAATTGTTAATGTGAGTGGTAGGGAAAGCTGTAAACTTATTTATGTGTTCATTAAAGTGCTTTGTGTTTGTAAAACATGTTCGGTTCGAAAACGATTAGCGGAAAAAGGGTTAATAATGTACCTATTAAACGAAAACATTTAATTACTCTTGGTCTTGTAAAATTAATAATTTTCCACACAACTTAAAGTTCTCGTAATTATTAGTTATTGATTTATTAATAGGCGAACCAACGAATGGTTCAGGTGCCGCCTGTCTTCAGCGTCTAGCGCTTCAAAGTTTTCACTTAAGTATTCTAGTAACTTTACCAGGTTTCGTAGTTCGCTGAAATGTTATAAGTACTTGTGAGCACTACTAGGTACAATAAATTTCTGATTTCTGAGATCCTTTTGATTTATTGATTTACTTTACCTTACGTAGTACAGTATCTTAATGGTCTTTTTTATAATTTATTCATTTAATTAGTACAACACAAGCAAGTTAATCCTTTAACTCGTATCTTCTCACAGAACCAGAAACATTCTAACATAATCGTCTTTCATACATCAATCAGTAAACGTAAAATATATAATCTTTGAACTCGGCCATTTTTTATTTACTTGTGGGATTCTCCTTCAAATTAATTATCATAATTTTTAACATTGTCACCGGTAGGAATATCTATGACACGATAAAGTAAAATAAAATCGAAAGCAAAAACCACAGCACATTTACCAAAACGCAGTAAGTCCAGTAGTTACCAGTTATGTGTTTTGTCCTGTGCGGGCTAATAAATGCTTTTTCTTTCTTTCTTTCTTAACACAAAAATCACATCCGACCTTGAACTGAAAAACCTCGAAAGCAACCTGATAACATTGCGATAGAAGGTCGATGGTTAGAAGTGTTCCGTTAGTTAAGTGTTTGGGAAAGGTTAAAAATAGACTATAGGTACCTTTTAAACGAATCCCACTCGATTCGTTTAAAAGGTACCAGTGAAGAGAGTTCCATTTATGTGAAATAAAAAAGTGATAAAGCGACTACTTAATTAGATTTTATTGTATTATTATTGTTGATTCTGCCTCTTTTTAATTACCAATATGCATACCACACGGGTACCTACATAATAACTGGAAACCTAATAACTTAGGTGCTTAGGCATTCTGTGCATAAACCTCATTTAATAGTAGCCCAAATTAATTTAGGTAAAGAAACAATTACTAAATGTATTTGAATTGAATAGCAGTAGCGGAGTCTCAGTATCTTCTAGTTGCATCACAAGGAAGCCATCTGAAAGCACAAAGCGTCCCCCCTGGCTTAGGCGGCGTACGCACGGACGTCAACCGCGCACATTCGGCTGTGGGTTACAAGATTATTATGACAGACGCGTCATTTCCGTCGCCCGTGCGTCGCCGCCCTGACAGCGTCTGTTACTCTGTGAGGATATCAAGAGGCCATTGTCCAAATATAAAAGCTGCCTGTCGCCTTTTGTTCTGTGGTCTACGGTCTGCGGAAGACTGCGTGGTTCCCTTTCGTTTTCTTTTTGTTCATGTTTTTGTCTCATTTTTCGGTTTGGCGTTTCTTTGGTGTTTGGTAAGGTGCGATTTGGTGTGATCTGTTTTTTGTTTTGTTTTGTTACCTATATAATTCAATTTAGTAGAGACTAATGACTTTTTATCGACGAAAAAGTAATTAGACTGTATGTATAATGTGCTTAGATTGTTTTCTACATCTTCTATAACGTATGGTTAGTGCCTAACCTGGTGTCAGAGTTTTTATGCCGCCCATGGGCCTCTGATTTGGCATTACATTACATGATTTAGATTGATTGTTTTTAGGGTTTCGTAGGCAATAGGCAAAAACGCGTGGAGGTATCGAGTTGAAATTAAAACCATATACTCAGTGTACAGTCCCTTGAAACTGTAAAAAATAAAACTTCTAAGTTAAGGTAAAAAAGATATTTGGGAATTAAAATGTATATATAGGGTACTTTCCGTTGACCTAGAATCATGAAATTTGGCGAAAAGCAATGTCTTACAGCACATGTAAAGGAAAAATTTGAAAACCTTAATAAGTACTCGTAGTTTAATAACAAAATACCTACAAGTTTTTAGGGTTCTCGGTGCGACAGTCCTACTCGCACTCGGCCGATTTTTTTTAAGATTGATTAAAATTTGGTTCTTTAACATTGCTTTATATCATTAAAATTAATTGGGTGGTGGATTATTAAGAGCATCCCAAAGCACAAATTAACTTTCTTGTTTGATTTCGTTTTCTTAGAGGAAACACCGTCTTAGCTTTTTAACCATTTCGAATAGTGCACATCTCAAAAGCTCTCATCCATAACCCCCCCCCCCCCCCGGGTTCTGTCCTCTGCAGATTTCCTTTGAATACTTGTTATGCTAGCATGGCGTTGATTGTTTAGCTATAGTCTTTACTCATATCACCAAATATAATAAATCTGAAGAGTTTATTTACTCGTGCTAATCTCAGTCTATAACTATCACTCAAATAAAGTTGCAATAACTTCAGCTTAAGGAGCCAACCAGAAAAAGAAACGACGGATGAAACCGTGGGGCGCAGCTAGTCCTACTTAATAATACATTTTGTATAAATGGGAAGTATAGGTAGAGGTAGATATGTATATAAGAATTTATCGCACATGAATATTAACAACCTGTCCCCCCACACGTACTTACCAACATTATAGTTATAAATTGTCGTAATGAGCCATTTCCACTGTCAAATTATCGTCAAAGAAATACGAATACTTTCAAAACAGCTGGTTAAAGTACCGTTTTTCACGCCGCCATAATTATTTTGTGCATAACAATAAACTTCCTATGTTTAGTACTTCGTGTATCTTATACTGAGCATTTCAATGCTAAGTCAAAGTTAAGAATATTTATTTATTTCTTAATTTGCTGAATTTATTTGTTTTTTTCTGGGTAAATTCTCTGAAATATTACTTTAACTTTAAAAATCACTACGAGTAAGGTAAACTCATAATGTCATCAGTTTTCTTCATAACCATCTTTCAGCTGACAGTTCACTGGCCGAATTTAGTCTCGTCCAGTTTGTAATTGCCCTAAACTCAATTAGAGATATGTAATACCGAACAACCAATTAACATCACAGGCGAGTCCATGAGTGAGATTTGACTATCGGCTGAAATGCCTTTATCTGAGGAAACCAGCCTAAATTCGAATTTCAACCGATGGATTCTTAACAAGGCCCCCGGCTCAACGGACTAACTGAAAATCTCGAAAATCCTACCGCAGATCGCACGAGAATCGGAATATGTAAGGTATTTAGCAAAATGATGCTTCGACGCCGACGAAGCCCGCCGCTACATCCAGCCGCTGAACTGTGCGCTAGTGGCATTCCTCAACGCGATTTCGAATGTGTTTTTGGAGCTCACTGTACTTATGTCTACCTCTTTACTGACCTCACAACCGAAGGCGTTTCTCTCACTGTTACCGTTATTTACAACTAGAAAACCAACTTCTTTACGACTCAAATATAACTAATAATGTAATATACTTAAAATGTTTCACATTTACTGCATTACAGCTGGTTGCTGGACCGTCTACATTACCGCTCGTCATTGTTCGTGTACATTTATAAATAACCAATCGCTTGTACTCCTTTCCTTATTAGTGATTGTAATACATTTTTTTCTTCTTTTTCAGGTAAGTTCGGCACCATAAAATCCAACCTGTTTAGAATTCCGAACGATTTCGTAGCAGTAAAACAATGAGTGTGAGTATTTTTGTGTTTGTGTATGTGGAGACTTAACCTACACAGGGAGTTAATACAATGAGCGTTGCATGCGTTGATTGTTGCCTTTACTTGGAAATACATTATATTGTAAGTAGTTAAGTATAGCAGTTATATCATCTGTTTCAGTTGAAACTATTGTTAGGTAAATTAATAATTTACAATGCTATTTGAAAGTGCACGATTCGCACGTAATTTTACGTGCATTGAGTTAACCCGTTGCGCACGGAGGTGTAAAATATGGCATTTTTTTCCTATTTATCGTCTATTATCGTTCGCGCTCAAACACCGTATTAGGTTTTCTTCTGAGCACGCTTCTTCGGTAACAAGTAACTTTTTTAATTAAGTTTGACGATAGAGCGACGAAGCAATTTTCTTGTCTTGACATTTTTATTATCATATTGTATTTGTATGGTTGTAACCTGAGAAGGCTTGTTTCAAACAAAATAAATAATCCAACAATCATCAGGTAATTTCTTAAATGCAGTACCTATGACATTGTAAAATCCTGTTAGTCACTCTCAAAAATTTAGAAACAAGAACTACAATTTTTACACAACGTTGGTTGGAATATATAAATCTAACACCACATTATGATAGGCATCAGCTTTCTATCGCACTTCACGTACAAAACACTGAAATGAGAGGTCTAGCGGCCATTTTGAGTTCCGTAGTCGCACAAACAAACGCTTAAAGTTAAAAGCAGTAAAAAGCGCGGGCTGAGGGGGTACCTATTAACACATTACTCACACAAACGACAATGACAAACGGGGTAAAACAAAACACGGGAGCGTACCGCGTCGAAAAAACTTTAAAAAGAGAATGTCGATTCCGGATCGGGCGAAGTTCGGTACGAAAGTTGGCTCACCGTTATGTCCGCGCTTTAAAATGTACTTGCTTTAATATTCCAATGTTATTCTTAGGCTGTATTCCGACTTATGGACGGAAGTTTCCGATTTTCCGTGGCGCCCAAATTCCTCTGTTACCTGATGATGATATATAACTACTGAAACGGATCTATTATGCTCTCTTTCAGTCGCTTTTGTTGTACTAATCAACTCTAAAGCGTCTTGAGATCGCCCAACGTGCAGTATTTCATGGTTTGCACTTTTTAACGTATTTTTGTCCACTACTACTGTACAAGAATGTGAGGTTCTGACCGATTTATCACCCCAAAAAAAAGTTGTTTCCCAGAAATAATTTTTGCGTAAGATGTACAGAATGCTTGGGTAACGGCTTCGTAAGGAGTCTGTTTACACCCTGTATACCAAATTGATTGTCCGCTTAGGTTGGAGGCGTAAGGCCTCCTCAAGGCACCCAAGGATATTCCGGTTAAGCAGAAACTAGCCTCATAGATTGACCTGAGAGTGGCATTTAAAAAAACCGCTTATTAATATATTAAAGCTGAAGAGTTTGTTTATTTGTTTGAACGCGCTAATCTCAGGAACTACTTGATTGGAATTGAAAAAATATTTTTGTGTTGGATACTCCATTTATCGAGGAAGGTTATAAGCTATTATAATATGTCACGCAGACGAAGTTGCGCGGGTCAGCTAGTACATATGTACATAAATTCACGCCTTTTTCCCATGGGGTAGCCAGATACCACAGAATGCCACGTGCAACAATCCTTACATGCTCCTTTTGCCTCGTGCACGTTCAAACAGCATCTGGCTTAATTTTTCGAATAATTATGATAAATTAGTTAATAATTATTTGTAGATTTTACAGTTTTGCCTGGTTCGGTTTCAGATGTTTAATTCTTTTGTAAAAAGAAAAATAGGGCTTAAAAATATTTACAATTATACTGAAGAACAATAATTAAAACACGCAATCAGATGGTCAATTTATTTACCCATTGCAAAAGCATAAAGAACTTAAAAGAGATGAACAGATCCTAACGGCATTTTCCATACTATCTGAAAATAATTGACTGTGACTGCTGTACATTAGTAGTAACAATAATGGACATTCGCGCATAAAAGTGTCTCGCGGCGAGTGCGAGTGGCTGGGGCAAGTATAGATAGGGCAGGCGACACCTTTGTTGCGGCCGGCGCGCGGCAGCGTCGAGAACCACCGAGTGCAGCCACACACAATTCGCGCGCTCACTTTTAAAATAAGAACCATTCCTTTTCGCTAAAATTTTTCTTTTTTTTTTGCGTGAAATAAAACAAGCATTAACACCTTTGCAAATAAATAGAACGTTTTGAATTTTTGATACAAGTGGGGAAACTTTGTCATTGTTGCCGAAGCGGAACTCACACCCGAGCCGTAGGCGAGGGTTTTGTAAAGTCGAGAACTTAAAATGAAACTATTCCTGTCGAAATTAGAGAAATAAAATCTTTTCCTGACTTCAGTTACGGCAGAACGTTTAGTACTTAGTTAATAAATAGACGTGCAATCGGCAGATCAAAGGTATTTCCATCACGGCTCTTTTCCTTTTATTTTTTTAACTTTTACAAGAAAAAACCGCAGTTAACCAACTAACATCGAATACCTACCGATTAAAGTATTCTGTTTGTAAGTATTGTTTGTTGCATTCTGTTAAATGAACATCTGTTTCTATGAACAAAAAGTTAAAGCATACTTTACTATCTAGTAAAGTTAGCAAAATAACACAGCGAGGGTTATACAATTTTCGATACAAATATGCGTTGCTTATTAACGCTCACGTATGGGAGCATTTTTTTTTAATTTGTTCGCAGTTCAAAACGGCAAACTTTGACGTGGAAACTTTTTAATAGTCGACACGTAGAACTGAGCGGTGCCTCTGAACATACAAACTCTACGTTTTTATTGCGTCAAAATGTTTTTATACGTTTAAACTCTGTTACGCCATCAAACAGTTTTTAATTTTTTATTCAAACGATTATGAAATAAGTTTTAGGTTCATAAACTCTCAAGGTATCCATAAATAAGGTTTTAATTAATAATTAAGCGCTTTATCTGAATGGCCTCATGAAACTAAATGAGGTAGGTGAGTGGGGTGGACCTACATATTTCCGAATTTGCGAAGTCTTGCAGTACTGCCTTAAAATCTATTCGCATGCGATTACAAAAAGACAAGCTTGACGGGTGCTAGCGGGGAGGTCGTGGGGGGCGGGGGGTGAGTCGAGCGCGGTAACGTGTAACACAAATTATAAATAATAGGTGAACGTTATTTTTTCGGATACATATTTCATTTTATATTGTACGGGAACGCGTGGCGGGCGTCGCAGGGGTGGGGGTTAAAATAAAGAGAAGCGCAATTGAATTTTTAATATTTCATGAAGAGGGACGCAAGCGGGGCCCGAAGCAGTTTTAATGGGGTTACGGCGAGTGCCACGCCGCCGGTGTGCCAGCGCCTGCGCCCGCGAGCTGCGAGCTGCGGGTTACACGATACATTCATCATTAACGACTATTAACTAATTAATAAACATACACTAATGCACAAAAATGGTAAAGGAAAACATCGCGAGGAAATATGCTATAAAGATTAAAAAATCGAAGAAGTGTGACATCAGTGCGTGAAGTCCAAAGCGGCTCTCACATCACTTAAGAGCAGAGTACTTTGTCTCAGCTGTGGAAACGATATAGACTGATCATGCTACCAGTAGACTACACAGTACTCGCTCGCCATGGCCGGTAAAAAGATTGATTTGGCTGTTCTCTAATTTTTGCTGACCAAGCTAGCAGTACCTAATGAACAACTTACTCTGAAATACAATCAAATTGTCTGAGAAGAAAAATGATTATCTTAGGTAAATCTCTGGTTAACCTTTTGGGAATAAAAGGTGTGATAGGGACCTAGGCATCCTCGCCAATCTTTTCTCGGCCACCATCTAAATAATTTTAATGTAATACATTATTATGAAGCATTTTAACTTGGAACTTGGTCATTGTGTATCCAATCGGACAGAAAATAAAGCCAGACAGGAACTTGTCTGGCTTTATTACTGACGTCATTAAAGTATGAAACCAATGTCAAAGACTTTTGACAACAAGGAAAATTCGCATGGGTTACGCAACAAACCTCCTCTTAATTGGTTATTGCTGTTTCAAATGAGGTGCGATGTGATTATGGTACTAATCTCATCAGCCTCAAAATACACCCCCCAGATTAAAGGGTAAACGGTTGATTACCACGATAGACTCATGCCCCACTAGTGTCTATTCAATTAAAATTTCGGGAGCCCATCGTGATTACTGCTCATTACAATTTCCGCGGCCGTTAATTACCTCGTCTGTGGTCTCTAAACAGTGTGTCGATATGATATGACGATGACAGACATGGCAGCAATTGTGATCGCCCCCGGCAGAGGGGGTGAGTCAGGCCCTTACAATCTCTAACAATATATTTCAAACGCAACTATTGCATAATATGGAAATTGTTTTACGGGAACGATCTAAATGTACGTATAGCCTTTGACACAGGGCAAATAAGTAACCAGGCCCGAAATATATAGTTGAAGCTTTCTTGGAAACCGATGGATGTTTTCGAATGAAATTGATAGAAATATTCAATTTGTCAATATTTGAAATAGTTCCTAAAAAATATGGTAGTCTGTAAAGTCGGTTTACGGACCATAATTTTCCGTGATAAATTAATTAATTTTTTTTTTTTAGATACATTAACATTTTTTTGAAAAAACAAAATTTCGTCCCCCTTTTCACCCCCTTAAGGATTGAAATTTTAACAACACCATTCCATTAGCTTCCAATCATACGCCTAGATAATAAATGTTGTGATTTTTACTTCGAAAATTAAGAGCTTTCCATACACAACTTCTTCCCCTTTTTTAACCCTTTGGAGGTGGAACTATCAAAAACGCTGAGACACGTTTAAATTAATTTTCAATCGTCAGCCTAAACACAAAATGTTAAGATCCTAACTTTATAACTGGCGGACTTTCATACAAAATTTCATCCCCTATTTAACTCCATTTGGGGTCGAATTCCAAAAATAACTTCCTTATTCCTTGTCTCTACATTATAAAGGAAACCACTGTGCAAATTTTCAGTTTTTTACGTCCAAGGGTTTGGGCTGGGCGTTGGTCGCAGGATTCGTGACACTTTCGTGCGTACAACCGGTGTTCATCGATTTCTAAGACGTTATCACGTTAAAGACTGCAACTACATCTGACGACTGGAACAATTTTTGGAATCTGGTCAGTAGGTCTGAAGATTACCCCTGCATCCTAACTTACATACTTGACTTAGATCAGTCACAGACACTTCTGACCTGTCAAAGACAGGTATTATTAAAGAAAGTAGGAGTAACAGTCCCAGCCACTAGGCATAATAACAGTATAAGGACTGCAGTTGCCCATTCCAAAGCGTAGACGTCTGACAGACCGATTGGCCTTTGAAGTGTTTATAGCAAAACTGATGATTAGCAAAGGCGGCGCAGGGTGGGTGGGGGTGAGTATCCTGAGGCTGACCCGGACTGATTCGTCCTTGAAATAATTATTTCTAGCACAACAGCGAACAACTGATTAGATATTCTAACTCTGAGCTCTAGATCGCATTATTAATTAATTAGGCCAATACGTACACGTCGTACGTATGTACACGTCGTCCTTGTCATTTGTAGATGCATTATGATCATGAAAGGGATGCTGTGAGTAAGACACAAGTCAAGTAGTACCTAAGCAAAAAATCTTGTTACGACGATTTCGACTCTTAGATACTTTTTAACAATTCTTGGTCTAAAATTTAGACCAAGAGTTGTTAAAAGAAAATTCTTAACATAGCTATTCTTCTTTGTCGTTGCTTTTGGTAACTTTCTTAATTTTCTCCTATGTCTTATAAAAAATGATTAATTTGAGAGCTGCGGATAAAGACCCCAGTCAACATAGCTACTGAAAACAATTTTGATATCAATCAATTAATTACAAAGGCGAAGGCAGTTAAGCAGTTGGTTACCTACTAACTAAACAATAGGTAAGTAAGGCATTACAATGTCTTGAGACGTCACTTAATCATATCCGCGATCGCGTGGCGGTATCACATGGCCCATTCACCACATATAGTTTTGTTACTCGAGCATAATATCCTGCCCGGCATTATAATGTTTACTTTGGACACGTAACACTAATAATGAACGCATGCGCATCTATTTCGTATAATTATGAACATTGTTGTACTAATAAAATATTTACGCGCTTGAGCGAAATACTCGGAATCGTATTTGACGGGTTCTACAGAATTAGTAGAATAATAATTAGTAGGGAATTTGAAGAATTCGGAATCGTTGCCAAAGTTTGTGGGATTGCAAATATTTTTGTACTCATATTCAACAAAGGGTTGCAAGACGTCAATGTTCGATAATGAAGGTGCAAGATAAAGAGGTCACGCGGTCCTCCTGCACTGACCCACATCGCACAATACGCTTCCGCCTAGCGCCACGCAATTAAGCACACCAGACATAAAAAATTACCGAAACAAAAGCGAACGGGGGTCAATCCACCCCCCCCCCCCGCCCCTCCTGTTCACCCCTCGCCGCAGCTACAATTTATCATAGCAAATAAAAATATGCGGAATTAAAAGAAAAAGGAACAAGAAATTGGAGCGAGAGGGAACGTTACTGCCGCCTGTCGAATGTTCAAAATAATACTATATATTTTTACTACCTCCCTTGGGAGCAGGGGAGACGGTACGTCGGTAACCAATTAAAAAAAGTATTGCTCCCGATAAATGTTTGATGTTCTAGGTACATATAGGTCGTTGGGTGCCCACTGTTCTCCAGACGGCGACCATGTAGGACACAGAGTACTACATGTCAGTACAACCACATGTATTAAACTTCCGGCCATACCGGCAAAATGGATTTTCACCAAAATATGTAGTAGTTCGGTATCGGGATTCGGGACACTGTTCCTACAACCATAGACCACACATTCTACATTGCCGATACTTTTTCGAGCATCACATGAATCCTCATTTTTGACGTTTACTTTTCGAATTTAATCGAATGACCGGCAATGACGTCAGACCCCATCAAACCTTCTTTATAGCCGCCCAAATTACACTAATAAATTATTAAGCTCTAATCAAACTATACACTAATTATACGAGTAATTAATACATTATAAGTAATGAATAAGGCGGAGCGGCCATATTGTCTATTAGTGGCTTAATTAAAAAATATATTTATTATTTATTTTCCATTATCCATGAGGGTGGACTACCTTTTATTTGGTTAAGTCATGTTTTTTTTGTTTATTCTGTACGAGCTTGATTTATTAACGGTCACAATAGAATAATAACTTGTTCCTGCGGAAGTTTTAGTGATACGTTCGGGTGGTACTTAATTATCAGAAATTCCATACAGATCGCATCATCGATAGGTTAAAATAGTCATAATTATAGAAAACTTGCAAAACTTTTACCCTAAAAAGCTTGACAATGAATGTATTCTCCTCTGGTATTATTGCCAGATATTATATTGCAACCGTTCTTAAAAATGCAGAATTTCGTCTGCACTCTGGTGTAATTAAGACTAGAACTAAATAAAAGCAAAGGAATCCAGAGAAAATGTAATGCATTCAACACTTTGTTTGCTCACCAGATATTGTATCCGCATCGTCAGGTAGGCCGGGAGCCGCTGAAGAGGCCATAGAGGCAAACAAGCTATTTCGCACAAGCGAAGCTACGATACAAATTCAATATTTTTTCTACTCCAAACCCTCATCTCAATGGAATCCTTCTAATTAAAGCCCAGTGCTTGAACCAAAGTTTTGAATTGGTAATCATTTCGTATCAAAGAATTCTATTCATCCTTCCTGGTTACCTTTCAGCGTTGTATCGATTGACGCTCGTCTGATCCCAATTAGTTGGCTACGTCATCGCATGTACTTACTCCTATTGATAGTTTATTAAATTAATTACTTTAATACCGAGCTCAAATGAGGTGCAATTATTTTTTTCCGCCGTCGAGTACTAGCTGTGCTCGAGGGTGAATCGTTGCATGCTATTAGAAAAGTTATAAATCATTTTGTATTAATGTTATATTATTAAGCTAATAAGTAGCTCTGATTAATTAAATAATATAACTGGTTTGAGTTATGAGTTTTTATTTTAATTTATCATATTTAATTATAATTGTTTAGGAGAAATTCGTTTTATTCATTGGATCGTTTTAAGCGTGCTGACGAAACGCATCATCTTAATGAATATAATTTATTATAAATATTCAATAATTATGATTGTTTTTATCTTTCATGCTCAGCTTTGTCTGGTTTTTTACATAGAAAACTTACAGTTATGTATGTCTGTACTTGCCTCGTGAAAATCTCTGTGTGGTCTGTCTGGGATCAGCATTATTCAGCTGCATCCGGTTAGACTGGAAGCCGACCTCAACATACATAGTTGGGAAAAGGCTTGGCAGATGATGATGGTCTGTCTGGGATAAATGTGGTCTGCCTAACTCACGTCCTAATAACATAGCATTCTCTTCTGCACAATACCTTTCGAAAAATCTTTGATAATAATGTTATAGCTACACAGTATTGATTGAAACAATTAATATACATTAATTACAATTCCAACGCAACAAATCAGTTTCATAAAATACACCCCCACGGTTTGACACATCTCGAATGGCCAGCAAGGACAGCAAGTGCTCGTCAGTGTAATACAGCGCTCAGATAATAATATTTGAAGTGGTAGGGAGCATTCTCTACTAACTACACTGTCTGGCACACAAGTAATACCCACTAAAGGGAACAATGCGTTATCTCACCAACTACTCGTATTACGTCACGGTGTCTACGTAACAAATACTGTCACAGAGTAGGGAGGTTGAGGGACCGCCGTACTTGATACACTGATTCTTGCTACTCTATGTTCACCTATACACGAAGTATAGTAGGTATATTATCTGTGACCTGTACATATTTTTCTTACACTTTTATTGAACCGCTAAGTTTTGTTTTGTGAATGGCTGTCTTGTCCCCGGGTCGTGTAAGTGTGGAATGTTAATGTTAAATAATATGTTGTTTTTACGTTTATTGTTGCTTTAATCAGGTACGTTGTGTGAGTGTAAGTGTGTGTTTGTTTAGGTGTGGTAACTATGGTTTATTTTGTAAGTTTGCGAACACTTGCATTGCTTGGAGAGAAAGCACATTTGGAACTGATGATGACCAGTTACTTCGTTCAATAGAAATCTAGCGAAGTTCATAGTTCAGAACCAACGCTAACCCTACCGCGTGCACTTACATTCCGAATTCGAAATAAACTTTTCTCGCCACTAAAATTGACGAGGTCGCGCTTTATAGTATTGCAGAGAAATATGAATGGAGGCGAACAGAAAAGCCAATGCACCTTTGATCTTTGTACACTGCGAGCCTCTCAGAGGCTACTCCCATTACTGCATGCAGATTTTATACTTTGTGACATTTTTGTGCGAACGGCGCGCTTCGTGTCCCCCCCCCTCGCGTGTCCCCCCCGGGCACCCCTCACCCCAGCCCCGCCACCTGCAGGGGTGCGCTACTTAGCTGATGACTTATTAAGAGTGCATTCTTCAGAGGTGTCTGCCTGTCGCGGCGGGTTTAATGACGTGGCTTGCAGCCTGCTCTCTGATTTCGTACTTCGAGTATGTCCCACTTTTAGTCACAATGCTTTGCGGTTTTGTGTAGTGTTTGTTCGCCGCGTGAGGGTTAAGGTTTTAATGTGATTTTCGGATTATTGGTTTGTGGAAGTTTTAAATTTTTGAGTTTTTTTGGGTTGGATTTTGGACTACGCATTGGAGCTTATCTAATGAACAGATTTACACTAAAAGTCTAATTATTTTTCTTTTCAACCTTCATATACTTACTTAGGCTAAAAGGGAGAAAACATTTATGGCAGCAGCAAAAAACAACTGTCCATCTATCTCAAATTAAAAATACAATCCAAGAAATTGCAAAAAAGAAACTGAAAACAAATCACAAAAAACACATAATATTAAAAAAAAAAAACCTTAACACTAACGTGGCACCCCTATTATGAGCCGCGATTGATGCTTAGAAAACTTGCCGGCCTAAATTACGAGTCAGGGCTGTCAGTGCCGATGATAAAAGGTATCTGACAAAGGGATCGCAGAAAATTAAAAGGGCTCTGTTGTATTTGTTCGTCATTTCCGCGGCGAACACGCGATCGCGGCCTCGCTTCGTTGACCTTATAATTTCTTGATAGCGAAAAAAACTTTATAGATGCTCTGAAGATATTTTTGGCAAAATTTTGTTAGAAATTCTAAGTTTTGTTCTCGAAATGTTTTAAAAACAATGTCCTAAGACTTTTTCAACTGATGTAGGCTTAACTTTTATTACATGGGACTTAAACATAGCGAAATAAGGGTGAAGCTATTGAAGCACATCACGCCTAACCAATGGAATAAACTCGAGATGTTTCTTCGGCTTCAACCTAAACATTTTGAAATGCATCTCCATCAATTGTTCGCTTTCCCATTTTTATAGTTGTAGGTACTATTGACAGAGCTGTAAAACTCCTGTCGTCCAGTTGTTGACAGGTAACCGTAGCTCGGTTCTCAAAACTCACGATATCTGGTTGATTTCGAAAGGTACCAAACTTTTACCAAAATATCCCTCTCGCTGACTATCAATACTGCACGCCCAAAATGTTATTCCTGCTAGTTTATAGTTTTTTGTGAGGGTCAACTTTATCATGAGGAAGACAGAAGCCACTGCTACCGTCGTCTTTTCTTTTGTTTGTTCTTCAGTCTTGCGATCATTTTATTTTCATTGGTAGCTTCCTTTCTGAAATTGGAAAAAAAAGCTTGTTACAACCACATAATAAAGTTTTAAAAAAGTCATCCCTTTAAAATACATTCACAGAAACAAACCACATTAATTATGCAAGCGCAATCACAATTAAACAAAGTTCACGCCAAGTCAATTACAAAGCCATATAGATAACCAATGGATTCGCAAATTCGGTTTTTCTCTAACGGTACCCTAAACAGGGGAATTACAATCGAATCGAACCATTAACCTTTACAAAGAGTAGTAAGAAACGGAACGAAAAAAAATGTATGATGAATGCAATATAACGACTATTTTAATAGGGCTGTGTTCTTTCCTCGATAAATTACCGCTAATGCTGTAGATAGGCGACGTTTCTTTCATTCTGGAGAATTGTGAGTTTTTTGTTACAATAGTAATTACAGGCGTTCGCGTTTATTGCTGTTGACAGCCCTAGCGTGGTTACGTAAGCTTAAGTGTTTGTGCCACCCCTGGACTTAAGGCAAATTGTATATACCTATGTTTGGTAACTGCATTTGTCATCGCATCGGTCTGATTAGTTCCAAGTTTCTAGCTATTTTGTAAGGTGTTCTGTACACTTTCTGTTGCTATTTAAAGACGAGATTATTGACGTTACATATTGACGGTATCTGTCGAGTGAAAAAAGCAGGCGAAAGCAAGAATTATTCAATTTATGACACCCTAAGTGGCAGTTAGCCGCTCAACTGCAAGCAAACGTGCAATTTAAAGCGAACTAATTTACGAGTAACAATAAAAGTTACTCAAGACATGTCATAATATGTAAAAGGCACACGTTATGGCGGGAAAACACACCATTCGCCATACTTAGTTGTAAACGCAAATTATACTTTCTTAAGTAATAGAAAAACGCAAGCTTACCCGCATGGGAAAAATACGTGTGCAACATAATATACGAGTATGTACTGAAGAAACAAAGTGTATGCCTTTAAAGAAAACTAATTGTTAGTGGAGAACAATTAAATGTGATAACTGTTTATTAACGATATTTACTGTTAGTGAGCTATGAACTGCAAGAAAATAGCTAATGAAGCGGAGGAAATTTATTGGAAAATTGTATTGTAGTGTGTCTTTGAAAATGTTTCCACTAAATTACGTATTTGAAGATAATGTAAATTGAAATAAAGGCATGTATGTGTGTGGATAACTTTTTAAGTTATTTTTATAGAATTTGTAAATACTTATTAAAAAACTCATATAAATAAAAAAAATGTAGCTAATTATATTATCTATATTACTTGGGACAAAATAATATGTAAACGATCGCAACTTGTCCTTAGATATAGACTAGACATGATACTTAGATACTCTTTACTATTACACACCTTACAAAATACATGTAAGAAAAAATCGCTGCTCCATCATCCGATGACAATCATTGAAAGCTGTCGTTCTAAAAGTATTTCACAGCCAACCATGTGATAAAACCAGAGTTTTAGGATGTCCATGAGCCCAGCTATTTGCTGGGACAACATTTGTGGACACACCCCCGCTTGCACGTGCCATGCCAGTAGATGAGATTGGCGCTTCTCACGCGTCCGTTTGATTGACAAGCCCGAATTTTATTGCTACCTCTAAAAATGAAGTTAGCTCCCAAATCGAAGGCTCGAACAAATGTAAAAAAACATTGAAACATTAGTTTGATTGTTAGGGCGGGAATTTGATCAATTTGACTAATATGAAGTTGCTGGTAAAATTAGTAGCTGTAAAACGAAGTCCCTTTTAATAATTTTTGCTATTGGTGTTAAATGCCACTCAATAATGCAACACCTCCGTGCGCCCAGTGCTAAGTGCCATGCCAGGCATTAATTACAAAGCCTGTCATTATAATAACAGAACCCTACGTTCTACCAAATTACTTACTCTGACCATCAACCTGCACCCACCCGGTGAGACCTGAGATCTAATGACTTGCTGCGACTTACAGTCGTCGCGGACTACTTTGAAGTGATCCACACTCGTCTATTATTTACCTACGATGTAAAACATAAAAGCGTTTCTGCTGCTAACAATGGTCCACTCTGTGCGACTTCACTCCTGTCCTTTAATACGTCGATCGCGTGCACCATCTAGTTCGAAAAGGGAAGTATTTTTCAAATGTAACATGCTATTTTTACCGACAGTTTCGCATACCAAGTGTTATTCAACTATTTTTGTATGATTTTGTAAAGCCATTTTTATTTATTTCGCAAATATTGCTAACGTGTGAGCTTATATGGGAAATGAAAACTACGAATGACGACAAAGTTAGTTTTTAAAGTGTTTTGTTGTGTCGAACAAATAGTTTTCATATTTTTAGGAAGAAATATTTTCGAATCAACTCGCCGTGGCTACTGGCGCGTATATTTTTAGATATTGACAAAAGTCTGTGGACAATAGCTATTGGACTGAGCTTTTTTAAACTCACTTTGCAAAGCTTTTATAAAACTTGGTTTTATGCAATTGAATTGCAAACGGGTCTTAAAATAAAATATCGCTGGACATTAACACACAGCGCCATCTAATGCCACACTAAGCAACGAGGCTTGTGTCGTGGATACCAGATAGTTGATATACTACATAGATACTTTTTGTTTGTAAATACATTCTTAATTTCATATTTTTAGGAAGAAATATTTTCGAATCAACTCGCCGTGGCTACTGGCGCGTATATTTTTAGATATTGACAAAAGTCTGTGGACAATAGCTATTGGACTGAGCTTTTTTAAACTCACTTTGCAAAGCTTTTATAAAACTTGGTTTTATGCAATTGAATTGCAAACGGGTCTTAAAATAAAATATCGCTGGACATTAACACACAGCGCCATCTAATGCCACACTAAGCAACGAGGCTTGTGTCGTGGATACCAGATAGTTGATATACTACATAGATACTTTTTGTTTGTAAATACATTCTTAATCCATGACTCGGAAACAAATGTCCATGCTCATCACACAAACATTTGCTCCATCCGGGATTCGAACCCGGGACCCTAAGAACGTAAGGCAGCCTCACTACCGCTGCGCCGTTCGGGTCTTCAAAATCTAAAGTACTGAAGTCTGTTATGGAATCGAAACCAGCCGCTAAGTAGGAAATTATACTTTAATAAATATATTTTTGCGGTCAGATAGTTAAAAGCCGATGAAGCGCTCTATTCATTTCTATAAAAAAATTCAACGGTCGACTGACTTCAGCAATTGCGATTGCTTTCACATAAATATCACGTCTCGGCATTTATTATTTACTTTTCTTCATAAACTATTTAAGTGTATTAAATGAATACAGTTACAAATGATAATTGCTGATGCAGTGCGGTGTTGTATCACTTGCAGTTTCATCTTGTTGGCCGATATACGTACAGTCGTGGTCTTTTCCGCCTGATCAGTTAAATTTTTTTTCGCTTAAATCATGCGGAGGCGCCGAGCCACTCCACCTTAAACTTTAGGCCTATTAGGAAAGCGTCAACTTTGGCGCGCAAAATAACAATAACTCTCGTTTGGCATGTGTCACCGATCGGTATTTTTTTCATTAATAATTTATTATAAAGTCAACGGGGCGGGGATAGAGAGCGTTTCTATGTTTTAAGTGCAAGCAAAAATAAGCTTAGTGGTGATCAGGCGGGAGTGTCCTCGATAGTACATTGTGTATGGAGAAAGCAGTTCTGTTTTATTTATAGTAAGATCTTACTTACTTTTATAAATGCGGAAGTTTGTGACGATGTGTGGACGTTTGTTACATTTTCACTCAAAAAGTGACGCAAGAGGGATTTGGACGACATTTGGCTCATAGATAGTTTATAACCTGTATTAACACAAGATATTTATCCCGGTAGTACGATCCCGAGCACCAGTTAGCGAACTCCTACCTACCTCCTTCCTACTTTTATATATCACAGCAAGTTTAGAATGATTGATACCATATTGTAGAAAACAGATTTTACTATGAAACATAGAGACACATTTTCACCCAATCAATCAATTTACCTGAACCAAGTTAGTTCCATTAGTACTAAAAGCGCTGTCAATCTAAATAAATCCAAAACTTTTGTATGAAATCCAGGAAAAAGATTATAGGTTTCATATAAAACAAGGTTTTTCTTTTTTTACTATTTCATACAAAAACTAAGGCTTGAAAACTGTCATCAAAGTGACAACTTTGTTTAAATTTAATTCCGTATATTTTCGCGGTAAGCGTTTTCTCAACTCATTGATATGAATAGGACCAGAATTAGCGCTCGCGCATTTACCTTCTGATTCTGCCTCTCTGTCAAACATCAGCGATCTTTACGCTCCTTAAAATAAGGTGTCTTTTGCCCTGCCATTGACAAGTCTGTCAAATTCACTGTGTAAGGACTGTGAGATACGGTCAATTTTACGGGATTCGCTATCAGAGTCTTGTCAGATTTGATCACGACAGATTACTACTAGAAGAAAATCATTGAAAATGAACTGTCTGATCGTTAGGTATAAGGTAGATGCGTCGCACTCGGTCAGACTGATCGTAAGTTTTGAACTTGAGTTATGACTTAACATTGAACGTTGAGACAGTCACAAGCATTTTTAGTGTGGTCTAAAAAAATCTGACCACCAGTCTTACCAATAGGAATCATATTACCCAATACTAACTAGGTTATGGAGGTCAGATAGGCAGTCGCTCCATGAAAATACTGGTATTCAGTTGCATCAGGTTAGACTGGAAGTCGACCCCAATAAAGTTGGGAAAATGGCTAGGCAGATGATGATGACACAGCAAAATTCAAAAGATGTTTTTTTTTTTAATGACGATTTAAACTTAAAGTTAAGACTTGTAAATGAAAGGAGGAGTAAAGACATATACTGATATGTATTTACTACTCTCTATATATATATTTACGTTAGTGCCTGTACTTAAAGACCATGACCGTAGATAAATAAACACACTACACTTTAGAGGTTGGTCAGCTGACAACATGTCAGTACAACAGCAGTAATTTTCAGTCATATCATTTTCAACGTCACTGGCCATTCATTGAGATTTACTATGATAACATATACTCATCATACAATGACATATAATTTTATTGCTCGATGTAGGCAGTATTGCACTTAGTTGTAAGATGAATGCACCTTCTTGGATCTACTTGATACCTATTTGAGAAATCACATCATCCAGCCTCTTGTATCTTAATTCTCTGTTATAAACAGAATGTATGAACGACAATATTTCGTCATTCCATGTGAATATAATTATAGTCGCACGAGGGTGCGATAAACCAATGGCAAACAATTTTCAAATATTAAACGGCTGTGTGTAGCTGCTGTACAAAATAATAACACCACTCGTATAGCTAAAGTTAGGTCCGAAGGGGGAATGTGAATCCTGCATTGTAGCAATTGTAGCTCCTCTTCGATATGCGTATACCGCTATAGGTAAGCGCGGGTAGTACCCGGACTTCGAAAGCTACACTAGTCGAGCTTGATTCCAACTTCGCACGTGACAATTCTCCGTTCACGCCTTCATTATAAATCATTAAACCGAAGTTTTTAATTAAGCATTGTGCTCGCAAATATTCGTACAAGCGGAGGCTCACATACGTACAACATGTCCGCATTAAGTTAATTATATCAGAATGTAAGTGACATTGTGCCTCGATTATGATTCGATACATTTTTATAGCGATCACATGGTGGGCATTGTGTGGCGTGGCGTTCTCGCTTCTCGGCTCGGTTTATTGCTTTAATAAAGTGATTAAATACCATGGCGTAAAGCCAGGGCTCGATACAGGCCGAGCTAATTTCGAAAACTTGTATTCGCTCCCTTTTAGGTCGCTCGGTTTTAATGTGGGGTCAGTGACTGTAGATCCTGAATTAGAGTTGTAAGCTGCGAAGGCGCGCGAAACGTCGAATGTATGCGACAAGCGCGAATGCTCCAACCTGAAAAACTTCCAGCGTTTTTGTGACGATATTTAACGTTCTTACCTTGAACGGTTTGTGGGAACTAATGAGACTTAAATCGATTGTCGGTGCATCTCTGGGGCAGGATTTTTGAACGAACAACTTTATCGAACTTTCGTCTACGTTAAAAGAAATTACGAGATTTAAGTACATTCCTTTTTCTTCCAGAACTTAAGTTGTATAAACTTATATTCAAGCTCGTTTGTCTTCCACACTTTCAAGGAGCAAACAATCAGCACATGTTCGTAAGTAGCTTAGTTGTGTGGTGGTACTTGCTGAGTAAGTTGTGTTAAGTCACAGGTGTTTTGGCGCGGACACTAAAAACATTAACGGGAGCAAGTGTCATTAGCAGCGCAGCGCGGCGCGTGGCTGCGACGGCGGCGCCGGCGGGCACGGCGCGTGCACGCGGCGGGCGCGACGCGGCCACGACGCAGCGCTCCCCTCCGCCACTTTTATTTTTGTTGCCATTCTTTTTTCTATATGAAGGTCCACTCACTTATTCATGCGAGCGGGATTGTAATTTTTTTCTACTTTTTGCATGCGCCGTATATAGATATTTTGGCTACCTCCTATTTTTTCGTGACTATAAAACTGGGCCGGGGTTGTGCGCTTTTTCCGCGGCACCCCTGCCCGCCAAGGGGGTGGAGGGTGCTCGCAGTTAGAGAATTATTCATTGCCTACCCCCGCCGAACCGGCTTTCCGTTATTTCTGTTTGTTATGAATTATGTCCGATGACTTTTCCCGACGCCCCGTTTCTTTCGTTTTCACTAATTACTTTTTCTATAGAAACTATAAATCTTCATTCCTTAATCGAGTTGGGACTTGGGAGTGGAGGCGCGCGGTAATGACATTGGTCGCGTGGCCCTCCCGCAATCGCCCTCACTCGCCCTCACGCTCGCGCCTTGCTCTCTGATAAATATATTCGTTTGTGATAAAACATTGTTTTCTTGTGTAAACTGACGTACTAAACGCTAACAAAAGGTTCAAATTCACACTCTGCTGCCTACTAAAATATGTAGAAGAGCTCGCTCCCAGCCCGCTACAAATTTGAATTTCATATGTATGTTTCGCCTATTACGGATGCACTCATTAATATCTTAAGTGATGTGTGGAGTTTTATGGCGCGCAATTTTGAGCTTTATTACTTTGTAACACGGTTCATTGCCGTCATAACGTTTAAGGTTGTCTCCATTTATACAGAGCACGCGTTAAGATTATGCCGGATGAAAAAATGCTGCAAATTGTATGACCCCCCATGAAAAAACATTATCATTACGGGCACATCCGTTGGGTTATCTTTTCGTATGCAAATCTTGAGTGCTCACACCGCTTCTGTGATACTTGCGGCCCGCGGGACGGTCAAGCGCGAGTCGTGCTGCAAGGAGTAAGTGCGTCAGACGGCCGGGACTTTTCTCGTCGGTCGAGAAACCAAGTTAAATTTCGTGAATGTGAAATTGTGTCCTGATCTTGTGACTGAGCAAAACGTTGCTTTATCTTTGTTAAATAACTAATAGGCAATAAGAAAAATCGATTTATTTTTCCCTAAAACCGATTGAGATTTTTAGATCCACAGTTTCTGGCAAGTCGAGAAGCCAGTAACTGCCCTCGTGCAAATGAGCCTTGACATTGAAAATAAGCCGGTTGATTATTTGAGTTCCAAATTATTTTTAGTAACAAATAGGTACCTGTTTATTTATTAACTCGTGCTAAAAACAATCCGAATATTCTGGAATCCGGGTAGTAGGGTCGGGGTCATTAATGTTTAACTGGGATCCAAACATATTAATTAGTCTTTAGCCCTGACCCGCAATGGTCGCCAGGAAACGACAATGAGCTTGTTTTTTGTACGACACTCTACGTATCTTTTACAAGCTTTTTCAAACTTAGCTTGGTTTTTTCATGCTTTTATTTGTTAGAGGTGTTAAGGGGGATTCTTAAACGCTGAGTTAGGTTAACTTTTTTTGTTTGTTTCGTTTTCAGGACAATGCATGTATTTAGTAGATAACACCTGATGCGTCGTTTTGTATAAGTTACTATTGAAGTCAAGAGCAGGCCCATCCCCATCGCGAAAATAAAGATGCAGATGATCTCACTGCCTCGTTGGTCAAGTAGTCGCTAGCACGACTGTTGTCCACGAGGTCCTGGGTTCGATTTTCAGCT
This sequence comes from Xestia rhomboidea, assembly GCA_963853795.1. Classification (NCBI taxonomy): domain Eukaryota; kingdom Metazoa; phylum Arthropoda; class Insecta; order Lepidoptera; family Noctuidae; genus Xestia; species Xestia rhomboidea. The sequence continues at coordinate 3,914,086 of OY970756.1, forward strand.
TGGGCAAAGTGTTATTGGGTTTTTCCTAAACATAATTGGCGCAATGTCGATGTACTATTAGGTACACCTCTTCCTAACCCTTCAAGAATTACAGGCGTGGTGTTCTTTTGAGTGTATGATCTAACGACGGTGTAAGATCATTCTATACGTCACAGTCAGGATGGTCATCTCTATTTAAGGTGGATGCTCTAGGGTAGCCCGCGAAATTCAAATTTTCTTACGTTTTTTGCAATTTGCAGGTCAGTGTCAGGTTGTATGTTGATTAAAATATTGTTCGCGACTGTAAGACGTATGTAGTTACAGAATCACAATCATCAAAATCATCAATACTTACAACCATCCAAGTTCATAAAAGTCGAGGAACGACTACGAACAATATTTTAATTAACATACAACCTAGCACTGGTCTACAAGTTGCAAAAAACGTAAGAAAATTTGAATTTCGCGGGCTACCCTGGAGCATCCACCTTAAGTGCTTTTAAAAATGTTTGTACGCACTTTTCCAGTGCGGTATTGAAAAGTTAAACATATTCACAGTGATGTTGATGACCTGCACTTAATAAGAGCTTGATTTAAAATAGCGAGCAGTGGTGGCCCAGTGGTGGCAACCCGAATTACAAACAGTATAAGTCGTGGGTTCGAACCCAGACAGACGCATTACTTTGTGTAATTTATTTCATCACCATTGCTCTCAAAACGGTGAAGAAAAAGATCGTCAGGAAACTGGCATGTCCTAGAACCAAAAAAATGCGAAGACATGTTACGTCTACCAATCCGCACTGGGCCCGCATGGTGGATTCTGGTAGATCTCTTATAGAGAGGAGGCTTGTGTCCCAGCAGTGGGAACATTAATAGGCTGATAATAATGATGATGATAAATTAAAATAAGAACCCTTATTCTATTCAGTGCTTGGGCCCTTTAGTCAAGTGATCCCACAGAGGCGGGACCCGCGGGTCCACTCGACCTAGTGCATTTTTGAATTGGTCAACTGGACCCGTTGACCAATTTTGTGATTTGTATAGTCGAGTAGAAAAGATTTCTTGATATTAATCTATATGGTGTATTCCCGTTGGCCCATGTGTGTTGTGTATGTTTTTCTTGTTCTTGAAAATTATTTACTGTCAGCTCACTCACTAAGCGTCGTACTATACTGTCATTTTCTCGGAAAAGTTGTTTCCGCGTGTTTGCTTCCTTTCATTTTTAATTTCTAAGATCGAAATACGATTTTATTAATAGCACGAAGTATACGTTCTTGAAAGCCCGGATATTGCAACCTTTGACGAGTCTGCAAGCGACTGAAGATATGAAGTTTAAAGTTTTTAAATAAGGCTAGATGAGGAGGAGGCTAGTGGCTAGCCCTAAAGGTCTTTAAATTGTGTCCTTTTCTAATTGGAAGCCGGATATCTGAATCTGACTTCCTTTGACGACCCGAATGGCGCAGCGGTAGTGAGGCTGCCTAACGTTCGTTGGGTCCCGGGTTCGAATCCCAGTAGGAGCAAATGTTTGTGTGATGAGCATGGACATTTGTTTCTGAGTCATGGATGTTTATATGTATAATAAGTATGTATTTACAAAAAAAAAAGTATCTATGTAGTATATCAACTATCTGGCGTCCACGACACAAGCCTAGTTGCTTAGTGTAGCGCTAGATGGCGCTGTGTGTAATTTCCAGCGATATTTATTTATTTATTTACTTGAATACAAGGAAAAATAGTTATTTTTCGGATTTTTGTCACGGATATTGCGTATATATTTACGTACATGACTCTTGTTTTTAACCGACTTCAAAAAAGGAGGAGGCTCTATGTTCGACTGTTTGTATTTTTATGTAGGTATGTTCACCGATATCTCCCCCATTTGTGGAACGATTCTCAAAATTTTTATTTGAAAGAGTATACTCCTGAAGTCCCATTTAAATTTGGTGAAGTATCTGATGCTGATCTACGGAGATATACAATGGAACTCTTCAAATATAGACGGCAAATCTGTCGTGATTGCTGCAATCGCTTGGATGTTTATTGTTTAACGTCGTAACATCACGCTTGTATGCTCTGAGAGGGGTACGCAGATGTGTACAATACAGCCAGATTTCGACAGTTAGGTATGTAAAGTTCTGTTTATTGGGGATAAGCCTATTACCATGACATGTATTGTTAACAATGTAAAATAAATCATAGCAAATATTTCCATAGATCTTTATGTAATCTGTGTTTACGATCCGATCTTTTGATGTCATCTATGTTTCAGTCTTGAGTGCTGGTTGTTTTGTTGACGCTTAGGTGATATTTACTAAGGGAATTTCTTCGTAAGAAATTGCGAAATAGCCTGTGGAAATTAAATTGAAAACAGGATGATGTAGGTACTGGGTTCGATTCCCGGGTCGGGAAAATTGTTATTGGGTTTTTCTATCAGGTACCTATTTATCATTGCCTAGTAGCCACGGAGCCTACATTTGCGCCCGGTTAATGGCAATAGGCTCGCCCCCTATTACATGGGACTTAAACATAACTAGCGAAATGTGGGTGTTCGGTACACGTCTGCCTAACCCTTCGAGAACACGCCTTGTAGGCGTGATGTCATGTTATGTTATTATTCCGATTTGACCGCGCACCAAATAAAACCATGTATAAGATAAGATATAACAATTCCCTTATATATTTTATAAATCTTTTTTTTTAAATGTCATTCTTCGATTTTTATTTATTTTTCTTATCTGCGTTTAAAAATCGTACTTTCACTGTGACGTCATGAGTAACGTCACATAGTTGACTAGTGCCGGTGTCGCACTTGACGCTAGTCAGACATTCGTACCGACGTAACGCGAGTAAGCAGTAATCCCTGACGCCATTCATCGCTTCGCACACGGTTTACGATGTGAACGCGTTTGAATTATGTATCTTTAGTTTGTGAATACGAGTAGAAGGCCTGTATCTTGGGCCTCCTCGATTTGAAACTTAAATATGTATAAATATATATATGTATTTGGGATGTACGCAAGGAAAGTCGCAGGGAAAATCAATAAATGTGTTTTTTAATACTTAACTATTATGTAAAAATGGTTCCTAAGCTTTGTACCTGTTTACTGAAAGTTTCAGTTACAAGTCCTATGTCACAAAAAGCGTCCTCTCCTAATTAATAAATTGGCATCCACATCCATAAAAGATTTAAAAAATAGTTTTTAAATCTTTTAACAAATTAACAAATTTCAAAGGTTTTTCCCCGTTTTAGTCAGGAATTACAAAACACCAGCTACCACCGTACGATCCCTTTACATAGTCTTTAATAATACCTATAAAAAATGAACTAACATCATTTAAAAAGTTTCCATCACTACACGACCACTGCTCCATTTACTTTATTCCATCCTACAGATAGCGTCTATCCATACCACTGTACTTTTCCAACACAAACCCAGAGGTACCGTCTCTAAGACCCCATAAAGCCAACTAGTCTACTACACATTTCTAATTAGCCCTACCCCCACGCATTCCCCTTACAAAATACTCATCAGCACCATCAACATCACCACATAAAACTTTGATAGTTCTGTACATTATATTATGTAGTTAGTAATTCGCGGAGTAGCAATGTCACAAAGAAGTTTTTGATGAAAAGGACCTCAGTGCTATTCATTCATGTATAGTGTGTGAGTGAGAAGAACCCGCTTCACGATCTTACGCCAGGATCGTAGTTAGAATGCGGTTTGATGTATTTACGTTTGTGTTACGTTTCAGTGGGTCGAACACGGATGCGCAGAGTAATAGTCACGGTTTTTTCACACATATAATTAAATTAGTTAGAAGGCTTTTTTATACCTGTAGGTTTGTGATACCAACTTCCAATTTTAACTTTAGAATCTTGACTTAATTTTTTTTTAAAGTCGTTTCCCAGCAATCATTTTTGCGTAAAGTTACTAAGTTTGATGTACAGAATACTTGGTTGACGGCTTCGTGATGAGGTTGTTTACACCCTGTATCAGCCGGAGAGGTGATATGTACTTCAGGATTTCCTACTTCAGACACCTTTCTCTATTTAAGATTGTGCATATACCAACGCCTGTAAATTCTGATGTCGAGGTAAATAAAGATTATGATTACTTACTGTGCTTGGCCCAAAATCCTATAAGACATGTATTATCGCAAGAAAAATTGTTTTTAGTTACATTACCATTGAAAGTCAACAGTAGAGCTGTTGTGTGAAAGTCTGTAGTGATTTGTCATTCAAAAACCTAAGTACTGATGAAGGTAAAGGCTACTTATCGATTTGTTCCAAAAAAATGTTATTAAAGGCGTAAATCTTCAAGGTTCGGTCACGCACGATACTTTGAACTTTAAAGTTTCTTTATTTAGTTCTATTTAAAATTATTAATATTTATTTCAGTACCATTGATTAACGGTCTGCCATGAAAATGTATATTTAATTTCGCTTCATCCATATTATTTCTCACACCGAAAATGTACCTAGACGTTTTACATAATAAATACAAAAGATTTAAGTACAAATATGAATTCAGGAGCTCAATTTTCGGCGCACTTAAACGGTGGCCCGGTTGGTCGTTTAAAATGCTTGTGTAATAATGGTAGGGTTACGATATTCTGCCGGCTGTCAGTGGTTCATATATTATGCCCGAGTGATTTACCACTACATATTTGACGTGCATTTAATGTTCTTCAATAAATGGTCTCATCGATTTTCGTAGCACGTTTAAATTAGTTAATTTAGTTAGATTTTTGTGATGTTTATAGGGGTGAATTTAACACGTTCGATTTAGTTGCTGATCTATCTCATGCAAAGTGGCTTTCAGAGAACTGCAGCTCTGTTTTGAAGAAATAATTTTATCTATCTCGTGTTTCAAATTATTGTGCGGTTAAAATTGTAGCCCTTTTCTAAAAAGCCAAAAACCCTAACTTACCACGGGATCAATAACATTAATCAAATGATTAATAAAGGTAACCTCTACAAAAACGTCTCCCAAATCCGTACCTGTACGTCTTAGGTCGCTCCAACACTAATAGACGTATGTCGCGTGCCGCGTCCTCTGATGTTCAAACAAAGAGTGACGCGCGACTATTTTTATTAAAACCCACAAGTTGAGGCATACTTTTTTTAATAACTTATGTACGTAGGTGCGGGTCGAGTCATTTGAATTGCACTCCGGGTTAGTTCGCGCTCACGGCACGAGATTTTTTTCCCAGAAAATTGTGGAGTGTAACCCTTTGTGCGGCAGACTTTGCCGCCTTGAGCCGCGCGGGTTTGTTGCAAAATGTTTTCCTTTTGAACCCCGCGTGTTGGGTGCCAAGTCGATAGCGTTCGTGTGACTCGATATCTGAGTCTTGTAGCTTTGAACGTTCACGGCTTGAGGTAGGTTTTGGCTGTCTTTTTGTACGCACAGATACTTGTGTCTGTGCGTAATTCGGGGTTAATCGGCTTCGTCACAACCCAGTGCATCTTTGAAACTTAAGAACGAATTTTACGCGCCGAAGTTCCCGTTAGCTTCATAAAACACGTGTGCTTTATGATAAAGTATCGGGCAATGATTGTGATTATGCATGTATTTCATATTTTTCTTATGTGAACCGGGGTGTTAGGTACGCACCCCTAACGAATTGAAGTATGCCACAGTGCGCGGTAGCTGTGGCATACTTCTTATGTTATCTACCATTTGGTTTCACCGCTAACCTCTTGCCGCGCCGCAATCCGCGCCGCTCTTGGCTGTGGCCAGGCCATAAGGGCTCATTTACGGAGACGCGACGCGTTGTGAGGCGCGGCCCGCTTTCAATTCAAACATATGATGATGTATGAGAGCGTTTACGGAGAAGCGATTTTACGCGTGTTTGCTAAAATACAGCGTTGCCCGCCACTTCACACGCGCTAATACAAACATAAAATATGGCAGATGATACCGCCGCAGATTACAACGCCTCTTCGTAAACGCGCAACGCGACGCACCGCGCGCCCGACGCGCCGCGCGCCCGACGCACCGCGTCTCCGTAAATGAGCACTAACTCCGCGACCATTTTCGTAACTTTTTAGGCGGGACCAATTATAGGTTAAGATTAAGGCACATTTTTATATCGATGTGACATATTTTGAAACTAATTTGGAATGTGCAATATTTTCATGCAAATATAAAATAAAAATCGACAGCATTTTTTAACGTTCGTCGCTACGATATCTACATTCCTATCCGCAATGCCACGAACCGGGACATCACTACCACTAAAACTAGTGTTACAAAATCAATATAAAAAAATCATGGCACGTATATAGGGTCCTTTGACATGTCAAAGTTGCACAGAATTTCAATGGGCGACGACTAAAAATATTGTAGTAGTAGTGATAGTTATGTTCAGTGTTACCGTGTGTCTGCAAAGGGTCTCTCCGCGCCTTTCATTCACTTCACGCCATCCCTTAGACTCTTTTCACCAAGCCTCGCTTTTATACAGCCACTATTTGTATATTAGTACTCACTCAAATCTAAAATGTTTTACCTATGTTTATTAATGTGACATTTTGAAGATTTTCGTCTGCAAAATGTATAGACATTAGACAGACAGTAACAGAATACATGCATCCGGAAACATGTCTGTTATTTATAAATATACAGGTGACAAGTGGCCATTTAAATGGGCTGTGATAGACAGACGGTCATTCAGGTACCATACATTTGAATGTTTTAGGAAATTATTCACATACATAAACGACGCCAGACGTCTAAGCATTCGTCACATTTATTTTATTCTTGGGTATAGGTATAATGGTGGCAATGAAAACTAGATTATATTCGCAAACAGTACAAACCACGAAAACCGGTAGCTACATCAAAATTGTTTACGTAAATCCTCGTTTATTAAGCGGCACGCAGAAGTCATGGCATTTATTATTAGCAGGAATAAAGATAAGTACACAACGGCTATAAAAATCATGTCTACAGTTCAAGATTTCCGTCTTGGAAGGAAATTGTCGAATTGGAGGAGCGTAGCGCCCGTTCCATCGGCGGGCCTTGTGAATATTTCATTAGGACACATGGCGCATGCGCGTAATCCGTCTCAAGATGACAAAGTTCAGACTTGGGCTCCTGTGTTCGCAAATCAAACGTGTCGCCGAACGTTGCCGAACGATAAGTCAAACTTTTAAAATTAATCAACTTGTTTAAATAAAATGACTAGCCTTTTTTCTATTATTTTTTATACAAATGGAGCTGTCTCGCCGTAGAAACATGTCTGTCTATCTGTCTATCACAAGACAATTATTCATGACACATGCCTTATAAATATAACAACTTAAATAAATGTTACATAAGGATTTCTCGAGATTTTTCACCACCTGACTCTAAAATTTTAAATTGTGTCTAGTAGACTATGAAAAATGCATGTTGTTTTTAATCGACACCTTTTTAAATACAGTGTCATGTCTGCAAAATCGCCAGTCCAAACAAAAGTGTCAGAACTCATATTTGTCACCAGGCCATCAAGCATTTCTCATTATACCTACGGCTCGTTACGAATAAAGAACAACAAATCATGAAAGAATAATGAAAGTCCAAACAACACTACACCCCACAAGAGCTGATCAACTAGGAAATCTAGCAACACAGCATCCCGTTAAACTAGACGAAAGACGTCTGGAATTAAAAGGAATCAAATATGAACGCACTATACATGTTACATGAACGACCGGGGGCTTGCCGGGCTAGCGGGCGTGCCTCTGCTCTCCGACAACTAAAACTTATACATTAATAATGCGTTTGCTTACAATGCGCTTTAAATGTAGATCCAGAGGGTGTCCCGCTCGCACACGGCGCTCTCTCTCCCTCGCAGCGCATACGACGCGGTTCATGCAAAATGTACGAAGTAAGCGACTAACGTACCCCGCTTCCCTTTCAAGATAATGCTGTTGGAAACCCTCCCAGTCCCCTGCCCCCTAAACACTGGGTCCCCCTCATCGGCCTCGTATCGATGGTCATCGTAGTCCTCCGCCCGCGACTCATCAAATCATCATCTGTACAATGCATCGGTATTGTTTGGATGCTGATTTATTTGTGTGCTCAGACTAATGAATAGTGGTGGAGCTAATTACTATACTTGATTGGACTGAACTAAATGTGGGATTTCAATCCTTATAGCATCCAAAACTTCTTCAAAATATCTAGTGCTCAATTCAAATTAAAAGGAAACATCCTCCCCTCTGAAACTAAATAGTAACTTTAATGATATGAAATATGTACGAGCTTGCTGAAAATATATCTTTAACTGGATGCTGTGCACGTTCCTCTCCCAGTTGCTCAATAATGCAATGAATAAATTTGTCACCCGTCTCTCTAAGCGGACAATGATACTAATAATGTTTATTTATACGTTCATTTGTACCGTTTATGAAGATACGGTCATGAATAATGCTTTTATTGGAAAATAAATAATCGTTTCGGTTTGTGAGTAAACGATACTGTATCAATTGTTGGTTGACCATGGAAAGGAGAATGAAGCAGGTCAGCTGCGTCTTTTCTAAATCTTTTATTGATTTAACGATTTATTTTTTCTAATATGAATTTTCCCATACATTTTGAATGTGTAGGTATTGCCTTTTTGTAGGAAGCAGGAGACTTTTTCCTTGGATGATATAATCGTTTCGGTTTGTGAGTAAACGATACTGTATCAATTGTTGGTTGACCATGGAAAGGAGAATGAAGCAGGTCAGCTGCGTCTTTTCTAAATCTTTTATTGATTTAACGATTTATTTTTTCTAATATGAATTTTCCCATACATTTTGAATGTGTAGGTATTGCCTTTTTGTAGGAAGCAGGAGACTTTTTCCTTGGAGCACGTGAGAACCGTTTGTGCGTCGATGATTCTACCCTATATACTATTTCGCCGGGGATCGTAGCGCGACATCACAATTATTTAAAGATTAATAGTCCGATCTAAAAAAAAACTGCTATCGAATATACAGGGTGTAAACAGCCTCATCACGAAGCCGTTAACCCAGCATTTCGTACATCAAACTAAGTAACTACGCAAAAAATATTGCTGGGAAACGATTTTTTTTTGGGGTAAAAATCATGTTTTGTGGTAAAACTCAATGTTACGCGCTCAAAACGTGCTGATGGATGGATTGGATAATACGAGGGTCGTGAAGGTGTTTAAAGTAAAAATCTTACATTAAAAACTTGTATTTAAAAAAAAAACCTGTACAAAAATTGGAACTTTGACCCCCAATATCTCCGTAACCAGAAGGTTGAGGTATGGTGTAGAACAAAAAAAATGATCGCAATGACGGGGAGAACAAGTGCCTTTCGGCTTTGTTAAGAGGTTTTTTACACCCTTTATTAACGATTTTTTATTTACTTAAGCCGGCCGGACTACATTTCCTATATTTTACCGATGATTCAGTAGAGACGCAAGAACAGCCAAACTCCCATACAAAATTGGGCACATACTGCTTTCAGCGAAAACTGACACTGGAAAATGTTTGCCGTTTCTCTAAGAAACAGTTTTTATAAGTTTCAGTAACTAATAAAGGTACATTCGATAATTCGAATTCTTAGAAGTTTATTTAATTCCATAAGCTTAAATTAATCCTGAAATATTATGTTTGTCACTTCACTGAAAATTAGAGCGGAAAATGATGATAAACACTTTTTTCACCTCAAATCATAAGAACAGTTTTTTCACAGTATTGTTGTGATAGCATACACGTCTGTTCATTTACTAATGCCATGATTCGACTTTCACAATGTAAGTAAACATCCTACTCCGTAATTTTCCCACAAACACGGAGCGAGACCCGCTAGAAATGGCTCCAAACTTATTTTATCAATAAAAGAAGCGGCACTGTCGGACTTCCAGTAAAACACAGAATAAAAAATATTATTCTCTGAAGAGGCTGTGCAAATGTGTAGTCTTTTGTAACTAAATTAGATAATGGAATCCTAATTTGCTTGGTTTAAAAAAGGAATTGGGAATTGAGAAAAGCTTATTATAGGTTTTATTCGACCGCAAAGATTTAGAGCGGAAAATAAACACGTTAGCTCTGAAATTTTCCAGTAAAAGTATTCCAAAAGAATATCAGTACGTTACTTCGCCACCGTTCGGATTGTTGGAGTGTTATTACATCCACGTTTATCATTTTACGAGTAGTGTTTTACATGACATGCATTATATACAGTCAATAGGTAGCAGGCAACCGTGACTTGGGAATGTGTTCCTGAATAAATGATCAGATACACCGCTTACCACTAAAATATGTAATAGTTTTGTGTAAGTTGAACGCCTTGGGCGGGCACACTTAGTACCGCGCGATATTTTATTTAATAAAGTTACGGCGTTATTCAACAAAGTTTGTGTAGTTTTCCACCTATTTGTGTAGTGTCCGGATAAATGTTAATGACTGGGACAAACGCAAACGTGTACGTACGCGTTACACTATTTAACTTGTGTTGTGTACTCCATGTTTATTTAATGAAAGACACGAAAGTATTATTGGGGACAGAGTTCACATAGTGGAACTTGTGTATTGTCCTTTTATTAAATAATCTGTTAAAAAGTTGAAGCATCGTTTTTGCGTAGGGCTTTTGTCGGTATTTTTATATTCGCAGCGGCAAACGGTATCAAGTACAGGTGTGGATAGTACTTCACACCACGTACGTACGGTAATAACAGATTAAAAAGATTGCAGCACTGAATAAAAAACGAGTTAACGAAGCTATCGAATATTTTTTTACTTTCAAGCGTTTTCAGTCAGTTGGCGGATTTATTGTTTTCTCTATCGAGAAGAATGAAGCGGTTACTCGATTTGAGAGCTTTTATGTGTTTGGTTAAAGCATTCTGAATTCTTGTTCAGATGTTAATGGTTTTAAGTATGTGGGTTTAACAGATGATATTTATTTAAGTATAAACTGTAGAAATTATTTCATATTGTGACTTTTTGTATTTTTGTTTTCTTCTTCTTACTTTTCAGTATGGGTCCCGAAAGCGTAAGCCCGACAATACAATAATATTTATACGCCCGTAAAAACAAGATAAATATTTAACAAAAGTTAACAACCATCTGGGAATCTACAAAGCCTACAACTTTCCTTGCATGCCCGATACTTTCACGGTCCCCAAAATCGAATCGAAAAAGAATAAGACAGTTCCTGTCTTCAATCACGGCTAACACATAATATGTTAGGCAGCAGGCACCTATGCGAGCTCCAAGTAATTGGGAACAATCACGGGAGCCGTGATTCTTTCCTCATAACCCGTGCAACCAATCAAAGCGCGGGATCCGTTTTTGAATTGAAATGATACAGACGATGTAACAAGTTTCTTCCAATTGCAAACGACAAAACTGGACGGTAACGAAGTTTAGCTTTTAATTCCGCGCTCCGTGTACAGTCGTTGTATCAAGTGTTAGCGCTCGCAAAGTGTCATCTAATTTCAAAAATAGATGAGAAAGAAAAAGTTGCTTCGTAGGACTGTCAACTGCTTATTAAGTGGCGTAATTAATAAATTAGCTGAGGCAGTGAGCAGTAAATGAAGGCAGCGAGTACTTGAACCCGTAATGCACTGCTGCACAAATGCACATGAGTGGTTCCTTAGTGAATAGCCAATAATTTGGTATTTGCTTTCCATAGCTGTTGAGTTCGAAGAGATAAATATTTGCGCTGATAATTGATTAGTAAGTGGTGAGCTACTGTAATAAACCATTTAATTTTATCTTAATGAAAACATATTTTGTATTAAAAATAGTCTGAAAAATATCTATACGTAACTAAACTATTTGCTATCAATCTTTACTTTGTGATAGAAACCAACGTATTATTTGAATAATAAAAAACGCAAATCCTCAAACTAATTCGACAAAAACACTCAGTGAAATGTTCTCGTGTTAACCGATACTTCATCTAACACAATTAGAGTTGACAACTTTCGTCCGCGACTGTACATATACGGCGAGGCTGTTTTAATTGATCTTGGTCGTTTTCTATTCGTTCGGCGCCGGAATCCGATCCGATTGTGTAGTACATCCAGCCAGTGACTTGAGGACCAAGTTGTGACGACAAAAATCCACTTATACGGACATAAAGCTGATACCTATACGGAATGTGGAATATACTTAGAGAGAAAATAATTCGAAATGGTTGATAGTTGGAACAGTGAAACGGGTTGAAATACGTAAAAAGGAAAATTTCAAAGTTTCTAGTCAGAGTAACAGATACAATAGGTGCAAGCGTATTCATGTATGTACTCAATACGTACATTCAAATACGTATTTATATTCGGAATTCAAAAGAACTGTAGATCGGAATCTGTCGAATACTCCAATAGTTATCGAAATATGCACCATTAAAACCAAGGAGGAAACATTTATGTGGAATTGTTGGAAAGGGAGGTAAAATCCGTGAACCAATCAGGAATTCAGTTTGACAATTAGGAACAATAGGTGCATCGTGTAAGTACACAGCGATTCATGTCGTTAATGTATTCTGATTACAAATTATTGTCTCGAATATAGACATTGTATTAATATTCCTAACAATAACTAGAAATTAGTTAGTGTTGTGCATAGGCACTACACAGCTTTGAACACCATAGAATTGTGTGTAACACATTATTGTAGAGTTATACATAGAGTTTGATAGATTTACAGAGCTTGAGCAACGTTTTAAATGTAAACCACGAAAAATGTTTAAAAGAAAATTATCTTGTCCCAATGATTGCGTAGGTATATATCATACTGATAATATAATAAAATAATCAACAACACTGTGTAAACCAAGCACCAAGATTGTATCACCCCTGTACTTCATGAATGCACGCCCGTTAATGGTCAACATGAAAATTACAAATCCTATCTACAAAGGATTTATCGGAAAGCCGAAACCACGTGTGAGGCGCCTAATGAACCCCTGTTGGACGAAAATAGGCATTGCTCTGCATCGGTCAAATCCAACGCATCAAGAAGCCTATAGGATGTTGGCGAAGGGCCTGCTCCCACGAGCAGCGAGAAGCGAGTAAAGCTTGCAACTAATGATTGACAAAGTTCCCCGTTCTCACCGGTATGAAAAACCAGCTATTCATATATGTATCTGTCCTCCTGACACTAGATCATCTTTTGAACGATTCTTGAGCGAGAAAGCAGTCGATAGCGAATCGCTCTTCGCTAACGAAGGACCAGGTACCTAACTAAAATAAAATAGAGCCTGTCAAAATTGGCTCCTGTATCTTTGACGTACGGATTGTCGTTTGCAATTTCAGTAGGAACAGCGAATGTTCGGCGCGATGAATGGGCCGGAGCGGAGCTTAGTGCGAACATCTCGTTTGCATTTAGAAAAAGGATTCTGGTGCTGGGTTTTTTAAATATGCCTGATTGGATTATCGGTATTTTTATACTTTGTTACATTTCGTACAAATTCTTGAGTAATGTTCTACATGAGAGGTGAGATCATGGTAAACATTGCCCTTGTTAAGGGGGCATGTTTACCGTGCGCTATTACTGGGCGTTGAAACTACGGCTAACCACCAAGTAATGTCGAGGAGTTTCAAATTGACTCAAAGCCTGCCGGGAAGGCCAGAGGATCTAAAAAATCGTTTCGTTTTTCGTTTAAAGCGTTTCATATACCTATCTCCAGTAACTGTCCACAGGTAACGTGTTATGTGAACAATATTTTTTTCACGTTTCCAGTCTCGTTATCGCTAGTAGTGTCGTTTTTTATTTTGTATTTTAGACAAATTGGTGCAAAATTGAGAAAAATGACATGATAGGAGATATTATGGGGTCGAGAAAACTGGTGAAACATCACTGAATGTTAATGATATAATAGGGTAGATGACAAAAAAAGTTAGTCCGTCAGAGAGATTTTTTTTTTTCTTTATTCACGTAAACAAAAAATGAAGAAGATACAGTGCGTCGAAAACTCGTGTGACGTCACATTTGAGTACATTTTTTACTCAAATGTGACGTCGCAAGCACTCATGATCTTTGACACGTTTTATCTTCAATTTTTATTAATTTGATAAAACAAAAATCATGTATCCAATAGTTTTCGGTAATCTAACTGACGGACTAATCAGAATTATATTTTTTTAGTCAGTCATCATCCCTAATATGTAATAAGACCCTAAGAAAACCGAAAGGCACTTGTTCTCCCCGTCATTGGGATGTTTTTTTTTTTTTTAATATACGTTTATCTATGACTCATGTACTATGTATACATCTATCAGCACAATGTTTTGAGTGCAATACATTGATTCGTGAATTTGCACTCAAAAAAAAAACCTTTCCCAGCAATATGTTTTGTTGATGTACAGAATGCTGGGTTTGCGGCTTTGTGAAGGGACCTTATATTACGTGGTGATCTTTTCATATTAACCAAGTGCGTGGCTCGCAACGAGTCCGCACCATGTCTATATTGGTTTCTATCCTTTATTGGAGGTTGATTAACCTTAACCACACGGTGTATCCATTGGCGAGCAGTAATTGACGCTAAATAATTTATTTTCGCCAGCTATTGGGCGTGTATAGGAAAGTCGGCTGCAAACTTGTGCCTGACTACTGCCTGACTACAGGGTTATTTGTAAAACACCGACAACCTCTCAGGACTGTGTTACTAACATCATAATCAACAGCTTTTGTTCTAAGACTTTTAAAAAAATCATCATATTTTAGTTCATCAAATTTTCGTACAAAAATAATAATATTTAAATTGAACGCTCTAAATATTAAGAAATCTATGCGAAGCAAAAGAAAGCGATAGTACAATAGTGAGGGGAGCGGGGTCAGGGCGGCGAGGGCCCGTAAAAGCATTCAATTTTTTTTTTAAATGTAAATTTGATCAATTAAAATATGATGAATTTTTAAAAGTCATAGAACAAAAGTTGTTGATTATGATGTTAGTAACACAGTCCTGAGAGGTTGTCGGTGTTTTACAAATAACCCTGTAAATTCCTTTTGAAAATTACTGAAAATAATGTCTGTTTTATCCAAAACTGTCTTCGTTTAACCTATCATTCATTTGTATATATCGGGAAACACCTGGATCAGGGACGCACAGAACCGGGAAGTGTGGCAGAAAAAAGGAGAGGCCTATATCCAGCAGTGGGTGATTCCGGGCTGATATGATGATGACGATTATATCCTCTGTACTGAGAGAGTTACTACTACTTATCGTGCCTAGTTCGTGCGTATCGTGCTTAGTTTTTATGCCGCCCATGGGCCTCTGACCTGGCTTTACATGCCGTCGAGAAAATCTCTCAGGCATGCTAGTTTCCTCACGATGTTTTTCCTTCACCGAAGCTAGTGATAATTTTACAATACGCACATGAATCCGAAAAATCAGAGACCTATGACTTGCGAATCCGACGGTCACACCACTAGACTATCACTGCTATACTGCTGCACTGAGAGAGTTTTAACATCATTATCTTCCTGCGCTTGTTCCAAGCTATACTTGGGGTCGGTACTACAAGATTTCTTATGTCATTCTTCGTTGTCTACCGTCACGCTTTCTTCTCACTCGGTCCTTGTTCTTCCACAGAGAAAGGCTGTGGCTGCAGACATCAGACTTTGACAGATTATGAAATAACGTACCTGTCAGTGTCCGGTCCGGTCCGGTGACTAGTCCTTCCCGGTTCGACCAAACCTCAACACTGGCTTTAAAGTAAAGCCACTCCAACTACCAAATAGAACCTAGAATATAGTACCTACCACATTCAACTCTCGATACACGGCCGCCGGTGGGCACGGTTCTCATTTTTTTCCTCAACTTTTATTACTAGCAAAAGAATGCCGCAACTAGATCAGGGTTTATTGGATTTCAAATTCGTTATTGCAAAGTGCCTTTTTCACTTTTCGCGGTGCGAGATTTTTTCCGTGGTGGACACAGCACAATGGAAACTATCCAAGTCTATATTGCGTTTTTCGAGTTGACAGTCGTCATTGGAACTGTTCGGTGGCGAACAGAATGTTTTATCGCTTTTGTAATAACGCCGTTTGATTGGACGCCGCGAGGGGGGGGCGGCGGCTGAAGTGTTGAACAGTGTTTTTTTTTGTCTTTTTTTTTTGTGGCGATTGTCAAGGAAATGAACAAAATCCTATTTGTTTTTAAAAATTAAAACTTGTCTTGTGACGTTGACAGAAAAATGACTTTATGTTCGCAGTTGAATAGGAGAGAGGACTATATTAGATAAAATAGTTTAGTTCTCTCGAATGACACTCTTCATAATGTATTCTTAGTTCAGGGTTACAAATAAGTACTTTTTGAAAGGTTATAAAATAATGACAAATAATGTCAGGCCGATTGTTAATTGAAATTAGTTTATTTATATCCCAAATTATATCAGAATTGACACCCAAAAACGAGATGAGAATATCCGAATGGTATTGCTTACCAAAAGAACTTAAGTCTAATAATGAAAAGCTCAAGTATCTGCTTATGTTACATATACTTACTGTTAACACAAAATATCACAGTCACGTTACAGTCATCAAAAACGAATTCGTTAAAAAAACAATGGTACAAAATATATTAAGACTAGCTATCGCTCGCGGCTTCGCTCCCGTTATGTACGGAAATGGGGTGGGCAACTGGTGCAACAAATGGCGCTAGCATCGCATGAACCAAACATCGTCATTGGTTGAAAATCTGTCAATGTCATTTTATATTTCAAAATAGTTTGACCTCATGGTCTAAGCTATGGACGCGCCATCTATAATCAGCTTTGACCAGCCTTCCCCATTAACCCACAGAAACTTTTTAAATATAGCCTATGACACTCGGATATAATATAACTCCCCAATCTTCCCATATTCGTGAAAGAACTTTCGGAATCGGATCAGCAGCTCCGAAGATTACCTCCTACGTAAAAAGTTATAAACAATTTGATTTTATTTATAATATTAGTATAGAGAACTCTCTGAATATTATTTTATATTAATTTGAGACAACAACTTAGCGTTTCGTGGCGGACACAATATGCTGTGAATGCAACAAGTTACGTAAGTGACGGACAAGTTAAACATGTATCGTGCTGAGTTAAGTCAACAAAAAGCTTATATGTTCGTCGTAAAAATACGAAACAGTTTGAAAGCGTCTGGCAGTTGTCTCGGCCCTCAATAAGTGTTAAGAATTGCATAAACAATCAGTAGCTGTTTCCCGCGGCTTCGTTCGCTTGGAAATTGCGATGTGTATGTGAAAAAAAAACTATCTCAGCCAAATTTCACCCAGATCCGTTCAGCCGTACTGGCTGGAGTGAGCAACACACATCCATCCATCCAAACTTTCGCATTTATAATAATTGTAGTTAGAAAAAAAAATCCGTATTAAACAAAAAAAGTTAAATGGCATCTGTGTTTTTAACATATACTGCATTCGATAACTCTATCAGATTTCCGTTGAAACCTGCATAACAGTTTTTCATTATAATTTGTTGACAGAAAAATGTTTACCAAGTTATTAGTAATAGGTAAGTAAATAGACGCCTACCCACTGCCACCTTGCGTTTTATGACGTTTAAAAAGGGCTAAGAATGCAACAAGTTCCATGAATTTCTAATGAGAGGGTGGTGCCTTCAGACTAATCGCCCATACACCCCATGTAGTAGTAACTCACCATTTATAAAGTTCGATAATTCCCAGACTTCTAGTTTATAGTTATTATGCCCCTGGCTGGAGGTTTTAAATTCAAGGCATCCACAGGATTAGCCCGGTCAAGCAGAAGCCAGTCTCTCTAGACTGAACCGCGAGATGCCATACACAAAAAAAAATCCCAGACTTCTAAGAAATAAAATGAACTGAGGAAGTGATTTGAAATCTGTTAAGTTAATGTCCACATGTCATCGGTACCTGCTTATCACCATCATAATGATGTCGGATACCAGTGTAACCTGTAGTCTGAACACCAGTATTTTACATAGAGCGACTGCCTATCTGACCCCCCCAACATCACAGGGTAATACGTATACCCCTTGCTAGGTTTGGTTGTCACACGGTCTTCTGGCTGACCCGTCATCATTATCTGCAAAGCCTTTTCCCAACTATGTTGGGGTCGGCTTCCAGTCCTTAACCGGAAACAGCTGAATACCAGTATTTTACATGGACGCGACTGCCTATCTGACCTCCACAACCAAGGTAGTACTGGGTAATACGATACCCCTTGGTAAGACAGGTTGTCAGACTTTTTGGGCCACTGACTACCTGTAACGACTGTCAAAGATCTACAAATGACAGCACAGCCGGGACCAACAGCTTAACGTGCTTTCCGAGGCACCACGGAGGAAACTCGGTATGTAAGGGTGGTCACCCATGCGGGCCTGTGGACGGTGAGCTATGGGCTAGCTCGCCGTACGTCCGTCTCATGACGACAGGCCGTGTCGACGGCGCGTTCGTGTTCCACGCGCGCCTCAAAGAGAGTCAGCAAAAAGGAAGGGGTCCGCAAGGGCCGATGCCTGCCGGGGCTGCGGGACTATTCGAAAGAATACCGTGGCCCCGGAACACAAAGGGCGATGAAGGAACACGGATGGGTTTTAGTATCCACAGACCAACCTAAGCAAGCACGGCTTTACCTAAAGATCGACCCGAGCGGCTGTTATTGTTTTGCCACGAGCTCCTCTGACTGACTCGTAACGACTGTCAATTCAAAATCCCTATGATACTTGTGGTGGATTGAACCCAGGACCCGCGCTCAGCGGTCGTACTAGCGGCCGCTCACCCACAAGACAGTTCTCCTAATATGATGCCGCTGGATATCCTCCAGACATCTCCACCTAGACAGCTGTAAGCAGCAAACCGAACGGTGTATCATTACGTTCACGTTTACGTAGAATAAAATAAAGTTTATTCGTGACGGCAGCGTGGTCCACCCTTCGCAACGGCGGCACGCCGACTGATTTTATGATATAGGTTGACGAAACTATACGCGTCACGTGCTCGAGTTAGTTGGTGAAAAAAGACGTAAGCGCGAATGATTTACTTTTAACATTGCTTTTTCGTGGGAGAGACCAGTGTGGCCTTGCCCAGCTGTGGACTGCGATGTGAGGAGTTTATTAATTGTTATTATTTTCGGGATTTCTGATTGGATTGTAGGATTACTGTTGAAAAATAATACATTGCCCTTAGATATCACTACAGAACTTCAACCTCTTTTTCGGACCGACTGAAAGTTTTCTTTTCTCCTTATAGTTTCAGATTTCACCGTCACCCTAAAAATCTCACTGTGATTGTGATCATCATCATAATTGTCATGCCTCCCAATTTATTCGAGGTCGGCGCAACATGTTTTAAATTATTCTTCCACATTTATCCAGTAGTGGTCACCTTATTAGTCACTACGTTTCTGGCGATATCTTCTCTCACACAGCCCATTCAATCCGTATTAAAGGGTGGCCATAAACTCCGAATACTTTCCGTGTCATTTGCAAGGTGGAACGGCTCATCATCACTTACAATTCATGACGCTCGGGTATTTTCCGAACTGTTCCTAAAAACAAAGTAAAAAAGACCTGTTATTTGATGTGCACAAGTGCATTGTGCCCATGGGTGGATTACAAACCACTACGGCCCACTTGTCTTCACAAAGCCCCACAGATATAGTCCACGCCCACTATTTGTCAAAGAGCGGAAATATTTGTCACACCAGTGGAAACGTTACAGATTGATTCTTAAAAACGTTTTACATCTGATAAATCTTAGTTTTATCTATGATTAGGAATTGAACTGTTTTGTGAGGAATGATATGATAGAGGAGTAAGTTATGCCGTGACGTAGGACAGGGGAGAATGGAAGAAGAAAACGTGTTGCGCCGACCCCGAGTAGGATGGGACAAGGGTGAGATGATGGTGATCTGTGAATAGACCAGATTTATTTTGGTAATAAATGCACCGAGTACCAAATCATCTTGTTTTACATAAACTTTTCAAACAATGCCACGCGTGCCAAAGACGGTCAATTGAGTTGTCACTCAGAAGGATTTGTTAACTTTAAGACGTTTAGTGTGATCGTAACTGGCCTAATGGCTTTTTGGCTACATGACAATATAATTGGTTTAATGATAGATTACTATTTTACACGAGTGTCAATTTGCCAATTTTGACGTTTTCTCGAGTCTTTGGTCAGTTTCTAAAGGGCGAGCAATTCTGTGGAATCGATCGGGTGAATTTGGTATGTTATTGTTACTGGATTTAAGTGTAGTTCTAACCTCGAGATCAAGCATAACTTCTTATAACAAATGTCATTTGTTTCACGACTACGGCGAAACTAAAAGGAACAGTTATAATTTTAGCTGTCTATGTATGTATGTATGTTTGTTTGTATTTACGTATTGTTCCTTCGTAGCGCTTAAACTATTCACCCGATTTTGATGAATAAGGTGTCAATCGATACTTTATTATAGCCCGGGTAACAAAGGCTAAATTTTAACCGACTTCAACAATAGGAGGAATCGGGTTTACCCTTTAAACACCGAATTTAATTAGAGCGTGATTTTTCAGTAGTCGGCATTTTTTGTTGTAGTATACCACACAAATTCCTGTTTTTAAATCATCGTTCTTATTTTTTGTAACATCTGCATGAGACGATGTTGAATTTGATACTAGACTACTTTCCCCTGTTAAGTACAGTCACAGCCAAACTACTTTCGTCAACTTAAGGGCTATCTTTGTCTGCTTAGTGCTGTAGCTGTCAGTATATGCCCTGACTTGATAGAAGAAAAAAATTGACGCATTTATAAAAGAGTTGACTGTACCTTAAAAGTCACAACACCTCTCCTCATAATAGGATAATTCGCCAGCACATGTCACATGCCAGCTTTAATGGCGTGGCTCTCAGTTTCAATTTACAGCTTCAAGAAAACCTTACTTCCCAGTAAGGTTTAACTTATCGTTTGTTCTGAAAGGCACAGAAATCAAAATTCAAGTTAAATGAAAATAGGTCAACGCCATTTGTTCCACAGATATGTCACGCAAATCTTGCCATCGTGCATCGTGAAGAGAGAACGGTGCCATCCAACCCTTTTCCCGACGCATTGTACATTACTACCCGCAGGTACTCCAGGAAACCATTCCAATTTATATAACCCACAACGATAAAAACGAAACGATACATACACAAAAAAAAACTCGCATCGGATATTAAAAGTTTCATAGCCGACCGATTAGCGAACATTTAAACGGGAAAAATTTTCCCGAACACAATATTGGCACGGCCAGTTCAGGAGTTATCTTTAATTTGTAAACCAATAAATGTTAATACATCAGGTCGGGACATGGCAATTGAATGCTCGGTTCAATTCAATTTTCACGTTGCCAAACTAATTTGGGAACTATGCTCATGGGTTTTGGGTTCCCCTTTGGATACTACGATAATTATTTTGTTTGTAAAATGTTTTTAGCGGCAGGACCGTTACGTGTTGATCGGCGTTCAATATTTGATTGTGCCGTGCGTACCATTTTCCGATGTCATTATTTTATTTGGTTTTTCTGGGTATATTGTACTAACTGTGATTTAATCGTGCTGTAGTCAATTAATTTCTACCCAGCTGATTTCATTGGAGATGCAGAGTTAATTAAGAGTGAAAGTATTTTTCCTTTCAGGGTTCCGTACAAAAACAGAAAAAAACGGAACCCTTAAAGGATCACTCGTGCGTCTGTGTTTGTCCGTCCGTCGGTCACAGCCAATTTGCTCCGAATCTACTGGACCAAATCAGGTGAAATTTAGTAACGTGATGTAATCCTATGACCCAAACACAAATGTGCAAAGTTAAATAAATATTTTTGATGTGATAACGTCTTATAAATCGATGAACACCAGCTGCACGCACTAAAAAGGGTCACACTGTTCCGCGTACAAATTAGGAAATTTGTACGCGGAACAGTTTTGCAAACCTTACTGTGATATCAAATGCAAGGGCTCGTTATGAGGATCTCAAATATATTTATGTTATTATTATAAAATAAATAGTTTTGATTTTATTCATGAAAGAAGACGAAATTGGCCATTCCCTCCTGATCTCCGAAACTACTGAGCCTAAAATTAACAATAATAATTATAATTATTAAAATAGTTCATTGCTTGTAGATTACAGGAAAACCTATTTGTAAGAATTGTATCATTTAAAATAAAGTGGTAAACTCAATATAAGACTTTGGCATTATACGGAACCCTCGTATTCGTGATTAATTGGAGGGGAAAAGAAAGCTAGCATTCATATGCAACATGTTACTCCATGTAGTTCCCATTTTTTTAGAGTAGCATAAGCTGTAGTAATCATAAAAATAACTAACTTTTGGTCCAAATTCAGAGTCGTAGAACAAATAAAATCATATTCGCATAATTAGGATCCTACAAATCAATTCATAAAAATTCATAATTTATCCTTCACAGCGTAAAATAAAATCCCTTGATGATCCACTTAGAAAATAATCTTTTTTCAATTTTACTTAAGGCGACTACACCGGCTAAATTAGCAACTCTATTTGTGGTGGTTCAAACTTCGTTTGAAATACTGTTAGAATAAAGTTCTAATCAGCTTGCACTACAAAGTGGTTGTTACTTACGTCAGGCACTGCGGGCCGAATAGTGCGAATTAGTGATTTTTTGCGATTTACATAAAATCTATTAATAAGACTAAAAAAATAAAACAATATCATGGTAATATGTTTCTTGTAGAATTATTTGCCAAAAAATCAGAATGATCGCATGTATTTTGGTATGGTTTTTACTCGTTAAAAGAAATTTTTAGAGATAAGTTAGTGATTTTTTTCATCGAGTAAAATTAGTTGTATTATGTTTTCAAAACACTATCATACTAGCATATAAGAATAAGAACATTTATAAGCTCAAACATGTGTTTACATACAGAATTAAAATAATACATGTCTGCCATTTTTTATGGCGTGCAAATATTTTCGGTACAATTATTATTATTTAATTAATGATTTTTATTTTTTAAACGTTATACATTATATACCAATTTATTAAATACATCCATTAAATATTTTTATTCAGTCACAGTTAAACAAAAATTAAATTAAGTTCTTTGTGATTTATTATTTATTTACCTTGTCTAATATTACAATGTATGTTCTCAATGAAGATTTACATCACTTTAATAGGCATTTAGTTATAAAACCATTTATAATATATTTAAGTTCTCCACTACTACTTGACTTATATCCTGAAGATTATCATATATTTTTCTGGTTTTGTTTATTGCAGTGAATCATATGCTTTTTTGCATTATAAAACTCGCGTTTAGCTCCTGTAGTCGCCTTAAGCATATTATTAGAATGGTTGCTCCAGTGCCCTTATTTAAATGATGTGAGATAATGAAAGTACAATAATACCATCTAACTTAGTTTTTTTTAAATACGACATATGTAGCTCACATACTCATGCCTGTGCTACGTGTAACGGAAAATAAGTCGACCCAGTGTTAAAGGACCAAAAACCAGGTCTGGATTTGTTAGTACAACAAGCGTCCACCTCCTTTATCTACTTATTAAAATCTACATTTTATTAAACCCGTTGCCAATTAGCTCAATTAAAACAAAAAAAAAAATGTCTTCGGCGACCTTTTCTAAACACTGCTACGAAGAGGCTACGATTGTCTACAAATAGGTTACGACTGTCTACGAATAGGCTACAATCGTCTACAAATAGGTGGTCTACGGTTACCTACGATCGGGTTTGATTGGTGTGCTTTTAATATTTTAGTCGTTTAAATAAATGTAAAGGAAAACGGCAGTTTATCATGTAACATTTAATAAATACTGAGGTGATAATTTGAAATTTAATACCTACTAGCATTATCACTTTATTTTCTGTACTTAAGTGAAACGTCTGAACCACAATATCATATGAACACAGCACTTTTTAATCTTTTAACCATTTAAAACTCCTCTTATAAGCCTATAATTAATTTATTAAAAAAGAACATAATTTAAGAGTGCGTACAGCGAATGTCAGAAGCGTTTTGCACTTGATATATCGTTGCAATCAACGTGCTTGTCGCATAACATTTTACAACAACGTATAGATTTCATTTTATTACGCGCCTGGTTAAATGTTGCCCCGATGAATTGTGATACTATGAGTGAGTGTTTTCACGGCTTTTTAAACGATTCTGTTGACGTGTGTTCTGTGTGGATATTTCATTAGTTAGTTACAGGTTAAGATTTGGTTTTGCGATACGTTATGAGTGAAGTAACTGTGATTTGGGATATTACATTTTTTTTCATGTTGTAGCCGGTTTTCGTAGTTGTTTTTTAAAAGATAATATAGTCCATTTAAAAGTAACATTGGTAAATCAAATTCTTCCCCTACCACCTACCCCGTGCGTTGCAATAAAACCTATCACGAAACTCGGTGTAGCAACCCCTATGCATTCAAAAGAGACAATTATTAACACGCTTCACATAACTCTGGTGCGCCGACCAGCTTCATAATACCCCTCTGGTACAATGCACGATCGTACGCACAGGCTTATGCATTAGTTATTATACATATCTCGATTAAGGGCAAACTTAATTATGTCATTACGTACATAGGTATGTGCGCGGTGACATTTTTGAGAAACAGTCGTTTGGCAGTTTCAAAGTTTCAATGTCTTACGATGATATTAATCTCATACATTGCCATCAAAAGCAAACCTTACTAAAATACCACAGTGCTGAAAGCTTAAAGAATAAACTATTCTTGGAATTTTATAGAAAAGGTTTATTGTGAGGATATTATGGAATCGAAGGCAAACGTAATTACTTTCCTGTCATCCCCCGGATAAAGCCGATTGCGAGCCGCGTCTTGTCAATAATAGAATGATATCAAATAGATTATCGGTAGTGCTTTATATTCCTAGTTCGCTTTCCAATGTCCTTTATATTTTCTAGTATGATAGGAAAAGCTGCAGTATTTATTTTGTGCGATAAATAAAGAATGAACAAAAGTTAAGCTCGAGTTGTGAGCTTAAGAATAGTGAGGCTTCTCGCAGGCTTTAAATATTAATACTTGGTAAAGTGCTACATTGGAGATTCACTCTTGTCCCCGCTACACAAGTAAGCACTGCAATTAATATCCAAACTATAGTAAAGTTTATTGAAAAGAGAATGTTTAACCCTCTCGCTGCAGGCCGCTTTCAGTAATATCCCGGCGCGCGAAACGGTATTTTATCGCTCATAGTATATCCAGTTGGTTAATGAATTAAGCCGGGCGAGTGCGAAAACAATTTTGTCCGGACAACGGTGATAATACGAATTTATTATATTATCATTTAAAACGTCGAAACATTAACAAAACCGTGATAGTTATACAACATTGGGCAGCCACCCGGTCGTGAGACCGCTGCGTTACTGTTCAATGGAGATTATTAAATTATTACGTATTGAAATGTGCAATGTGTGCCTTTCATTTATTTATTTGTGAACATATTGGCGTGATGTGTAAAACACATCACCTCGCCATTCTGATCATCATCATCAGTCTATTAATGTTCCCACTGCTGGGACACAGACCTCTCTATGAGATGGAATGGGCTATAATCCACCACGCGGGCCAAGTGCGGATTGGTAGGTGTCACATGTTTTTGAATTTTTTGGTTCTAGGACATGCCGGTTTCCTTCACCGTTTTGAGAGCAGTGGTGATTCATCACCACTGCTCATTACTACACACATGCCTGCACCTGCCTGCCTGCCTGGGTTCGAACCCACGACTTACTGTTCGTAAGTCGGGGCCGCCACCACTGGGCCACCGCTGCACTTCAATATATATTTTTTTAATTCTGTTATGTACCTAAATTATAAAAACTAACAGCAATATTTTTTTAGGAAAGCATCATTGCAATATAGAGTTAAATTAATAGGAAAGCATTATTTTAAATAATATATAGGTACCTATACACCATGCCAATCAACTAGTTTTATTTAAACTTAAGTTTAAAAAAACACCACAAACTAAAAAACTATTAAAACCTAAACTGTATAAAAATCGCTCCGTTTAAATCGAGTTCGGGATATATTTTTTTTTATCTCACCTCAAATGGCTGAACTCTGATTGTCACTCGCCCACACCGCGGGATATGCTCCGATAGCGGTTAAAAATTCGCGTCAAATTAAACCATAGGCCCGGGGTGCACCGGTCGGCGCGGCAGGGTTAATTGCCGGGACCAATTATCGCCACCGGTATCACTGTTAGTTTACGATAACTGACCGCTAGCGCCTTTTTCACGCGCCCACACTAAAATCTGTGCTATATTTGCAATACGATCTGTCCATCCTGTTATTAAAATGAAATCGGCACGGGCCGGTGACACGACCCCGCCACCCCGCCACCCCGCCGCCGCTGGCCAGCGCCGAAGATTGTTGGGCACAATCCAATCAAAATATTTTGAATGACAAATTCTGCAAATAATTTATAGGATTTTGTTTTTGTCATTAGGTTATTACCTGTTTTACGAAGCATGCGACTCGGAAATTCCTGCTCGTTTAAGACGGTCTAATCGCGTCCGGTAGATGAAGCGACAAATTTGATCGTCTGAGCCAAATTACCACTGGGTTACCCCTCCCCCGGGCGTCACCACGCACCCCGCGCCCCCATTGTGGTTAATTGCCAAAACAATTAAACCATTTATCAACAATACCAAATTTAAGTGTCCGATTTCATTCGACGTAAGCGGCGCACCCAGCCGGCGGCCCGCCCCTAATTATTTCATGTGGCAAACGAACTACATTCGCATCTTCAAACAGAAAACATCATTAACTTTAGTGGAGGATGATTTGACCAATTTGCCTCTTAATTATTTTATCGTCGATTAATTATAATATGCATCGGCTCGGCTCATTAGAAGTAACAACGCTGAATGTGTTATTAATTCAATTTCGTTAAGTTCATGCTGAAATACCGACTATATTCCGCAAAGTTTACAGAAGGTAAATACACTTTTGCTCCAAGGTTATTCAACCATAATATTATGTTGTCGACTAAATAAAACAAAAGAAAGAGTAAATATTCCACGGATCCTTGTGCGCGGATTCCCGCGGGGTGATGGCATTCAGGCATTCATATCAAATTTCAGCTGAATGGATTCAAAGATACGTTGATTAAACATCGCAATACATTTGCTTTCGCTTCAATCGCAATAATATTTTGCAACTGTTTGTTTGTATTATGAAAATGTGCTATTTTTTCTTAAATTCAAGATACTAGGATACTTCGATGTTTGTATCTTGAATGGTAGATACACAAAATTCCTGTTGCTTATCTTACTGTAGGGTTTCAATTAACATCTGCTAAATCGTTAATTAAAACAAACATCTCTTTACATACATAATAATTGTAATACATTGACTGTAGGTACGAAAGTCCCAACATCTTCCATCGCTTCATAAGCTCTTTTGCTTATGAAGCGATGGAAGAGAGAGAGAGAGAGATTACCTGTAATGATAGTTGTAAGTTGAATAAAATAAATATATAACAATCATAATTTCTAAGACATGTATTCGAATCTAAACTCCACTAAAAAACAACAAGATATCCCGTAGAACGATTTAAAGGCGACCATACAATATTAAACCAAGCTCAGCTTTAGCGTTAAATAATTCCATAATGCATATTTTGTACAAGCAAAGCCGGGCGTTCACTACCAACACCTAGTGGGGGCGACGACCCGAATTCATATCGAAGAAAATGGTACCATTAACATTTCCCATGAGTAATTCATGTTTTTCCAAATACATTGAATGGTATCCCTTCGTATTACTATACGGGTAAATAACCTAATGTGTGGGAAAGTATTAGAATGGTATATATCTTTTAGGAATTTATTTACGATAAGTTGTTGTCTCGCTATTTCTAAGTTATGTTGATATAACCTGAAACTTGAGCACCTACCATGCTGCAAGGGTTATTATAGGTCATTTGGCTTCCAAATGACGTTGAGAAACATTAAGTTGTTTTTTTTGTGCCCCCCGCCCCCCTCCCTCTTAGTGATCCCAGTACATCTATATGGTTTATAAACTTGTAAATGTACTGTAACTACCTAAACAGGAGTTAAAAGGTGTTAAAATAATATTGTAAAGTCCAGTAAAAGTTTAATGCATTCGTTAATTACTAAAATATTCCAATTTAGCGTGCAAAAAATTTGCACCTATTAGTAACTTGTAAATGAGGTTCCTATTTCTTTATTGTCAATTTTACATGGGCTGACAAACGTTGTAACTTGTTACAGTTAAGCTAAAGCGAACAATATTGTTACTGTAATTTTTCTTTATCATTACAAGAACGTCGATGATATCTTTTAAAATATGCAATACCAAAGTGGGGCAGCGCTGTATGAATAAGTTAGTGGAGCTATTCTGTGAGATAACGTGTAGAATATATTCGATATAATATTTATTGGAGCTGAATATTTAAACGCTTTAATGAATTTTAAACACCTTTTAATTAACAAGAGTGCATCGGATGAGAGTTGAAAACAGTTATTCAGGAATATTGTCTCTCAGGCACTGATGAATGGGACCATCCTACGTCAATTTGTAGAAATAATTTTAGTTTTTATTGGAATATACATACAGTAATACCCGTGAGGAGTTCGTGGCTAAATAACAATAGCCGCTCGGGTCGATCTTTAAGTTAAGCCGTGCTTGCCTAAGTTGGTCTGTGGATGGGTGACCACCCAGACATACCTACCGAGTTTCCTCCGTGCCTCGGAAAGCACGTTTAGCTGTTGGTCTCGGCTGTCATTTATAGATCTTTGACAGTCGTTAGAGGTAGTCAGTGGCCCAAAAAATCAGACAACCAGTCACACCAAGGGGTATCGTATTACCCACTACTAACTGGGTTGTGGAGGTCAGATAGGCAGTTGTTCCATGTAAAATACTGGTATTCAGCTGCATCCAGTTAGACTGGAAGCAGACCCTAAAATAGTTGGGAAAAGGCTAGGCAGATGATGACATACAGTAATACCCGTATCTGTAAACCAGTCAAAGTGATTTCTTGAGAAGTCACTAGGTATTTCCGATACGATTTTTATTCTCTAGTTTAGTAATACCTTGAAGTTAGAACTGTCAAAAATTAGAATTCTTAGCTTTGCTTCAACTTTACTATAGATAGGGTTGCCATACGTCCCGTATATACGGGGCTGTCACCGTATTTTAATATCACGTCCGGTATTGTTACCTGTCCCGTTTTTGTCCCGTTTGTCAATATTTCAATCAATTAAGTAAAATCTACGTCAAAATATACTACAAATATATACCACTGGGCGAAAAAACAGGAACCTCTTCCTGGTGGTTCTTCTCAACAGTTATTGAGCTGGTTTTCGATTAATTTATCATGATTGGAGTGAATTGTTTTTGTTGTCGTTGTTTTCCATTGATTTTTTATTATAATAAACTGTTACTATATTTTCAGTTTTTATTTATTTGCCACTATTAAGTCCCGTATCAGTTCTCAACAATAATGGCAACCCTAACTCTAGATCATAGGGGTTAAAGTCGATACTTACTCTGCTGAACAGTTGATATCCCTGACTTTGCATTGAAATTTAAGGAAAAATGATCAGTAGAATTATATTTTACTGTGTTTATGAATGTCATGCACTCTTGACGACTTGTACAGCGCCTCCACCGCTGGAATAAACGTGGCCACCTACTGGGCCCACACCGTTTAATTGGAAGGAAAATCGATACGATAAGAAGAAGATTGTCATTCGGAAACTGCTACTGTTGTAGACCGCACGTCTGTGTATGTGTGTGTCTGTAGCAGTTTGACCTGAAGCTAGCCTAGCGTAGTACGGAGTTTCAATAGAATGTGAGACCAGCTTATACTGGTTCTGTTACCGAAGCTGTGCGGGTGCGGACTACTGTACAACCGAGATACGATTAAATATCTGTAGTTAACTAGGAGCGGTTTTTATTAGAACTTCTATAGATATTTTGGGCCTTCAAATCATAATTAATGAAATTTAGGTTTTTCAAATAACATCACGCCTGTCTGAAGGGATAGGCAGAATATGCCACATGTCAGTAGTATGAAGTTTCATTAGAATGTGAGGTCAGCTTGTATTAGTTGCGTTAGCACTGATGTGCGGTCTATCGTACCTACTTAATTACTGAGAAAAAACTAGCAATGTTAATGCCTTTTTGGCGCAGCCGTGAGGCACACAGCACATACTATGTTTTCCTGCTTATTTTGTATCTTTTTTATATTATTGAGTGTGTCGAGATTACAGACGTCAAATAAATATTTTTTCTTTCTTTTCTTTTCTTTCAATATAAAATTCAAAATAGGGTTGGGGGGAACTTGTATGATTCTTTTAAAACAATAATTATTATAAAGCATATATGGTATTAATTGGCCTATTACGTCCCTTGCAAAACAACTATGTAGCCGAACCAGCGACCTTTATAATACGAAACCATGTGCTCTTTCTAAAACGCACGCTTTTTTGTTTAATACAAAGAGCGAATATACTTTTATATTTAAGTATTTTATTTGTTGATAGAACGTTTAAGTGTGAGTTGAGAGTAGGTAGTCAAAATGTATAAACTCATTTGTAAGTGTGTTGAAAGCCTATATAATGAAGGCTTTCCGCCACATGAAATACGTGCAAATCTCACACCTATAGTCATTCTTGAAAAAATACACGTGACAGACCGATAGACCGTGTCCATAGAGTTCGTGTAAACAGTACACAATAGGGTGGGTATTCTCTATATGAGAAAAAATCTAAAAATATATTATTGAGATAGCTCAGGCAAGTAGCAGTCGGAAAACGTTAGTTTTAGTTCATATAATAGCAAACTAAATGTTAAAATACAATTCAAAGGTTTCAGCTTTTTGAATCTGTATCATAACACCATTATAGTAGTCGCCATCTTATTACGTCATAAGGCTATGTAAACATAGAAGTGTCAACTGTCAACTTCAAATATCACTGCATTTGTTTACATAGCCAAGTGACGTTATGACCACAGAGCAATATGGCGTTCACTGCGTCCAGCGTTTTCGTCAAATTACGCGCGAAATTTGAAAATTTTAAATTTAAATGTATTTTTATGGCACTTAACGATTGAATAAAATTTTTGTGAATTTTAAGTGGTTCATTAGCACTATAGAATCTAATTGAAACGATTTTCAAAAATGGGTGTAATACCCTATTATTGTAAACGGAACCGTAAAGAAAATGTAGAAACTAGCGAACGCAATGCAATATACAGGGTGTTAACCAATGACTATAAAGCCGTGTAAACGGAGCCGCCAACCAAGCATTCTGTACATCAAACTAAGTAACTCTACGCAAAAAATATTGCAGGGAAACGATATGTTTTTTGAGGTCAAAAATCACGAGATACGGTAGGACTCTATGTAACGCACTCAAAACATTGTGCTGATGGATGCATTTAATATTACGGGGGTCGTGGAGGTATTTAAAATAAAATCACAACATTAAAAACTTGTATTTAAAAAAATAGGTGTGAAAACTTGGAACTTTGACCCCCAATATCTCCGTAACTAGAAGGTTCCCAGGTATGGTCTAGAACAAAAAAAATATTGCAATGACGTGGAAAACAAGTGTCTCGGCTTCGTTAAGGGTCTTTTTACACCCTTTATTATTAAAGTTACATTACGTGCTAAGTAATTGTTAAGTTATAATATAAATAAAAAGTTAGCGTTCCAAAAAAACAGGTATAAGGTAACATTGACTCTTATATTAAATGCTGAATCCTAAAATCTTCACTTATTTATATGCATAGTATGTAGATACGAGAACACGGACCATAAATAATTATCACACGAAGCGAGGATTAATAAATAAAGCTGCAGTGTTTGTTTTTTAAATGCCTTTGAATTTTACTATTAATTCATGTCATCGTTAATATGTATTTCCCAACAAAATCAGTATAAGCCACTTATTTGATTGAAAATCCGTACTAACACTTCCCAAGTTCAAAGTGCCTTCGACGTGCGGTCCACTACGTACGTACGGTACGTAGTGCAACGTTACACTTATCAACTTTAAATACTGATATTCTCACGTATATTGTAACTTTATGTTGTTCCGAACATAGTATTTGTTGGGACCTGTATTATTTTGAAACAGGTCTTATCAATTCACTTGGATTTTGCTTTCGGTAAAAATTTTGAAAAACTCATGTACATATTGAAGTACAAATAAGAATGATTAACACATTGTAAATGTAGTAATGTAATGTGGAATACATTAATATTTTAATAAGAATAGATTCTTCATGTTTTTCTTTGTAATGTCTGTTAGACAACCCCGTAACGAGCAATATACTTAAATTGATTTGCAAAAATATGCTTTTATTTTTAAACATACATAGTCATGTTGTAATTATCCTAGTTTACTACACCGTCGTGTCGTGACACTTTAGATGTTGATTTATAATTTATTAACTCACCGGCACCTTTCGCCGAGCATTCATCACTGAACATCGGTGTGATAGGCAGCCGATTTGAGACCATCGTACTAACACGCGATGATTTTCTCTGGAACATTGACTCGTAACATTTATGCTAGCGTTAATTTTCAGTAAATAGTTATGATGGCAAGTTATGATAAAAATGTATTTATCTTGGTAGTCGTTCTATTATGGTAGTTTTTAGGGTTCCGTACCCAAAGGGTAATAACGGGACCCTATTACTAAGACTCCACTGCCCGTCTGTCTGTCTGTCACCAGGATCGAATAAACCGTGATAGCTCGACGTTTTTAAATTTTTTTTTTTTTTTTTTTTTTCACAGAATGTGTATTTCTAATGCCCTCCATGAGGCCGGGGCACTTTTTTTGGCCGGTTTTTTTTGTGATTATAGGTAAGAATCATTTTAGGTCAGTAGGTAAAAATCTACTCCGTTAAACTAAGGTAGTTTAACGGAGTATCCGTTAAACTACCTTAGTTTCATTGATTTAGTTTTTTTGTCACCGACTTCTGAAGCTAAAGTTATTTTTCACTTTTTTGTGTTGTTCTCTTTATTGTCGATGAGATATAAACGACGCTACCAATTTAGAGAATTGATTATGTATGAAAGTTTGATTTTAACGGTTTACTATAAAAAATGACTGCTTACATAAAAATTAAAACCAATAAATTGGAAGGTCGAAGGTCGCATCAACAGCAAGTATAACATTAATTTGTCATTCTGGTGATATTTAACTATCGATATTAGATGTCATTGTCCCACCGCTCGGCATGTGACCTTGAAATAGCAAATCGGATCACACTTTCACTTCCCGCGCACCGCGTCAACCGCGTGCCTACCGATAAATTTGGTGAACTCGAATACAAACGAAAGTTCAATAATGACCTGTGGATCCTTACATTTACTCCCTTGCTTCGTCCACGATCATACATATGGTCAAGTGGTCATACATACGCCTACGCATACGCACGCCGATGCGAGTACCTAACTTTTTTTTATAAAAAGTTTCTAGATAATTATAATGCGTTCCGTAAAAACAGATGGCTCGTCTAGGCGGGGCACTACCGTGACCCCTGATTTTTAAAAGAGAAAATTATGATTTTGACTTACAGACCTTACAGTACAAAAATCGTCATTGCTTTTCAGTCTTACCTGCTTTTGACCGATTAACTGTTCTGACTGTAACATAATATGTAGTGCTGGGCACATAGCGTGAATTAATATAATACACAAGTGAAACATGCGAGCGAAGTTGTAAGTTACGGACACCGGCCGCTTGGCTGCGTCTTACAATGTTGTTCCACACAATCGCCACGCCATCTATTAAAAATAAGTTAATGTGAATATAAAATTACTAACAATATTTTGATAGTTTTATTGAAGGACCGGTTCAGTTATTGTGGTATCGATTAAACGTGATTGTGTGTGTGACAAAATGCGATCGGAAGTCATACTTAGCCAGATCTATGAGCCAGTATAGAGAGGCTTGTGTGACAGGCACACAGGCCTCCTCTCTCTGAGAACCATACCATATGGACCTTATATAAACTATACCCCAGTGCGGTTTGGTGGATGTCACCTTTCCTCAGACTCCGTCGTTGCCACTGAGATACCTGCTGGAACTGCTGGAAAAACCCAATAACACTGCCCGACCTGGAAATCGAACCCTCGTGTAATTTATATTGATAACATTTTCCTGTTTTGTTTGCTGTGTTGCAATTTACGAACTGTGTTTAATTGAAAACTGCTTTCTTTTACAGGTAAGTCAGATCGCGTGCTTGGTTCGTGCGACGTAAGTACGAATATTTTAATTCATGTAACACTGGTTCGCGGCGGCGCGTCGGGGATATTGGCACGAGCGGAGGATAGGAGTAGGAGGAATCCACTTTGATTCTCGTTAGTGTAACAAACAATGATAATATTATAAATCACAAGTGTGTTTATATTATGATGATTGCTAAAGCCATTGTGACGTTTATGCTCTAAGAAAGGCCCTTTTTATTTCCAACCTACTCATATGTATGACTGCCAACAGTCGGCCATCCTAGAGCCCAAAATATTAATTAAGTAATGAATCGAAGCAAAAAAACCGGTTTGTCATATTCATGCATCCCTAAGTAAACGGTGACACGCTTGGTTTGAACGGGAACTGTTAACAATGACAGCAGCACTTGCAGCCGCGCCGCGCCGTGACAAAAGAAAAGCAAATACGGCAGAAGACAAAGTATTAAGCAGTACCCACACATATAGATAGTCTATCTATATCTGAGGCAGTACCAATAATCCTTTGGTGGAACCATGGCTTCTGACCAATCACACATGCTTACTGTACGTCGGATTAGCAGGCGCAGGCTTAGGGTTAATGACGCACAGTCGCACGTGGATGCGCCAATTACAGGTGATCCCGAACCGCGCACGATGTGGTCGAAACGTTAAAACTGTCAACCTTGATTCCAATCCGAAAACCAGATAAAGCTTTTGCATTTCGCTTGAACTCGGCCCAACCTTATTTTCTCTTCTTCGCGCGTTCAGGATACCGACAATTTTCATTCGTTGGTGATTGAAAACGTTCATGGGTAATCATAAGCTCATACTGATGCAGGGGTGTAAATAAAATAAGAGCCTGTCGTTCGAACGCTGCGTTATCTCAATTCCCCATCGGGTGTCCTCGCGAAAATCTCAAGCTGCCCCCGCCCCCCTTCGCCCCCCCCCCCTGGTCTGCCCGCGGCCGCGGCTCGTCTATTTTCAAATTGAGCGGTCCGAACGCATCCCCCAATTAGCCCACCACATGTGAAGTAACTGAAGCAGGGCCGAACAGATAAAAACTCACTCCTTCACTGAAACGATCGATCGTGGACACAAAAAGAACAATATGAAGTGCATCGCCTTTTTTCGAAGTCGAGCGGCGCGTTAGTGGGAGGGGGTGCGGGGGGGACACTCTCCCCCTCAGAGTCGAGTGCTTAACGCGCCTGGAAAGTGCTTTTCGGGTGGCCGGATGACAGAAAGGCGTCAACGGTGACTACAGTATCTAGGAATTAGCTTTGAGAGTCAGTCTTGACGGCGGAGGGTGCTGCAGTCAGGTCATCTACTTATATTTATAATTAGCCTAGTTTGTGAACTGCTCTATGATATTCCGGACTTACCTACATTCGCAATCTTCATTCTGTACACCGTATATTGTAGAAAATAGCAGGTTAAACATTTGAAATGTAAGTTAAAAATAAAACAATTTCCATGAAATTGGTGCATTCAAATAGTCGGTCATTGGAAGTCGTGCAGGTTTTCGCATAAATATTAAATTATAATCGGCCAAAGAGTGAGTTTATATTCAGGCACCGGTAAAGTTTCGTTTTTGCAATAATAAATTAATAACCTCGAACTTTACGAAGTTAATGAAGTGTTAGACATCGCTTGCCCTGCGAATAAGAGAAAATGGAACATGGAATAAAAATCGATTTAAAAAAATGCCGTTTAGCATATCCGTGCATATATCGAGGAGACTACCTAGGGATAACAAGTGTCATGTTCTTATTGACTTTCACGGTGCAATCTATTTAGCGTACCTTAATATTGTATCTACATATCTCCAGTAATCACAGCGAAACACGAAACAGTCCCGTTAGGCACTCCGCGGAACCTTAACACGTACAAAGTCTCGACTCCATAAGGCATTGTTAAATTATTCACGATTCACAATCGATCAAACGAAAACTTAGCGGGTACAGTTTTAAAGTGTATTATTGTTTGTTTTGGCGACAGGTGAAAAACCGCCCGGACTGAGTGTTGAGCCCCTTCGGTAACACCATGTCATTACTGTCGGCGAACTATTTGTAACTCCTATGCTGACTCCATTGTGAAGTAATTTGTATGACGTGCATTTACTGTTGAGAACTTAGATGATTTCAGTTTGATTTCTTCTATTTAACAATGTATGTACTTACACACGAAATATAGAAAATAAGAAAGAAGTAGATACTTAAATAGGTGTACCTATGTGTAGGTGTTGCTTAGTTCTAAAGAAATCTCTTTCAGTATTATTTTATTTGTTAAAAAACTTTATGCACAAGTAAAACTGTACAAAGACGGATTTAATGCCTTGGGCATTTTCTACCAGTCTACCTTAGGGTGATGCAGAGATAATACACAGTAGGTGCAATAACAGAAAAAATACTCTAAACTCTTTTTTTTTATTTAGCCCATACATACTGTCCCACTGCTGGGCTAAGGCCTCCCCCAACTTCCTTCCATGTGCTCTTATCCCGGGCCTCCTCGGACCAGCCCTCACGGAGGGCTGGTCCGAGGAGGCACGGGATATACGCGTGATATACGGGATATACGCGTCCAGAAAATATTTATAAAATACATAGATAAAACTAAATATTTAATGTTAAGAGAGATGAACAAAAAAACTACAACAACTTAGGCTCGTTAGTGAAGTGATCCCACACAGGCGGGACCCGCGGGTCCACTCGACCTAGTGCATTTTTGAATTGGTCAACTGGACCCGTTGACCAATTTTGTGATTTGTCGATTGAGACGAATCTGTGAGTATTATGTAGAACGATTAGAAATTACTTCATCTATAGTGTTTACTTTTCAGTTGGGATTATAAGTCAAGTCGTGTCATTTGTGTGAAACTGACAATTTTCGCCGCATAAAATTCATCTTTTCTTCTTCTTATTTCCCAATTCGAAATGGGACAAGCATGCATACCGAAAACAGTTATAAAAATAGGCGTTAAGCTGTCAATTTCATAAAAAATACATGTTACCGGATTGACGAATTTGCATTTGGAAAAAAAAGCTACATCTACCGATAAAAAAAAAACGTTAAACGCCAAAAATCGACGCAACCCTTTGTTATTGTGTGTGGACTTTTTGTAATATTTCCCCTTTCCCTGTCGCGTAACGTTATTAAATCACGGACATGTCCAGAGCACGTCACGGACGTCATACGGCCGCGTCGGCGCTGGTGCACCTTCGTGGACAGCTGACGAAAGGGAGATATTTGCTTACTTATTTATTGTACATACATACTCGTGGCTAAATAATAATAGCTGCACGGATGGATCTGCAAAGTTAAGCAACGCTTACCGAGGTTAGACCGTGGATGGGTGACCATCCATTACATGCCGAGTTCCTTGCGTGCGTCGGGAAGTACGTTAAGCCGTTGGTCCCGGCTGTCATTTGTAGACCTCTATCATTCGTTACGGGTAGTCCTAAAGTCTGACAAAGGGACAAGGGGTATTGTATTACCTAGTAATCGGATTGTGGGGCCATGTAGCCAGCTACAAAGGAAGCCAACATAGTTTGGAAAAGGCTCTAAGGCAGATGATGTACACTGCTGTACAGGTTATGACTAACTTAACCTTCGTACATGGCTCGTGAGGGTGCCGCAAGTGAGAACATTAAAGTTACCCCTAAACTTTACATAATTATAAAATATACATACAAATTCACATTCTACTTTCTTTTGTAAACATATCTAATATTTATGTAAATATATTTTTGAAATGCATTTGAAACTAAATAATGAACATTTTAGTCAAAAATTTTAATTTAACATTTTAATCTAAAACATTCTAATCTTTGAAAATTAGAATTAATGTTTCAAAAGCCAATAACTGAAATAGAAATAATAATGATTTATTATCTAATATTAACCTATTAGACAGTGTTCGAGAACGTGCTTTGTATTTCCGACCGCAGAACATAAAAGTGTATTCTAGCTCATTGCTTAAAAACCTGAACACTATCTGAACACAAAACTAACGAGGAAATAAAGAAACGGATATAACATACAGTGCAAACACATAACCCTCTTTTTGGACTTCGCCGCAGAGAGGTAAATATAAACAATTGTGTTCAATTCTAATTCACACAAAGCTAAAAATCAGAACGAAATAATTAACCAATTACGTAATAAACAAACAATATAAACGAGTAACACGAGTGTCTCGTTAGCTAACACGAAGTAACATCCCAATAAGTCGTGTCGTGGCTGAGTTAAGCCTCGGAAAACAGGTGTGCCGCGAAGACTCGGCCCGGAAATCCCAGTTCCGCTCGGATCCGACCCGGATCCGGCCGTACCACGAAAGTTACCGGACATACGGTCAAAGTGGCTGTCTTGCTTTAGTTGTGGAGTCGAAGATTTGTCTTTTTAGTTTAGGATTTAGAAAGAAAATGACACAATTAACTCTGTCAATTATACATTTTGTTGCCTGTATACGTATGGCAGCGCTGTTCCTCTTAACAATGCAACTATTTTGATGCTGTTTTTCACCATAGTTTTCAGAATTTATTCGGGAAGATTTAGAAACACATTCTTTAAAAATATCGCCATCTTTGTCTGTTGTTGAAACCGTGCAAGGTGGAGACGGATTGCTAGTTTCCAATAAAACTATTTTATCCACACATATGATAGATTTGTGTTCATGAATATCAAAAGCGAACTTAATTAATTAAGTTACTGCTATTATTATAATACTGAAAAATATTTTTGAATAACACGGGAATATCAGAACTTTAT
Source organism: Xestia rhomboidea (assembly GCA_963853795.1). Lineage (NCBI taxonomy): Eukaryota > Metazoa > Arthropoda > Insecta > Lepidoptera > Noctuidae > Xestia > Xestia rhomboidea. The sequence continues at coordinate 3,953,023 of OY970756.1, forward strand.
ATTGCGGGAAAACAAAGGTTTTCAGTGTCCATTACGGTGTTAATAAAGCCTGCAGTCATGCAAAAGTAATGAAAACATTTTTCTGATTCTCATTTCAAGTGATTATCCTGATGACGTACGAATCAAAGGGAAAAGTGAGCCAAAGTCACTTTTAATTAAAATGTACGAGTGTGCTACAATGTTACAGTGTCTGTTAATATATATATTATATACGCCTTGAGAATATTGAAATTTCAACATTTTGTAAAAACACTCGGATTTTTGCTTTTAATACTGTAGAGTGAATGGCAACTATGTAGTTCTATGATACCAATAGAATCGCTGAGGAACCGTGGGTTTATGTTATATGTATTTTCACATAAGATCACGCCTGTAACCCTGTATGGTAAGGGTAGGTAACCTACATTCACCAGTTATGTGTCCGCACATTTCGACATTTATGATCAAGTCCCATGCAATTGAAGGCAAGCCATTAATTGAACATAAAGTCAGATGCGGGCAGGTATTGACAAATTCCTGATGGAGAAACCCACTGACAAGTTAACTGATTTGGAAACTGGGCCCACATCTTCAGCAGTGAGCAGTATCGATTTTCATTTGACTTTAATTCAAAAAAGCATATGATTCACTGCAATAAACAAAACCAGAAAAATATATGATTTTCTTCAGGATATATGCTAGTATGATAGTGTTTTGAAAACATAATACAACTAATTTTACTCGATAAAAAAAAATCACAAACTTATCTCTAAAAATTTCTTTTAACGAGTAAAAACCATACTCAAATACATGCGATCATTCTGATTTTTTGGCAAATAATTCTACAAGCAACTTATTAGCATGATAGTGTTTTATTTTTTTAGTCCAATCAATAGATTTTTTGTAAATCCCAAAAAAACCACTCATTTCGCACTATTGGGCCCGCAGTGTCTGACGTAACAACCACTTTGTAGTGCAAGCTGGTTGGTGCTGGTTGGTTGGTGGTTGGCTGCAACTTTATTCTGACAGTACCACCACAATTAGAGTTGCTAATTTATGTCCTGTAGTCGCCTTAAGATGACAGTTTTAGTAGGAACTGTTGATCATCACTTTTACAGATGGTTTTTTAAAATACAGCCTCCTCACATCTCTTTCCGAGCAACAATAAAACAGACGCCAAAAAATGTGTGTCATTTGCCGTCATGCTTCTAAAATATTCAGCAGGGCGCACATTAGCGACTAAGGTCACTATTACATATGACGCACGCAACTAAAGATTCCGAATTTAATAAAAAGAAAACGTGGGCGTGCTTGCTGTCATGATATATAAAAGCTCGTTTACACATGACTCAGGTAATTACCTTTAGCTCGCCTTTTTTCAACTTTATCGATTACGGTCCTGTCATCGGGCAAAATATGGATTGTTAACTAGCGTATCATAATTGTCATAACGAGTATAGCTTATTGAAAGTGAACTTACATTTGAGAGTTCACTAAAAGTAAGTACATCGTATATCTGTCGCGTGGATCGATTTGTATTGATGCATTAAAGATATTGTCGCGTGTCTATTCGGAGTTGCACATCTTATCTATATTGTACATCTCAAAATTCCAGCAAATTATTTCTTTATTAATTAGGACACAACGGCAATAGTAATTGCAAGGACAAACGCGACAAATGCAAGTGCCAACATCAGTCGTCATGTCCTGAGTGAGTCGCAAGTGTGGATGCGTCTTGTAGCAAGGAGGTGGATGTCGGCCATTCACTCGCACATCTTCATACAACTTCCTTTCATTTGCTGCTACAACCGGACGGATACTTTTTGCTCTAGAATAGCCCGCACTAGATATTTAGATGATTGGAAACTGTTGCAGTGATTCTGAAGAGTTCTAAAGTGACGTTAAAAATAGGTGGTACCTATCTGGTGGTCAGTTTTGCTGGTTAAGTAAGATGATGTTTAGATTATGTCTCTAACCCATAACGACAGATCTGGTCCATAGTAGAAATTTACTTTACGTAAATTTAATGAAACTTTTATAGGTTGTTTGGGGGTACACTAGGAATTGAGTATTGAGACATTTACTATGACTTAAGTACCTATAGTTTTACGCGGGCAGAGTCGCGGGGACAACTTGTACCTACTTAAATAAATAGGCAGATGTTTTGCCGAATGGCAACCAGTTGCTAAATACGGACGCTGCTGGTATATAATGTCATATTTAATTCAACTCTGAGTGTTTATTCATTGCCAGTTAATATTTAACTATGCTTTTTAATTAATAACTTTTTAAGAGTGTTTCGAAGTACAGTTACGAGTACAAACATGTATACACACGGCAAAATTCTTTTTTTTGGAGTAACGATTGCAACATTGGAATTAGATCAATTATTTATCTCCCAATCTAGCAAAATTTAAAAGCATTTTTGCCGTGGAATAACTATTGTAACATTAAGATAACATCTTTATCATAATATGATAATTTTCCGAGTATTGTTTTAGAAACAACATTAAATTACAATGAATATAGGGTCTATCTATTCATACACGAAATCTCTTAATTGTTGTACTCATCATTATGAACAACTTTTACTATGGGACCAATTTAAATCATCGATTTTTATACAAAAATCACTTGATTTTAATCGCGATTTAAATCAAGTGATTTAAATCATATCAACCCTGTTTTAATCTAGTTTATAAAAGCGAAGATGTCGAAGAAATCCAATTATTTTTCTTTCAGTTTTTTTTTCTTAATTCTGTGGAAATTTTTATTAACTTGTAGGTCTTGAGTTGTTAACGATTACGTAGCGTCGTATCTTCGCCATTCCACGATACCATTACAAACCAAACATAAGGTATTTCATAAAAACATCTATTACGTCTCAAGGATCTTATTTTTAAATTTTATCATCAACGATCAAAATTACTCGCTTCATTCTCTTACTTCATTACGACTACAAAACTTTTCTGCATTCTGCAACAAAAACAGGTTTCCTATGAATTTAACATTTGTAAAAAGTACATCATTTTATACTTTTATATAATACTTCTGCCGGTTGAAACCATTTTTTTAACAAGCCTCAATAAGATATAAAATGCAATAAAAAAATATCAAATGACTTATAATTGATGGCCTTTGTTGTGTTTAAGAGACGTGTTCACTAATTAATTGAGCATTAACACAGTTGGTAGTTATTATACTAAGTGAAATTCCAGCGAGTGCCCGCTTCAACTGGCTCTGAGCAAATAAAAACATATTTATGTTTGTAAAATGTTGACATTTAAAAAATACGATATCAATTTTTATAAAAATGTCACGCTGTATACAAAGTACAGTCGCGGGGAAAACGTAGAGAAGCTAATAACTTCATAGTATCCACCTGCCGGAGTGCACTTGCACCGAGCTCACGGACGGATGGACGGACGCCACACCGACTTATTAAACGCAATTAATAACATAATATTATAACTTATTGCTCTTCCAACATTTTGCATATTAACAATCGCTTTAAGTTTGAAAGGCAGCTAATGTATCGCTACAGAATGTTATCTGATAGACGAGGTAATTGCTTTGTAAAATATTATTAGCGTCTGTTATCGGCATGTATAATTATGTGACACCTTGTTGTTATGTACAATTTTATGTTGTTTTTTGAATTCTATCGTAATTGCTTCACCAAACATTGTAGTAATAACAGCTTATCAATGTCGTTGTGCCAAGCAAAGACCTTTACTGATCAAATTAAATTATCAATAAGTACTATTGGTAATTACTAGTTGCTGATACGCGTAACAGAGTTTATGTAGGAGCTGGTTACAGCACAATTCTTTTAACGCATTAAATTAACACATGTACTCGCATCGGTACAAATTACGTCGCGCTTGACGCGATTACATCTTTAATTTGAGAGAAACACGACTTTTCAATAATCTGTCCTATTGTGGAATTTATTTGTGGAGAAACTCCGGAGCCCGGAGGGTGGTATCATTGATAAGCGAGGAATCGCTGTCGCCACCTCTCGCTACCCACTCCGTCTCAAGGTGAACGACCGGAGTAAGTTAGCCGCCCGCCCGACCACGTGACCCGCCCAGCACTTGAGCTAGGTCAGGGTCGGCCCGCGACATCTGCGCCGGCTTACGTTGAACCCCGGGAGCTCGCGCGACGCGCGCGCACATGGCTCTGCGCTCGGTGGTTGCTCGTCGCCCTACCGCGACGCCGCCGCCGCCGACCCGCCCGATTTTTCCGTTCGGATAGTTTCTGATACGTTGTAATGGGTCGTGTCTGTTGACCCTCGCTGGGTTAGGTCAAGGATGAGCACATTTAAATGCGTGCGTGTCAGGATCTGAGATGCGCTTCTTTGCGGATTTTTTGCACGATTTTATTTTTTAGTTTCTGATTTATTTCTACGGTAGTCAAGTGTATATTACATATTTTGGAGTAAGTGTAGAAAAATATATTGAAATAATATTTTATCTGGCACATACACACATCATGCCCTTATGCTCTGTGAAACCTTCAAACCGGTACAATTCCTTGTCGTTCCATCTGGCGAGTTGCGCGGTCTAAAATAAAAGACTTGGTAAGTAGTAAAGGTTTCTTACAGTTGCTATTTGCCAAAAATTGTTATCATTGTATACATAAGTACGGCGACTGACTTTTGTCATACTTTTTTACTGGTGAAAAAGGTTTTCGTCGTTTTTCTTTTTTCAACTCTTTCGGCTAATTTTATGCTTAGCCTTATTTTCTGTCCACTATCATAAGGGAGTTTCGTAGCAAAAGATTGCTCATTTATTGAAAGCTCGTTTTCGACTTAGTACTAGCGCTAGAAATATGGTCTGTTTACGGCTCGTACACATCAACACGATACGACGTCGCATCATGCTACGATGCGACATCGTTTCACGATGCCACGTCGTATCGTGGGAATCTATATCAAAACAAGTACGTCATCGTGCGTGCACGAGGCCACGTCTATTTGAAGCAAGAAATTTAGAAAATCTAAATTTATAGGATGGTTGACGAAACCATTTCACTGATGCTTTGTAAGTAAAACGTAATATTAACAACCCCAGTTAATTTCTTAGACCCCCAGATATTTTAACACACCTTATTTGTCCTTATTTTTCAAATCAATCTTTGTAACTTTTAGATGCATTTATTATATCTAAGAAGAATAGAACCGCCACTCCGCCCCATTTCTTAAAATGGGTTTCAATATTGCACCCTTCACCCCTCAAATGTAACACTTCTCCCCCTGAAGAACACGCTATGCTTATTCAAATTTATTACCTCAAAACGGTGGTTTCACTCTTCTGTGTGGTAAATAAAAGGGATGGGAAGTTTGCAGCCGGCAACAATGTCCAGTCATTTTTAAAAATACCTACATATGAAGAACAAAAGGACAACTGGCAATACATTATTAACATGTCACCAAATGACATTCTATTTTACAAAATTGAATGCTGTCATTCTTTTTAAGTCCTTTGATTCCTGCAATTTATGATAATGACTGACATATTGCCTTTCCCAGACATCCTGAAATATACAATTCACTTTTAATAAGTCTTAAAGACACCTTTTTTTTCGGATGTGAAACCATCAAATGACTCCTCCCGCTCTGGGCGGAGCAGGAGGGAGTGTCAGACTTTTACTACTAAAACCCATCCATGTTCCTTCATCGCCCTTTGTGTTCCGGGGCCACGGTATCTATTTCGAACAGTCCCGCAGCCCCGGAACAGTCCCGCAGCCCCGGGTCTCAAAGACACCTACGGCGGCAAAAAGTATTGACTATGAAAAAAAACGAAATTTGCCATAGACAGCCCAGTTAATCTTTTACTTATACTTTTAACATAATAATAGCCAAATAACATATAGTAGTCTAGTTATTTTTATTGTACATGCCCTTTCTTAATATTAAAAGATTAAGAAATTTAAATTGTCTGGTGATTTAACAAACTGCCGAGTATTTGAGATAAGATGTTTCTGCAAAAGTTAGTAGGGGTTGGTTATTGTGCTTATTGCCTGCAAACCCTTTCCAACCGATGGATCACTGAAACTTGCCACGGTAAATACGATTTTGGTTTGCTCTTCTGGACATAATTATGTCCAAATTAGGTAGGATTCAACTGCATTTACTAATAAAAGATGTCAAAATGATTATAGTTTGTTTCTAAAAGCCCCAAAAATAAGTTTTGCTCTTAAATGTCTGCACTAACTTCATAATAGACAATACCTTATTAAGAAAGGCATTAATTAGAGGGCGAGACAAAACACGTTAGCATGCGAAACGAGATGGACAACAAACTTTTACAAACGTCTATTTATGTGAAGCTAAGGTTTAATGCAAACGAGCATTAGTGTTGTGTAACCGATTGTACTTTGAACATCGGAGCCAACTCGATTGAACATATTAATGGTTGTCTGATAATAATTTAGCGTCCTCGTTGGTTGGAATAAGTCCCTGCATTGTAGAAACCACGAAGTTCCTACATGCAGAGGGCGCTGCCCGGCTGCCTGTATCATATACTACATAGATCGCATATGTTACTTTTACATTCAATACATTAACATTACACAAACATAAGAAAAGATTTTTTTCTCAAAAACAACCAAAATAAAACTGAAATAGCTGTACGGATCACGTGCACGATTTGTATAATATTATGATTTTATTATTAATTTAAATATCCCGTATGAACGTTCTGGGCCGGGGCAATTTCATTATTATTTCAATCAACTGAATGTAAATTTATTCAACAATCTCACGAGGTAATTGCGATGTGTTGTTCTCTTTCGCTCTTGACGGCGTCTCACTCCCGCGCGCGGTGTTCCCGCGTCTCCCACATTCTTATGCGTTCAATCAAACCTAAGTAGTGGTACGCAGTCGCGGGCCCCAACATCTCGCCGAGTCGCATTGTTCTTTCCTTTTGTTTTGTTATGAAAATTAGACGTCGTCGTCCGCAGTATGTTCTTGTGGCAAATGTAACACGATCTCGCAGTGTAGCACGTTACTCGTTACACGTACCACGGTCAGCCCGATGCGATGCTACGTGAAACAAACGGCAACATCGCGAACTGCGACGGTTAGGCTTCTTGCAACTCATTTGCATCGTAACCTATGAAATGGGCTACCTGCTCGTTCTCTTCTAGTCTGTGGCCTTATTCCAAACAGTGCAAAACAGAGTTGATTTTAGAGAAGTTTCGTCATTATTTTAACGTTTATTTGACCCTCGACTTGCGTCGGCTTCATAAAATTCGTATGGACACGCTTCAGCAGACATAGGTATTACACACATAGGTGAAGGACCAGCCAAGCCTATACGAACACGAAATATTCGTAGGCAGTCCGAGATCCTCAAAATCGTTCGTTTCCCGGCCTTTTGGCCCTTTTTGTTAATCGATTCAATATTTTCCATGTTATAGCTGTATTTATGTCGTATTGTACTTTGAAGGCAGCGTTTTGCTTTATTTGCTCAGTGGAAATTCTACATGCAATTGGTATCGTAGGCCAGTTGGGGCTGAACGCGGGGTTTGTTTTTACTTTTTTCGTTTCGTGATTATGATTTAGGGTGTAAGTTTGGCCGGCTCTTTGGTATTGTAGCAACGTGAAATATTGCGTACTAAAGGACCAGAATTTGACGAAAGTAAAGCTGTAGTTAGTTTAATAATGATGTTTTGTATGATTTTATCTTATGACCTTTTTCGGCCACAGCGTTAGGTGACTTTATAGAGCGTTGAAACCTTATCTTAGCTTAAATTAATCCTTCAATAGTTTTGCACAATCGATATTAATTTTATGTGCATCAAATCGCAATTACCACCCAGATCCCTCACAGTTTCATTTCACAATAACTGACACTATAATTATGTTTTAATTAATAATCTGCTTAAAGTTGGTAATGAGTTGGCAACTGCTAGCGGATATAGCATTATCTGTAACAGCTCTCGAATTGACCGCTACTTAATTAAAATTAAGCTTAACTGAATATCAGCTGTCAAGTATTTTTGTGATGCAAATTCTAATAATTGTGATTTTAAACTACATTTACGTATTGTACTAAATGGAAAAAAACGAAAATGAAATTATAATTTTGGGATTTTTGGGGTAAGGTGTCACTGAGTCAGTGCATTTTGGTCATTTACAATAATTCAGTTAAATTAAATATTAACAAAACAATAGGTAAGTACTTAAGTATAGAACAGATCAGACATACACTATAATATAAATTAACAATATAATTGACTAGCGGACTTCACGCGGTTTCACCCGCGTAGTTCCCGTTCCCGTGGCAATACAGGGATAAAAAGTAGCCTATATCTTCCCAACGGTGCCCGTAGCTTCCCAACGGTGAAAGAATTTTTCAAATCGGTCAAGTAGTTTTTAAGTTTATTCGTTACATACAAAAATACAAATCATCCCTCTTTATAATATTAGTATACAAGAAGTATAGATACTCGTATCGATATTTTTAAACGTAGAAAGATTAGTTTATTTTCGTTAAATCTTAAGTTCCAGCCAAAAATTTATTTATCTAAAACAAACGCAATTACGTGTTTAAATGAAATAGTTCAGCAAGAAGTTTAACATTACTAACCCAAAGCATCCCACGTTTTATTATGTACCACTGCTGGGCAACGGTCTCTCATTTCCTTTTAGTTGTTTAACCTATTGAATGTATATGCATTACCTAGGCAAAGCACCACGCTTGGCATTCAATACTCAGTTCATGCAAATACTGTCCCAAAACTCGCGCGCCGCACGCCTTAAACTAAATTAGCGATTAGGATTAATTCATAGACAACGACATTTTTTTCATTTATTGAGACGTCCATTTGTCACTCCAGTGCTGGACCTGAATTTTAATTTAAGTCTACGACGTTTTACCGGTCAAAGTAAGAATGGCGAAAGTACCATTTTTTTTTAAGAAATGCGCGCCAAGTTCATTGACGATGTCAGTCTGAATTAAAAAATGTTATAGTTTTTCGCGTTTTGTTTTTGACGTCAGTGTTGCAATAATAGCGTACATTTCGATGCGTATACGTTTCTGCTGAATGTTCCAAACGATTTGAAACAGGTTTTCGTTCTATTCAGATACGGATTTGCAGAAATCAGTCAGAACGATTTCTCTTGGACAGGAACGATAATTAGCCAGTTCTCTACACTGACTGCATGGTACAGACAGAACCTCGATAGAGTGACAAGCTATCCAGGCTTAAAATTTCGGTAATTGGTGGGCGAGGCACCGTGTTATCTTGTTACTGCGGCTGCGCAGACGAAGCAAATAGCCTGCTGAAAGTCTAGCCACTCATGAACATTACGATTTTGTGTTCGATATTATTGCCCACGTCCCGCAAAGCCTTTTAATACATAGTATTGTTTCCAGTTAAATAAGTAGGTGGTAAATACCTAATACTTATATATCCTTTTAAATTAGCTATAGTACCTAAATAATCCGAAATAAATCCTGCTATTGAGAAATTCTTGGTAGAAGGGCTGAATAACCCGACTCGAAAATCCTACCCCGACGAGGTACAAAAATATAATAATATGATTCGCTGCAATAGTAGAATTAGAATAAAAAAATATTAATTTGTAAGAGTGTAGTTTTACATAGTATGATGTTAATATTTTTTTAAGTTCTATACACTCTACCTCAATATGTTGTGTAGCTACAAATATTAAATAATTAAATAATAAAATGTCATTCTTATGTTATAATAATTAAATAATAAAATGTCATTCTTATAACTAAGTACAATAGATGTCAAGATTTGTGATGCAATAAGGCCAGCATGAATTGAACGAATGTCCAAATTAAGTACATGTCATCTTGGATTGTTACAATATCATAAAAACAATTAAGTAATAACCAATTTGTCAGCTTTTTTTGAACATGGTGACAGGAATTTCCTTACGCGGGTTAGGTGATTCGAATAGCATTTATAAAATTGTAATTGTCTAATTAATGAGTACATCATACTATCATAGTATGATCTAGGGATGTGTTCTTTTTCTTCGACATCGACACAGCCTCAGTGCGCAAATTCAATTTTTGCACAAATGCCTTTTTTATTTAATTTTTATTGCTAGCAATCTCCTTGTTTTTTTTCTGCCCCCCCATAGGTAAATGCGACATTTTTTTTTGTGAGTGAACGTACATTATAGATATACACAATTGTAAACAAAAGAAATCACATGACAAAGCAGTTGGTACAATACAATTCGATCCGAAAAGCATTCCTACACGGCATTATATAAAAGTCCGAAAACGAAGGATGAAGTCAATGAAAAACCGTAGGAATGTTCATTCTGGCATTTTTTCTCAAAGTGTTTTATCGCAAACAAATAGACCACAATAACAAACCCGTCGGTCAGTACTTCCCTCCAATAACTGCACACGTTATTTTATAAAACGCTGTACACTATACACGCAGTCAATTAAATTTCGACAAAGACAAACAAAATATTGAAAACCTTTTAAGATTTTCGCTCAAGCGGTGCAGCCGCTTTGCTCTATTTCTATTTGTCCAAAAATGTTGCAATTGAATGCAATTCGGTATGGAATATTGAATCCTCAGTGGGCGATGCGGGTATTCCTCATGGCTCGTACGTGCACGCACCGCGGCCTGGCCCGGGGGAGGGGTGACCGCCGACCACCACCACCCCGCTCTCCTCTCCACCTTTCCTAAACCTACCCGCAAATACTACGAGTACCTACGTACACGTTTGCTTGGCAACATTTCATGCTTAGTGTGTACAAATAATGTTCGGGAGCGCAACAAACGGTGCAAGGCAATACCAGTATAAGCAGAGCCTCGGTACTAGGGAATCAAACGAATCTGTAATTGTACACATTCTAATAGAGCTTAGCACCTCGCCGGTCGTTTGGGCTTCATTTGATATGCAATTAAAATGCATGAATTCGTTCAGCAATAGGCGCATTGTGGCGGCTGCGCCGGAACTTCGCGACGCTCAGCGTCTGTAAGAACGTCGCGACGCTCAGCGTCTAAGAAGGTCTAGGCTCTACGACTAGTGACAATGAATAAACATTAACAGGCAAGACATTTCATTTTCAAAATGTTTGCCGTGTCTACTGATCTTATTGTAACAGAACTTATAAGTATAACATAATAATGTACAGGGAAATAAACGAAGAAAAGAGAAGGATATTTCTAACTTATAGTGATGAGAATGGGATGGGTAGTATATATGTATAAAAAATATACTTACATAAATTAAGTCATGGAAATTCATGTAAAGCAATGTGAAGATTAAATATCTCTCAATATTATAGACTTCGGCTATTCCACGAAACTTGAATTTTGCAAAAACGGCCAACTATCCGTATTCAGGTCTTACCTACGACTGTAACTGATACTTTATCTTCGTGAAACTGAAATTCAGGGGCTTTCGAACCGCTTTGATTGGTAATTTTCAATCTACGCTTTTTCCACTTTATCTCGTCTTGGTAGATCATATCGTACTATTTAAACATTCCTATTGAAACGGTACAGATTTTTCTAGGTCACCTTAAGACTGATATTACTGCAACTTTCAACAAAATGAAGTAGGTAATACAGCATCCTTCGTCAATCGATGCTAGAATGAAATGTAGTATGTATTTAACCGAGCTTTAAATTGACCGCCTAAGGCTGTGTACATTAGGGTGGAGCGTCAATGTTGTTTTTTTAGATTTTTGAAAAATTGTATCAAAGGAAACATTCCACTGCCGCACGTATAGATATAGTATAGTAAACTAGGGTGGAGCATATCTCGTGTACCTTCAGTCAATAGTGAATATTAACGATCAGTACCATCCATAAAATCAAAGTTGTATTTCTCGGGTGCTGAACACTTTTGCTCCGTATTTGTGAAGGCTTCGGAGAAATTTGCGGAGCGAATATGGGCTGTAAAGCTATTTGAAATAATCTTATTGCCGTCAAAGAGGAATAGACTGTGCAACTTGTAAATATTGATGGAAATTATTGTTTTGTTTAACGTGGTGTGTTTCTATTGATATTTAGTACCGTACTGGTTTAAAACGTTATTGAGTTTGGTTTTTTAAAAGTGTTTCGAGACGGTAATTAAGTATAACTCGCGTGCATATTTTTAACTAGTTTATAAAAATATTGTAAGTAGGCGAAAAAATATAATTAAAGAGCCTTCATAAAAAAAACTTGTTGAATTTTGTGCCACTTTAAAATTTCTACGGAAACCTCTAAAATGCCTCAAAAAAAAAACAATTTCTATTAGAACCGCTAAAACGAATACCTCTATAAAGCAATCAAAAAATACATCGAAACATTTTATAGTACCTAACTCGCCTGTGACAGCCAAACGGACAAACTTAAGTAAGTAATTCCAACACCGACAAAACCCCAAATCAGAACAGACTACTAAAAACATGCAAACTTTTCAATTTAACGTCTCCACATTTATTTTGCGAGCTTATTCAATGCCCCTTAATCCCATACGAAAAAAGGGGAGAGAAGGAACTTCCCAAACGCGATAACGACCACCTTGAACGAACGGAGAAGATAATCCTAGCGGTCTACCAATGCCTCTTATCGCAGTATTGTTTTAATCTTACTTTATAAAAAAAGAGACGGAGCTAGACGCCGTGTATAGCTGCATCTCCTTCCTACACCGAACTGGCATTATAGTAAGAGGTGGTACGGTCCGGTCTGAGGTGAAAAATATGGGGCATTTACTTTATTAGGACACACGAGAGCCGGGGGCGGCTCTTGACCTTCACGTGACCTTGATCTAGTTCGGGCTTAACAAATGTAGGTAAAAATGGTCGGGATGTAGACCGTGGGTAGGAAAACATTGGGAAATTAATGCTCGGAGACGATTGTTATATCCCTTAGTTATCTAAGGGATTGTTTTAGTATTTCCTGCTTACGGCGTAACATGTAAGTAATGTAGAATGACAGTACGTAGTCACTGGTAAATTATTTAGTCAAAAATCTTTTGAGACAATCGTTAAGCAAAATTTAGCTATTTCGAAAGTCAAAGTAAATTACTATTTTAAAATTATATATAGTTACAAGTTTTGACCTTAACAAACATACACATACATAATGAACTTTTAAAATAAAAACTTTTATTAAAATGAAAAAATAAATGGTCTAGCTATCAAAATTGAACACGTGTACATAGTTTAGTTTATTAACCGTTGAGGAGTTCTCTCGTGAGGAGATGATCCTGGCTGCAGGGCCTGCAGGAACAAGTAATGTCTTTCTAATGTATTGTCACCAGAATTAAAGGTTTAAGCAAAATTTCAGCCTAATCGGATACCAACAAGTGAACAATGCAAATTAAATAAAAGCTTGTAAAAATGTATCACTATGACAATAAAGCCAGAAGCAAATGTCAATTCCGTTAAAACTCAAATCGGATTATGATTCATCTTATTAATTTATCTTATTTATAATAATCGATTTTATAATTAAAACGTGAGTTACGTGCAAGTGGAAGATCATACATTGGAGACAGGCCAAAAACTTCTGATATTTTACAAACCAATGGTATAATTGATAAAGTTGTCATCGCTAACATTGATTAGGTAATAAGAGGATAATGCAGCTGTATAATATCCGACATTGAAATCTTAGGAACAAATTAAAGGTTTAATGGGGAAATTATGTACCTATGTAAATCAGAGAATATCCTATCATATATTTTTTATTTTCGTTAATTCTTCCTCAATTTTTTTTTTCCTCATTTCTTAATTCTTCCTCAATCATTTTTTTTCCTCATTTGTTAATTCTTCCTCAATTAATTTATTCTTTCCTCATTTGATAATTCTTAAAATGTTTTTGCGTAAAGTAAGACGAGAAAATCATGCCATCCCCGTTTTCGGTAACACTAAAGATGCTTTAGTTTTAAGAATGCCTGAATATTAAAACCCATTTGGAATTTCAACTGTCTTCAGGTTCAGGGCGTTCAAAATATAACTGCTCGCTTTAAATACTTAAGGCATTCATTTAGGTGTTAAAGATTGTTCTGGCTTACGATCTGTATATGATTTTTGATTGTGTAAATGAAATTGTCTTAAAAGAAAAAAGCCGGCCAAGTGCTAGTCAGGCGGATAGGACGAATCTATAACGGTTCCGTTTCATTCATTTGGCTACGCAACCCTACGATTAATATCTTTGATTTAATGTATCATTGATTGCGTGGGAAAATACAGTGTAAAAATGTCAATGATTTATAAGGTTATTTCTGTAATAACTAATCATCAAAATGTCAGTATCTATCTTACATCGACAAGTATCATAGTAAGTCATTGTAAGAAAATGTGCTGTCTTGTTATATTTCGCAATAGTCCGCCAAAGGAACGGTTCCTTTTATTTGACTATTTACCTGTTAAAAATCACGATATGATGACATTTGTCATATTTTATTCACGCTTAGTTTCATATTTTGTGTCTTGTGCTAAAATAGAAATATGATATCCTAACGATAGGTGTTTATTCATAAACGTCGATTAAAGTTCATCGCACCGCATCGTCGCATCGCATGTAATTTTGTATATTTTTGCCCTATAATAAAATGATTGATTGATTAAAAATAAAAAGAAGTATTTAATAGACTATCATCATTCATCCTTGTCCCAATTCATTTGTTCATGTCTTCTTCTTCAATACTTCTCTAATACTCGTAATCTCATCAGATTTCAGATATTTACACATTCGTGCCATATCATTCTTCACACAGTTCATCCATCGTTTCTTTGGTCTTCCTCTATTTTTATAGCCATCCAAAGTCATAGTTAAAACTTTCATCACGACATTTCCCTCACACAGGACAGCAATACAACTAAATTATACATAATGAAAAACAGCCAGGATCCATAGACATAAGGGTGGTAACTCATCAACAAAACTTGCAATCAATAATGAGTTAATTGTCAACACGACCCCTGTGTGGCTGGCTGCGTCCGTTTCCCAGTTAGTCGGCCCCTAAAGACAGAATAAATCGTGGTCCAGTAAATCGCACGCATTACTACAGCTATGGTTCCGTGCTCAGACGTGGCAGCCGACAGCGAACAGAATCCCCGAGCGCACGGATAATTCAGCAAAAGGTAGAATCCACAATCTGCCTGTGACGTTCACGCATAAACACTACAGCTCCCCAGGGCTGTCCGCACAAAGTCGGACTGATTCGCAATGCAAAACGCATCGGCCGCCCACCTATCTAATATTGCCCGATGTATTTTGAATAATTGCTGGGCACTGGGCAGCGGGCATGCCACTGCACGCTGATTGCGTCCGCAAAGAGACACAAGGGTTGCACAGAAAATATCTTGCCAGTGGGTTTGTGACCCAGAAGAGGTCGCTCGGTCGCACTTCAAGCCGACTTTCGGTAACTTAACGAACGAGCATTGTCGATAGTTTCGGCTTATTAAGGCGTGTTCGGTAACCTAAATGAACAGCATTGTTAGTGTTTGCGGTAAAGATGTATAGGGTCGAGTTGGGGATTTCAGGTAAACCACTAGTTTTTACCATACTTTTAGGTAGATAAAACGTATTTGACCAGTTTTGCAAAAAAGTGCAAGAAGAATAATGTGTTGATAAAATAGTACCTACTGATTAAAAAAATAAGAAAAGAGGGTGAATAGTAGTTGTAAACAACAAAAAAACTAAAATTTAAGAAGGCAATGCAAAAAATCCTATAACATAATATACAGTAGAGCGTGAAACAGCGATTTATTTTTTAGTCCTACATGCGCCTGAAAGTCGTAACAGTTTGTAAAAACCTACTGGTACGGCACCATTACTACCTACCCTCCGCAACTAATAAATTCAGTGGGAAACTGTCCCTGCTGCGTAGGTATATCATTAAACTGTCAGAATGTAAAGTCCTTGAAAAAAAGACAATCCAAGAAAACAGTCAATGCATGAATTTTGTACAAACTGACGCGGGTGATGATATTCTAACTACGGTAGTGTGAAGTTGGACATGATTCAGCTATTTCTGTAACAAGTGGCGTTTTTATTAAAATATTTGGCGTGCGGCAGGGTCGGCGATTGCATCAAGCGAAGCGAGGCGCTTGAATTTTATTCTCGCGTCCGTAATTTTTTTGCGATTACTCCTAAGATATTCGTTTAAATTATATGGTGTAAAAGAGTAAAATATTTGCATGAAATTCTAGCCTCTAACACATTTAAAATAATAAGGATTAATACCGTATTTGTGTAAATAGCTTTCCAATTACCGCTTTATAATTTCCCATTTTTCAAAGTATTCAAATGGATATAGTATGTTATCCTTAAGAGATAGACATTTATGCCATCGCGGACTTTTCTGTAGACTTATATAAGATACACAATCCCATACATCATTTTGTTATATTTTAAAGGGTTTAGGCAGCGTTTTCGTTGAAAGCTCCCAGACGGCTTATTTTTTTCCGACACTTCCAACAAATATCCTCATATTTTAGTCAATGTATACAAAAACTTGACAAATTATATACTAAAACCTTCCTCGAGAACCACTCTATCCATTGGTGAAAATAGCATGAAAATCGGTGCAGTAGTTTTTGAGTCCATCGCGAATAGCCAGACAGACAGACGCGGCGAAGGACTTTGTTTTATAATAGGATGTAGTGATATTTTCTATCCCGTCAAATTAAAAAAGTAACATCCTAAAAAAAAAACCACTCTTTTTGAGTGTTACTTAACGGTTTTTATTTTATGTTGGTTCCGTACTTCAAAACGCCATTATCGAAAGGTTCCTATATAACAAATACCTGTAACAATTTGCGAAAACTAAACAAGTCACCCGTAGTTTAACATTGTGCAAGACCGCTCCCGGTAGGTAACCAACTAAGACAAATTGTCTTATTGCATGTAATAGCTGAGCTTTCAACGCAACAATGCAACGGAGCGTTAACTACCTACTTACACATTATTTTACTCTACCCTTGGCTTTTTCCGGCCGGCATAGTCAGTCATTCAATAATTGGAGCTTGTTCTAGACCCCTTTGTTAGCCCAGGCCGATACTGTTTAAGTAACGCACTAGACCGCATCAAAAAGCAAAGTTGATGGAAGAAAATTTGTGGGCGGGTCTTGGTAGGTTGTTTAAGGCACTAAATTGTGCTTGACAAATAGATCTGAACAATCATTTTAGGAATTCTGTTTGATTAGTAGGCACAGTCACCGACAAACGTCGTCCATCGTTTATAAATAATTATTGTGAATAAGTATTGTTAACCCTTTAGTCATTTGTTACGACCTAGTTTTCATTCCCAACCTCATTTACAGACTTCAAATGACGTCTGTACGTTTTTACATGGGTTTCCACTGAAAACCAGCGCTGTGCTGTGGGCTCCCCATAGCACAGCATTCATGCTGAGTGGTTTAACCTGTTCGTCGCAACCACGACGTGCAACTTTTATTTTATCATTATTTTTTGTTTTTGTCTGTTCTGTGTTACAAATTTTATTATAATGTTATATTCTTAATGTTTGTGTTTGTCTAAATATGTTGTATGTTTATTGTTTATTTTCCTTATATTGTATGCACGTCATGTCCTTGCGACGAATAAATATTTTTTCTTTCTTTCTTCTTTCTTTCTCCTGTAAGTTAGAAATGAAATTATATTGTCAACGCAAAATACAGTAATATTTAAAGTCATTCATATTTTCAGCTTTCATTCATTCCCGGAAAGAATGAAAAATTAACTAAGAAGAAAGAAATGTTATGGTTATGTAACTAAAACATTTCTTCTTTCTTAGTTCATTTTCTTGGTTGCCAGGCGTTTATGAATGCTTATGGAAAACCACGGTGGAAACATTATTTATGTCAAGGCAAAGAGCTGAACAATGGTCAAAAACAGGGTTGACGACAAAAAAAATGTAATAAGTCCGTCAGATAACTCAGATAGATTTCCAAAAAATATTGGACACGTATTTTTTCTTTTTTCACGTTAACAAAAAATTAAGACGATACAGTGCGTCGAAAACTCGTGTGACGTCACATTTGAGTACATTTTTTACCGAAAAGTGTCGTCACGAGCCATGAACGACATGATGACACATGATCTTTGACGCGTTTTTTCTTCGATAATTTTTATTAATTTGATAAAACAAAAAACACGTATCCAATATTTTTCGATAATCTAACTGACGGACTAAACAGAAACATATTTTTTTTAGTCATTCGTCATCCCAATTGTGAATAAAAGAGTGTTAATTGTCTGCATTTTCACAATTATCATTTTGCTGCGCTTAATTTTAAAAATGAATTAAATGGGTACTACGCCAACAGTACATACTCGTACATTTTACATTTAACAATAAAAGCATATACAGGTTAGGGTTATTATGTAGGTACCTACAAATCACAGGTAAAACTAGGAAACTGTCACAATAACTTAAATTATCCGACAATTGAAAATTCGGCCATATAAAGAGTATTTTCCAGAATAGGGACGCTATTATGATTTTTGGAGACAAGTTTGTTTGCAAACTAGCATTGATGAAACCGAAAAACTTCAATTTTAGGAATGAAACAAAGTCTTGGATTTGTCTCCCTAGACAATAGAACCAATATGTTGAAACAGTGACCGTTAAGTACTGGGGGCCTAAAATGGCCGCCTTAGCAGAATCAAAATATGAATCACGTTAAAAAAAGAATTCTTAATATGGACTTTATGTGGTCATAACCATAAAGTCTATTTTAAGAATTTTAAATTTTTACGTGATTCATTTAAGATTCTGCTAAAGCGGCCATTTTAGAACCCCTGGTTGCCTCAGATATGAGTGCAGTGGATGGTATTCCCCTTAAGCCAATTTGGGTTCATTGTCTAGAAACTGCGTCGATGTTAGCAGAAGAAAAACGTTGAAAAAATGGATGACGGAATGATGGCGAAAATATTCTATGAACTAGTTACTTACCTGATTTTATGTGAAAAGAAACATAAATGCATATTTTAGATAGACTAATAGGTACTTAGATATAATACTTTTTGGAGTACACCATACAATTTACAAGTGAAATAGAAAATTCACATCCTTTCAAGACAACTTGTCATGTTTTTCGACTGATGTAGACATTTCGGGGTTTACGTTTATTTTTCAAAACCTGTTTTAAAACTCGTCTTCTTTTTTGAACCCAGATGATTTTATTTGAGGTTCCTTATATCTGTTTTCAATTCGATACTAAAGGCAATTAATTTTCGTGTGAAATCATTATTCTGAGTACAAGCCAGTGTGGGGTAAGTGTGTAATTGTAATTATGGCTAATTGGCGATAGGCCCACCCCCTACTTCGGGTTCCGGCCTCCAGCGCTCCGCCGCCGCTATCGGCACACTACGATTCGATTTATAGCTATTTGGTACATCTCTATTGTAGCTGTGAAGAGTTTTAGTAATGGCTAAAATAAGAAGTCGAAATATTAAGAAGACGAGAGTATTGAGGAAGACCCAATGCAGGTGTAGTTTTTATTTCTTTTTGTACATAATTACGTTCAAAATACTTACAATGACACATCCTCAAAAGTTCTGTAACTCCAAACAGAGACAGTTAAACGAATTCCTGAATAAATTACAACATCGGTAAATTATGCATGAATAAAATGTGTGAGCGCACTCATTTATTCATGCTGAAATTATCGATTCTATAATTTTTACGCGTATGTTAATCTAAATAATTTATCGCGTTAAACTCATCACCGTCGATGACGATTAATTGACAAAATGTATTTCAAATATTGAATGAACGGAACAAAATTCCGAAAGCTGTTTTCTTTAGCCCTTTTAATAGTTTGACCCGAATTTTTGACGTTCTGCCAAAAGGAAGAAAACCAGAACATGTGATGCGAATATCCTGTACAGACTAGAATGATTTTTAATTAAAAGACTATCGGGATCGCCCCGCATCGCCCAGATAGAATATCATATTTTCGGAGAACAAAGCAAGATTAAAAGATAGCTAGATCACGTGTGTCGCAAAGAGTGGATCGTTCACCGTGACCACTAAATAAGAATAAAAGTTGTCCAACTTCTGAATTAGAATTACTTATATGTTTTCAATCAGAATAACCGCCTGCTTGTGGCGTTTAGAGCGCAAATTCTAACACATAATAATAACATTAACAAATCATTAGCAATGACTTCTAATCTAGGTATAGGTATAGCCTGAGTTCGGCCTGCATTGTAGGGGAGGTGGGTGGCCAGGCACTAGGGTCCGGGGGGGGGGGGGGCAGACCGCCGTTAGATCGATTCCTACAGTGGATATTATTCTGTGGTAATTAGAATTCGCGCTTCGAGGTACAACTTGTTATGGTGCAATGGCGTACAGATAGTACTAGCAGTTAGATACATAGTGCGCGTGCGCGCTGATGTGTGTTGCATTCTAACCAATTCTAATTAATGGACGCACCTTTGCGTATATGTCTGCTTCTTCGCTGTGGGAGGCTTTGATGTTGGGTTTATGTACTGATAATATTTACGTAGTGTTTCGTTACATACGAAAACTTTCGTTGCAGGATCCAAGACAGTTCAATTGTCTTCGTCGAGTGACATTGTCTCAGCGTTTTTCTGTTGGTCGCCACTGTTGATTCTGGCTTTCAGCAGTTGCGTGGTTTGGGAATAGTGAGGGGAGATTGTCATACAAAAAAAAATGCCTTTCAGTACTGAAATTAGATTATTTAATAAGAAAAGTTTACTGTAGCACCTACAACTAAATTTAAAGGTAATACCGAAAAGCGAGCCCTAATTACGGCCAAAACTAAAAAAGGTCTTCGGTAAAGCTTCAGCTCTAAAAAATGGGTAGCGTTATACAGCTTCCATTTTCCTCAGTAAAAATGCCTTTTTCGATCGCTTATCAAATTTGCTAAGGCCCCGGAATTTATGTTTCGTAAACTCGTATACGAATGTGCAGCGTTAGTTTTGATAGCATTGCGACGAAAATTTAATTGTGACTGCGTTTTAGAAGCTTCGTGTATTGGATTTTGAAAACGTCAATTTTATTGAATATTTCGTCGTTATGTGTAGTTTTTACGGTAAATTTGTATTTTTTTTTGTGTTTAACTTAAACATCTAGGTAAATATTGATTATTTGTTAATCCTAAGAAATGCCTTCAATTACACAATTTCAAATTCAATTACATACAGCAATTATAATTGGAGACACATTTAAAACGAGACAATTTACCAGCATTACATATAACTTCACAACACATCATGCCTTCAATCAAAGATAGATTTAACATGTATTGGCGAAAAAAAAAATACCAGACTGAATTTCAGCTCAAAGAAATGAGTTCCCCTCCCGGCTCGCCACACCCATACCCACCACACATCACGTCGACACAGCGTACTCTCCATTCCTTCTATGATGCATTCCAGCGGCCTATTCGACACAAAAAGAGTCGAGTCGAACAATAAAACGAGAAAGGTAGGTACCCCTTTTCGTTCAACTTCACACTTGCCGCTTTGTTCGTCGTAACACACGATAGCGGCAAAGAAAAGTGTACTTGTATTGGCGACTAGTGACACAAACTTCATTAAGGCACGGGGCGTGTTGGAGTGGCCGTGGATGGCGTAGCGGGAGGGCTCGATACTTCGATCGGTACAGTGGGCTGCCGGCCTAATATTACCGATATGAGTGTGCGACGCACGCGGTTCTGGCTAAGGGGTTGGCTTCACGACGCGGTTTTGTTTGTTGATAGCGAAGTATGTACACCTAAGTTTTGGCTTCTTCTACGTTGTTTAGGAAGGAAACTTAAAGTAACTATCTAGTGTTCATATTATTATTAGGCAGCGTCGAAATATCGGGAGCTCAGAATATAATTAATAATCACGGAAGATATCACATAAGTGGCAGTGTAAGTTTAATTATTAAGTATTATTGATAAATCATTTCCAACACAACTTGAACGTGATCAAGTAAAATCTTACATTAGGCCACGAAGTTCAGTTCAGTATGAGCTTTTAAGCTCATACTAATAACTCTCATTTCTCTCTCTCTTCATTCTCACTCATTTCTTTTGAAGATGATATAACTGGACATGAAGACGTTTTTTAGGGTTCCGTACCCAAAAGGGTATAAACGGGACCCTATTACTAAGATTCCACTGTCCGTCTGTCTGTCTGTCACCAGGCTGTATCTCATGAACCGTGATAGCTAGACAGTTGGAATTTTCACAGATGATGTATTTCTGTTGCCGCTATAGGTAACAACAAATAATAAAAATAAAGATTAATTAAAAATTAAAGGGGGCTCCCCTATACACGATTAGTGTAAGGGAGTTCTACTACGATGTTAGTGTTGTTAACACTAACACACACTACATGCGCGAGTCCGACTCGTACTTAGCCGGTTTTTGTTTAAACCACAGTGCTGTAAGGTTGCTACCAGAATCGGATGTACCACCGAGTTTATTGAGGGTCTACCAATTTTCACCCTTACCTACCACACTGCTACACTACTTACAATTTACCAGCATTGTCCCACTGAAAGACCTCCATATTTTTATCACACAATTGCGGGGAAAAAACTACTATCCCTTTTAAATTTCCACTAACATGGAGGGATATACAAACAATTTCCTCGACGTTCACATTAACTTTAAAAGGGAATCAAGTCAAATAGATGCAACAGGAAGGTTGTGTTCCTCGCAACCTCGCAAGTCGATCGGAGACAGTTTCGTTTGGCTCCGAAGTAAGTACACTGGCTGATGGAGTGCCTGGGGACTCTTTCACTCCTGCACTTGCGACTTAAGACAACGTGTGTCATTCCGAGTTGCTGACACATGTTTCTGAGAATAAGATTTTTTTTGCATTTTAAAACTTGTGTGTACTTTCAAGCATATGGTGTGACTAAAGGGAACGTAGAACTTGGCGAGCTGACGTGTTTTGTGATGACGGCTTTGGAGGCATCTTGTATCATCATCATTGTATCATGGACTACGGCTTCTTGACACTTAAGAAATTATGTTGTACCTCCGCTTCATCCTTATTTTTTTTTTTATTTTTTTTTTTTTTTTCGGATGGGTCATCATCAAATGACTTCTCCCGCTCTGGGCGGAGCGGGAGGGAGTGTCAGACTTTTACTGACTAAAACCCATCCATGTTCCTTCATCGCCCTTTGTGTTCCGGGACCACGGTATCTCTTTCGAATAGTCCCGCAGCCCCGGCAGGCTTCGGCCCTTGCGGACCCCTTCACGGTTGCTGACTCTCTTTGAGGCGCGCGTGGAACACGAACGCGCCGTCGACACGGCCTGTCGTCATGAGACGGACGGACGGCGAGCTAGCCCATAGCTCCCCGTCCACAGGCCCGCGCCTACGGTGGCCGGAAGCCACCACGTGGCCCCCGACGCCCGGGGCGTCTCCCGCGGCGGCCGGGACGTGAGGATATCTCCCTCTCACGTTCCGCCACCTCCTTCGCTAGCATGACTGCTTCGCAGAAGGAGGTGACGGCGTCCCATTCCGTCTCGCTCCGGACCATGGCACGAACCAGGGCCGGAAGCGAGAGGTCGCCGCCGCCGATCGACACCTCGAGGACACGGCGGTGCTCCACCTAAGCAGGGCACACCTCCACCGTGTGCTCCACCGTGTCCTCCGGTCGATCCTCACAATGGAAACACCCGGGCGCCTCCTCCCGCCCGATTCGGTGCAGGAACTTACCGAAACATCCGTGTCCGGTAAGAACCTGCGTCAGGCGGAAGGTGAGGACGCCGTGGCGTCTCTCCAGCCACTCCTCAAAGAGGGGACTTACCGCCACTATCGTGGCGTGCCCTACCTCCGCTTCATCCTAAGATAGAAGTAGATAAGGCCTCAGTCCGCCTTTGACGAATTATTTGATTTGTTTGCTATTTTAAAATTAAATTTATCGCTCTTCAATCTATAATGCACCTAGGTTTTGCTTTATATGTATAGTAACCGCTCATCAGTATTCTGATAAAAAGGTTAAACTTTACGCTCTAGTCCAATAAGAAAACTTCAGCATAAGTGGAAAATTGGGCCGAGGTTTTGGCCACAAATTGTTTTATAGTTTTCTCTGATTGTCGAATCTGCATTCTTGTAAAATAATTGGTAGTCACAAAGGAAGTTCAGCGAAAAAATATAATAGTGGATCCCATTTGTTTGTAAAAAGCAGTGTACGTACGTACCTACGAGTACCTTGCTGAAATTAAATAAACAACGTTGTCTGGCAACTTGAGTTAATTCCACTAGACCGCTACGATATTATTTTGTCGGACTTTTCTTTAAAATGAATATTTGTTTTTGCTGGTACAATTCTTTTCATCATCTCTCATTGTGAACTTGTTACGGCACAGCTAAAGAAGCTATAAAAGCCTTCACAATTTCTTGATGGAACTTTTTTTCACAGCAACAGGGTAAAAATAGTATTTTTTATATCGAGGGACTAAACGAAGCCATAATATGCGAGGGGAGCCAATGAAACCGAGGGTGTATTAAGTTGGCGTTTAGTCTCGACGTGCAAACTGTACTTTTCACATTAAGTGCGAGAAAAGTAATCAATTTAGTACAAAAACATTTAATAAATATAACTTAATAAAATAAAAATCGCAAATGTTTGTTTCGCAATGTGCCGCGATTTTGCCGGCAAAAGATTCAAACCACATGAGTAGGTCAAACTCTTCACTGTCACTGGCAATTCTTAATTTATTTAAAACCGAACACAATTTAAACTCGACAAAAATTCTGAAATTTTCGCCACCAGTTTTTTCTTCTAAACCAGTCACAGATTAACAATTTAAAACACATGGCGCCACCTTCTTTTGCGGAAAAACCATGGAACTAAAACTCTTAACATTTTCGCAATGAAGATGGTCCACAGGCCACACTCCACAGATAGTAGTATATTTACTGGCTGTTTGAGTTTGTCTATGTCACATGATGGAAATTAATAAACTAATTACTTTTACTCCCTAGAGACTAAAGTGGTCACTTTAGTCCCGCTTCGTAGGGCTATATATATATTGGCGTGCTTTTAGAGCATGAGAAGTGAAAAAAAAAAAAAAAACTTCATGTACATTAGTGATAGAGGAGCTCGTGGCTAAATAATATCAGCCGTTCTTATCAACTTGCCTAGGTTGGTCTGTGGATGTGTGAGCACACATTACATACCGACTTTCCTGCGTGCCTTTGGTCCCGGCTGTATTAGTAGAAAAATAAAAATCGTCCCGTCCCGTCTTGAAAATTAATCGTGAGAATCAATAAAATGTGGTCATATTAGGATGTGGTACAGGTAATCAAACGGAACAGCTTTCAATACGTCTCATGTATGGCCCAAGTTAAAGTAATTAATTGGGTTTAAGTTATTACTTAAGCAGCCATTTTTGTGCAATAGATTAGAATTTGACCGAAGAAAGAACCGTCAATGGTTAGAATAGGCATGACGACAGTATCAAAGAATTGCAAATCTATTTAGTCCGTCAGTTGGCGTATTGGAAATTAATGAACACGTATTTTTTGTTTTTGTAAATCAATGAATATTCACAAAGATAAAATGCATCAAAACTCGGGAGTGGGGGCTTCGTGACGTCAGAACTAGCTAAAAATTATACCATGGCGTGACGTATTGAGAATTTTAAAAGCGTCGTATCTTTGTCAATTTTGGTTTACGTAACAAAAGAAAAAACACGGGTCAAATATTTCTTGATAGGTAAGCTAAGTGACGGACTAGTTAGATTTTTTTTGTCGTCTCGCCTATAACCGCGAAGAAATAGTCATCAATTTCATTACTTAAATAAGTCCCTAAAGTAAATGCAAATTCAGTGCATTTTGAGGTTATTTGTCTTGTACTGGTTAGTTTCGTGATGGTAGCGGAGTAAATAAATACTAAATACTAAATATAACATTGTACACATCATTCATATAATCATCCGTTGGAAGAAGTGGGATGGTCCAAATGACGTCATAGAAATATATATGTAGTTGAGGAGCTAATAATGACAGCCGATCTTCAGGTTAAGCCGCGCTAGCCTAGGTAGGTTCGTTGATGGGTGACCACACCCTTCACATAATTATAACCGCACATTAAACCCCATTGGTTCCGGCTGTCCTTTGTAGATCTTTGTCAGTCTTTACTTACCTATAGCTAGTGAGGTAGTTGCCGGAAGTCAGACAACCAGTCTTACCAAGGGGTATCGTATTATATTACCCAGTACTGACAATTGTTACTGGGTAATACGATACCCCAAATTAAAATGTCAGAGACCTTTGGAAACTGTTTCATAGCAGTATTTAGTTTTCGAATTTGGTTAACCTGAGTTTATGTTTATTTGAGTAAACTATTTCTATCTATTCTTAATCAAAGGCCTTAAACAAGAGCGTCTCCAGTTATAAAAAACCAGCCAAGAGCGAGTCGGACTCGCGCACCGAGGGTTCCGTACAAACTTTTTAAAGGACAAACTTAACTTTGCTGTTCGATCCCTAGAAACGGCTATTGCACCAACCGCAAATAATAAGTTTGTAAAAGTAAAATCGCTTTTTTTCTTGTTATTAAACTACATAATTACGGTTTTCAGATTCTTCCCTGTACATGTGCTGTAAGACTACTTCTCGCCAAATTTCGTGATTCTAGATCATTGGGAATTACCAGGTTTTCGACCCAAAACCTATAGGGTACTTCAATACTTCAATTTTGGTTAAAAGCAAGGTTTTACAGCTCAAGTAAAGGGAAAAGTCCGAAAAATAAAAAAAGTTGAAAATTAAGGTAAATTTTGGTACTTACAGCTTACAAGTTTTCGCGAAAATCTAAATTTGCCCATGTCTTTTTATCATGTTGACTCAGGACCTTGATTTTTATACACCAAATAGGGACTATAGATCTCAGTATCTGGTATAAATTGCTAAGTTCACCCGTTTCTGAGAAAACGGTGGTGACACACGGACACGGTTCCTTTTTATATTTTTTGAGGTACGGAACCCTAAAAAAAAACCTCCGTTATCCTCACAATAACAAAAGCCTCGTATTTAAACCGACATCCCTTATCAAAATCCACCCTTCGCCACGACTGAACACGTAACACGACAACATCGCATAGAACACCCCACTCGAAGTTGTCTCAAAGTTGTGCCAAACTTCGCCCGGTAGGTATAAGTGTCCGACAGCGCGCTAAAATGTCGGCACTCTATTAAAGTCAACCGCGACACCCGCTTCGGCCAAATACGTGTAACTTTATCATATTGTCACCTTGCCCGCTAGAATGGAGAATTAGGAAAGTTAAAGTGCTTTGTGTGTGATGGTTCTGTAACGTGAGCCCTGTTTAAAGTTGTCATGTTATTGCTAAGTCTGTGACAATGTTAAATGTCAATTCGACACTTTTTTATTTGACAGAAAAGGAAAGAAAAATTAAATATTCTTATTGTACAACAAAAGGAAGATAACTCTGTAAACGCGATACCCCAAAAAAATACCACAAATTTAAAAGCTCACACACTTGCAAAAACAATAATATCGTGTTCGTAGCATCGCTCTAACCCTCAAACGCTACGTTACCGAAAAAACCAACACGGAACGTAAAGCGCAACCAGCTCCCAACAAATCTAGCCGCCAATCGATTCGGCGAGCAATTTAAAATCCACTTAAAGACAACCGCAGACTGCTAATCGAAAACTTCGTCGGCTCCAGTGGGAGAACCTCTAATTGCTTGTATTAAAATAACTGACTTATGTCAAACATATCTGGGGCGTGGGGTACATCGGCGCCTGGCACCAGGCTTCACATGTTAATAATCATTATGATCGCATCAAGTGTACGATAGACCGGTCTTTCACTCACCCCCTGTGCGCCCGCGAATAGTGTTGTAATTGTAGCTAAGCAAGAACGTCGATGATTCGTGATGGTTGATCGCGAATCGCGGCCATTATGGGGGATGCTACTATGGGACCCTACTTTTTATTGGTGAAGGTTTTAAGTTTCGTCAATATAACTACAGAAGAATAAGCAATCGTATAGGAAGCATAACATGTAGTAAACAAATTAGATTTAACGACAAATGGTTTTTAAAACAAACCTTCCTATTTTATAAAAACCAACCATTCTTTGGATTTAGACTTATCTGCCAAAATCAATCAATAATAAACATTAGGTATTTGGAAAACCTCATTAATGACATTTTATGCAAAAATACTTAATAAAAATACATAAGATTATTAGAATAAGAATTTCTAGATCAGATTCCACAACACTCCACAAACTTAATCAAATAATTTTACTAATTAATATATCTAACAATACTTATGATAGTATAATAAGTAAACATTAATTCACTGACAATGTATGAATGTTTTATTCTGAAATAAATGACTAATAAATGAGACTGCAGTTCGCAGGCCGAACATTTTCGCAATCCGAAAATGTACGAATTTCCTTGTATAGCAGCACTAGTGCGGCCCCTCGGCCGAGGGAGTGAGTGAGCCAATGTTTAGCAGTTACCGCCGCATTACCGTGCTGTTTTGTGTAAGCTAACCGTCTTGCGCTTTGTTACGTGTCAATAAAATCCATTGCCGACTCGTAGTCACACCAGTATGACAAACAGGGTTTTTTTTTCGTTTGTCACACCATTTATTCCTAACTAGTGCTGTCCTATTTATACTACCTACTTAGTTAAATTAAAAACCTTCAAATTACCAACCTGCGAACACGTGGATACCGCTTAGGGCCTTCATTCTTCATGATTTTGAAATATTATACTCTAGTTAGCCATATTTCTTATTTCCATACAGTAATACTGCCAAATTATTTAAAATAGGTAAATATTTGACAACTATTTGCGACGTTGTCAACTTTTTGGATACGCGCTCTTAACCGAACTACAGCGCTACACGTATGGAAAGCCTCAAACTTAAAAAAATACAAATTGTTGTGAATGTTTAATTTACACTCCGTTCGGGTTGGCAATGATGTTGTACTGTCACGAACACCAATATGTATACACTTTCCTGAATTTAAAAGCAATTTTTGCGAGAAATAAACGGTTGTAACTTGGAGACAGGATCTTTTTCATAAAAATATGATTTTCAGAATACTATGTTCGTAACAACATAAAATTACAATCAAAACAGTATACAAAGATCACTTTTAAAAGATGCTAAGTGTATACATATTTCTGCTCGTGACTGTACAGATGGCGGTGTCACATACCGATGTGTATGTGACACCGCATACATCTGTACGTTTGGTGCATGACATGATCTGATTCTGAAAAGCAGAACATCATTGTGAGAATCAACACGATATTGTATTGTACTGGGCGGAGCACAGGTTATTAGGATTTATAATTATAAATATCGCTGGACATTACACACAGCGCCATCTAGTGCCACACTAAGCAACGAGGCTTGTGTCGTGGACACCAGATAGTTGATATACTACATAGATACTTTTTGTTTGTAAAAACATACTTATTATACATATAAACATCCATGACTTGGAAACAAATGTCCATGCTCATCACACAAACATTTGCTCCTGCCGGGATTCGAACCCGGGACCCAAAGAACGTAAGGCAGCCTCAGTACCGCTGCGCCATTCGGGTCGTCAAATTTTTATCGTCGGATTAAGTACCTGGCACCATAAATCTATGGCCGAAACGTTCTTCGCGGAAGACCATGTAGCCACGCCGGGTGGATGATCCAAGTAATTCTGATTGGGATGCTTCTGCTTTAATCAATGGTCTACTGTTTGCAGAACCAATGCATTGACTCAGAATTCAAATTTCCGGAAGGAAGTTTCCGGAAATCCTTTCATAGTTATCATTTGCACCCTTCTAAATAACATGTTTTTTCCGATTCCAGGTCTAAATTATTATTGCTTAAAATGAAAATTGTTTTCTGTGAAAAAAAAATACAAGAAAATTTTATTGATAATTAGTGGTGGTCACGCGGTTTCACCCGCGTAGTTTCCGTTCCCGTGGGAGTACGGGGATAAAATATAGCCTATGTTACTCAGTAAAGACGTGAAAGAATTTTTGAAATCGGCGTAGTAGTTTTTGAGTTTATTCATTACAAACATACACACACACACACACACACACACACAAAAATACAAATCTTTCCTCTTTAAAAGTGTTGAAATAAAAGTAAACTTACCGTTTTTTACATTTTAGCAATATTTTATTCCAAAAGTAACCAGACTGTGCTTTCAGTTAAAAACTCGAATCCGACATTAAAAGGTGAATATTAAAAAGCCTAATTAAATTAATGAGTAAACAGTGCATAATATAGCGCCTGGTCGCCGACGGCTCCCGCGCCCCGTTCACCGACATCTCGACACCTTTTATAATGGCAAACGGCGCAATTTCCGTTACGCTTCGATACTCGTATCTCGATTATTTCCCGACCGATTTTCCGACTCGATACCGAATAAAACTCGATTTGGCTATATTTTGTTAATAAGTTATTCGTGAACTGTGATTCACGGGCGTGAGAGGGTTGATTCGATTTTGTATTTGGAACTGTTGAATGATTTGTTTAAATGTGTGTTTTATTTGTTCCATTATAATATTTAATTTGAATTGAAAACTATTTACGAGTATATTCTTGGCATTATACAGTTATTCTGGTTGAACAATACTATTTACGTCAATGAAATGAATACAAACTTTTGCTTAGTAAAAAGTTGTCTTTTTTATTACTCTACAATTTGATAAAGCTCAATTTGTTTCCCTTGGTTTCCATACAAGTCAGTTGGAAGCTGCAGCGGTTATCTACAAAATAATAAAATAATTATGCCTTTTAATGAACCTGGATTTTAATGTTAAAGGTACGTTATGGTTAAACAATTTATGGAAGATAATCCATTTTCTTCTTCTCCATTAAATTATGCGCTGTTAGTCCGTTACTGCAAGAAGTCTTTTTATTATTATGAATTATTTAAAACACAATTATCGGTCATCGTACTGTATCTCGGAAAAAAATCTGTATTACCTATAATTAATTATTATTATCAATAAGTGAAGATAAAAAACAAATCTTCGTTTCTCAAAAAAAAACCTGTGTTGTGAGTAGGTACTTCTTAGATTCTGTAGATATATAAATAAATAAATATAAATATCGCTGGACATTACACACAGCGTCATCTAGTGCCACACTAAGCAACGAGGCTTGTGTCGTGGACACCAGATAGTTGATATACTACTTAAATACTTTTTGTTTGTAAATACATACCTATTATACATATAAACATCCATGACTCGGAAACAAATGTCCATGCACATCACACAAATATTTGCTCCTACCCGGATTCTGGGATGGACCCATAAGAACGTAAGGCAGCCTCACCATCGCTGCGCCATTCGGGTCGTGGATGTAGGTTCCTACTCATAGTACCACCCTTTTCATCTTCCATTCCATGGTGCCAGCACTAGTACCTAAATAAACGTCCGTGACGATGACGCATCTCTCGAACACACATGTCGAGCTGGACACGGACATATCCAAAGAAATCCTTACTGAAGTATCTGTAAGTGTCCGTGTCTGGTTATTTATTCTATATTCATAATATCGTCATGCTACCCAAGTTCCACTGAAGGACAAAAGTTCATGGTAGTCACTAATCATAACTCCATAGGCAATTAAATCACATCCCATACAAATATTAAATTACATTCGACTCTGTCACTATTGCAAATGTCGTATATAATTAATGACAAACGTTCTCAAGGCATATATTGTACATTGTATTTAAATACATGGTAAATATTTAAACAGTAGATCAATAACACGTCCTGGGTCAAATTTTATTGCAACATTTAATATATTAATCTTCTAACTTCTACTTTATAGCATGCATGTGTAGATATTAATAACAATATACTCAATTATCTTTATCTCTTTATCTTTCGGAATAAAAAAGTACTTTTCTAAATACAACAAAATAGGATAGGCAACAGTTAAACCAGTTTTAACATCTTCAAACGTACTTCAAAAACTAAAATCACGGAAAAAGAGTATAAGCTATGATTCAAAAGCCTTACCAGAAGTAAGGCTTTTTTTACGAAGCTTGCGTAACTTATCTTTCTGCCCTTGTCACATGTTACTTGGGGTAGGCGCAACACGTTTATTTCTTTTATTTTTTTGTTTCTCCCCTGTCAATAGTCAGTTTTTCTTCAACTTTCTTTTCCTTCATATCACTCCTTAGACAATCTATACATCTTTTCTTTAGTCTTCCTGCTTGCTAAATTGTATTGTCGTATTCGAGTTGCGTTACTGTTGCAACTCCACAGTACACCTCGAGATGTGCATTGTTTGAACAACAAAGAGCATGTATTTAATTATTTTAACTCACAATACTTTGTATGCAAATAGAGTTCGTTAGATTAATATTTATATTGAGTGCCTTTCTGCCCATGACGGCCGACCATGTAGAGGGACTATTTCAAAAGGAGGAACGGGGTGCAACGGGAATGGGCGACCGCGGCAATTAAGAGAAGAATATTCCAATTTTGAAAGTTACACTGACTAAACTGTTGAAAATAAACCAGTAGGTTGGTCACTGGTTTCGGTACCATGGCCGGTACCGGTACATGTTCAAGGCAGATAAACCGTTATTAACACTAACTTTGGCCCACAACTTCGACCGCGTAAAAAATCTTGTTTTAACTTAAAATACTACCCTCGATAATTGAGTATAGCCTTCTGTCAGTGAAAATTTTTTTATTCAGATTATTTTATTTTTAGTTTTAATATCCTATACTTACAAATATTTGCTATGCATTTATTTTACATTGTTAACAATTTTCATTGTAATAAGCTTATCACCAATAAAATGGAACTTAACATGCGAGATGTTACGTTATGATGTTGTGTAAACAATAAACATCCAAGCGATTGCATCATACACTCACTCACACACCCCTCCCCATAGACTCACTCACACTTAACCATTCCCCACACACCGTCGAAGTGACAAGCACATTCACTTTCTTACTTTTATTTGTTTTTTATTTAATCTTAATTTTGTATTTTTCATTTTTCATCTTGTATTTTTTCTGTAATAATTGTAAAAAAAAAACCAAGTTAGATAAAGTTAATTTAAGTTACGGAAGAGCGGAGTTTCCTAACACAGGCTAAAAAGGCTTTAACACCTAAAAGGAAACTCCAATCACTAGTTTATAAGAAATACTTGGCAAAAACAATAAATATTTTTTCATTTTTTCATTGCAGCAAACACCAAAGATTTGACGTCTATTTTGAAGATTTCCATTGTATATCTCCGAAGATCAGTATCAGATCTTCACTAAATTTAAACGGGACCACCGCGGAACATTTTTCTTTCAAACAAAAAAAAACCATCCAAATCAGTTCAGAATTGGCGAACCTCGTCTTTTTGGAAGTCGGTTAAAAAATAATATCGATTTTTAGTGTGGTTTCGGCGATTACCTAACTCTTTATAAAATTAGTTTAGAAATAAAAGCAATCACAGACATTACTACGATGTACCCAGCCATGTCATCAGCTATAGACTGTCACTGAGTAGATAGTGAGGATCATAAATCATCATCTGCCGAGCCTATTCCTAACTATGTTGTGGTCGGCTTCCAATCTAACAGGACGCAGTTTTTTTTTTTTGTGAACGGCATCTTGCAGTTCAGTCTAGAAGAGACTGGCTACTGCTTAACCAGGCTAGACCTGTGGATGCCTTAAACAGGATGCAGCTGAATACCTGTATTTTATCCTTGGAGCAACTGCCTATCTGACCTCCACAACCCAGTTAGTAGTGGGTAATACGATACCCTTTGGTGTGACTGGTTGTCAGACTTTCGGGCCACTGACTACCTGTAACGGCTATCAAAGATCTACAAATGACAGCCGGGACCAACGGCTTAACGTGCTTTCCGAGGCACGGAGGAAACTCGGTATGTAATGGGCGGTCCATTGACCCATCCACGGACCAACCGAGGCACGTATCATAAATATCACCTTTTATTATTTATTATAATACTCGCCATAAACCGTGTCGATGAGCACCACTTTCTGTACCACGCAGCACGCTCTTGACCTAAGTGGCTGAGAGCCTCTTCAGGTGATGGTCGAGGCTCATGAACTAGACCCTTGATCGTTAAAACTTACTGATTGATCACGAATATATATTTTTCTGTACTACAAGCCGTATCGATAAAAAAAAATCTAATTTCCATACAAACTTGAATCCTCTCTTTAACCTCGTTAAGGGATGAATTTTTCGTATTTCTCACCTTCTCTCTTGTTCGAGTTATGTTTCTTAGGAATAAATTTTTCTTTTATTTAAATTTTCTTAAATTCAAGGCATCTACAGGACTAGCCCGGTTAAACAGAAGCCACTCTCTGAGACTGAACTGCGAAAAGCCATAAAAACAAAAAAAGTGTAAAAAAATCATAGAACTAAATTTTGACCCACTTCCCGGTTTCCGATTGAGCTGGAATTTTGCATACATGTTTAGTTTGGATGACAATGCATGGGTAGCTAACTGATGCCAGTCTAAATCCAATATGGTGGACTCTCAAAGATGGCGTACTAGTATTTTTTCATGCATACCCATGATATTGGTAAAAATGAAAGGGTTTGCTGAGGAAAATACAAGAAATAAAATTCCGTAACTTTAAAGCGTGTTTTTAGGCTTGAACTATGATCCTACTTCCTACTATCCATATTAATAATATTATAAATGCGAAAGTTTTTGAGTATGTGAGTTTGTGAGTAGGTTTGTTGCTCTTTCACGCAAAAACTACTGAACGGATTTGGATGAAATTTTGCACACAGACAGTATATAACCTGGATTAACACATGGGACAGTTATCAAACTTCACGCTGGCGAAGCCGCTGGCAGAAGC
Organism: Xestia rhomboidea; assembly: GCA_963853795.1. Taxonomy (NCBI): domain Eukaryota; kingdom Metazoa; phylum Arthropoda; class Insecta; order Lepidoptera; family Noctuidae; genus Xestia; species Xestia rhomboidea. The sequence continues at coordinate 3,987,804 of OY970756.1, forward strand.
TAGTTGTATTTTATAATGATCAGCAAATACTAAGCTTATCTTAATATGAACTTGCCATTACCTTGATATTTCCACGAAAAAACAAAGATATAACGCCTACTTATTCCTAACTTTCATCACACGGTTTAGGTACTCAATACAAAAAAAAATCGAACTGAGCGTCGCCGCCGCGCTGTTGCCCCGCACCCATGCATATACTTTTTCATCTGTTCGGCTCTGGGTGCAGGATATTAATGAATTTCCTCGTCAGAGCGGGCCGTGATTAGTTCGCTAATACGATTAGTTGTCTCCTCCGGTTCGCCGGTGGGCATTGTTTACCGAAGCGTGACGGGCAATGTATTACGTGTATAACTCGATCGCCACCACGCTGTAATGTGTCGCCATACTCATTACGAAGTCTAACAATCGGAATAATTAGTAATGTGGGCACTGGGTACGTAAGATGAGATACCAGACTAGATAATTTTGCAGCCATTGTTGCTCTGCTGTTAAAAATAATAAAAAATAATAATAATAAATGAAAAAGCGTTTATTACGTACGACATCACATTACAAAAAATGATACTTCTGCCAAACTGTAAAGCAGTTTGTTGGCATATGTAGCTCCCATATAAAACATTCACTTTTATGTTACTACTACTACTTTATGTGCTTTTTCATCATTATCAAGAACTAAACTAAACATTAACTAAAACGAAACACAAATATTTTACACTAGCACAAAATACTGACCAGTAGAGAATTGAAACGCCAGTACAAAATGCTATTGGCATTAGCCAATGAATAAATAGAATAAATTAAACTTTATTTTAGACCTAAGTCCATATAGTTTTGTTAGTATTTTAGTAAGTAACAATGATGCTTAGGTATTATAATAGTAATGTTAGTATCTTAATAATAATGTACATTTTAACTTAGCGTATATGTTAGTACTAATGAAAACTTATAAACTATGTTAGTAATATTTACTCTAACAACAAATAACAACCTCAACCGCGCAATGGCATCTCAATTCCCACTGGCGAAGCCGTACACTTATGCTACTAATTACGCATGCGGCTTATTAATTATAAGTCTACCTTCGGAACTTGTTAGGTTAAATTAAACTTATAGTTTAACTAATATAACATAATAGCATGCCTGTAATTCCCTAAGGGTGAGGCAGAGGTGTTCCTAATACTACACCCACATTTCGTTATTTATGTATAAGTTCTATGAAATAGGGGCGAGCCTATTGCCATCAACCGGGCTCAAACCCAGACTCCGTGTACTGAGAAATTCCTGACTATATTTAGTTTAACTCGGAATATTAGGTACAATGTTTTACGGTTCTTTTAAGATTAAGCTAGACCATGACAAAAATGAAAACTCCGTTTTAAAAACATGACAAAATAACGAATTTCTTTATTGGAATAGTAGGTACATTTTGATACAAGTGGAGAAAGTTTGTCATTGCATTCGAGGCGGAATTAACGTAGGCCAGGGTGTTTTTGAGCCGAGAACTGCAATAACAAAATGTCCACGTGTATCAAACGTTTTTCAATACACTTTTGAAGAAATAAATTAAATAATAAAGAAAAATATTTTTGTCATGAATTAATAAGAAACTATGATTTTAACTTTCTTTTTTTTCCACGCTTTGCTTTAGGTTGAAGGAGAGGCAAAGGTATGAAGCCGTTAAACAGCCTAATATAAAAATAGTTTTTTTTTTATATATTTTTGAATTCAAAACACTAATAAATGTTAATTTGTTTAAAAAAGAAAATGTTACTTTAAATAAGTAATCATGTTTATCTATGATATTCTATTTTTATTAACACAATTTGAATAATCAAAAAATATATACGCCGTAAAGACGCATATTGCTTTGCCGAATTAAAAAAATAGTTATTTGTGCAACAAGAGAGCAAAGTGGGTTTTTGCTGCGAGATTTGATTTTGAATCCCGAGTAAGCGAAGGATTCTAGGTTAGAATCCTGGCGTAGCGAGGGATTGAAAGACACGAGATGCAAATAACTTTGGTCTCAAGTAACACATACAACTTTTCACCTCAGCAGCGAGAACATATACCGGTGGCCCAGTGGTGGCGGCCCCGATAAGTAAGTCGCGGGTTCGAACCTAGGCAGGCGCATGACTTTGTGTAATTTATTTCATCACCACTGCTCTCAAAACGGTGAAGGAAAACATCATGAGGAAACCGGCATGTCCTAGAACCAGAAATTCGAAGACAACATCTACCAATCCGCACTGGGCCCGCGTGGTGGATTATAGCCCATTCCCTCTCATTGAGAAGAGGCTGTGTCCCAGCAGTGGGAACATTAATAGGCTGATGATGATGACAACATTTAAATAATTTCAAAAAATCAAAAGTGAAATGGTTGTAGTTTTGCAAATTAAAACTAACAGTTTAGTCTCCATTGCTTAATAATATCATAAGTATTTAGATATTTTTCGCGAGACTTTCCAGGCAGGAAACTTAATTCTGCATTTTTGACATTATATTCAACGGGTGTTAAATAGCAGACTTCGTCACTGGACTCACTCATATTTATTTGTTATTATTACTTTATTATCCAAATTTGATTGTACTTTGTAGCTTTGTACACTGACCAAATTATTGCTAGAACACACAGAAAATAAAACAACTAAAATTTAAATCCCGCAATTTTTAAAAAAATTCCTTCTGAAACTACACTCACGGTATTCTGTCTCAATAATAAAGTTTGTTATATAAATAAGTAGATACATGATAAACTTCGTATTTTTTTCTTCAACATTCTTCATCTTGATATAAAAATATAATTCGATTATTCGAAATATAATAATTTTTCATTTAAAACCTAAACACGTGATTTACAATATTACGGTTATCGATTTACAATATCGGTATACTAATACGTTTTATTGTTTGTATCTTTTTTGGGCCTACTAGATATGGAATTTGAAAATCGAATTTCGAATTGACTTGTTTCTATCTCTCGCTTTTTTCGTATCGAAGTGAAAGTGACAGAACATAGTGAAGTTGAAATCTTTCGAATTTTGTGACTAGACCTGCACAGTTCTCGGTATTTAAAAAAAAAAATAAAGTTTGTCTCACGCTCGCAGCAAAATCGAATTTTGCTCACTGTCTGTAAACAGCAAAAACTGCTTGTTTGAGGTGCTGAGGTGAAAAAAACATTCACCTCCGACTTTAGGCATTGAACCGATTTGAACTTCGTATACCTACCTAAGTACAGTTATCTGGGGTTTTTTTTTTCAATTTAAAAATAACGCACGCGTGTGAAATACATGTTGAACCAAATCGTAGTGCGATAAGAGCCCGTTGTCGAAGAAGTGTATTGAAAATACGTGATTGCCACGCATAAATATATTTCCGGATAAAAACGCAAATTGACGGTGAAAATCGAATCAAAGTCCATTGGGTAATAAAGAAGATCAGGGTAGGCAGACACACAGACAGACAAAAACTTTGTTAAGATAGACATGTATAGTAAGTACATAATTATGTAAAACAAGCTTCATAAAGTTACAATGTAACAACAAGTCAAACAAACTATTATTGAAAGCTTTTAATATTCATTTGGCACTTATTGGCAATAAAGCTCGGCCATCATTTGAATGATCTGCATTGTCCTCTTGCATGTCATCCGTCAATAGTAATTGCCTGTAATGGATACATAATATAATACATACAGTAACATGTGCCCTCAGGACATCGACTCGTCTTTGTCCTGCTATTTTAACTTTTACTTTTCATTAAGTATAGATTTTTTTTCATCTTTGTTACTCATGAATGCGAAATTTTATCAGGATGGATCATCATCATCATTTTATATATTAAAATAGTTTGTGTGACTTGGGTTTAAGTAAGAATTGTCATTTTAAAAGAGTAACTATCTATTCTTCTACATATGAATCTACTCTTGAGAATAAGCAATACAATCAATTCCCTTTGGTTTAAAGTTTGAAGTTGAAAGGCGGCTTTTAATGTCTTTTAGTGTCACTAAGTGCACTTACAATTCTTACAAAATCATAGTGTGGGGCTTTCAATCCACAAAAACAAGCAATAAAGTCCCAAAGTTCATTCATTCGCTACCAGTCATAAGGAAGCCAACAGAGCCTGGCCGAAAATATATATCAAATTCGAGGTCAAGTCCTACACCACATCGCGGTAGGGTTTCAAGCGTTATGTCGCATTGTTAGCTCGTAAGTGACCAATTAAACGACTTCTGTACCTAAGTACATATATACGCATTTCGGTATACGGTTTTTATGGGCCTCCCATGAAGCTAACCCAACCGTATAGAGATATAAATCAACTTCATATTGTGATTTAGCAAGACTCGTTACTGCAACTGTACGCCGTATTTACATAAAAACAATATTTTTGTGTGTATATTCATAGCAGTAATTCAATATTTTCGTACCAATACGGCTAATAGGCTGGCTCGTGTTGCCTCGGGTATTAATTCATAAGTCATAACCTCTTTTATTTGCTTTTTGTTTTTTGCGTTCATTATGTTTCCTGTGCGTTGCTTTGCAAAGTTACTTAAAAATAGTTCTCGTTGAACGAACGAGGCTAAGATTGTTCTTTTAATAAATACATGTGATCTTGTAACCAGTTGTGATATGGCTTCGAATTGAACTGTAATCGAAATCTGGAGACTTTTATTGGTTTTCAACTTCATTGAATATTCTATTTCCCGTTTGAGTAAATAATTACCTATTACAAATAAGCTGTCGGTAAGACACATAAACATGTGTATTATGTATAGGCACATTTATACGTATTTTTTTTTCCAATAATAAAATTAATGGTTGGCTCGGACCACCTGTTATTCAGAACAATTTAATTACACGTCATTGTATTTTGTAATAGTTATGAAAGGAACATAATTGAGATGTACAGAATTAACTTATAATTGCTTTATTTATTTTAATTGCCGTTACCTTTGTTTTTTTTAATAATTCGGAAGGGAAAGACAGAATAACGTTTCTTTTTTTTTAATAAAACAGTAAGTGGTTACTGGTGACCGTTATTTATTGTTTTGGGGTTGTTTTAATTAGTTTTCATCGCGTGATGTTGTTGTCTAACGAGGTCGGAGGTGTCACGGTATTACCACCAGGTGTCCTCGGTAATGTCGGCTGCACGACTGCGCCGGAGTTGCCACTACCCCCGACTGCTCCCGAGTGACGTGACGTCACATTTCTTACAAACGTGAAGTGGTAACTTAATATTTTATTTATGTATCCTACACCTACTAGGAAAATATAATTCCGTAGCTAAATGGTTTTTACTACCTACATCGGAACCAACAATTATGAGTCCATAATATGATCTAAACCCCAGTTAAGCTATTGTTTTCTTTGACAATAAAGACGCTAGAAAGAACTTCACGAACGAACATCTAAACCCACTTCATAAAAGAAGTTATATAATTTAATGTTCGCAAACGTCGAAAACACGAAGAAGAATATGTTCCAAGTGCCCTCGAACAACAATACGCCCTCAATTATATTGTGCCAAATTTAATATTCACAATAAATCGCGTATAGTTTCTATATTTGTACCAACATGCCGCGACATGCGACCTCCGCGTCTCAAATATAAATAACTGGTGTGCGTGTGTGTGTGTGAGATTTGTGTGTGTTTACAGCACACGAATTACATTTCACAAGCAAGCGAAACAATACGAACCGTTTGGACGCGCTGCACAGCGAGCCCTGTGCGATGCCGAGAGGTAGGTAGGCTTAGCGATACATACTTCAGCCTGGTCTACTTGCAAAAAGTATAACAGGAAGTCTTTTCAAAATGTATGAAAATACATTCAGTTTGTCCTCAAAGACTATAAATCGAGTTGCATTTCACAAACTTACCTGCTAACTTAAAAATCATGAAACGAACTAGTTACATCTGAAACGCTCACATTTCCAATTCATCAAAACAGTCCTCATGCATAGGGACTATCAAAACATGTTTTCCAAACACCCGTTATGTGCATCTGTGATGTTTCCATTGGAAATTTTAATGAACTCAATAAATCTCAATAAATAATGTATGTGGATAACGTATTCATCAAGCACGACCTGCGACATGCAACTCACATCCAATATCCAATAAGTTCGCATCCAATATCTTGCGTCGCGTAGCTTCTAGTGTAACGCGGAATTAAACATTAAATGCATGAAATATGCTCTGATTTGAAACAATGGCAAAATATACATATAATAACATCAATGAATAACAATGGAGTATAAATTATCATTTAAACTGTTGTATATTTTATAAAATATAGCCCTTGTGTTTTGTTTAAACAAATATACAGACATATAATTTGTTTGGATGTACGTTAATCGCAAAAAGTAGAGGTAAGCGTGTGCTATGTTAGGTGTGTTGACATCTGCTCCGACAGGATCAGGGTCAAGGCCCTTCCGGACCTTCACGCTTGCGTGGCGTGGGTAGACAGGGGTGATCAGTTATCCTCTTAAAAGGTAGCTCTACCTTTTATCCCGCAAGTTTTTTAGAAGTGGACGAAGGCATGGATGGTTTCAAGGTTCCGGTCGAAGTTTATTGATATCGTCCGGAAACACGGTGTTTATAATTTAAAATGATAAAATTTTACATTGCAAACTTTTTATCCACTACATTCTACATGTAATGTCTAACTTGGACTTTTTAAAGTCCGTCGGCATGTTCAAAAGTTAGTTTTCTATTTCAATAAATCCAACGTGTCATCATTTTCATCCTGGTTCTTCCAAGAATCACTTCTGGCGCATGTTCTCACTCTAAAGGGATAATTATTGCTAGACGTAGTTAATAAGCGTATAAGAGACTACTTTTACTATGGGACCAAGCAGAATCGCGAAAAAAAATCAGCTGTTCACTACAATTATGTTCGCATAAATAAATCGTCAAAATGTATGGAACAGCTGATTTTTTTTTATATTTTTTTTTCTATCGCATAGTAAAAGTTGTTCATAATGATGAGTACAATGACCGGTCGAAGTTTATCGATATCGTCCGGGAACACGTCGTATAGAGGGATTTCCGTTTTTTTTCTTTGGCAGAGAAAAAAATAGAGAATTTTGGTAACTTCGCGCGTTTGGTTCTCTCTGAGTGAGTCTTGTTTTTCAGTAATGACTTTAACTCGTTATTGAGAGCACGTGTAAGTTTCAATTCAGCCTTCTATTGTATTTTTTCTTCTCTGTTGGATTAAAGCTGCAGTTTCTCTGTGTCGCTATGTTTAGTATCAATTTGCATTGCAATAAAAACTTCTTCGTGATAGTACAATCTACTTTGGAAAGTAGCTTTACAATGGCGTTGTAATCAGAACACCTAGCTGAAATTGAAATTACTGACAGGATTAATTTGGTTCTAGTTACGAAAGCGCATGTTTTGGGTAGTTGTCTTGTTGCATTGAACACTTTACAGTAAAAAGCATTATCATAATTGTGATGCTTTCCCCGATATCTTGTGGCGAATATAATCATTCGCCTCTGACATCCCCGTCGGCGATCAGGACCCAAAAAGGTCATAAAACAGTCTGTTGTCAGCGGAATGAGCAGCATCAGAGCCAGCGGGCCGGCGGGCCGGCGGGACGGCGGTAAGGCGCGCGGCGGGGTGGACACACGACTACCGTGGTCCCGCCGCACGACTCACTTGTAAGATGATTTTTTCGTGATCCGACGTTCATTGTTCAGTAGCTGTTACGATTCGATTGGAATTGTTTACATCGCCCACTGCGGTGGCCCGATATACTCATCCTTGTATAGCAACTACAACTTTGTGTCGTGATTTTGATACTCACACGTTTTTGGGGTCTCGTGAGGCGTGAATGTGTACTTGTAGTATGAAACACATGCAACGCACTGTTCGCTGTGCAGATTCGTGAGCTGTTTCCGTGATTACCACCATGAATAGAATAATAAAGTCCAAAACTGTTAAAAGCTCTATAAAAAAGAATGTTCTCCATTTACATAAACATCGCCATAGCACACAACACACATTCACAAGGAAATTACCAACAGTGCAGAAAAACGGGCACGTCGATATGGAAAATAGCGATACGTAACAAACAAGCTAAGTGGTTGATGCAACGACAAATACTTACTCTTATAATACACGTGCATTCTATTCAAAAGGTATTTCAAAGAATTTTCCACAATGCGCCGGTACCGCTCGGTTATAAGAAAACGCCGATCGTAATGGCCCTCATACGTTATGGAAAATAGAGTACAATAGCAACAATTTGTACTTCACGAACGGAAACAATGTACGAGATATCTTCAGGTGGGTACATTCGCAAGCTAAAGTCCCAACCGCTCACAAATTAATTATCACTTTTTAAACTCGCACTTGAAATGATTCTGTGGCGATTGCAATATTCAGACCGAAAGTCTCTAATTGAATTTGTCGGTTGCTCTTTAGTTTCCATCGTTGATTGTGAAGTTTCTTATCCTGAAAACGTTTTCAATTACCACTTTTAACTTTTTCATATTATCTCCGGTTTGACGGATCGATTTATTTGATTGGCTGGTATTAATTGCTCAATTATTGCTACGGACACGTAAGTTGCAATCGTGACATTTGAAAACTAAAAAGTGTTCATAACAATGATACCTATATGGCATAATATAAGCCTGTATTGTAATCTACTCATCATAAGCAAGAAGAAAAGAAACGTATGACTAAACAGGTGAACGCAGAACGCAGCAAAGGGCTGGCAAAAACTAATTTCATCCGAATTGTTCTGTATTTAGTCGTACACGCACTTTTCCACAACTAGTTTTTTAGTTCACACGTCAGTCAGAATTCTCGAGGCGATCACAAAAACGTTCGTGCCAATTAATTTCGCACAGCCGTCGCATTTTCACTTGAATTACAAATGCAATTCATAATACGTTAAAAATAACAACCAGAAAGAACTGGGCAAAAGTGTTGAACGACAAAAAAGTCTTTATTAGCGCCATTACAATTTTTACAAGGCTTTTATTGCACTTTAGTAGGCGAGTGTACGTGCCTTCAGCGGGCCTCTCGGCCCTACACTTAATGCAGTTATGCAAAACACTGCAAATATCTCGTTTGCCTCCATCAACTTACTCGGGCTGCCCTGTTTTTTTCGCGTTTTTTTACATTACCTACGTAAATTACATTTTCATTATCGTGTGGATGCATGAAATTCTTCAATTTTGTATTTTACACTCTTTTTCAAATCTATTGTTTATTTATAAAGATAATTTTCTACGTTCCTGGGTTCCGTAAGGCACCTTACTTTTCTGGTATATGTGAAAAAGAGGACCGCAATTTTTTACTGGGTAATTTCTGATTTAATTTTGTGAAGAGCTCAAAGGAAGCTGTGTTTAATCCTCATTGTCTAGCAAGCTGATTAAAATTTGAGCATTTTTTTAAAGTATAATTATTTGAGCTTTTAATGAAGCAAAACGACAAGGCAAAACGCTCAAGTTTCTTTATGCGCCTCAAAATTATATTTAATCTTCTAAAATAATGACTACACAGACCATATCATAACAGAAGCAGCCACTAGCCAGCATCATTCGTTGCTAAAACACTAGAACAGAAACTCGGTTTCTTATTCATAAAAGTAATTTTCGATCCGCCACTTATGCAAACACGCCATTGTTTCATATCTGGCAATATTTTCTACTATTTCGGACCGTTCCGCCGGCAATTTCCCGGTCGGCTGGGTTCGCTGAGACTTCCCGCACCCGGAAGACTATGCCTCCCGCATCACCTGCTCTCATTTAAATAACATTAGTACTGCAAACAATTGAAAACGCACTACTTGGAAAAACGTTATCATTTCGCTATATCTTAAGCCTAATTGCCTATGGACCGTTGAAGCAGCTGAAGAATCGTATCTGGGTTGCCGATTTTTTATTTTACTACATTCTAAAAAGTGATGGCTGACTGTGAAAGTGATTGTAAAGCTTGTGTTGTTCTCTAAAAATAGGTATATCTTTCAATCTTGCCTCCGTAAATATGTAAATGTCACTTATGAATCTAGTCCACTCTATGATTTGGAATTCATGGAAGGCGTACTCGTAGGTCTACATGAGAGTTGCAATTCAATTGGTCTTGAATCGTAAGTAGCCCCTGCGGTTGTTTACTGACCTTACAACTTTTTAACGTAACTCGGTCATCCGTCTTAGGGCCCATGTTTCAATTTATTTTTAGAAGTTCAAAGTAGCTTAAAATAATGGCGGCGTCAGTTTCGATTGAGATCACGGGCTAAAAGATCCTTAAACAACTCTATGTGACATTATTATTTTTCTAATCTTCAATCAAATTCAATTCACTAAGTATTTTCGGTTTCTCCGGTGAGCAAAACGGCCCAGCGTAATGTGTCATCCGTATCCGGCCGGTAACTAGCTAACCACACCGAACGAACAAGTGGACCGAATCCCTGGAAACACAGAATTATATATCTCGTACCCACTAATAATTCAAATGATGCTTAAATTACGCCTCGTTTCAGCTAGAATTAGATTAAATAAGGAACAACATACAATTGTCGCCCTATGTAACTATTAAAACTTGTATGATGGTTATTTATTCAGAGGTACGTCGGTACCGACGTCCGTCCAACGTTCAAGGCAGTATAACGGACGGATCGCGCCCTATTATAATTGTGATCGCTGAATTGATTGAAAACATCGGTATTTCAAATTTAGATTTTATTCGCGCCTTGAGCGCAGGGTTGGTAATGTATTCAGTGTGCAACAGTTCGCGGCCTAATATGGTGAGACGCAGCTTATTTTATGTAAAGTATTGTTATTTTGATGAAAATGTTTGGACTGCTACTATCAGAAACTTTTTTGACATCACGCCATGTATGGTAAAGTACTTACACGGCCTGGAGTTTCTTTTTTAAACCGTATAGCTTATGTGTTGATAAAAGTATTAGGATTATGTCTACTTGTTTAGAAACTTATTGATATTACGCTAACTCTACTCATAAAAGCGACAGAATTAAGAACAGGCCGTCACAAAGTACCAATAGCGTTTAGCTAACTTGATAGACCGATGTTTTTCACACAAGTAATATTATAATTTTCGTAGTTTATACGGCATCCCTGATTGCGCGCCCTGAAGGCTATAAATACTGCTAACAACCATACGTGCGTCGTTTGACTCTCGGGATTTCTTGCTGCTACTGGGCCCATTGAAACGCGCCAAGTTTTATTACTTATTCACTTATTTGTTGATTATGTTACGTACAAACTAATATAGACATGTTCATTTAATGTGCGCTCGAGATGTGGTCAATTGTGGTCGTTTTGTCAGTTTGAAATGGCTTGGCAGTTGTTGATTTCTACGTTATGGTCACTCCAAAAAAAATGTTGGTTGGATTGTGTAAGTAAAGGGAGTAAATGATAGCGTGACGATTCAAATGGGAGTATGAAAGAAAACCGGCCAAGTGCGTGTCGGGCCACGCGCAATGTAGGGTTCCGTAGTAGCCCGTTAGATTTAAGATTTTGTTTTTCAATGCAAGTCTTCACCCGTTATAAACAAGCAACCACTTCATCTTAGTCTCTATAGGATTTATTCTAAGGATTTTGTATTTGGTACAAAATTATCCAACACCCTAGTTCAACGACTATTACTGTTAAACTAAGAAAGTTATCTTATCCGCTTTACAGTTCATGAAATGCACTATCATCATGATTTTTTCCAGATTATCAAGCCAGCAGTTTAGCTTTTAGACGACGGGGAGGGCGGGGGGGGGGGCACTGGAACAAAAATTTGCACTTTAATATTTCGTAAATGGAACATTAAATCAAAAAAAAATCATCCCCACTTCACATGTAGCTCCCCTAGCTCCCTAATAAAATATTTTTTTTAGAAAAAAAAAATATTTTCCAAAATTTTATTTAACCACTTTGTCGGCGTTATTGATATACACAGTACCTCTACAAAATTTTAGCTTTCTAATACTACCGGTATCTTAGCGAAACCTCGGACAGACACACAGACAGACGGACATGGCGAAACTATAAGGGTTCCTTTTCAGGACTGCGAAACCCTAAAAAGCCGTGTTCCACCAATCCCAAGGGACATGACTTGACTTTCGTGCCTCCGGTCCTGATTCCTTTTTATAAATACTTTATGTTCTTTCGAAACTTGATACTCAGTATCCGTCAAACTATCGCTGCATTATGTGCCCTTATTGATAATAAACTTTGGTTTGAACCACGCTATCTCACTGCGGATTGGCGGTTTCAGGCAGAAGACGCAGCTCGTGTTACCGCGAAGTGAGTCATGGCCATATTTGTCAGGGAGGCCCACACGAAAACCAAGATGAGATCTTTGGAAATAGTTATTTATCCAACATGTGAGAAAAGTTCGTTTTTCCTATGAGTTTTGAATTTGAGTCTTGAGCGAGCGAAGGATTGAAAAATAGAATCACGAGCGCAGCGAGTGATTATGAATTTCAATCCTGAGTAAGCGAAAGACTCAACAAAACGAATAGCAAATGAACTTGCTCACATGTTGCATACAAAAATTTTCACCACTCCCAGCAAGAAAGTATTCAGTCATCATAGGTAAATAAATTAAATAGTCACAAAGCAAATCAAAATAATTCTTTATAATATAATAAAAAGAGCTGTTATTCATGAAAATAATTTATTTTTTTAAATATCTTTAAAACTTAACATAAAAAAATCAGGCAAGGTTAGTTTCTGAACGGGATCATTACTTTCCTCACTGTTCAAACAGTGAGGAAAAACCAACTTTCCTCACTGTTTTCGTAGAGGAAAGACACTTCTTTCGTGCGGGAGTGGTGAAAAGATAATATCATAACCAATCACAACACACGTGTCTAGAGCTTGCCTTGTAATGAACTTTCGGACACTTTTCTTGTGAACACAAAGCTGAAATGATTTGTAGAAAATTAATAACGCATTAAATCGATGAAAGTGATAACCATAGCCGTTGGATTGAGATAGCCGTCGCTCAGCGGACGGTCGGCGCGGCGCCGGCGCAGCATCGTGAACGCTAATAATATCTACATTTTGTCCAACATAGTGCTGACATACTGGTTAACTGCGTGAGAGTGAATGATCGATCCGATCGGTGGGGCCAACACGGCACTGGCCTTTTCAATAACAATTATAGTAGTTTTTATAAGCATTGTAACATTTTAAAACCAGGAGGAGGTAAAACACATTATTTTTCCAAAGAAACCAAACAAAATAATTAAAATCTTTATAAGGAAACTTCATCCCTGCAACGCGTACAATACAACAGAAGCCAAAAGAGAATGTTCAGAGAACTAGAGCTGATTAACCTAATTCAATTACCTACTGAAAGAAAAACATTTTTCTCTTTTAATAATCTACATCAAGGTGAACTGAAACTGAAAAAATAAAGCTAGACTTTTCTTTTAAATCCCCATTGTAATACCAACAAAAGATTGCGGACGTGAAAAATGTGCCAAAACTGAGGTTTCGACATAAATTAAAATTGTGATACGGGCCGTCATTCTGCAATATGAATATACATTTACAAGCTAATATGTATACCCGAAGCAACTTTTTAAAGTGATTTCCTCCTACTGTATTGATTAACGTTTTCTCGAACCTAATAAAACGAACTACCTTGGTCTAATCGAACCGAAATGGGTCTTATCTCAACGTAGAAACCGTTATTTCACGAGGAAATCGCTTTTTGATTTTGGCGAAGTGTTTACATATTAGTGCCCATATTTGGCGAAGTGTTTACATGCTAGAGCGAAAGGAATATGGTCGTAGGGGTGGCGACATTTTGCTATGTCAGCGTTTGACAAGCTACCTACCGCTAGCTAGCTAGAGCTAGCTACCTAGGGATATAAGTTCTTATCTTCTCCATTTTGAATCTTGATGCAATTTTTGAACATAACAGCACGTATCTAAGGTTGGAATAAAGTCAGAGATAAAATCGACAGGGGTGTTTATGACCAGCTTAGACTCAGGTCTTCAAGTGCTTGAGTCTGGTGAATAAAATGGGGTATTTTGCAAATAGCGATCGTTTACCAAAAGGCAGTTTATTAATGTTGAAGACGATACTATACGTAAACTTAGAATTTGTAATTTTTCCAAATGTTTTTGACTGACAAAACAGAAGAGCCTTCACTAAGATTTTTTGATACACTAACAACGGAACCTAAATACTGCACTCTTAGAAATTAATAATTGACGATTAGGCAATCACTTAAGAGCCGTCTAGTTATAGTGAAAACGAGCATTACACATAAAGACACGATTACTGCTCACTCCCAGTAGGTAACTAATATGATCCAGTGAGGTTGCCCATTGATCCGATAGTAATATATTAATTTAGCGGCCATTATCCGCTCAGCGGAATCAACTGTTCTGCTTGAACTGTCAACAACAGTGATTGTATATTGATTAAAATGGTTTCATATTGCTGCTATATGAATTGGAAATCGTTATTTTCATTCATCATCATTCTCTTGCCCAAAGAAAACCGCAGATCAAATGGGATATCCCATTTGATCTGCGGTTATCTTTCATACCTACTTCTTCTGCTAGACGTGATTTCAGTACAGAAAAGTACTTGTAGCCTAGCCATGTCATCTTCACCACAGTCCATTTCAACTTACATAATAGTTTACGAACTGATATTGCAACATTTGCAAAACTAGCCAAAGGTGGTTTAGTAAGTGTAATAAAAGAGAATGACAGGATGTCTACTCTTATTTATCTCTGTGTTTGGCTTGGAGATAGCTAGAGTCTAGAGAAGACCATAAATAGTACTGAACCTGACTGAAAATGTGTTTACTTGATATCGTATACAATGCAAAAACATGCGAGCGTGTCATCCCTGTGGCACAAGAGGCGCGAGGCGCGAGGCGCCGGCAGCTGGCGGCGAACGGCGGGCGGCGGCGGGAACCTCACAAATATATAACAATAGTGGAGATGAGAGTGAGTCGCTAGATCAAAGCCCGACCGCGCCGCCGACGCGCTTTGTTTACGCCAACGCCGGCGAACCATCGACTAATCAACCAACTGATTAATTTAATTAAACATTACGAGAAAGTTCTGTTTATTTTACGTTTCCTCGGGCCCACATGCGAGTTCAAAGGAATTACGCGGGGAATGTAAACACGGGGATATTGTTGGGACGAGGCGAGACGTATTGTGCCTTGTCGACGCCTCGCGCCTCTGCGACACCTCTTTACTCCGGCGGGGGTTTAATAGGCGCTGTCTTCAAGCGGACTGGCGTCGCATGTTGGTTTGCTCATACCTTCTACCCCTTCTACAAGTGTTTTCGTCAATTCTTTAAACAAGTGAAGTGCTGAATCACATATTTTCGGCATTATTTCCCAGTTCCTCAAGGAGGAGTACCTACTGCTGTATTGCTGCAACCCTGCATTGCGTTGTCCTTGAGTTCCGCCGTTCCGCAAGGTGGTAGAGTGACGAGCGCAGCTGACACCTCCAGATTATCCGCAATCATTGTGCGGATGCATCTACGCATTGATCGATACTGTCTCTAATAATTTGCTTCAAAATACATTGCATTTTAAACCTAACATTAGTGCGATAAGAACCAGTTTTCGAGGAAGTGTATTGAAAAAAAAAGTAGGTACTTTGGAGCTTAATCTAAAAGCCCTCGCTAAAAATTTCCTTATTGTATAATAGTTCAACATCCACTTAGTGCCACGGTGGCTGTAATAATATTAATTAATATTAATACTAAAGAAGGTCGGACGTTAAATAAATCGAAATTTTATTCGTCGACGGCCGTGCTCGACAACTAATGGCACAAATTGAACGATAACGCAATTACTAATCGTCTGTTAAGACGGGGCCCGACAGTTTCCTCGCCCCGCTTGTAATTAATTTACTACGTTTAGTACTGCGTATGTTCGTCTGTGTGTCTATTGTTTTGTTTTAATAATGTAAGCGAAACTGGCGCCTCGCCTTCCTCTTGTTATGATAAAATCATCTTATTTTATTTCTGTTTTCCTTAAGCAAATGGAGTGTAATGTTAAATCATTACTACTCGAATGCCTCTCCCCTCCGTGATTTGTAAATTAATATGGAACGAGAACGTTGTTGCTTCATGTTTATTGTGCCCGAACTCAAAGCGTTACGTCACTATATGATATAAAACAAGACCAGTAAACTGTTCCGGTGAGAACTCAAGGACTCGACGGAGTTTAATGCATAATGTCCATCGAAACGCAATAGAAAAGGGCAGAGTGAAAAAATAACGTAAGAAAACAAAATGAACAGCGTAAAACGCGCAAAAGTTAAACCGGCAACTAATTAAAAAACAAAAGGAAAGAGGCTTGCTCGTCGTGCGGGTAACTAGCTTCCCGAATTATAAAACTCCTCTCTTTTTTTCGCGTATTTTCGCTTTCGTCCGGTTAATTAGGGTTAAGGAGGTTCGTGTGTTGCGTCTCTTCTCTCTGGCGCCGTTCCTTTTCACGGTCACCGGTCATGTGGGAAGGGGCCAACACGCCAACACCTAAGATGTAAAGCGCGCGAAGTGTTCATACAGCTGTAAGTTGTTAATGTTAATTACAATGTGTCTAGTTACTAACCGTATGTATAATCGTGTAGCTGTTAATTCTAGGGATTGAAGTTTTGTCTAACATGGGATAGAGATGATTTCTGACTTAAAAAAATATGATTCTGTTTAGTCCGTCACTTAGATCATTGAAAAATATTGGATACATGTTTTTTGTTTTATCAAATTAATAAAATTTGACGTAGTTAAAACGCGACAAAGATCATTTGTAGTTTGTTAGTTTGCTGATCTCTTGTGACGTCACTTTCCGATAAAAAATGTACTCAAATGTTTTTTTGTTTGTTTACGTGAAAAACGAAAATATATGTTTCTAATATCTTTTGGAACTCTATATGTATAACGGACTAATTAGATTTTTTTGTCATCTATCCTATTGCACATACGGCCTACGTACGAGTATGTCGAAGTACTAATCTATATGATAACCAATTTCATTGCAACTATCCCCTTGGTAAATAAAAACGTTGTTGTGGGCATTCAATCATTCATATTTTAAATATTTCTTCAAAAAGTCAATGTTTTAAAAAAAAGTGTAGGTCCGTATTTGTACAACACTGTGTAAATGAAAATACCGAAAAGTTCTAGCATTTGATGTTAATGGATGTCGGTTCATCGGTTGTCGCGAAAATGGCCCCTAACTTTTATTTTTCAACTTTTCCGAGTTGAATTTGCCAATTTAGAGGATACCCTATGATTGCTTGATGATTTATTTTAATATTGTCACAGCATTGTGAGACAAGTTTTTTTTTCGAGACAAGTTTTTAACAACAAGAGGGGAAGAACACCATTAATAAAAATTAAAATATCAAAACAAAATGTCTGAAAAATAACGTTTTCCACAAATATATAATTTTGAATCCGTTTTCCCATTTAATGATATTTATTCTTCAATATTAATACGCACATTGCCTAATTCAGTATGCTCGCATATGCAAGGAAGTCAGGTTTGACATTCGTCGTGAATAATACAACGAGCTTGTAATTTCGGTGCTTTCGTATCGTAGGGCACGGGAGCCGTTTCCAAATTAAAAATAAATGTTCGTCAAAGTTGTCGGTATATAATTCAGGGCGCCCTCTAACGGGCATGTTGTAATTGGAAGTGTTGGACAGGGCTGTCATACAAAATACAAGAATCTTTTGGCTCCAGGATGACATTGACAGGAGGCATTATTGGTAAGCATTTGTCACATTGTATCGAAAAACCAAATGGCGTAGTTGGTTCCCTTTTTAACCACGTGCTAAACCATCCTTGCTGAAATGAATTATAAGTTGCAACTGAAGTTGTAAGAAAGTATCTGCCAAAAGGTGTCGAAACGTAGTGCAGCGCCGACATGCGGAGGTATTTACCCAAGAGCCTCATGTTTTGGTACAAAATAAATACGCAATTCAACGTTTTGTTATAAAAACGTGTTATTCCATATTTGACTGCAACTTACTGGACATTGCATTGCGTGGTCCGCAGTACTCATAACGCGCGGCGTTCGTGTATGACCAGATAGATGAACAAGAACGACGCAAAAGGATTATGCTATGACCGTAGCAGGCGCCGGCGTTCCGTAACTTTACAACCTCAGACCAAATAAAAAACCAAGACATAACGCTGCGAACAATAAAGTGAGGCCAACGCAAAACTACGTCTCGCTCTGTGCATACACGCTCACACGCACACATTTACATCAAACTACAATGAAACTATGTCTCAATAAATGCACGTGCGTGTACATGTTTAAGAAACCGGCATCACTTCTGTTCGCAGAGTTCTGTCTTAAGTTTTTTATTTGCTCTGAGAGTTACTACCAACTGAAAAAAGGCGTGAGTTTATGATACACACATCATGACTAAGATAGCCACCAAACAGCATGAATCACGTCCCAACACCACTTCACTCACATTTAAGTATAACACACGCCCTCATTCAAAGTTTATAAACACAAAATGAATGTCCTATTTAAAAGATATATTTGGCAGCCCTATCCGCCAGTGGGGTGTATCAGGGGAGGGGAGAGGGGGTGAAAATTAACATGTTTGTCTTGCTTACATCGTCGTCGACACTGAAACTACGCCTAAGTCAAATAAATTTCCTCCCGTTTAACATAAGCATATATACTAATGTTTTAAACAAACATAACTATGGGACGACGTTTGTTCCCAGTAATTTAATGCTAAGAATTAAAAGATTTCGTGTGTTATTATGATTTTGAGTTTGTTTTGGACTTGTGTAGCTATTATGCTACGTAATTTCACATTTAGCCTGTCTCCCGAAAAGGTAGGTAGAGAGGCACCTCATACTTGGCCAGTTATTTTTAAGTCTCATGCAATTAAGCGCGAGGTTCCTCCTCATCAACGCGGCTGAAGTTCCAGACTATGCCCTCCTGAAAAAATCCGAGGAAATACTTTTTTTTCTGGGTATGATTCCCATGCCAAGTATCCAGAAGTCGTTTCCATTTGATTTCTCAAAATGATGATCTCCAATACAAACTTTATCCCCAATTTTATGCATTTACCACCGTAGCTTAGCGGTGTAACCGTCGGACTGCCAAGTCATAGGTCTAGAGTTCGAACCCAAGACACGGACCTCTGATTTTTCGGATTCATGCGTAATGATCACTTGTTTCGATGAAGGAAAACATTGTGAGGAAACCAGCATGCCTGAGAGATATTTCTTGACGGCATGTAAAGCCAAGTCGAAGGCCCATGGGAGGCATAAAAACTGACACCAGCTTAGGCACTAACCACTCGATAAAGAAAGATCACCGCAGCTTCTAGACCTTCTCGCGGAGCCAAACTCCGCACTAACTACTCACCAGCAGTCGGCTTACAGCCGTAAATGAAAAATACCTTGAATTTTATGATTTACCTTCTTCAATTCTATTGATCAGTAATAAATGCCTTCTTCAAAGTTGCTGACAAAAGAATACAGTTTTCATTCATTCATAGAAGCAATTACAGTCATTGTCCTTTGACTCAAGCATACAATTTCCATCCACACGTTTATACTTACAATAATAAATGTACACTATCAGGAAAATACAGTTTACAATGTAGAATTAGCTACGTCTAGCCTGAAATTATTGAAATATATCTACTTACTGTAACATTATTAAATGTAACGAATCAATTCTGTCAACGTTCTGTTTTATTTTATAAAACTGACAACGAACTGTATTTTAAGAAATTGTCTTTTAGTCAATCCGCAGAAGAAACCGTACAAAATTATAAAATATGTTTAACAAAAAAAAACTTGAAAGAAACCGTTTCGTTTCGAAAAAAACATTACAAGTCTAAAATATTGAAGTCGGTGTCAAAAAGATTTAGACAAACATATTGGAACAACCCCAAGACACACCCCTAATAAACTCGTATCTATAAATTGATTGCAATCAGTTATGGCTCACTAACACACATAATTATTATACCAACGTCTACTTTAGAATTAGGTAAAAAGAAAATTCGTTTAGAGTCTAAGCCACTTTAGACAAAATTCCACTTCAAATACTCAAAATCCTAACTTTCTAACTAATATAATATTTTAGATTCCAAAGTTAGTTTGTTTATTTGTTATTTTTTCACGCCTAAACCACTGAACCGATCATCCTGAAATTTTGCATATATTATAATTATTTCACCGTAAGATTGTAAAAACCGTTAGATTGCAATCTCTCTAGCGAGATTGTATACTCTCGAAAGATTGTCAACCGAACATACTGCTCCCAATTTAACGCATATTATGTTTCGGTAGATTATAATCTATCGAAGTGAAACCGTAAAATTGAGAAATGCATGCGACGGAACTCAAATCAAAGTATCTCTGCCCTATAATCGGGACTTGAAGCACCCCGCCGTAAGGTTTCTTTAAACCCTGCAGACAGAAATAGGAGCCCAGCGTCACTACGCTGGGCTCCGTCTACTACGCTCTTTAGGCGAATATAATGTGTTTTGAGGGCAAGGGGGACCCCCCCCCACCCTCTCCAAAGCTAAGCTCGCGGTGAGTTCCGTCGCATGCATTTCACAGTTTAACGGTTTCACTTCGATAGATTATAATCTACCGAATAATAATATGCGTTAAATTGTAAGCAGAATGTGCGGTTTACATTCTTTCGAGAGTTTATTTACAATCACGTCAGATAGATTACAATCTAATCTGTCACATGACCAATTTGTTCGAGACACAATTGTTTAACTATTGTGTCTACTTCGTAGACAGATCAAGGGTTATCGGTACTTACGGGATATCTTCCGTGATTATCAATTATTCACGTTTAGTTTTAAACCGTGAAAACTTAAAACAGTGTCAGCCTATTACTGACCGAGGGACCGACAAAAGCCTCATCTCATACAGGGTGTTCACCACAGATACCTATAACTATGCAGCATGATTTTTTACTCAACTACAAACTTAGCATAAGCATGACATACTGATCTACTGTCCTCAAAAAACACTCACAATAGTAGGCGAATGTTCTATGTCTGCCGTTTAATAGGAACTTGGTTGGTTATAAAAACTGTTTAAGGTGACAATTTTAATCACCATTTACATCAGCTTGTATTTTAAAAACACTTCATTACATCTTTTTTAGGTTTTTAAATTATCATTATTTTAGTGAGTAGTAGAAGTTGGTAATATACTTTATAACACATTTGCTCGTAAAGGTTTTCTTATTTCACCAATTTCAATATCGTATTGTATCTCATTACGTACTTGTGCGTTATTGTAATGTAAAACGCACGGTTTATCAAGAAGCTCCGTCTAAAACGAACGGTATTTTTTAAAATCTTAGCAAAGAGTTTTTATGTCAGAAAAGTGGTCAACATTTTATGTATAAAATTAACTTTGGGAGATGAAATATAAGAAAAAAACATTTAATTCTTTAATTTAATTAATTTCGACAATAAATTACAACCATTTATCTGTATTAAAAACTGGCTGTTTTTGTGTCTTTGCCTTCAAAAAAAGCGCTGATGCGCGCGCCTCACTAATTTGTGAACAAGTAAAAATTATTCCGCTCGCTTTTTCTTTTCGCTGTATTGTTTTTATTTGTTTTATTTATTTCCTCGCAAATATGTTATAAAACGTCGTATGACATACGTGCGCTTTGATAATTACAGCCTCTGCTTTCTTGTTGCCCTCGCCTACGGCTCGGGCTAGCAATATCGCCTCGGCGGTAATTTTCAACTTACCGCACTTATATCATAATGTACTATTGGGTACTCAGTGTAAAATATGAGCAGTATCTACTCTGTGAACTACTCAAATAAGGGATGAAGACAAATAAGAGATAAGGATTTTTCGCTGGAGACACTTAAACAGTAAAGTTATGAACTATTGAGTAACATGCTAGCATCGTTACAAAACATCTGGACAACGTAACTCGACTATAAATAACGTATTTTGTTCCCTTATCAGTTAATAGTATCTCTATCGTAATAATATGAATAGCGGAAAATTGTGTATCTTGCTCGTAAACAACAATAATTTCACGACAAAGGTTTATTCCGCTCTTTATAACCCAAATCCAATATAACAACACTAAAACATAATGATCCCTTCTAATATCAGCTTTAACTTCACGAGAACTAAGTCAATTTCAGAGTGACAATCTTTGCTGAAAATGTCACAAGATAAGTTTAGTGACAACGGATTTGAAATCGTAGTAAGTTGAAATATAGTTTCTTATCCTAAAATTCGTAAGGCGAAACGACCGGATGGGACAATGTATCAGGAGCTGCGGTTTTTTTAATAACTGCATTATGAAGTAGGTACTTACTAGCTTCTGCCAGCGGCTCAACCCGCGTGAAGTTGATAATGGTCCCATGGGATCTTACTACCGGGATAAAAAGTATCCTATGTTTTAAATCCAGGTTATAAACTATCTGTGTGCAAAATTTCATCCAAATCCGTTTAGTAGTTTTTGCGTGAAAGAGTAACAAACATCCATACATCTATACATCCATACTCACACACTTTCGAATTTATAATATTAGACAGATGGTTAATTATAGGTAAGTAGGTCTGTCGTATCGTAAGTATGTCAACCGATTAAACAATTCTTCCAATACAAGAAACAGGGGGCCTAAAGTGGCCGCTTTAGCAGAATCTTATTATAAATCACGTTACAAATTCTAAATTCTTAAAATGGACTTTAGGTTCATAAGCAAGTCCATTTTAAGAATTTTAAATTTCTAACGTGATTCATATTTAGTTTCTGCTGAAGCGGCCATCTTAGACCCCCAGGACGATAGAAAGAAAATCCATTACAAAATAAAGAGTAGGTACCAAAATTATTGTTTCGTACTATTACGAATTACAAATAAGTAGAAAATAATGCGAATTAAAAATGAATTAAGTATCTTTTCACTTGGCACCATAATCAAACATGATGCAGCCAAATACAAAAGAAAGAAAACTTTGAAAAAAAAAATGCTGATCAGACATTGTGCCCAAAAACTTACTTAATTAATACTCTATAAATAATACTAATCCATACTTATCAAAACATCCCAATAACAAATCGACTCTTAGTTAAGACACCAAAACCGTTTCGAGAGAAAAAAAAACAAATGGCGGACACAAACAATGGCGGAGACCGCGTATGTGTAATAGAGAGGTAAAGTGCCTATCAAGCTTCAGACGCTGTAAACATATAAAATGAAGGCGCTTATTGTTCCTTCGCTAACAATAAGAGAAGCATTTTTCCACAATCGACTGAGGCCATTTGGAGTGAGATGAGTGGAAATAATAACTACTGGATACCGCATCGACGCACGTTTAAACAATCAAACGGGGAACAAAAAGAGACTAATGCGGAAATGGATAATGCAGGAGCGACGTAGGGGCGGGGTGCCACTGCGCACTGTAGCTGATGAGCTAGGCTTTAATTGTGATGGGGTAACGCAAAGTGTACCAACTATTCATTGTTTGTAGAGTACCTCCCGCTTCAATGTAGAAGTGCGTGTCATTCCAATATTTGACAGTTAAAACAGTTGAAGTACATCCCCAAATAACGACATACAGAGCCATAATTCTACGGTTGTGTACAAAAAAACAAAACTCGACAAATTAGACTTAGTGAATAGTCCCGGGAAATCCCGGAACCGTAAGTACCGGGAAATCGCGAAACTTTTTGTCGTTTTAGGTACCGGGGTTTTCTTGCGGAACACCAGTTTGGTTTCCGCAAGGGGCGCTCTACGGTGGACGCCATCATGCGCGTGAGAGCCCTCACGACGGGGGATGCGGTGTCCCGGGGTGGGGTTGTCTTGGCGGTGTCTCTCGACATCGCCAACGCCTTCAACTCCATGCCCTGGAGCTGCATAAGGGAGGCACTCCGGTATCACCGAGTGCCGACCTACCTCCGTCGTGTGGTCGGGGACTACCTGACGGACAGAGCCGTCATCTACCCCGGTCGCAGCGGAGAATGGAACCGGCGAGAGATGTCGTGCGGTGTTCCGCAGGGATCGGTTCTAGGCCCGTCCTTGTGGAACATCGGTTACGACTGGGTGCTGCGCGCCGACCTCCCTAGCGGCGTCAGCGTTGTCTGCTATGCAGACGACACGCTGGTGCTGGCACAGGGGAGGCCGCACGAGGCGGCGCGCGAAATAATGACACGCGGGGTTGCGATAGTCGTTGAGAGGATCCGGCAACTGGGTCTCGAGGTGGCATTGCACAAGTCCGAGGCCATGTGCTTTCATGGGCCTCGGAATGCGCCACCTCCGGGATCAGCAGTGACGGCGGGAGGGGTATCCATCGGCGTCGAGTCGACGTTGAAGTAACTAGGTCTCGTCCTTGACAGCCAGTGGAACTTCGCGGAGCATTTCCGACGTTTGGCCCCCAAACTGGAGCGGACAGGGGCTGCCTTCAGGCGGCTCCTGCCCAACCTGGGGGGGCCAAACGCCTCCTGCCGGAGGCTCTACGCGGGAGTCGTGCGGTCCATGGCCCTTTACGGGGCCCCGGTGTTGGCGCGTTCATTGAGGCAGCGAGCTGCCAACCATTTGAACGCGCCCCAAAAGGTGGTGGCCGTAAGGCTGATCCGGGGATACCGCACGATCTCCCGCGAGGCGGCGAGCCTCCTTGCCGGATTGCCGCCATGGGATCTGGAGGCGGTAGTCCTCGCGCGCCTACACGAGTGGCGCGCGGAGGCGCTACGCCGGGGGGAAACTCCGCTGCCGCGGCAAATTGTCGCTCAGCGGACGGACTTCCGGCGGGATCTCATGGCGACATGGAGAGAGCGACTGTCGCAACCCCGTGCAGGGCACGCCACGATAGTGGTGGTAAGTCCCCTCTTTGAGGAGTGGCTGGAGAGACGCCACGGCATCCTCACCTTCCGCCTGACGCAGGTTCTTACCGGACACGGATTTTTCGGTAAGTTCCTGCACCGAATCGGGCGGGAGGAGACGCCCGGGTGTTTCCATTGTGAGGATCGACCAGAGGACACGGTGGAGCACACTGTGGAGGTGTGCCCTGCTTGGGTGGAGCACCGCCGTGTCCTCGAGGTGGCGATTGGCGGCGGCGACCTCTCGCTTCCGGCCCTGGTTCGTGCCATGGTCCGGAGCGAGACGGAATGGGACGCCGTCACCTCCTTCTGCGAAGCAGTCATGCTAGCGAAGGAGGTGGCGGAACGTGATAGGGAGATAACCTCACGTCCCGGCCGCCGCGGGAGACGCCCCGGGCGTCGGGGGCCACGTGGTGGCTTCCGGCCACCGTAGGCGCGGGCCTGAGGACGGGGAGCTATGGGCTAGCTCGCCGTCCGTCCGTCTCACGACGACAGGCCGTGTCGACGGCGCGTTCGTGTTCCACGCGCGCCTCAAAGAGAGTCAGCAATAGGGAAGGGGTCCGCAAGTCCGGGAAAAGAAACTTCGCGTTTAGAATGTTTTTTTCTTTCTCCGTTTCAGCACTTTCAAATCTACTATCCTAAAAAGTCTTACTAAAAGTATCGAAGAAGCCGGGAATCCCGGTTCTTTAGACTAAAGTTACCGAAAATCCTGTTTTTTTTTTAACAGAACCGGTTCTGCATTCCCTATAGTCGACTCATCTCAACTTCGAGTCAGCACATCAATCTTCGGTATTTTGTCACCGTTTCCTCCCGCTGCAGTCTATCAAAGTGACCCCACACAATGCTCTATGAAGAGGATGTGTGATTAGTTTTATCCTTCGCCCTCGTAGCTTCACCCCTTCACCCCCCCTCACACCCTTTCACGCGCCCTTCCCCGCCATTCTTCGCCAACTGTAGGTATCTCGGAACAAATGAATCACCCCGTATTAACGGGGAAATAGCATAAGTGTTATTATAGCAAATTGAAAGGAACTCGTAGGACGGTAAACAATTTGGAATAAAATAAATGAGAAACTAGTTGGATTTAAATAACGCACGTTTTAGCAACGTTTTAGCAACAAACCAGAGACAAAGCAGTATTATAAACTAGCACAGATTATCTACAATTATATTCTTAAGTTTGAATGATTTTATAAGCTAGCGTAGCCTTATTTCAGCTAGCTTTGTCTTACCTGAGGTTTAACATGTACCTTCAAATCAATCGATGAGGAACCAGGAGTTATCCGTGTGCTAAAATCGATATTACCAACTAGATATATGTCACCAATCCAATTATTGTCTGGCAGCTAAATTACGAAGCTTTGGTCCACTGCACCACACTGACCATTGTCTATGCTCTATAGCATATGCCTCCAGTATAGATGTGTCATGTCCCGGCAGAAGCATAAATAATAATACCAGCCTATTACTGTCCCACTGCTGGGCAAAGGCCTCTTATCATACAGAAAAGGCACGGGCATTGATCACCGCGCTTGCTCAAGACGGGTTGGCGAATTCAGACTTATATTAATTATAAGTCCAGGTTTCCTCACGATGTTTTCCTTCACCGATGTCTGTGATGTCCAAGATAAACATAGAAAGCGAGACAAGCATACCGCTTTCATACACTTAGTATGGTTAGAACACCCTTTTTTTTTTTTTTTTTTAGGATGGGAAATCATCAAATGACTTCTCCCGCTCTGGGCGGAGCAGGAGGGAGTGTCAGACTTTTACTGACTAAAACCCATCCATGTTCCTTCCTCGCCCTTTGTGTTCCGGGGCCACGGTATCTCTGGTTAGAACACCCTTGCTTTGCCATTCAACACACTTAATAATGCGTTTCTAACTTAAAATGTAATAAAAAAATAATGTGAAACCGATATTATGCTTCTGACGAGACCAGGTTTCTTTCTACCTTTACGATATACCTAAGCTTTATCATTGCATGTTGATTATAGACTCTTAAATAAAATCCTAATGAGCTCCCGATGTTTTCCATTCTCCAAAGTGGCTAATTAAATATGAATAAATAAATAAATATCGCTGGACATTACACACAGCGCCATCTAGGTGCCACACTAAGCAACGAGGCTTGTGTCGCGGACACCAGATAGTTGATAATACTACATAGATACTTTTTGTTTGTAAATACATACTTATTATACACATAAACATCCTTGACTAGGAAACAAATGTCCATGCTCATCACATAAACATTTGCTTCTACCGGGATTCGAACCAGGGACCCTAAGAACGTAAGGCAGCCTCACTACCGCTGCGCCATTCGGGTCGTCATTTACATTAAAGACATAATTACATTAAAGACTGCACTCTTGGTTTTTATTATGTCGGTATCTTACAATAAGGATTTTAGGTAAAGAAAAACCGGAAAAAACTGCCTGGAAAAACTGAGCGTCCTTTTTTGAGAGTCCTTTTTTTCTATGGGATTTTAGTATGAACTCAAGAAGAAACAACTTCTAATGGGTCAGGAATATTCTGTTTACGATCTCGCCGTATGGTGCGGCCACTGGCCGGCAATTGGCGCAGCGAGTACCTTGATTATAAAATGGCGAAATTAAATTTCGCGTAAATCGTCCGCGAGGGCCGACTGACGCGGACTTATTACGCGTATACATACGTAGACGGTAATTGCGCGGCACCGCGGAAGTTTATTATTACGTTTCGTACGCAAAGTTTCGATTAGAGGGCGCCACGCTCGCAGCCGCCGGAATAACATAAATAATGACCGACTAATGCGCTGGATTGCACTCATTTACTATCTAGGAAGCTATTCGCGCAGATGGTGCAAGATTTTTAGTTTAACGCAAAATATGCAAAGCTATGTTAATTGAAAATCTCGGTATCTGCTTTTTTTTTTAATTCAGTCGATGGTTCTGTCACAAATTGAAGCCTTAGACAATGCTAAAAAACTTTTGAAAAATCACCCAGATTGCTTACATCGGGTTTACACGCAACTTATTAGGGTTTCAGATATGGCGCGTCCATGTGAAAATAGAGATATAGTTAATAGCTAGTTATTGGGTTTGGTAACGACGGTTGACGTCAGTGGATGGCACCCATAATCCGGAGCGGCTCAGTTTCATGCAGGCGACCCCGACGTGCAGGCGACGCATATAACCGGACTTGCTGAGGGATCAAAATTTGCCACAACACTATCATTAACACTGAAAAAGGCACGACACTATCAGTGCATCTTTTTTCAATGTAATGTTGGTCTACCCCACTGTTTGTCATTACCAGTATGAATACTGAAAAGTTTGAAACTTTTCGCACGATCACGATTGAGGGCTACTTCGTTCTGAGAAAAAAAACTGAAAAAAAAAACATTTTCTGAAAGGATGATGGCAAAAATGTAATTTTCTGTTCCTGGCCAAACAAAATCTACAAAAGAACAATGCGCAGCAATGTAAAACGTAGAGTATCAAATTGCTAGCCGCGAGAGATCTTGCACCCTAGCGGTTAAGCTAGTAATAAGCTTTAAGGATGAGCTTACAGGTCGCCGATTACGTCCCCTCGACACACAGCTGCTTACGTCGATGACGTCGCCGGATCAACAAGTTAACGATACATGTCGCGCCCGCCGACCCCACACGTCCTCACCGTGCTCACACCTCCACAACGACAATTTGTCAACACTGTCTTACTCCTATCTCACGTACGCAGATGTACTTCTTGTTTCTTCCTACCACGGTCTTGTCTCCAATCATAAACAAACAGATGGTTGTTTAGTTGACCGAGTGTACCTAATTTAATAATATGATCGAGGCGGTCGCGTTCCGCCGCACCTCTCGCCTTCCCTCTCCCCCCCTCACCCTACACCCGCCCGCACCTACATAAATCTATTTTATCGTACACTGGCAATAAATTTTATTTCGGGATCTTTAATTCTTTGTTATTGAATTGGATTTTAGTGTTTTATTCGGGTAAACAAACAATACATCGGAACGTTTCAACCGGTACTTAGGGCACGTGTGCGTTTCGTAAACACGACTAGCGGCGCGCGCGTCGTCGCCCGGCTAACTTAATAAAAGATTTTATTTGTAGATTGAACTGCGTTCCGTTATTGCCGCCGTAAAATGGCCGGCTTTTGTCTGCGTTCACAATTAAAACTTCGATAATGTTTAGTTGTAGCGCTGGGCACAAAGAAATGCCGCTCTTTGCTCCAACAATTACAGGGTGGACGTAAATAAACGCGCGCTTGAGCGGCGCGGGCGCAGAGCGCGGGCGTCCGATCGACGCGTGATCTACAGTAGCGATCGATAAAATGTGCAATCGTAAACTTCCTGTACGAGATGGGAAATTGTAAATTAACTGACGAATTGTTCTTTTTCATCTGACCGTTAATATTATTGTACGGTAATGAAGCCGACTTGTTAAACCTTTGTTGTAATTGTGTCGGCACAAGATTTAGAACGCTGTTTTATATACTTTACTACCTATGTGCGGTGTCCATTACTTTGTTAATGAAAGGGGATAAAGCTGGATTTTGTTTCTTGATGTTTATGGCATTTATTAGTAAGTGTGAGTTTTCGGCACGTTGTATTGTTTACGTTACAAATAAACGTTATCCGTCCGGATGGTTTGTCCTGCTGGTGTCCCGAAAAGCCAAAGCATAAACAATTTCAGTGAAAAATTATGTTTTTATTGCGTGTGACATACCTTGCCACACGATGTCCCGTACCAACTTTTTTCAGCTGAAATGTGACACGACATATAAAAACAAAATCTGTGGTTTTACATCTGATGGTGACAAGACAAGTGCGATGGTTCATCATAGGGGATGTGTTTGGTCCTCTTATATGGTTTCTATAATCTAAGTGTGTTAAATTAAAAGATCAACAAGATGGCATATTATGTATAAATACTCTCATTCAAGTGTATATGTGCCTAGCCTGTCTTGGTGTTCCAGATATATAAGTCCTTGGCCTGGGTATTAACTCTTACCTGACTTCTTAACTATTATTATGAACGCGAAGATGGAGTTTGATACCTCAAGAAAAACCTATTAAGGGGGTGGTATCTGCTAACGAGAGGTTTTCTCCATGTAACTCCTCTTTCATGAGTGAATATATATGTGCAAAAAAATACATGTTGCTTATTAGACTCTAAACTTTAAGTGGTACTTACAATTGAAATAATTCTAACTTTATTATTATGTACTATATGAAAAAAATATTCGAAGTGAAGAATTTTTTCTTTGAAATTTCTTAATTACTCCTAGCCGGCATTAAGTTTTAGTAGTTTTTTTTTTCACACAAATATTTGTCACTTTTTTCTTCACAAAGTGTACAATTGGCATTTTGATCTAATGATTTATTAGGCTACAATATTTCGCGCTATTCGGCCCGCAGTGACTGACGTAACAACCACTTTGTAGTGCAAGCTGATTAGAACTTTATTCTAACAGTAATTCAAACGAAGTTTGAACCACCACAAATAGAGTTGCTAATTTAGCAGACACCCCAGCCTTAAACGGATTTTGATAAAGCTTTACAGTAATATAGCATAAAAAACAGAATAACACAGAGGCTGTAATTTATAACGATATTGTGTAAAAAACAGCTAGTTATTAAATAGGTAAGTAAGTCCTCTATGATTGCTAACGGCTTTTTATTTGTTTGCAGGCCAAAATGATCGAGAACTCACAGGCCTGGCTTGGAGCCTCCACATCGGCAGCAATTGCAGGTTCGTTGATTTTCTATTTCTACAATATTATTACTTAACACAAGAATAATCTAAAAATTCATTAAATAAGAGAAATGCATTTTTATTGATCATCTTAAAACACTACAATAAAAAAATCACCTGTCTACGTAGTAAACTTAATTAGAATTATTTTTTTAATCATTAAATTAAAAGTGATATTCTTATATTTACATTTAACATGATTGGTTGTGGCTATTTTAATCAACCAATGATATTTCCCTACAGTACACATAAGCATATATTATTTGCAGTATATGGTTCTGTAAAAAAGTTAATCGTTAAATAATGCGTCAATTATTTTATTATTCTGCTTTATATTTTATAAAAAAAAAATAACGCTTTTTTAGGGTTTCGTACCCAAAGGGCCTTCGCCCTATTGCTAAGACTCCACTGTCCGTCTGTCTGTCACCAGGCTGTATCTCATGAACCGTGATAGCTAAACAGTTGAAATTTTCACAGATGATGTATTTCTCAGAATAAAATAAATAATTAAGTGGGGCTCCCATACAACCCGTGATTTTTTTATAATGGTACGGGACCCTTCGTGCGCGAGTCCGTCTCGCACTTGGCCGGTTTTCTTACTGTTCTGTTTGTTTTTACTATATTGATGCTGTTTTTTTGCAATGTTAGTCCAAAATCCGTGTTTTTGTTGATGCAGTAGTGTAATAATTCGTAAATATTATCAATACTAAATGAATCGAAAGTAAAAAAACAGAAACGTGATATACGTGCGTGACCACAATAGTAGAAATTCCGTTGACTGTATATTTTCTAACGTCATTTTATTGATAGTTGCGCATTATAATACAATAATAAATAGCAAAACATAGCCAGTCACTGTATTTTATTGCCAATACTTCTCATTGATGATAACTTCTTATTCTTTGTCGTTATAACGTGAGAAAATAATATAGAGACACTGTTATATTATCTCAATACAACATTGTTAAAGTTACGATGGCCTTATGTACCTTGTACTTATATAATGTTAGTGAAATTTATAGTCTAATAGCATAAAAAACTAGCATTGTAGTTGTGTAGGTAGATGTCTTACATTGTGAACGTAAAATAGATCTGTTTCCTGAGTTTCATGAGACTTCTGTGGCTAATGCATAGAGTATCTTTAAACTTATTAAGAGATGATAAATTGAATACTGCCTCCGCTCGTTGGGCTTTTACTGTTTACCATGTTCAGTAACATAGGTAAGAGATTTTTCTAAACGACTGCATTGGCCAGAAAACAACTGAAAACAACGGCTCTACCGTCCACACCCACAACACGGTGACTGCCGGCTTAGTGTTTAAAATATTCGCGTGCACACATTCTTTCATCCCTACTACCCGTTTGTTGCACCCCCTATCTCATTCGTAGGCATTGCACTATCCTGTGGTTCATATTCAACGCACGGTTTTTATTTATAAAAATCTAGGACATATCGAAACCGTTCTCATCTAAGCGATTCATCAGAAGTATTTTCAATCAAAACAAACGACTATTGGATATTTTACTGTTTCTAATATAAAGTAATAATGAAAATGTTTTATAGGATATTAAATATGTCCATAAGTATTTTATTGTTCATAAAATAATAGAAAAATGGTCTTATTATCGTTGGAAAATTGATAAAGTTTCAATTATTGTGCCATGCGCGCGTAGAAGCTATAACGTATAAAACTACTGCATCAAATTGATTCGGACTTGTTTATGTTTGAAAGTTTCTGTTGCCCGCCTTGTCAGATTACCACGGTCATAGCACGCGCAAGCTGAAGTCACCGACGTGGACACAGAGTCAGCTGCAGGAAGCCATCCAAGCCGTCGTCACCCAGAGGATGCGCTTCACGCAAGCCGCCACGCACTACGGCATTCCTAAGGGAACATTATACGACAACATACTAGGCAAATCTAAACGTATGGCCGTGTTAGACGAAGCCAGTCTTCTAGCCAGCGAAGAGAGGGCCGTGTTAGACTTCTGTTGCGAAACCAACGTCTCCCCATATAATAGACGAACTAAAAAATCCCTTAAAGATGTACTACCTTATGTAGAAAAGTTAAGAAGGATAAGAGACCCAGGTTTCTCGTTCATAGGTCTGACAGGGTTCAGATGGTGGTGGGCCTTCTGTAAGAAACATTCCATAGTGTCGCTGTACTATGAAGGGTCGCTAAAGAATAGAAACCCGAAAGTTAAGACTGAGTTTAACCCAGACGATGAGTCGTGACTGTAATAGCAACATCAAGTGGCGCCATCTGTGTTTCTGTATCGACGATTGAATCTGCTGCTGTACTTTGTGAAGTACACGTGTCGTATTTGATCTTAATTAGTGTGGAATCAATAGTTCATAAAGTCGTGATTTTTCTTCTAATAATAAAAGTTGATAAATCTTTAAAAAAATAAGTTTCGTCTGTAGCGCATTTAATTGGCAGTAAAGCGGCTGTAATGAGTAAACATTAAAACTACTCTAGTCCCCAGGCTATAGAGGCGTCGCCACTTTCATGCTTTACCATAAAATATAATTTTGTCATAAATAATCGGCACACTTACCCTTCTGTCGACTTTTTCTTATAAATTCAGCGTCGAGTACCGTTGAATATTATTCACACAAAATTAAGTAATTTCAGACCGTTATTTTAAATGATTGTCCATTAATAGCTAATATGATTCTCGATACATTATTAATTTTGATTAAGAAACCATTTTTAATTCCGTAAAACGCCAGGTGCGGTTTGTAGTTATTAAAATTTCAACAGTCGTAATTGCAGAGACAATTTTTTTCTTTTGCTCGATGACTTTTTACCATCTTATTTATTATATGGCCGAAATTGAGTTATAATGTCATGCCTCGTTGGCCTAGTAGTAGTATACAGAATACAGGGTGTAAACAGACTCATCACCAAGCCAACCAAGCATTCCGTACATCAAACTAAGTAACTTTACGCAAAAATTATTGCTGGGAAACGACTTTTTTTTGGGGTGAAAAATCACGTTTTGTGGTAGAACTCAATGTAACGCACTCAAAGCATTGTGCTGATGGTTGGATTGAATAACGGAAGTACGGGGGTCGTGGGAGTGGGGGGGGGGGGTAGTTTCAAGTAAAAATCTGACATTAAAAACTTGTATGAAAAAAATCTTGTCAAAAAGTTGGAACCCCCAATATCTCCGTAACTAGAAGGTTCCCAGGTATGGTGGAGAACAAGTGCCTTCGATATGAGGATTTTTACACCCTTTATTATGTCAGAAGCAGCCTAGAGGCTAACCTCGCGGCTGCTTCTGAGACTGCTTTTGCATAAATCTAAATGTATGCCCAAGTGTTGGCAATAGGCTCGTCCCCAATAACATGGTACTTTGAAATATGGGGTCACACCTGTGCCTACTCCCTCACGGATAACAGTCGCGATGTGATGTGATGTTAACTTGTCTAAATATAAACAAGTATATTTTTTTATATAAAAATATTTTCTTTGCACATGGTATTACCACGCGGGTAAACTTCAACGGGTTAAGCAGCATTTGGCGCCAAACCGCATTTTGGCACAATTTAATGAGATATAAAAGTAAATATCGATGCAGTGAGCAGTAACAGGTTGGCAGCCCGTCCTCCCTATGTAAATGTAATGACACGAGTCACCCTAAAGGGCTCTACACACCTTCTAATTTATAACAACGTTATCGACACAGAATTAAAATCACTCACTTGTACCAAGTTGATGTGTAAAGCCCTTATTAAAAAAAGCTCAGATGGATGACTGGTATAGCAAATCATGTATTTTTACCATGAAATTGCATAACAGCAGCTCTTATGAACATGAAGTGAAATCAGTATGGAAAAATTATAGATGTGGCTCCAGACTCCGACATATACAGAGCTGTATGATCTGACAGTGTCCTGTGTCCCCAGATACCTAGAGTGAACTCTGCTCTTACCGGTTTGACAGTACAGTCGTGGTCTTTTCCGCCTGATCAGTTAAAGTTTAGGCCAATTAGGAAAGCGTCAGTGCGCTCGGCCGATCGGTATTGTCTTTCATTCATTATTTCTATACAAAGTCAACGGGGCGGGGCTAGAGAGAGTTTCTATGTTGCGAGTGCAAGCAAAAATTGTCCTCGATAGTACCTTGAGACGATGTTACGGGATCGTCGTAAAGTAATTATATTCTTAATTGGTTTTGGTTGGTTGCTCTGCTTCAACTGCTGAGCAGGTTCTGGGTTCAATTCCCGGGTCGGGCAAAGTGTTATTGGGTTTTTCCATCAGGAATTTCTCAGTCCCAGCCACGGAGTCTGCATTTGTACCCGGTTGATGGCAATAGGCTCGCCCCCTATTACATGGGACTTAAAACATAACTGCATGGCGAAATGTATACTATTAGGTACACATCTGACTAAACCTTCAGGACACTACAGGCGTGATATTATGTTAAATGTTGTGGTTTGTCGACGTTACATTTCATTTTTCGTCCGACCAAAAACCGTCCACAAAAATGTCAAAAAAAAATCTGTGGACACGCTATCAGACCGGGACACCTTCATACAAATACTACGGAAGTATGTCAGGGTCAGGTGCCCACAATTTGTTGGTAATTTCACTTATCATTTAAATGTTATTAGAATTTCAAGAAGTTGGTCATTTGCAGACACCCTTACTATGGAGTCACGACTCATGGTACAGACTTTGTCTTTCTTTAATACATTTTCAACTTTACCTCTAAAGGATTCGGTTCAAGGTTGATTGGAAACATTTGTCAGTTTCGGGTGTGTCGGTGTGCTTGGCGTCTGTGTATCTCGATTCTCAAGCATTTCCATAATAAGATTAATTATTTCATTGCCATGTAAAGACTTAAATAATTATATTAATTATGTTACTTTTAAGGGAATCCCACCTTTTTATAAGGTTAGTTTTATTTCCTTTTTTATGTACATTCTTAACGTGTTTTTTTAGATTTTAAGACTGATTTTAGTTTAGTTAATTTTTTTCAATAAGGTCATGATTAAGTTAAGTATTTTAGGTCAAACATCAGCTGTGGTCTTTTGAGACCTAAACCCTAAAAGTTTGCTCAAACTGGTAGAACATAATTGCGGACCGCACTCTCCACACCAGGGTATATGAGCTGAAGTATCTTCAGTGTCCGGTGTCCGCAGCTCGTCCGCAATCTGTCCTCACCGGTTTGACTGAACTATAAAATAAGCGATTTTACTTGTTTTTTCTTAATTTGACTTGGTGGACCTATATCTGTATAAACGTGACAATCTTTTTAAGAGAACTGCCATTTGTTTTTAATTTTCTTTATAAAAATAGGTATTTGATTTAGATAAAACATCCCTGATGGCAATTAGAAGATAAACTAACGAAGTAATCGAAATATTACTTTTGTGACAGTAATAGGTATATTTTTCTATCAAGCGAGCGTAAACTGAGGACATCTATGACACTTCATATGATGAATAAATCATTTTTGTAGATAGTAGATAACTTAAATACAATAATTAATACAAAATTGCGTCCATTAAGATTGATATAGGATAAGATACCTTTACGTGAATAGATATATAGGTAGTTGCTTTTCAAGTCGTCAACGACTCAGTCAATCATAAAAGCTGTCAACTCCCGTAATAATTGATGGCTAGTTTAAAACATAATAAATAGGTGGGGTATTACAACGATATAAGGGTATAACTATAGGACTCGTCACCTGTAACCAACATGTATCTACCAGAATATTTTATAAACACATGAATAATTAAGACGTTTTGACATTTACCCAAGAAACCTTAAATGGTATGTCAACGTGGAGACATGGTGTGTAATTTTCCATTAAAAATTATGGTTATAACCGAGAACGAGGCAATATATTAATATATTTTTAAGCCTCAATTTTCATACATCAATCAAAAGATACCGTCTGTACTCTGACAGCTTTATATAATATAACAATTGTTGGGCATTGAGCTGTTATTTATGTTCCTTCGCAGTATACGAGTACCTATATTTACTGGTGTAGAGTCACGACCTCTAACATGTTTACACGCAGCTACTTTTAAAAGTGATTTTCTCCTACTGGTTTGATTAGCGTTTTACGTTTTAACTTAAATAATGCAACATAAAATTTGCGACATAAAATTTTGGTAGCTTACATTTACTTATCTAAAAGAAGGAACCGTTATTATCAAAAGTAAATCGGTTTTGAATTTGACGACCCGATTGGCGCAGCGGTAGTGAGGCTGCCTTACGTTCGTAGGGTCCCGGGTTCGAGCAAATGTTTGTGTGATGAGTGATGAGCATCGACATTTGTTTCCGAGTCATGGATGTTTATATGTATAATAAGTATGTATTTACAAACAAAAAGTATCTATGTAGTATATCAACTATCTGGTGTCCACGACACAAGCCTCGTTGCTTAGTGTGGCACTAAATGGCGCTGTGTGTAATGTCCAGCGATATTTATCTATTATCTATTTTGTTAAGTGTACTCTTACTATCGTTTGTCTAGCACGACTGCTGGCATGAGGTCCTGGATTCGATTCCAATGTCGGGTAAAGTGTTATAGGGTTTTTTGATCAGGAATTTCTTAGTAGTAGTCTGGATCTGTGCCCGGTTGATGGTGATAGGATCACCCTCTATCATGGGACTTGCGGAATGTGGGTGTACACCTCTACGTAACCCTTCGCGAACTACACGCGTGATGTATAATCCCTGGACCTGTCCACGAAGTAGACACAATAGTTAAACAATGGTGTCTCGAACAAATCGGTCCTTTGACAGATTATGATTTATGTATTGTTTTCCTCAAAATATACATGTTGTGTTGTGGCTGAGGTGCCAAGACAAGGCCTGTTTCTTTACATATATCTATGCTATTTGCACTGAAACTGTATTAATCCTGAGCAGAATCTTCGTAGCACGTGATCAGGCTTATATCTGAACACGCAGACACTCACTCAAGTTATTGCACCATCGCGTCACGTTCTCAGCAGTGATCGTAGCTCTTAGTAGTGTCGAAATGGATTTGCAAGCCCTAACTTGACAGTTAATTCTTATTTATATATGTTTTTTAAATTGTTAAAATACTGAAAATATAAGAAAATATACCAATTCGTTAAAAAACATTACTCTTTTTAGCCAGGCCTTATTTAGGGCGTACATAACTAAACTCTTTTTATTTTTATTAATTACAAATAAACGAATAATGGAAAAATTCATACTATCATCATCTGCCAAGCCTTTTACTAACTATGTTGGGGTCGGCTTCCAGTCTTACCGGATGCAGTTGAATTCCTGTATTTGACATGGAGCAACTGCCTATCTGACCTCCACCAGAAAAATTTATACCATGTCCTTATTAAATACTAACAAGTTTTTCTCGATAAAAAACTTTAATATTAGTGAGGGAATCTTATCATGATACTCATAATAAAACAAGTTACTTAGGTATTTAAAAAAATCAAAAACTCGACTGCATTTATTATTATTAATTTAGTAATAATGTTTAAATGATAGCTGTGGTTATATTTTATCCAGTCATCAGTTGAAAGCCATTAAGTACTTTTTAAAGATTTGCATAGATAGCAAGAAACCATAGTGTTTCAATCTTTACTGTAATTATAGCAATAATAAAATACACACGAGGCCAATAAAATGGTAACGCGATATTTTAATTACTTCAGAAAATAATTCAAATTCTTTTGGCACGTTATTAAAAATGCCAAGTTTTTTATTTGATTCCCTCCACAGCCCTGTAGTTATTCGATAAAAAAATGCTGTTTCTTTGTGAAAACTTTATTTAGTTCTCTATTCAAATATGTAGTTGGAATGTAAAGCCGGGTTGCGCTCGTGTTTTTGCTCGTCACTGTACAAAGTTTATGGGACGAGCGGTTTCGCACTACGTCCGATCCGAGTCCGATCCGTATCCGTGAAAATACACTATAATACAAAATCGGATGACGGAAGCCGGATCTAGTGCGTAAACTACCATAGAAATAGTTCTACGACTACTCGGGACGGGGTTCGGATCGAACGTAGTGTGAAACCGCTCTAACAGCTCCCAACTTTAAAAATAATGCGTTCCGGTAAAAAGGTGATTCGATGCATAACATAAATATATTTGTGATATTCTTGATGATTATATTTCTCTTATTAATTGACCATAAATTCTTTAAAATAAGTGACGGAACGTCGGAAAGAAAAATGTCTATACATTTTTCTTTCCGCAATGCAATACATAAATATATTATTAATAAGGCGGTGTTTTAAATACTTTACACACAATGAAATAGGTATTTTACAAATTAGAGAAAGCGCTGATATACATTATATGAAACAAAAACTTTTGTTTAACAAATAACGCAACTTTTGTTGCGGTACCTTCAGATACATCCAAAACAATTTCATTGCGGTCGTATTGCAATATAATTAGCTTCGATAGTCTTTGCTGAACCCGCAGGCTAAATTTCTTACAGACCAAAGGATGGCCGCAGGTTGGCAACATTTGTATATCCTTCATAATTACAAAATACCACTCCTGACAGGAAACAGAGGAATGTTTTTACCGCATAAATATTTTTCATTGAAATACACAATTATGTTTTATCGCTAAATATAAATTAAACGCACGCTCGCATTCTCGCTTTTTCTTGCATTGTTACACACAACCCCACCTGCGCGTCTGCGCCTGCGCAGCTCTAGTAGGTATGTTTTTACTAACACTTTGTAAGTAAAGAAATTGTATAATATGTCATGTATGTTTGTACTGTTTTCCGGACAAAACTAATTTTGTCTAAAAGTAACTTGCGGAAGTCATTTCGACTAAGTATAAGGTACAGTTATAAAAAGTTTTTTTACCGCGAGTTTATTTGATTACGATTGTGCTCCACAAAATTCCTTAAAAATTTGGAAATCTTTAAAAAAAAAATTGTTATAAGTAGAATTTCACCCAAAGAGTACCTAATACTTTGACTTATGGTTACCTTAAACTACAGACAAAATTAACTTAGTCCGCTTAAGAATTTCAACTGTCACATAAAGTAAATTTATTGCCAAGTGAAAACTAAACTGTTGTATGAAAATGGTTAATGACTTGACTTGAATTAACGTAGTTTTATATTCTTAATTAGTTTGTTTGTCAAAGTATGCTCAAAATCGATACATATAATCTTTAAAACTCACACTTAAAGTATATATTACGCTCATAGGATTTAATTCTAAAAATCTTTGAAAGCAAAAATGTTATTTTAATCTAACTAAAACACATTGGTCTAAAATTCAAAAACTGCGTTTTTAATACTCTGATTGACTTAAAAAGCAGCAAAGGGAGACAGCATCATAAGATGTTTACGGAAGTTTAGTTTGTTATGTATTTTCTTTCTTCGTTAAACTAAAACATTAATTTAGACCAGTGTTTTTGAATACAGAAATAGGAATAGTATTACCTATTGCGTGTTATTGAACCGGAATCACTCATCCCGATGGAGCACCCAAAAGCACTATGTTGAATTTTCGACCGTGTTGCAAATTCAGCATCGCGCTTTCATTTAAGCTTTCGTTTATACCTCGCCAATTAATATTACTGAAAACGGACCTAAGCCTAATGGAACTTAATTATCACAAAGTGAAAAAAAGACAAATTTTTAAAATTGAGAGCAAACTATTATCTATGCATAAATATAGTCATTAGCATCAAATATTTGTACCATACAGTAAATAGTTCTGTACTATTTATGT
The DNA here is from genome assembly GCA_963853795.1 of Xestia rhomboidea. Taxonomy (NCBI): domain Eukaryota; kingdom Metazoa; phylum Arthropoda; class Insecta; order Lepidoptera; family Noctuidae; genus Xestia; species Xestia rhomboidea. The sequence goes on from OY970756.1 coordinate 4,028,099, forward strand.
TTATAATATTTTGCTCCCTTCTTTAACTTTGACTTACATATATAATTAAGGCCATCATCATCATCATCACCATGATCTGATCTATGTTGGGGTCCGCTTAAAGGTATAATTAAGATCGACACACGTATATACTGATGTAATAGACTGTTACAACATTCAACTAAAATATCGTTTATAATTATGGTTTAAAACACAATTCCTAAGGCCAAGAACACACATGTCAGAAACTTGCATTATTAATCTAAGTAGATATTCAAGTTGGTTGGTGACTGTCACACTGTGTTTCAAGTTCCTTGCACACTTTCACCCTACAACATACTATGTTGTAATTCAGGATTGAACCTATTACGTATATATGTATATTCCTGAATTTAGTTATAGAAAACCTCAAATTCCTTTGTCTATTTTCTAGTATTATATTTTTAATTGTAAGCGATGCTAACGCCATCTCCCGTCCTAATTCAACAAGACTGTACTTTTTTTTTTTACATAAATTCTATAGTTTACAATTTGTTGGCAGTTTTATTTTTTCCCGCTAATTTTTGTTTGTTTTTCTTGTAATAACAGGTTTCATTTGGAGGTCAGTATGTAGTATTTTTTTTCAACTTTTTCGGGCTATTTATCGAAAATAGCCCGGGAAAAGTTATTTTTTTTATGTACCTTTGCTTTACATAAATAATATATATGATTGTTGTGTAGTAACATTTCTTTTCAGAAATAGTTTCAAATTACAGCATTTAATTTGACGTCCTGCTATTTTGATGGCAACCGTAGTTGCTGTCTTTTATGTTCAATTGTCATGATATCTCATGTTCTCCATATTAAGCTGATAGAAAAGTTCAATTTAAGTAGGTGTTATTTATAAAGAATTACAATAGCGAACGATCCAGGAAGTAAATTATCTTCAGTTAAAGTAAGCTTAAGTTTAAATTACTTACTTAGTCCCTTACTTGGTTAGCAGGTGTTAGTTTAGGGGTCCGTGTTCATGAAAAGCAACTAGCGATTTTTAAAAATGAGGAATATACAGCATAAATAAATACGTTCAATTTCACCGATCAGACTAAAAATTAATAAAATTAATGTAAAACAAAAAGTCGAGTATAATTACAGGACCCTCACTTTGCTTTCACCCAAATTAATGAGTGTTAAAGTCCCGTCAATAACTAACAGCATAATAAAATTAAAAACATAATTTTGCATAGACAGCACAAAAAAAATGTAATCTATAATGATTAAAGCTGATTTGTGGATAACGGGACGACTCACTTAGTCGACTTCGAAGGAATGAAGTCGATACCGTGAATGGAAATCGACTAATGCATAATACACTACTTATAATATTATCACAATCCATAAACTTCTCCAATTGAGAGGTAGACAGACGTGTATAAAGTATAAGATGTAAGATGAATCAGGCTCAATACGAGTAAGCATTGTCGCGTACGCGTCGCGTCGACGGTATTTAAAAAAAAAAATTTTTTTTAGGTTATTTTTCATGTTATTCTCTCAAATGACTGGAATATTATCCATGTCGCCCCTTGCCTTACTTTCATCATAGAAATTTGTTAATGTAAAAAAAAAAAAAATAAGTATCTCGACCCCAATTTCTTTAATTGCTCAACTATTTCAAATATTAACACGGAACTTTATTGCCTCTACAGATAGCTACCAATACCAGCTTCAGTCGATGTGGCAGAAGTGCTGGAATACGCAGACCCTGGTCCACAACCTGCGATTCCGCGAGCGTGGGCCCCTCAAGTCCTGGCGACCAGAGACAATGGCCGAGGCCATCTTCTCCGTGTTGAAGGAGGGACTGTCCCTATCGCAGGCAGCCCGCAAATACGATATACCGTACCCGACGTTCGTGCTGTATGCCAACAGGGTCCACAACATGTTGGGCCCCAGCGCTGACGGTGGCGCAGGTATGTCTCCTCTTGTTCTTTTTCAAAGCTCGGATTACTGGCGAAAGCCCCTTGTAGTTTACACCGTTCAACATAAATCTCAGTATAATATTGACCATAATTTCTTTAATTAGAAAAATGTTCAGCGTCAAGACACATTTTTTATACTGCAAGCCGCATCCGCCAGTGTGATCCCGGCTTAACGACAAGTGCAGATGTACGCCGTCTTGTAATGGCGGGACGTCTTCGGTTGTCATGAATGTTGTCGCAGGTTACTTATAGTTACATAATTAAATTTCAATTATGTTCGACAGTTTCATTCCTATCTTGGCCTTAATAAATTGACTTTAACTCGTTTTTTTTTAATTTAAATTAGTCTATTTAACGATACATATTGATGTTAGCTGTTCGTGTATGTGAGTTTAAATGTTTGTAAACGCACCCACGATACAAAAGAAATTTTTATTTATTACTAGTATTTTTTTTTTATTACTAGTGAGCCTTAAAAAAAAAGATATTTCATCAATATCTTGACTAATATTTCTACACGTTTGGATATTATGCTTCCTCATAGCTCGGTTTCTAGCCATGAAATATTCAGCTTGAATACGAAATGAATTCCATCATAAAAGCTGTAACGAAAGCAAGTGATCTCACAACTTTATTGAGCAAAAACCACGTTTAGTCTGTGAACGTCAATTATAAATTATCGTTCAATTTTAACAAATAATATAAACTTCAACCAACTTATCTGGGCAGGTGAGAAAGCCCTGAAAAAAAAAGTACCAAGTTTGACACATCGATGCCAATATTCATGGCAAGCAACGCCACCTTGAACTGCATGCCGATAGTGGTCATACATAACTTTGAATATTTTATTTATAGAAAAATTGTAAGTAACCTGTGATGCAACATTCTCTAAAAGTCTTCTAAATGATAATACTCTTATGGTGTGTGCGAAATATAATAAAAATTATGTTTTAGCATTGCGAACTTATCTGCCAGGCGAGTGCAATAGTATCTCGTATTATTTGTGACTGTGTGTGAAACATGAATATGTATACGTATTTAATATCTATAGTGGGCTATTTCTTAAATGAGTCTAGCCTTTTATGGATACCTACGATATACCTAGAGGTACGACACAAGAAAACGGTTTCAAGTTTTTAACTAAATTAATTCTTAACATTTGTCGACATAGAGTGGTATACACTGAGATTGTTTTTAATTGAAATGTTATATTAATTTAAGTATAAAGTATTAATGACTTATATAAATTAAAATTTTCCTGATCAAGGTTATGGGTTAGATAAAACAATACTTCACGGTACCACGGGATATATTTTTTAACCGATCCAATTTGCGTATATCAATTAAATTTTCGTAGGTACTAAAAGCAGTTACTACGTTAAGTGTAACGACTTCTGACTTTTAAAAGACGACTTCTGAAATGCTATCGATTGTTCTTTCTTCTTCGCTAAGTTATATTACGAGCAAAAACGTGCGTCAGCGCGCGTTAGGGAGCGTTTCAGATAACGAGCGTTAACCCCTTAGGCGTTTGTGGTGATGGTCGGAGATAATCCACAGATAGACGTCTGCTGAGGAGCGTTAACGCGCGATGCTTTTTCTCTCAGCGCGTTAAAATGTTTCTTAGCAAAACACGCGCGTCAACGCGCGCTCTTGCGGACAGTTGCATGATCGACATAAGGATGTTCAGGCGTGCTCTTCCAAAGCGCGTCTCTGGATGTCATCATCTGAACTTAGACTTAATTAAGTTAGTTCAAATAATGCATCCTATTTTGTGCAGGCTTATAGAAATAATAATATTTTTCTTTCTTTTTACTCTGCCGCACATCTAAAGAGCTCACAATCGCAAGTAAGTTAGATGTAATTTATACTTAATTACGATTAAATGTTTCAATGTGTCAGTTTATTATTACCTTTCATTTGGCGTAGTTTTCTTGTGTCGTGTTGGCAGCTTACCGGCAGATAAATGCACAAACATATTTATGTCAAGTAACATAAACTGCGCTTATTTATGTATTGCAATCGTCCTTGATCGTTTTATTTGGATCGACAATGCGAGCCTTCTCGCAGTGAACGCCTCGCACGGTCGATACGTCCTATTACTTGATTACTTTGAAACCCTACTTCCTATAGACTGTTCGAAATAATTTGTACCTGACCTGTAACCTTATACAACTCTAAATGTTTTTATTTTTTATTATTTCGAATAAGCTATTACAACAAAATAAAGAACGCCATAATACCTTACGTGTTCACGTTTTACTATTATGCGACTTTCCAGATTTAAGACCAAAGGGAAGGGGACGACCACAGAGGATCTTACTGGGCGTATGGCCCGACGAGCACATCCGCGGCGTAATCCGCGCGGTTGTGTTCCGCGACACGCACGCGCCCTGCCCGCCACAGCCCACCAACATTAAAGAGATCGAACTGCCGGGCTACCCCGCCATCGCACCGGTCAGTATCACAACCCTTGCGCAAGCCGAAACCACACCGCCTCACAGTCTGATCTCGGCTTTACTTCGCAATTTTACGTCAACACACGTCACATACTATTAAATCATACCACGAATGCAACGAACGTGAAACGACGTAAAGTTGCGACAAAGGAACGTTTAAATGTTGTTCAAAACGAATCAAATTTTTATGATTATTCTATTATTAGCCTCGTCTCATCTCGTTGTCCCCTTGTTTCCGCCGCCATGCGAATATGCCAGTGCGATCGTCAATTATAATAATTGGCTCGGCGTTTGCCATACTTGGATTTGGTTAAATACTTTTTCGTCGTTTCTATTATTCTAGACTCACGAGTGATAACGTTGTTATTTTAGACTCAAACCGTTTCGAGATAACGACGTTACACGCTATACGTTATTATCTCGTATATTTTTTTATTGCCATGCGATTTTCGATTTATGGTGCAAGCATTGTACGTGGGTAATGCGTGTTTCAGGACGGTGTGGCCGTTCAGAACGCTTACATCGGATGCGGCAACGGGCGCGAGGGCCGCATGTCGCCCAACGCCGCCGCCGCCGCCGCTGTGGCCGCCGTGGCGCACGGCCTGCGCCGCCAGATGTGCAACATGGTGGCCGGGCAGCGTCCCCCGGACCATCCGGCGCACCTTGGCCCTCCCATGCAGTCGTCGCCGCAGCTCACCTCGCCGCTGTCCACCGGGCTGGAGTCCCCGCTGTGCTCGCCCCCGCCGCCCGGCCACGCGCTCGAGCCCGCCAAGCACCCGGACCCGTTCCGCCCGTTCGCGTCGCCGACTGAGAGCCGCTACGGAGACCGCGACACAAGCTCCGACATCACGCTGATGGGACCGCCGAAGAACGGCCAGCAAGGCCACGCCAGGAAGGGCTCCGGCCAGGGCTCCTCGCCCTCCGAGCTGGACGCCAGCGACGGCCGCGCGGACATCTGAAGCGAGGCCGCGGGCATGGCGCCGGTGCTGCCGCCTATGGGCCTGCCGCCGCCGCCGATCCCGATGCCCGCTTACAAATATTTCGTGCCGAACGGAAACAGCTCCACCTATTATTAAATCCTCTAGACGCGAGTTTCCCCCCAATTGCAGAGCACCGTTACTGTCCTCACGAGTACACTATATAGTCACGAGTGCCCACAGTAACGAGATCACACACCTCTGTGAACCTCGCGCCTCATGTATTGTCTCTTTTTCAAATTAAAAGCCGATATAGTCGACGTCATTCATTTTATCACCGCAGTACAGTCAGCATCACTCACAACAACGGTAAGTTTGAATTTATTGCATTTACACTAAAGCTTGAAGTACGTGTCGTGAAACGTGATGCTGACTGTGTCATTGAGTTAAATGATTTGAGCTGTAATAGCTGATAAAGTAAAGTTTCAGAAACAGTTACAAACATTTCCAATAAGCCTCTTTTCTTACATGCAAAGTAGATGAGTAAAGCTGTAATGTATTTTTTTTTCATTGAGAAGTATTTCTATGTTTTATGCGGGACAGTTGTAACTGCGGTGAATATTATCAAACATAAAATTGACGGCATTTAAGATACTCGACACGCTGTTGTCAAAGAGATTTTCTGCCGTCAGGCGTATCGAAGCGACCAGCCGCGAGATGCCAAAAATGTTGCGATTCTCTGGATGTAATAAGGGGTTGCAAGCAAAGAATAATATAATTGTGTGATGTGTGTCGGTAAAGCAGACATTGAGGTAGGTAGCCCGTCGCACATTCCGGGGAAGTGGAGCTGTTACCACTCGGAGAGTTGGAGACGTCACGGGACGGGCCCGGGACGGGTGAAGTTGTTTTAATCAATATTTCAAATCGGCATTAATTTACGATCATATTTAATAAATTATTGTGGACTCGCTGTGCAATACAATGCTTTGTTATTAGTTGACTTTTGTAACATTATGGATTTATTATAATTTTAATCATTATGTATTGTGTTCCATTGATATATTTTAAGTTTTCTTTAATATTCTTTGACGGGCACGGGCGCGTCGGTCACCCAGTGCGCCGGCGCCGCCCGCTTGCCCGACACTATTATTGTCTTATCATAAGTAGAACTTCGAAATACGTGTAAGCTTAACTAATACATCACAATCTAGATCCATCTGTGAAAGTAGGGATTATCAAAATTTAAAAAGTATATTATATATACGTATATATATTCGGCCCGATTCAAAAGACTGTTCGGTATACCTATTCATTATAATTCAGCAAACATATTTAAGATGAAAAAAAAGTGGATTAGTGTTAGATGTAACCCTTTAAAGTATATAGATCCTATCGTTTCATGTCTGGTCGATGTCAATTTCTCTAGTAGCCGTTATAGTGGATATTGTGTGTTGTTGCTTGCGGGTTTCCGCGCCCCAGCTCATTGTTCAGTTGTTCACTGTTCGTGCAGCGATTCACATACATGTAGAATTAGTGATCGCCAAATGTAATTTAGATGTATCGTTAGTCAGTAGTGATTGTTCCAAATGTTAGGCTAAATTAGGCGTTCGCGACGGAGCCCACTTCTACTTGTTAACATCACTTTTTATTTCTCAACTTACAAATCTAATGTGATTAATCAGAACCGTTAATATTTATACACTTCTGGGGTTTGACCCCGGATTTAATACTTATTGATGATTCTGACTGTACTATTTTTTTTTAGTGTGGCATCACTAATATCACCATTAACTGAATACTTGGTCTTAAATATTTTGGAATCAATTCATCACTAAATTGTTGTAGAGGCGTTTAGAACGCCTATAAATGTGGAACGTTATATTTTGATACTACAATTTATTGCTCTATTGTTAGTCTTTTTTCTAACAAAATTCTTACTAATTATTTTTATAACGGGATAGTATAAATGGTACAAGAACAAGTCCTAATTTATGCCCGCAAGAAAACATCTCATTATAAATGAAGAAAAACATCGGATCGGAAACATCATTGCGTATGAAACACGACATCTAGAGCTACAAACTGAGGCTACAAATTACAAGCAAAGTGTTACACGTAACATAATCTTGGGCCATCCCTAAAGTGTTGCCACACTAAAAAATTACGTTTCTTTTTCTTAATGAAGTATACAAGTATTTTAATAAAATTAAGAGACGATTTTGTTACATTATTGAGATTGTTTATAAAGCTTATCAATAAAATAGTATTATTTTAATGATTACGAATAAATATTATTTTATTATAAGGAGCTTACGGATAAAGATGACAAGTTTCTGGCAGGTAAAATTTCCTCACAAGCACCAATTAGACTGACTGACAGTGAAGGAAAATTTCGTGAGGAAACCTGGACTATAACAGTCTGCAATTACCAGAATTTAGTGGGCTCGTGGTGAAGGAAGCTCGTTCCTATCTAAAGCAGCAATAGACAAAATCAACCGAGTACCTATTTTATCTAAAGTCTGCTAATGAAGACTTGTGAGTCGTGACATCAGTCCCATGTGCTCGTACAGAAACTCAGTTATCCCGAAGCTTCGTGTAACTTTAGTAAATCGTTAACTCCCAGAAGCGTGGGCCGCCGCATTAGTTTTAGATGCACTGAAATCGCCAAGTACCGAATGTTCATCATTCATCTGTCTGCTATACTACCTACGCATAGTTAGAGGTATACATTTCAATTTCTTAGATTAGCTATGTAACTACTCGTAGCGATCTGATCCAGTGTTATTCGACGCTATCAACCCGACGAGGTGCGCGCGCGCCCGTGAGTCGGGCGTCTCACCGTCGCTAGGACTTTTAAGGTGTATATGTACAAATTTGTTTTACCAACAACTACTTCCCTGGACGCATAGTTTCGTTTCATAGTTTGGATGAAAAAATTACTAGTGTTACCTTCTTGCCGCAGGGGTATCCACGATTTAGGTATTGTTGGCGGAAATTGTTGGCGTTCACGTATTCAATTGTCGCGTTGTGTGGAGGCCGTGGTGAGGGCGTGCGCGCGCGCTGGCTGCGAGCGGGTGGCACGCGCGCCCGCGCCTCGGCGAGGACTCGTCGCAAAACATGGTGACCATGTTTTATAATTAGTCTCCAAGTGGCCTTGATACTTCACTATTATTTGGTATTTGGAATATCCGGTTCGGTTAAAGTTTGGAACTAGAATATAAAAAAGACCAAATTATTAAATTTGAGGAAAAAATTATTACATCTGCAATTCAGATTAATGTTGAAACTATTTGGCTGTCCTTTTGGAAATAAATTTAATCTAGTTAAAAAAAATTAAAAAATTATATACTGGGCCTATAAAGTTTCGGACGAATTGCGTAGATTTTGGTAAATTTTACTACGCATATTTTCTATTGTGTAAGTCTAGGCTAATGTGTTCAAAAAAATAAATTTAAATTTAAATTTTTTGAAAAGTAGAAAGTGCCTTCCAAATTTTTGACCACAGTAAGTGTTGGGGGGGATGCGGCGATGAAGGGGTCGGGGGCGGCGGGCAGCAGGCGGGCAGCCGTCGGCTGCGCCGGCACACGCTGCGTCGCTGCTGCCCCCGCTTGAACGTGCTTAACTATAAAAAAGTTAGAATAAATAAAAATTCAAAATTATTATATAAAAAGATAAATACATATGACTATTATATAGAAAAAAATATACATAAAAATTATATATTTGGCCGATGTGGTAATACCCTGACAGGCAAGCGTTAGCTGACTATTCGGTGTCCAAATTGATCCTATTTCTTTAAAAAACGACGACTAGAATCCATTGAGTAAACAATGCAGACATGCAAGTGCCATTTGTTTGAACTGAACCACTTATGGTTCATATTTTTTTGTATCACAACACAATGTGGATTTTGTAGTTATAATTAATCATTAATTTATTGTATTGGAAAAAATTATACATTTGGATTACATAAATAAGTACCTATGTGTTATTTTCGTGATAGATAAGTAAAAAAACTTGTAGTAATATAATATACACCTACAGAGGCGGTTTTAGTTGGTTTGTAATTTATATGAATAGATGTTAATTTATGATTGAGTTAATCTAATCGTTACTGGCGACCATTGCAATGTGTTATACTGCATGACAAAATCTTAACTTTTTGTGATATATATAATTTTAAAAAGGACGACATAGTATGCCGATATATTTGCTCTTTTGGATTTTTATTATGAATATTTATTTTGTTTAGCGCAACTGCCGCCGTTGGGCTCAAATTATTGACGTTAACTGTAGATGCATGTCCATTATAACCAAAAATATTTTACTGTAACTATTCCAGTGTTTAATGTGCGACTGTTTAGTTATTAAGAAGCGTTGTCGTTAGGTATCTCAATGTATTGCTACCTAAGTTGTATCTACCTTGCTTTTGACTGTAACAAAAACTATAATGACTTGCAGGTCATTATCTACGTCAGCATACAGTTCGCCAAAAATTGGTTTTGTCACCCCAGTACTTACGGTACTCTAGTATATTTTTTTTCTCGTCAGCGTTATGACTCCTTTGTTAATAGTTTCTTATTTATTTACTGTTCTCTTTTTATTATAAATATATAGGTACTGATTACAGCATCGATAGTTTATATTAGTTGAATAGAACCACTCGGTTATATCCACCGAAATCAAATTATTGCACCCTGTTTTATTGGGGTGACAAAATCCGATCAAACAAAAATAATATACCTAGCTACCTAACTGTATTTTAATTTAATTACAATATTATAATTACTTAAATGAAAAGTTAACTTGGTTAGTTTGCGATATAGCTATTGTTATTAGACTTCATATGGACGCAGCGGTATGACGCTGCGTTCAACTTGATGCAATAATTTATTATTTCAAAACTTTGTGTTTCGACAACGCAGACATTTTGTTTTATTCAGTTATTGTTGTTGAGATAATTTTGCCACATTTTCGCTACTCTGTGTTCCTGATTTAATGGTGTAATCTTGTTTGTATGTAGGTAAACACGTATAATTATAATAACATTAAGTAATGTTTAGGCTGTTGCCACGAAACAATTTAACCACGGATCAGGTAGGTACTCGCTTCAGGCCTACGTTCATTTTCTTATTTTACTATAATGTTAGAAGCATCTGTCTGTTTAACTGTGGTTTGTTAACTTTATTTATAATTAGTTGGTTATTTCATTAGGTACTTTTACAATTTAATGAGTTTGGACAATATTTTAATGAATTGTTTTAACTCGTCTTGTTTTCTTTGTTACATTCTGCTTATTTAAATCAATATTATTGACGTTTCAACAATCTTCTCTTTTTCTTAAGAAAATAAGTGGGTTGAAAAGCGAATATTTTACAGAAAAGTGGCACAGCAATACGATACATTCAGTGTTTATCTTAAGTACAATTTGTGAAAATTGGTGTAATCTTTTAATCAAACCTGTTTACTGATATTCGTGTAGTTGTTAATCCGAGTGAACACATCTCTTTAGTGGGCGTTAATCTGAATAAATTATATGTAGTATATCTGTCTCAATGAAATTCATTAATTTAAGTTTGTTATTGTCACAGTGTACCGTTGTCTGAATAAATAATATAACATGAAAATAGAGCAAATATGTGTTGTTTCATTTCATAGCCAATTTTTGTGTTTTGCATTCGCCTTGTTTGGTTGTGCGTTTTTTGATATATATAACATACAGTTTTTATTTATTTAAGTAAATCCTTCTTCCATATTGTCCAAATTTTTGAGTAAATAATTCTCAAAAAGACCCGAGTACAAGTGCTTTTACTGGGCCCTATAAGGGTCCGATGTAGACTTCTTAGCGTCCATATCCTGGCTGTCCTGACCTCTTCGAGGAAACCAAACGATTTGGGTGTAGGTAAAATAATGAACGAAGTAAAATCGATTCGCAAATTGTTTCTGGGTGTTCTCGTCAGGCTAACGGAGTAAATAATTGCATAGACACGACCTCGTTGTCAGGATCATCCACCAGGTACTTGCTTTGAAATACAATCTTGTGGAATCAGAAGTGCTATAGATACTATAGTATACGCTCGACAAAGATCTCGATGATGGTAATATCACGTTCGTATCGTCACTGACAGGACTATTGCCTTCAAGAAGATCGGTAGATCTCCGATCACCCTTCATTAGCGTCTTCATGGACTATTAGCTTTTTATGTACCACTTATTACTTATTCATCTTATTCATATTTTATGTATGTTATTTTATATTATTGTAATCTTTTATTATTTATTTATACTTGGCCTTGACCTTGGGTGGATAAAAAATGTTTAGATCCCTAAGGTCTATTTAATTATTGTGTTTATTTTAGATGGCTGGCAAAAACAAATACCCCAATCTGGGTGATCTCTTCAGATATTTCGTGGTTGAATAACTTCTCGATGAGTTGACTTCGGCTTAGGTGTTTTAATAAAAAATGTTTAATAGTTATGCTCTAACCAAATACTAAGTTTATTTTTGTTGGCCGTTTACTTTTGAAAATAGCCTAAAAATGTATGAGGGCTGGGTGATCTCCTTTGAAAGCCAAAATACTCTTATAGCTCTGTAAGTAGTTCATTCATGCATAACTACTACCACCAAAGCCTACCAGAAAACCATTAAAGTACCTACTATGGGTCCAACGTCCGACTCCTAGGACCCTCGCTCGTGCGTCAGGTTTTCGGATTTTGAGCTACGGAGATATGCAGTGCATAACTATACATATCTATTATACATATCTATATACATATAATAAAATCGTTGGGACCAAAAAATCTGTTCATTGAAGATTAAAAAAAAAACCAGCCAGGGTGACTTGAAATAAGTAACTGAACATAATATGTTCAGTTAATAAAACCATTTAAAAAAAATTTGTTTGTTTGTGTGTTTGTTTGTTTGTACGCGCATCACGTAAAAACTGCTGAACCGATTTTGTTGAAATGTTCACAAATCTGTTTAAATACATTCAGAATAACATATAGGCTATAGAAATTTTGGATTTTTTTGGAAAAAGGGGGTGAAAAGGGGGGGTAAAGTTTGTATGAAAAAAAAAATTTAGATTGTTCTAGAATCATGAAACTCAGAATAAATACTTATTAATAAAAATAAAGAATTACCTGTCTTAGCATTTTTTTAAAATCTCATCCAGAGTCGCAAAAAAGAGGGTTTTGTGTTTAAAATTAATAAACTTCAAACACCTATACAATCAAAACCAATGAAGTGTAACCTTTTAAAGTTGCTACATATACTCCATATCTAATACAGGTAAATATAATTTCTCAGTTTTCTTGAAATTTGATTTTTGAGGTGAATACGCACAAAATAGCGGAACTCAAGAAAATCAGCTTTCCTTGGTTTAAGTAGTTGGTACGAAATGTTTGTGCGCGCATCACGTCTAAATTACTGCATAGGCTTCTTCAATATTTAAACTATATATTATCACGCTACTTCCTTAGGGGGTAGGCAATTTTGCATTATTTCCGTATACGTGGCTTATGTCAACGAAGTAAATAGCCTTGCGGTTTCATGACCGCTCTGTAAACTACGGGGTTGCAAGTTCAAACCCTCCAACATTATTTTCACTTTTTGTAATTTGTTTAATTTTTTTTTTGATGCTGTGAGATTTCCTATATTTCATTTTGTATTTAAGTTGTGTGCATTTCTTATTTTTTTCGTGAAATATTTTTCCAAAAAGTAATAGAGTAGTACATAAGGAAGAAGAATACAATCATGCTACCCCCAAATAAATTGGGATAAGGGCAGGAGTATGATGATGAGGATGATTTCTCCAAAAAGAAGTATAGCGAACACCAGAAGCCTGATAAATCCACGTGTTCTTGCCGTGCAAGAACTGTGCTATGCTATTCGCAATAATCAATAATCCATATGCGTATGGATTATTGCGAGTTTACGTAGATTATATTTACAGCTAAATTGTTATTGGCCTCATATCCTGTTTTCGGGCGGGAGGAGACGCCCGGGTTCTTCCATTGTGAGGATCGACCGGAGGCCACGGTGGAGCACACTGTGGAGGTGTGCCCCACTTAGGCGGAGCACCGCCGTGTCCTCGAAGCGGCGATCGGCGGCGGCGACCTCTCTCTCCCGGCCCTGGTTCAATACATGGTCCGGAGCAAGACGGAATGGGATGCCATCACCTCCTTCTGCGAAGCACTCATGCTAGCGAAGGAGGTGGCGGAACGTGAGAGGGAGAGATCCTTACGTCCCGGCCACAGCGGGAGACACCCCGGGCGTCGGGAGCCACGTATTGGCCCCCGGCCACCGTAGGCGCGGGCCTGTGGACGAGGAGCTATGGGCTAGCTCGCCGTCCGTCCGTCTCATGACGATAGGCCGTGTCGACGGCGCGTTCGTGTTCTACGCGCGCCTCAAAGAGAGTCAGCAATAGGGAAGGGGTCCGCAAGGGCCGATGCCTGCCGGGGCTGCGGGACTATTCGAAAGAGATACCGTGGCCCCGGAACACAAAGGGCGATGAAGGAACATGGATGGGTTTTAGTCAGTAAAAGTCTGACACTTCCTCCTGCTCCGGGAGGAGTCATTTGATGATTTCCCATCCGAAAAAAAAAAAGCTATATCGTGTTTGGGCTCAATTCATGCACTTTGATGAGAACTTTCGACTTAGCTGGAGTATGACTGTCATCGAGTGTCTAAGGATGAAAACCTAAGGCTGTCGAGGGAGGTGGCGATCGGCGGCGGCGACCTCTCGCTTCCGGCCCTGGTTCGTGCCATGGTCCGGAGCGAGACGGAATGGGACGCCGTCACCTCCTTCTGCGAAGCAGTCATGCTAGCGAAGGAGGTGGCGGAACAGGACAGGGAGAGATCCTCACGTCCCGGCAGCCGCGGGAGACGCCCCGGGCGTCGGGGGCCACGTGGTGGGTTCCGGCCACCGTAGGCGCGGGCCTGTGGACGGGGAGCTATGGGCTAGCTTGACGTCCGTACGTCTCATGACGACACGCCGTGTCGACGGCGCGTCCGTGTTTCACGCGCGCCTCAAAGAGAGTCAGCAATAGGGAAGGGGTCCGCAAGGACCGAAGCCTGCCGGGGCTGCGGGACTATTCGAAAGAGATACCGTGGCCCCGGAACACAAAGGGCGAGGAAGGAACATGGATGGGTTTTAGTCAGTAAAAGTCTGACACTCCCTCCTGCTCCGCCCAGAGCGGGAGAAGTCATTTGATGATTTCCCATCCTAAAAAATAAAAAATTAAAAAAATAGGCTGTCGAGGGAAGCCCCAAATTGGAAAAACATAGTACAATATTTTAACGATGATTGCATATAATTCCGAGAAATTAAATTGTTACCTACTTGAATCTATACTTATTATAAAGGAGAAAAGTTTGTTTAGTTTGAAGAACTACTGATTCCAGTTAAAAACATCTTTTAGTGTTGGATGGCCCATTTATCGAGGAAGGCTATACGTTATATAACATCACGCTACAATCAATAGGAGCGGAGCATCAATGAAAATTGTTGCAAATACAGCGAAAAATTATTGCTTTTGAGAGCTTCCTTTCCGTGCGCTGCGTAAACGGTTAAAGTTACTCAACAATCATACATGTATGACGGGATTGTTCCTCTTAAAAAGTCCGCTAAAGCATATTATCTGCATTTTTTTTAGGTAGACTCACACTCTCTCTAAGCCTCTCTCTCTCTTACGTAACGCAGACGAAGTTGCGCGGGTCAGCTAGTATATAATAAAATCGTTGAGACCAAACATCGTTGAGACAAAGGTAAGGAAACGGGAATTTATAATTGTTGTGTGTCTAGTACGGAATTTGGGATATAGGATCAGTAGGATTTTCTATCTAATTATTATATTACTAATGAATGATGAGATACAATAAATTGACAAAAAAAATATATATATTTATATATGTCTAGATTACAATTTAATATTATTAATG
The DNA here is from genome assembly GCA_963853795.1 of Xestia rhomboidea. Taxonomy (NCBI): domain Eukaryota; kingdom Metazoa; phylum Arthropoda; class Insecta; order Lepidoptera; family Noctuidae; genus Xestia; species Xestia rhomboidea. The sequence goes on from OY970756.1 coordinate 4,043,346, forward strand.
ATAATGAATGAAGCGATACATTTATATACCTACAGGTAAACTATTTGTACAAATTAAAGAACTGAACTAGGAAAAGGAATACGGAGAGATAATAGATCACTGAGAAAGGAAGAACGGTCATAAAGAGGACAAGAGAAAAGAACATGGTTCAAGTCGCCCACATCTGTGCCACACGAACAAGTGGGGTCGTCAATGATATGTAGTTTGGCAAGATGGGCTGGAGTGCAAACATGACCCAGTCTCATCCGTATAAGAATGGAGGTCTCCATCTTACCAAACTTAGCCCTACCAAACCACGGTTTTTCCGGAATGTCAGGTTGAATTAATGAAAAATAATAGCCCTTCGATTTGCTGCTGATATCCCATGCTATCTTCCAAGTATCCCGAAGAAAAGTTTTTGGTAGATTCACAAGATCAGTGCTAAAATTTACATAGGGAACTAAGTCTCCACACTGCACCGCATCACCGGCAAGTGTATCCGCCACTTCATTGCCGTGGATTCCAGCATGGGCCGGAATCCACGCAAACTGTATAGAATTACCCTCAGAGATGGTTCTGAACGCAAATTCTCTTATTAAATAAATGATAGAAAACTGTGATTTATGTTCGAAAGGGGATTTGTTGATGGCTAGAAGAGCACTTTGGGAATCTGTAAAAATTATAGTTTTTTTGAGTTTAAAAAGGCGAGAATATTCTAATGCTTTTAGAATGCCGAAACATTCCCCCGTAAAAACAGAAGTTTCCGGAGGCAGTTTTATTTTTTGTACGATGTTGTATTGAGAGTGATACGTACCTATCCCAACACAACCCGTAGGAGAAAGCTTGGCAGCATCCGTAAATACATGGTGATACTCTAAGTGTTCAGCCAAAAAAAAGTTAAAATTTGAGTTTCTGTCAGGGTCTGATTTTTTAACACAGGTAAAATTTAGGGTGGGGCTGAACAGTAAACTTTCATAACTACAGTTAAACATGGGAAGTTTATTGGAACGGTGAATAGGGGAAGAAAGTGAAAGGATTTTTTTATAGCTTATAACTAGACAGGGAGCACGTTTATGGGACCAGTAGTCTGATGATTCTATTTGTAACACTAAAGAGTCTAGTTTAGGAATGAGAGGATGAGTTGATGACTGAAGAATCCGGAATAAATATTTGTCAGACAGGAATTGTCGTCTCAAATGTAAAGGTGCTTCCCCGCATTCAATTTGGAGTGCATTAATGGGACTGGACTTCATGGCACCCGAAACAATGCGTAGAGCTTTAGATTGGATGCGATCCAGCTTTTTAAAGGCCATAACGCTACCAGGTTCTAATAAAAACAATCCATAATCCAGAGTGCTTCTGATGATTGCGTTGTAAATAAGTTTCAATGAAAAGGGGTGCGCACCCCACCATACACCAGAGAGGCATCTAAGCATGTTTATGTGATTTTCACATTTGTTAACAATATAATCACAATGAGGAACACTACTTAATTTACAGTCAAGTATTACACCTAGATATCTGAAATTATCTTTAATCGGGATAGGAGTTTCCTTATAAAAGAGATTTATTGTGGGAATATTTCTCTTTCGGGTGAATACAACGGCCGCGCTTTTAGACGTGGATATGTCCAAGCCGTTAAGATGTAACCATGACTCCAAATTAGATAAAGCAGAATTGATAGCCTGGCTAGCCTGTTCGACGGATTGGCTAGAAGAATATATCAACAAATCATCGGCATATTGAAGAACCGTAACATGGTCAGATAAGGACGAGTCTAAATCAAAAGTGTAAATATTGTATAAAAGGGGACTGAGCACAGAACCCTGTGGGAGGCCTTTCCACACAAGGTGAGATACCTCTTGATCTCCAATTAACATACTAATAGAGCGTTCAGTAAAGATATTAATAATAAAATTCGACAAATTCAATGGAACCCTCTTAATTTATTTTGTAAAACTGATAATACAACATTATCATAAGCTGAATTGATGTCAAGGAAAACCGCGACCGTGAATTGATTAGTAGAAAATAAAATTCGAATATCCGATGTTAGAATGCTTAAACAGTCACTGGTACTTCTACCTTTTCTAAAGCCATATTGTGATTCTGCCAAAAGACCCTTACTTTCAACAAACCATTCTAGACGATTTTTAATGAAGTGTTCAGCTAATTTCATCAGAACTGAAGACAAAACTATGGGACGGTATGAAGAAGCGTCAGATGGGATTCTATTTGGTTTAAGGAATGGCAACACCATTTGACGTTTCCATTCAACAGGTATGTTTCCAGTGATCATAATAGAATTGATAAGATGTAAATAATAACTGAGGACGTCTTCATTTAAATTAGCAAAAAAAGAATATGGGATGCCATCACTGCCTGGTGCAGAATCCTTAGTTTTATGAATAACACCCTTTAATTCAGTAAGAGTGAATGGGCCATCTAGAGTCTTATGGGTGTCATGGTTATGGGATCCGTTGGTTATTGATAGTATTGGTAAGGACAGGTTAGGGTTAATAGCCTCAGGAACCCAAGGCGGCGCTAAATTATCTAAAAATTCGCTGGCTAAAGAATCCGGTATCGGGGAAGGGTTCCTATAAATGGATCTAAATCTACGGATATTACGCCAGACAATCGTTGGGTGAGTGTTCGGTGAAATTGATGAGCAGAAGTTACGCCAAGATTCAAATTTTTTCTTCTTAAAAAGTTTATAAGTTTCGTTCATTAGGTTAGTAACAGTTTCAAAATTAATATCAGACATATTAAGGTTATAATTGTATTCCGCTTCTTTACGTTTGTTAACTAATTCTGTGCACTCAGAGTCCCACCATGGAGGCGAGGGAATTGTACTATTATTGTTTTTTTTTACAGGAAAAACTACATCTGCAGCTTCGATTAACAAAAGTGCTAAAGCTTCAGCACAGCTGTTTTCATTGCCATCAGAAATTACAGGCAAGGAGCAAAGCTTACTGTCAACAATACTTCTAAATTTGTCCCAGTCATTATTATTTCTACTAGGTAATTTATGTTTTAAGTTAGATCTCCTTGATGATGCCTTTGATTTGGAAAGAGGGTAAGAAATAACTATTGGGAAATGGTCACTACCATGAGTGGAGGTTAGAGTTTGCCAAGTTAATAAAGAGGCCAAGTTTGGAGAACAGATAGAAAGGTCAATTGCACTTTGGTTTTGGTTGGGATCTGAACGGCGAGTTGCAGCTCCTGAGTTCAAGATGCATAAGTTATGTGAGTCTATTATTTCTAGTAATTCCTCTCCATGACAATTAGAAACAGAACAACCCCATGATTGGTGATGGCAATTAAAGTCCCCCAATATTAAGAAAGGCTTTGGAAGAAAAGAAAAGAGATTATTCATCTCTTGAAGAATAGAAGAAGAAGGGTGAGGAATGTAAATAGAAACAAAACAAGTTTGGTGCACCTTAATAGCTACAATAGAAATTTCCTCACTATGAGGAGGTAATGAAACAATAGAGAAAGGAAAAGAGTTCTTGATAAGTATAGCTACACCACCATACCCATCAGATCTATCCTCCCTAATGGTTAAATAACCATTAATTTTAAAAATTTGATTTGATTTGAGCCAAGTCTCTGCTAAAGCAAAGACAAATGGCTCATATTTGTTTAAAAGGTATATAACATCACTCTTTTTGTTTACTAGACTGCGGCAGTTCCACTGGATTATATTGGATGTGTTGTCCATTATGAATGGATTGAGGTACATTGAAAGTTGAGGCAACGTTGGACGGTGAGATGTTGAACTGAGAAAGAAGGTTGTGTAATGCAGAGAGAAAATCATTTATAGAAAAGTTGACATCATTTTTATCATTATTTTGATTATTAGAAAAAGCACAACCATTAGATGGCTGGGGAATTTTAAAATCATTAATAATAGCATTATGGGCCTCTTTATTATAACCTTGTATAGATTTGGGTGGGGAGCGTGGTTTCAGGAAGACAGTTTTTTTATAACTACTTGAAGCCTGCATTCTATTAGGTGAAGAGATTGAAGGAGTATCTGCAAAGTTTTTAGAAGGAGAAGATAAAAGTGTGTCAGCATACGATTTAGTAACTGGGGGATGTACTTTTGCTGCTTCAGCATAAGAAACTGAGCTATGTGCCATGTATGATTTAATTTGTTTTTGTCGAGAGAATTCAGGACAAGATTTATTAGTGGCATAGTGAAAGCCAGAGCACAGAAAGCAAGATGCATTTTCTATTTCCCTTTCACAGCTATCTCCAGTATGGCCTTGACCACATTTATAGCAGCGAGGTTTAGATCTGCACTGAATTTTAGTGTGCCCAAAACGACAGCAGTTGAAGCATTGTACAGTAGGGAAAATATATAAATCTACAGGTAATGCATTATAGCACATGAAGATTCTTTTAGGTAGAACCTGTCCATCAAAAGTAACAACTATGGATTGGGATGGCTTCCAAACGGTTGTACCTTCAACAACAGATTTAAAATTAAGGCGTCTGACTTTTAGAATTGGACCGCAACCAATTGGAACAGTAATATTATCAATAACTTCCTCTGGAGACCATTCTGCAGGAACACCACGCACAAGACCCATTCTAGTAACATTAAACGTGGGTATAAAAGCTTTGTAATTGTATGTTTCCAGACTACTATGAGAAATAAAAGAATTTGCATCCAGAAAATTGGAAAATGAGAGTGATATTTTATTGCGCCCAATTTTCTTGACGCTACCATTATAATATTTTTAAAGGCGTTGTGTTTAAGGAACTTACCAAATGTGATTGGGTGTAATGTAGTACCATCATCAGGGGAAATGGTTTTTTTCTGTAAATGGATAATGTAAGGTGCACTGTCGGTTTTGTCGTATGTTTTACGACCGATTTGCGCGGGAACAGCTACGGTTGGAACATGAGTATCAGCAGCAATGGTTGGTATTGAGCAAATAGGTTCTGCTAAAGATGTTGTAGGACTAGGATCTGTGCAACCACAACCAACAAAGTGGTTATTTCGGGTGCGACGGCGTTTGTTACAGTGCTTGCACACATGTACGCGGCTTCTTTTCCGGTGATGAGCCGAGGACGACCCATCAGTATCCATGCCTGACTCATTGCTAATAGTAACAAAATTGCCTGCCGGGGGAACAAAGTCCCCCGGGTCTGGCGGGTCGTTCATTACAAGGCTTCACCAAAAATTAGAGAAAAAACTTACCACTACCGAGGAAAGAAAATAAAACCTACAAAATTATAAATTAAAGAAGTTATAGCACTAAAACTAAGACTACTGATCCTATGTTAAAGTATTTTAAAATAATTTAACAAAAATTCAAAAAGGACGCGTCCGCCAAGTTGAACGTTTCCCGCGCTTTTCACAAATCTATTTAAATAAATTCAGAATAACATTTAGGCTATAGACATATAGAATTTTTTTGGAAAAAGGGGGTGAAAAGAGGGGATAAAGTTTGTATGAAAAAAAAAATTAGATTGTTCTAGAATCATGAAACTCAGAATAAAAACTTACTAATAAAAATAAAGAAGTACCTGTTTTAGCATTTTTTTTTAAATCTCATCCAGAGACGCAAAAAAGAGGGTTTTGTGTTTAACATTAACAATTTAAAACGCATGGCGCCACCTTCTTTGCGGAAAAACCATGGAACTAAAACTCTTAACATTTTCGCAATGAAGATGGTCCACACTCCACAGATAATAGTAGTATATTTACTGGCTGTTTGAGTTTGTCTATGTCACATGAAGGAAATTTTCTTTCCACTCCCTAGGGAATAAAGTGGTAACTTTAGTCCCGCTTCGTAGGGCTATATTGGCGTACTTTTAGAGCATGAGAAGTGAAAAAGTAATAAAAGACTTTTTACAGCTAAAATACTTTAACTTCTAAATACTTAGTTTTCTATCTATTGTACAGAAATGGCCCAATAATGAAAAGAATCTTTCCACAAAGACATGTTTGGAGGTTGCATTAGAAATGCATACTATATAATTCCGTCTCTTGTTAGTATTGTCAGCATTGTACGTGAGCATGGTGTGCTGTTTTAATACTAAGTGCATAATGAATAGCTGGCGCACAGTCAGCACGTTGCACGATTTATACAGCTGATCTGTGGGAAAGTAAAAGGGATGGAAGTTTGCTACCTTTAAAATTGCTGTTTGAGCTCTTTCAAGGGGAGTCAAGATCGTTTTTGATGCGCCACCCCATGAAATGATACAGTAATTAATTATAAATATTGACACAGGGCGAAATAAACTTGTGTGATTAACTTAGAATCTGCAAAAGTTCGTATTTCGTTTAAATACATAAATTAATTTGCGCACTCTTTTAACCTGACAAAAAATAAAAGCCTTCCCCAGCTCTATCCATTGCGAAAGAAAAACTTTGTTTCATAAAAAAACATCGTGAAACGTTTTATGAAATCATGTTTTTCTGTACTTAGTTTATATTGTAAAATACATCGTCAGATTGTAAGGAACCCATGTTTTGTCTTCTTATCTGTTGGCAAACCCAAAATGTTAATTTTATAAAACTTGTGTAATGGTGTCAACTTTCATCGTTGAGTTTTAAAAGTAGGTAATTATAATCTCCACAAATAACAAATCTTGTCAGGATAATTTTTACACTTTCTTGATATTATTTATGAATCACTACTGTAACTCAGGAAAATTAAATACAAAATACTCTAAATTAGAAAATGTAAGTGAAAAATATTAAATTTTACGGATAGTAAGTATCTAACTGAAACACTCAAACTAGATCTGATCAAATACAAATAAATATAGTGTGTCCTAAAGGATACACAATAGATAGGTAATTCCAAATAAGTAACTACCTTTCTTGTTACAAAATGTTGTTGACTAGTTTTAAAAATAGTGTTTCCAATTTGCGATGTTTTCCATACTATTGACAAATTTACGAAAGCGACATCTATTGTTTTAGAGACGAACTACGTAGTACGAGCACGGTCGTCCTAGTCTTCCTTCAGGCACTCTCCCATATAATAGAAGTTGGAACTTAAACAATAGGTAGGTAGTGTTGAAGCCAGCTAATTCATCCGGGCAACAGAAACGGGAAAACTTAAAAGAAATGTCCCAATCTTGACAAAGGTATTATAATATTACCGTGGTATAGATGCGCCCATATCTTTTTAACCGACTTCGTATCGTATTGACTCAGAACCTTGATTTTTATCCACCTAAAGAAAATTTGCTGTTCCGTACATTTTGACCTCGCTGGTCGAAATGTCCTGAACAGCTGATTTTCTTTTGCGATTTCAAGTTTGGCCCCATAAAAGTTCTTTGTTATCATGAGTATTATGTATCGTACACTAATTACCAGTCACCCTTAAGTTAAGTAAGTACATAGTTATCTTTTGAGAAATATGTCGGTACTTAGTATATTTAGCAGGAATAACCGTTAACAGACACAACTACTAACATCATGAAGGTAAGGGGGCCATCCATAAATTACGTCACACGTTAAGGGGGTGGTAGGGGTCCTATATTTCGTGATGTCATATTTCAAAATCTTTACAATCAATGTGTTAAAACACGAACTTTCAACTATTAACGAAAAATTCAAAAACATTTCCAACTCTATCTGTATAGACATAAGGTTCAAATTGTTTTGTCGGCCACACGCTCTACTAGTGTTACGCGCCGACCGCCTAAGCGCCCTTTGATAAATGCCGCCAAACGCACCGCGCCTAGTGATGGATGATTTCTGTGTTTCTATTTCATTTGACATTGACTTTCGTCGCGGATAAACTACGTCGCTTTCGTAGTTCTGCTATTTTATGATAAAAAAGTGGAAATAGCAGAACTAAGAATACGACGTCTTACGAAACAAGTTTAAAATGAACAAAAATAGTGGTTTATTTCATCTTTACCGTAAATTATAATTAAGAAGCTTAAAGTACAGCTCAGGCTGATAACAAAAAAAATGTTCAAGAAGAAAATAACAAATTGTGGACAAGTTTGGAAAGTAGTGACAATGTTGAAGGTGAAGTAGAATCTAAAATCAAAGAATTGCAAATAAAAATGACGAAAAAGAAAAGCGACAATTTGTCACACTAGGACGGTCTCACAAATGTGACCAGCTGTGACAAGGACGGGGGCGGGGGTCAGAAAATCATGAAATTCGTGTGACGTAATATAACCAGACAGTAGGTACTGTGCATTCACATTAGGAGAATAGTTATTTGTGCAACAAGAGAGCAAAGTGGGTTTTTGCTGCGAGTGTTGATTTTGAATCTCGAGTAAGCGAAGGATTCTTTGATGAAAAAATAGCGCGTTTCAAGTTTTTATTGTTTTATTCTCTGTTATGCTAGCAATTATTAGAATATAACGACACGGTGGATGGAGGTTGAATACAGTCGCGGAAGGATATATTGAGGATTTTATCCGAAATAAATCTCAAATCTGTAAGCGTATAGTAGAAACTATAATAATAATAAGATTTTATATTGTTTTGATATTGTTTAATATATATGGTGATGTGGTGGTTAAATTTTTACCATGTTGTTTTTTTTTACCTTTAGGTATATCTTCTCGCTGCTGAGGTGAAAATTTGTGTGTTACACGAGACCAAAGTAATTTGCAACTCGTGTCTTTGAATCCCTCGCTACGCTCAGGATTGTAACCTAGAATCACTAGCTACGCTCGTGATTCAACTATAGAATCCTTCGCGTACTCGGGATTCAAAATCAACACTCGCAGCAAAAACCCACTTTGCTCTCTTGTTGCACAAATAACTATTGCAAGCTGTTATGTTTGAACCTTGTTGATCATTTCATTAATTGTCAAGTGTAACATTTTTGTAATGAGGGTAAAAAGAAAATAAAACAGTTTGCTTTCTGATCTCGACTTGGTTGTATCTTTTACAAGCTATTCTCACACACACCTACCAAATTTATATAAAATATTTCATAAAAATCGGTCACGCCGTATCGGAGGAGTGCCACCACAAACACCGTGATTTTTTATATAATTATATAGATTATCATAAAGATTATACTCCCGTTTCATAATTACTAAATTCCATATTAATATACTCAATACATTGTCTTCTATATTCTACAAATTAATTTTAGATGTCTAATAAAAGAGAGGAAAACCATTTAAAATGTATGACCTGGGTTTGGACTAAAGATACTCTTTATGGCAGTAATGTGTTTCCATGGGATAATTTCCGACCTACATGCAGACAAAGCCATGAGCAACAGTTAGTGCTACATATATTTCAAAAACATCTTAAAAAGGTTATTTCTAACCTTTTTAAGAAGGAAAAGATCTCTCATCAGATAAAGTTGATGGCTTCAAATGATCTTCGGGAATTTTTAACGGGTTGTAATTCCGTTGAGAAGCGAAATGCCTCAAAATAGCCAGTTCGTGATTTTCTGTTGGTCGTGGGAACATATTCATGTCTTTATCAGATAAATCTATATTATTAACAATATTCCTTTTCGCCGCAGTCTTGATAAATGCTTTGCTGGCCAGACCCGTCTCTATCAAACATTTGTGGAGAACTGCACACGTAGCAGCATCCGCTGTCATGGGTTTACCTTCCATAGCATTGGCAATTTGGTGGTAGACCTGTCTAAAGTCTATACCCTCTGTTAATACTGGTTCCGGGATTTTCTCCAAATCAGCTATCATTTTTACTGCAGTAGCAATTTCTGTTTTTAGTTCATTAGACGGTAAGTTGTCTGTCAACAAGTTTGCCCACTCTGTTAACGGTGGGCTCGGTTTGTTTTTAGGTTTCGGCTTTGGGTCATTCTGTTCTTTGTTGTCTTCTGTGTTTTTTAAAACAGGATGCTGAAGCGCGAAAGTAGTAAAATAGTCAACTGCTGCTTTCGTTTCTTTTAAGTTCTTGGTAATTACGTATTCTTGTATTTTCTCGAGGTCTTGTAGACCATAGGTATTCAAAGCCTCTTTTAAATGGTGTTTTTCTTCTTGCGTCCAATTTTTTATAGCATCGTGGTTGTTATCTGGTTTATTTTGTTGTGACAAGTCGGGTGAGGCTGATGATGATGGTAGTTCCATGACTGATGAAATTGCTTACTTATTGCAATGTTTTGTGTTTATTCATTCAATTATTATGTCCACAAATATAATCTACACGTTAGCGGCTGAAGTAACTATTAATCAATAAACAATAATCCACTTTCACAGTTGTCAAACAGCGAAACTGTCAAAGTGACATTGGATGGGCTTTGTTTTTTTTTTACCGCGAACAGAAGGCTTTCATAATTACATTTTGACCCTAGTTTTAGGTGCACATTTTCTTGCTTGATAGGTTGGTCGACTCGCCAAGTGACCTAACTTTTTTTTTGTCAAACAATCAGCATTGCCATCCAACATAGCGATACTGCGGCAGTATCGCTATGTTGGATGGCAATGCAGTATTACTGCCAGCCTTCTGGGAACATTTCCTATTCACAGCGATGCACAGTGGGCTGAAAATCGACTCTCATAAACATAATACTTTTTTCCCAAATGTCCACTTTTATGACTTGGAAATGCTTTGGAAGACTAAATACATAACGAGTGCGACGAGTTTAAGTAATATTGTTATTCATATCTATTCTATGAGTTAGATGAGAGTATTGAGGTAAGGACTCATTTCATCCCTCTGTTTCTGTTCTTCTGCCTTCACTTTCTTTAATAAAAGTAAACTGTAATGGACGACAAAACAATGCAGAGCAAGGTTTCGGGTTTTGCCAAACTGTATTTTCTTCACTTATGGTGGATGCTCCAGGGTAGCCCGCGAAATTCAAATTTTCTTACGTTTTTTTGCAATTTGCAGGTCAGTGTCAAGTGGTATGTTGATTAAACTATGAATCGCGGCTGTAAGACGTATGTAGTTACAGAATTATAATCATCAAAATCATCAATACAACCCTCCAAGCGCTTAAAGGTGTATGAATTTACTTTTTCAAGGTCAAAGTCATTCCTGCACCTCTAGGTGCTTGGAGGGTTGTATTGATGATTGATCCTTTGATTTGATTGATCCTTTTGATCGTATTACCAACTGATGATGTTGATGGCTCTTCTTCCTCATGAGCGGCAGATGTCGAAGGTTCCTGAACATTTTCTTTGTTGCAGCTAGTCCAGTCGACATTTTTCTCAAGCTAGTGTCCATATTTCTTTCGGAATAACTCCATTTTTTGGCTTGCAGAATGCCAACGCTTCTCTACTGCTCTCGTCCGGCAATATTCTTTAAACGTCACACGATCTTCCTCAGACTACATTTCAACCGAGATAACACTGTCTCAAATAAAAACTGATTATTTATTATAAGCCTAAATTGTCCCACTGCAGGGCAAAGGCCTCCCTTCCCTCCTTCCACATTTCGCGATCTAATGCGAGTGTAGGCCAATTCTTTGAGAAAGAGTCTAGCTCATCCCGCCATCTCCTTTTGGGCCTGCCACGTTGTCGTTTCCTGCTACTTGGTATCCACTGAGTCGAAATTTTTGCCCATTGCTCCTCCGACATGCGGCAGACGTGACCAGCCCAGTTCCATTTCAATCTAGCAGCTGTAAGGCCAAAATCAGCTATTTGGGTTTTGGAGCGAAGTATGGAGTTTCTGACGCGGTCCGTAAGTTTGACACCCAGTGTACTTCGCTCCATAGCTCGTTGGCAGACCCCAAGTGCGGACTTCTGACGATTTGTAAGTGACCATGTCGGCGCTCCATAGCTTAAGTGCGAGAGGGCGACATCTCTTCATATGATGTTTCATCGACCAGTAGCTCTTCCAGGCATTCTCGGAGCGTCGAGTAACTTCTTTATGTTGTCTTGCCTGGAAAGAGACTATCTGGCCGAAGTATATGTACTCATGGACATATTCAATCACCACACCCCCAACCTCTATGTTACGCTTTGTGCTGTTCGTCATCAGTTTTGTTTTAGTCATATTCATTGAAAGCACGACTTGGAGACTGGCGTGGCTCAGTTGATCGAGCATTAGGCCTAGCTCAGCTGCTGAGGAAGAAAAAAGGACGATGTCGTCGGCGAAACGAAGATTAGTTAACCTCTTTCCGCCGACGACAACACTCTTGTCCTGCCAGTGTGGGTTTATCTCTTGAAAAATCTCTTCCAGCGTAGCTGTGAAGAGTTTGGGAGATAACGGGTCGCCTTGTTTGACTCCTCTCTGAATGGGAAAAGTTGGCCCGGTGGTAGTTAGGCGTATGGCTGCTGTGCTGTTCTGATATATGTTTTGCAACAGCTGAATATATGTAGGTTCTATGTTATGTTTGCCGAGTGCAGAAAATATTGCGGTATGTGTTAAGCTGTCAAAAGCTTTAGAGTAATCCACGAATGCGAGGTATAACGGTAGATTGAATTCCTGGTGTTTTTCAATTATCTGGTTTAAAGATCAGCAGTCGAAAGGCCACGGCGGAATCCAGCCTGTTCTGGAGGTTGATGGAGGTCTAATGTTTATGATATGCGGTTTTTGAGGGTTTTGATAAAAACTTTGTAAAGGTGCGAGACTAAGCTAAAAGGTGATAAATCCGATTTAAATAATATCGGATTTATCACCTTTTTTGTGTAAAAGAATTATGTTCGAATGACAGAAGTGACTAGGGAAGATGCCCGTTTTGAGAATAGTGTTGAAAAGGTTGCAAATGTAAGTTAGTTTGGATGGTTCTCCGACTCGAAGTGATACAGTGGTGATGCCGTCTTCACCAGGACATCGGTTATACTTCATGCCACTAAGAGCCCGATAACTTCAAAACCAGATATTATTGGAATATCGTCAGGGCATGTGTAGGTTTCGTTAGCTAAGAGTTGGGGTATTATCAGAGTTAGACAGTACTATGTGTTTGCACCTTGAAATTGATAGTAGCAGAATGGAGATGGAGAAACATAGTGGCTACGTTGTCGTGATGTGCTGCGGCTACGAGATGAGTGACGACTGCGACGATAGTTGTTGTTATTGTTGTTTCGGCTTGATTTTAACTCCGCTATTTCTAGCGATAGTTTCCTTATCTCGCTACTCGCTGCTGAGGTACTGCGTATCTGCTTGCGGTGCGGATAGTGAAGGTAGTGCAGGTGTGTTCCTGTTCACGGCTGCGACTTCTGTTGCTGCAGTCTGCTCCATAATCTTGTCGGCGAGTAGCGCGAGTTCGTCGAGTGATGTCTTTGTGCTGAATTTTTCGCTGACTGCTAGGACTGAGCAATGATGGAAAGTGATTCGTCCACATAAGTCGCAGGGTGGAGTCGTCGTGACCTTGTCTCTGGCGAGGTTTCGCATGCGGCGGAGTAGCTGCGTCGGCTTCTGGTCTCCGAGTTCCATATCGGACAGTAGTTTCTGGAACTGGCGGCTGTCGGATTCCTCGTAGGCAGATATGAGCTCTCCTTGATGGTTTTGTACTGCTCCGTCTCTGGGGGTGTACCTACAGCAGGTCCATAATGTGCTCGATATCTT